>OY728127.1:266730501-268002024 GCA_963277665.1 Viscum album
GGACCTCGTCATGAAGGCTTCTTGACTCCTTTGCTATATACTTGGTATTTTTGTCCAGATTTTCTTCTGAACTAACCCTCTGCCTGGTTTTCATAATGCAGGGAAAAAAATATGGTTCCCCCTCACCCTGCACCCAGGCCTACTGTTGATCCTCTCTCAATTGGTTCAGGTAGACTTCTAGCTATGATTCGTAGAGCGGAGAACATAAAATAGGACCCTAGCTAATCCATCATTCCCAACAATGGTGTCTTGAAGGACTTTCTCTCTCCTGAGCTCCTGGGTTTTCCACTATCAAATCGACTTCCGCTTTGCGGCTTCAGTCTTCAAGATGACGTCCCTATCCCCTCTACTTTATCAGATATTCTATCTCCTTGCTTGTAAGTGTCACCAAAGTGCATTCAGGAGAACCATTCCACATTGATAGAGATGATCTCTGATTCTGATCTAAAAGAAACTTTCATTTTTAGAGGCTCTGTTTGGACCCAAAGTGATCAGTGCACTCAAGACTTCTCTCAAGAAGCTTTCCTAAAGAGTTACCCCTCTATTATCAACCTTTCTTGAGTGGATCCTGACGCGGGGTGGATTCCTCGGTGGGATTTTTAGCCTTATGGGATTTTCTCAAATGACTGGGGATGGGCCTTCTGGGTCCATCATTATTGTCGGGAATCTCTCAAGTCATTAGATGCAGTCAGTCTGTAATCCGCAGTGTGGGCCTCCCAATTTGTTGTTTACCCACCATCTTTGATCCTGCTTGACCTGCTCAGTCGCTGTTGTTCAAGCACTAATACTTTCCACATTTCCCATAGTGAATTTGGAATTAGTTTATGGGACATCTACCAATTGGTAGGGCTTCCAATCATCGGTGAGATGTATGACGAGTTTCTGACCACTCCAGTGGAATGGGATGACGTCAAACAAGTGCCTTCATTGGTGAGGGATCTGCTGGTTATGACAGAGCGGTCACTAGGTAACGCCTTGGATGCTCTCTCTCTTATTCCCTATAGAACCTAGATAGGGTTATTTTTGAACACCACTAGACCTATGCCAAAGATCAAGCGGCCTAGGACTCATCCTTCTCAACAGTTTCAAACCATCCCAAGTTTCTACTGGGCGGTTCTGGATGTGGGAGACTACTTTTCATGGGGTTACAAGTTGCGACCTGGTGTGCCGCCTATGCTCAGGCTAGCATGTCTACATGCTATGTTTTTGAGCGGGTGGAAATTCCCTTCTTAGGATATCAACCAAGGAGTCAGGGCTTCCACCTTGATGATGGCAGTTGAGTTGGAAAAGGGTCGCCCGGTGAATTTGTCCATGCCCACTTTGGCTCAGATTTATGAACTACTAAGTCACATACAAGAGGGTAGGTCACCATATCGTCTGAGCGGGCCATTTCAATTCCTATATGGCTGGGTAGAGAATCATTGCTGCTGTTGTGAGTATCGCCATAACACGGTCATCCCGCTTCCTGCCTTTCAGCCTACCCTACTCGATGTAGCTGGAGTTCGATTGAAGTGCTTCAACTCTGATGAAGTCATTAAGCTTCTGAGTGACTTCTCCCAGTTCACTTTCACTCCCTATCTCAACCCTTCTGACGTCGTGGTTAACAACCACAGGGGGATCCTAGAGTGGTGTTCTTACATGATTTCACTGTGGGATGGTTTTTTGTCTGCGCGGATTTATGGTGTTTATTTTTGCGATTTGTACGCCCCACATCGTTTTTCCCACCAGTTTGGGTGTGCAACTCTGAGTTTCCCTTCCCCCTCCTCAAGCTCGAGGACTACACCTGGCCACTCACTGTCAATGGTGGTTTATGCTGATGCGGGAGGGATCTGACACAAGCATTTCCTTGCCTGGCATAGGAGCGACTACCATCCTATCCATGGAGTACGCAAGAATATGGGTAAAAAAGTATCCCGATGGGATCCTTGGGAAGGTTTTCTTGCAGGTTCAAAAATTAGGAGTCACTGCAGCTACTGCAGCTAATGGGCCTACCAAACCTTCCTCATCGACTCTGAGGGAGGACCGATTGATGGATCATGAGTCAAAGTGACTTAGGGTATTTACCTCTCTTAGCCCCTCTTCAGCCTAAGTTCAGCCAGACCCATCTTTCTTGGATGTGGATAAGGATGACCATGTGGCTTCGGGTCCCAATGAGACAATTCCTGATGTTTTTCTGGCAGATACCGAACATAGAAACATGATTCCCAAGCCTGAACCGGAGTTAGAAACTTCAAACCATCCAGCTTTGGAACCATCTTATAGCATGCACATGTGTGTGTTAATCACAAGGCCATACTTCATGCTCATGCTATCTAGTGAGGATACCAAAGCTCCTCGTGTCATGGCAGACCACCAAGAAGTGCATATGTGGGACTGGCCCTGAATTTGTGAGATTGTTGCCGAAACTCCTCTGGCTGTGATGACAACTAAAACTAAAGCTCCCCAACAACCCTTACTGGGTTTGGGGTTATGTGGCATTGACTATCAGAAGATTCATTTTCTCGCTTTCCAGGTTGTCATGGCCCGTTAAGAAGTTGCCGCTAGTGAACACAAACATACTCACCTTGCTTCCTCTCTCTGCGGGACCTGAGCCTTGGAGGAAGCCATGATAAATCTCCACCATCTGATAGAACGGTAGGTGAGATCTCGAGATTAGGTGATCGCCCTATCTATTGAGTTTCATGAATGTGAAGTATGGGCAGTGATGGTGAGGGATCAATTGTCAACTCTGACCGGTAACCATGAAGCCACCAGGAAAGTGATCAACGATCTCCAAGAAACAGTGGGGCATACTCGTTCGTTAACCTTGGTTGAGTCTAGGGAGAAGGTTGTGCTGGAAAAGACTCGCAAAGACCACTACCACACGGTTTCCGATCTGATGGAGAGAGCAAGCCAGGCTCTTTTGTGACAGTCAGAGCCATTCCTGCACACACTGTTTTGCTTACCCCCCCTTTTTCATTACTGTGAGGGAGGGGCCCCAACTTGTGGACGTCCTCCCTTTTTGTCAAACGGAATACAATCCATGACAATCATTCCTTGGTCCAAAATTTGATTGTTACTGGAACAATTATTGGATGAATAATAACCCACTGAATCAGAATTGATCATAATTCAGAAATAAATTATAGGAATAGAATGGAGCTCTAACTCCTGCCTGGATCATGGGATCCAGTGAGAATAGTTTGACTATTGTTAGGGTTTTAAAGAAAAACCCCATAATCTTTATGTCTTTTCTGTTAATGCCCTGATTTTTCTTAGGCCCATTCGGTGGGACCCAACAGGTATGGCCCGACTTTTCCTTAGGTCGCCCTTTTCGGGTTTTCGGACTAATAGTATTTGTTTCTCTTTTTGTGTGTGGTTTAACGTCCCACCGACAAGACTATCATTACTGATGTTTCTGGTCAAATACCTTTGACCATACATGGTGGGGCGAGGGCCTTAATGAGGTTTGGATGATTAAAAGATGTCTCGATACCCTTCAGATGCACATGGAGGGAGCATGTTTAGATTTTAATGACATGCAGCGCATGTCTCAAGGCATGGGAGCCGTACCAGTGTGCATAGGTAGGAAGAGAATCGCCTAAAGAAATCTTGCCTTTGGTAGATGGGACATGGGTGATCAATATGAAGAGCCGCTGAGGGCATGGTATGTATAGTCGTGAAAAGGTGTCCTTAAGTCAATTAATCTCCATTTCTGATGGCCTGAGGACTTCATGGAAGTCCAGATTATGGAAACCACCATGGACGGTTTGGAGAATTATGAAAACCACTAGGGGTGGCTTGGAAAGGGTATGTGATGTCGAAAGGGTTTGAGAACATCTGTATCGATCAGGGGTGTGGAAGCCGGGTCCCTGTCCTAAACATTTGAAAAGAATGGTTGGAGCTTGGCGTAGTTTAAAGTCATACAGCTGGGACATTATCTAGAATGGAATGGCTTCTCCATGTTCTCGGTAATCTCATCCGAGACGTTCCACCATATTCAGGCAGGGTCGTGAAGGAGGCTGGTAAACTGTAGCTCAGAGAGATTCCAAATCCTAGGATGGACATGGGGGCTCAGGGGCCAAGAGGTGTATGGAGAGAAGCATTGCCTAATTAAATATTACCTTTTGTAGATGGGCCATGGGCAATCAATATGCAAAGCCACTGAGGGCATGATATGTATAGTCATGCAAAGGTGTCCTTGGGTCAATGATTGCATTCTCCCAATAGCTGAGAAACTTCAGGAAAGTTGTGATTTGGGACCACCAGGGGTGTTTTAAAAGGGTTCGACTTTTTCTGAGTACAGAGTATGGTTTATGAGGAGAGGGTGCCTGGATACGGGAGAAACATCTACGAAAAATTTCTGGAGAATGGATGAAGTCGTCCGTTCTCACGCTGGTGTGAGATAGTGATTTGTGCAGCACTAAATCGTGCACTGAGGGACATAGAAAAGCCTTCATTCCTTACTGAACCCATGATAGTTTTGACAATACAGTTTAACTTCATGCGGTAAGGATGACTTCAGTGCAGTTTAACGTCATGCGGTAAAGATGAGGTGCAATATTAATGGATGTTGTGCAGTTTAACTTCATGTAGCGAGGATAGGGGGCATTTTTTCCAATGCCATGCAATTTTAACGTCATGTAATGAGGGCAGGGGGAATTTTTAAACCAGTGAAAATGCTTATAGTAGGAGTCATTTCCCAAGATATTTAATGCTTGGTCTTTGCAGCTTTATGCCAAGCAGACAAGATATTCCGTGCAGTTTAACGTCACGCGGGAAGGACTTAGTTGCAAAGGCTGCTCTCGATTATAATGTAACTGGGCATAAACATCTCGGCATGCCCAAGACGTGGAGACTATTTGATTGGTGTAAATCGTGGTTTTAGGGATTCTTGGATCAATAGAAATTATATGGGGTCTATGAGGCCAATAAGCGTACGAAGCTAGGAAGAGTATCGCCTAAGGAAATCTTTCCTTTAGTAGACGGGCCAGGGATATCAATATGCAGAGCTGCTGAGGTCATGGTATGCATAGTCATGAAAAGGTGTCCATGGGTTGATAAATTTCCACTTCCGTTGGCTGTGAATGGTTATGAGGATCTATGATTTTCCATGCCACGAAGTTTGTCATTTGGTAAGAAAATATCTGGACATGTTAGGCATATTTGGCCCTGGTTGCTGTTAAAGCTTATAGAGCTCCCTGCGCTGATTTATCTTGTTTGTAGGGGTGTACATTCACTCCATGCAGTTTAACGTCATGTGGTAAGGACTAAATACTTCTAGTTTAGCAGTCATAGAACTCGAACCATTGGGTGACTATTGTCGCAGCCACTTGAAGGATAACTGAGTTAACATGATCTGATATACTCTGAACAGGGTCTCAGATGGGGGTTGTAAATAGTAACTCTGAGGTTTCCCAAATCAGGAGATGTGGTGTGGGGGCTCTGAGTCCGGTAAGAATACAGATTTAGGAAGAGTATCGCCTGAGGAAATATTACCTTTCATAGACGGGCCAGGGGCTATCAATATGCAGAGCCGCTGAGGGCATGGTATGCATAGTCATGCAATGTTTTCTCCGGGTCGATGACTTTCCAATTCCGATGGCCATGAAGGTTTATGAAAACATGAGATTGCTCATAGTATAGAGTTTGGTATGCGGAAATAATGGTCTCCGAGCATACAAGAAACATATTCACTACAATTTTCCATTGAGTCAAAGTATCCTAGCCCTGGCTTGATGTTCATAGATGTAGGTCGTCATGTGAACCACGGGTGGATAAATAGGCTAACCAGGTAGGGATACCCTGGAAACATTTGGATGTGAAAAGGGGGACGAACTCGTAAACCACTACTCCATAAATTTCTGGATCGGGAGATATGATATGGGGGCACTGAGGCCGGTAAGCATACGGAGCTAGGAAGAGTACTGCCTAAGGAAATATTTCTTTTCTAGACAGGCCATGGAATATCAATATGTAGAGCCGCTGAGGGCTCAGTATCCATAGTCATACAAAGTTGTCCACGAGTCGATAACTTTCCACTTCCGATGGCCATTAATGGTTATGAATATCCACCATTATCCGGGTCACAGAGTCTGATGTATGGAGAGGATGTATCCAAATGCGCAAGGAGAATTCTCATCTCGTTTCTCCATATATCTTGGGTGGGTCATGAAGAAGTCCGTGGAGTTTAATGTCCTGCTGTGAGGACGAAGTCTGTGCAGTTTAACGTCATGCGATGAGGATGAGGGGTATATATGCCTGTGTTTTATTTTCTCGGAAGATGGGCTAGTAGATAAGATCCCAGTGTCACTACGTATCCTACGAGGGCAGGAATCAAGCCACACATAGTTATTTTTTGGAGTATACCCCATTTAGGTTTGTTCCTTACACGGGGGGAAGGGGGCATTTTTCTTTTATTCTTATCCATGTAGTTTAACGTCGTGCGACAAGGATGATGAACACACCTCGTGCAGTTCTGGTCTGTACATGGGGGAAAAGTGCATTTTTTAAGGGAGTGGGCATTTTTAATCCTTCTTTTCCCTACAGTTTATCATCGTGCGGTAAGGATGAGGAAGACACCTCGTGTAGGGTTGGTCCATACACGGGGGGGGGGGGGGGGGGAGGTTTGTTTTTAGAATGGGTAGGCCAGGATGGGGAACCCTGGCATCACTATGTATTCAGCGAGAGCAGGAATCAAGCCTTACAAAGTTTTTTTGGGGAATACACCCTCTGTGGGTCTGGTCCGTATGGGGGAAGGGGGTATTTTTGGCTTCAATTGAGGTGGATGGGCTAGGGATTGGAATTCTAGCGTCACTAAGTATCTTGCGAGGGAAGGAATCAAGCCTCACGTAGTTCTATGAAAGACAATACACCCTGTGTAGGTCTGGTCCATACACGGGGGAGAAGGGGGGGGGGTTGAATCTCATCCGTGCAGTTTAACGTCATGCTGTTAGGACGAGGAATACACCCCATGCAGGTCTGGTCCATACATGGGGGAAAAGGGAATTTTTTTTAAAACCTCATTTTGGGGTGGCTGGGGTAGGATACAGAGCCCTGGAATTGCTACGTATACTGCGAAGACAGGAATCATGTCGTATGTAGTTATCTGAAAGAAGTACACCCTGTGCAGGTCTTGTCCGTACACAGGTAAAGGGGGCTTTTTTTATTCCATTTGGGAGTGGCTGGGCTAGGATAGGGGATCCCGGCGTCACTTCGTATCCTACGAGGGTGGGAATCAATCCATACGTAGTTCTCTCAAATCAGTGCAGTTTGATGTCGTGCGATGAGGAAAAAATACTCTTAGTTTACGGTCATAGAGTTTGGACCGTTGGGTGCTTGGTAGTTTAACTACCTGCAGCTCGGACGAAAACAACTTTTAGTTATGCCAGTGAAGACGAAATACTCTTAGTTTAGGGTCATAGATTTTGGAACATTGGGTGCATGGCAGTTTAATGTCCTGCAGCTCAGACGAAAACATATTTTAGTTATACCAGTGAGGATAAAATACTCTTAGATTAGGGTCATATATTTTGGACCGTTGGGTGATTGGGAGTTTAACATCCTACAGATCGAATAAAATCTGCTTTTAGTTATGCCAGTGAGGATGAAATACTCTTAGTTTAGGGTCATAGAGTTTGGACCATTGGGTTCTTGGCAGTTTAATGTCCTACAGCTCGGATGGAAACTTCTTTTAGTTATGCGAAATACTTCTTCAGAAATCTCGCATTGGTAGGAGCGGTAGTGAACTGCCCGTCCAAGGAGATCAGAGAATATTCCCCATTGGAGTAGACCTTGTGTATAACATATGGTCCCTCCCACTTTGGATCCATCTTTGGAGGCTTCTTTACAGGTATCATTGGGGTCCGGAGGACCAACACAAATTCTCCTTCCAAGAAAGACCAAATACGAACCTTTTTATTGAGGGATCGTGCGATCCGGTTCTGATATACTTCAAGATGGTACGAAGTGTGCAACTGCTACTCATCTAGCTCTTCCAATTTATCTAGCAATTTTTCTGATTGCTCATCGTTGGATAACTGATTACAAATGGAAACACAGAGTGAGGGAAATTAGAGCTTAATCGGCATGACCGCTTCTGTTCTATATACTAATGAGTATGGAGTAGCCCGAGTAGCGGTGCAGATTATGGTTCGATAATCTAACAATGCATGGAGGAGTTTATACAGACACAATTTCATGTCTTTTTCCACCATTTTCTGGAGAATTTTGGACATGGTCTTGTTGAAAGCCTCTATCTGTCCGTTGGCCACTGCATGGTAGCAGGATGAGTTGTTAGCCTTGATACCATATTCTTTGTATAGTTTCTCCAATTCAACAGAGTCGAAGTTGGTTCCATTATCCATCAATATGGTATGAGGGACACCAAATCTGGTGATTATATTGGCTTTCACAAAGCTGAAAATGTTTCTTTCCCCAACCTCCATAAGGGGTACAGCTTATTCCCATTTGGAAAAGAAGTCATTTTCCATGAGGATATACATCAGGTGTTTGGCTGTGGTGGGAGGATATGGTCCCACGACGTCCATTCCCCATATGGAAAATGGCCAGGAGTACATGGCCTGATGAAGTAACTCTGGGGGTTAGTGTATGAAGTTGGAATGAGTTTGGCATGAGTGGCATTTTGCGGTAAAGTGCTGGCAATCTCGTGCCATGTTGGGAAAATAGTACCCAAGCCTTCGAACTTGATGGGAAATATTAGACCCTGACTGATGTGCTCCACATATTCTGGAATGCACTTCAGTCATGACGACATCAGTTTCTTCTCCATCAATGCATCCGAGGAGGATTCCGTTGAGGCCTCGTTTGTAGAGGACCTCTTGCTGACCCGCGCCACCATACATGAAAAAGTTGATTTCCCTTCTTCGTATTTTCTCTCGTCCAACCCTGTCTGATAGAAGTTCTCCATGTTGAAGGTAGTTTGCAATGGGGTTCATCCAGCTTTTGGCAGGAGCATATGGCTCTAGGACAAGACTAAATTTGTTGAGTTCATCAGTCTTGGCCTAAACAAATGGCATGACCATTCAACGATGGAAAATACTGATAGTTGTTTCATCCCAGTCTGGGTCAGCTAGGGCTGTGGCCGCATTATCTAATTCATCGGCCTAGTCATTCTGAGACTGGGGAATAAAGGAAAATGTTTTTTATGTTAATAATTCTGCCATTAATCCTCGTACATGGTCAAATAGGGGAATCATATACTCATTTCTAATAGCATAGTAACTATTAACTTGCTTGATGACCTCTTTCGAGTCACCTTTTACCTTATGGTGTTGTACTTGTGCCTAGAGTGTGAGCTCCAGGACTCCAATGAGGGCTTGATACTCCGCTTCATTGTTCGTACATCCTTCTGGCAGGAGGAAGGAATACGGAAAGACTTACTTTTCTGTGGACATGAGTAGTATCCCTTAGCCCAACTTGTTAATTTTGGGATCCGCCATCCTCTTCCTGGTTGGGCTTCGAGATGCACTATCGAAGTACATTTCCCTTGCTGGGAACTCCTCTTGAACCGAGAAGATGTCTTCATCAGGTAGCTCGGCGTCCGGTGCAGTGGTCCCATTGAAGGGTGCTCTGCTATGAAATATGTGAATTCCGGGCCCTTTATGGCTTTCTAAGGCACAAACCAGATGTCGAACTATTGTAGGATGACTTCGCATCGGGACAGGGGCCCGATCAGCATTGGGTGGCTAAGGATGTACTTGAGAAGGTTACTCCGCGAGACCAAATGTACTTCATGATGCTGCGGATAATGTCACAATTTTTGAACTATGAAGACCAAGGCCAAATAACTCTTCTCGATGTTTGAGTATTGAGTTTCAGTATCGATCATGGTTCAGGTGAGGTAATAGATACTTTTTTCACTGTCGGAGTCATTTTTTGCATGAGGAAGGCTCCCAGTGACCGTTCTAAGGCCATCACGTATAGGATGAGAGTTCTTCCTTCAACCGGGGACATGAGCACCGTCAGGCTTAAGAGTTACTTCTTTAGGATTTCAAACACCTCTTGGCAGTCATCTATCCATTGGTAGGTAACCCCCTTTTTTATTAACCTAGTGAGGGGAAAACATTTTCCTTCTTGGTTGGATATGAACCGCCTGATGTTGGCTAGGTGTTCTTGGAATCCCCTCAACTTAGTGAGATTACGGGGAGGTGGCAGGCCAAGTATTACCTTTTTCTTTTCGTGGTCGACTTCGATACCATGATGGTGTATGAAGAAGCCAAGGAATTTCCATGAGGTAACCCCAAAGGCAAATTTCAAGGGATTCATTTTCAGGATAGGTTGCCGGAGTTTGTTGAAGACAGTTTCAAGGTCTGACAGGCGATCTGAGCACTACCTTGATTTGACCACCAAGTCATCCATGTAGAATTTGACGAATCTCCCCTGGAATGGTTTAAAGATATGATGCATTGTGCGTTGATATGTGGTGCCAGCGTTATTGAGACCAGTGTGAATGACCCTGCAATAGAACATTCCTTTAGGGGCATTCAAGGTAGTAGCATATTCATCTTCTTGGGCAATCCATATCTGATTATACCCAGAATAAACGTCCATGAAGGATAGAGCCTCATACCCAGCCATTTCATCGATTACTAACTCGGTGATCGGGACCGTGAAATCATCTTTCAGAAAATGCCGATTGAGATCTCTGAAATCAATGCAAACGCAGATTTTTCCATTCTATTTCTTGATATGGGCGATGTTGGCCAACCAGATGGGGTATTGGACCTCCTGGATGCAGCCTGCTTTAATAAGATTATCGACTTCAGCCTCTATTTTGGCAGCATTGGAGGGGTGCATTCTTCTGGAAGATAGTTTATAGCCCTGGTGGTTCTTCTGGCAGACCTAAGTGGTGGGTTTCCACTTCGGGATCGAGTCCCGGAATTTCTGTGTAATTCCAGGAAAAAAACATCTCGATGCTGCCTTAAGAAAGAGGTATATACCTAGTGCTCCTTAGAGAAATGGCTGCACTAACAAGAGTGGGCCTCAGGTCTTCCTTGGTACCCATGATTATTTCCTTGATCTCGTCCACAGTGGTTGAAATACCTTCCTCAAATGCAAGAGGTTCATCCCTGAGATCTTCCTCTTCTTCTCCCAAATCCTCATCTTGTCGATCCAGTGAGGGGAGAGCTCTTGACTCGAGCTCCTGGGATTCCAGAGGTGAGGTATTGTGGGAATCCTCGCTCAAGTATTTTCCCCTAATTTGAGGGTCAGTGGTCTTTTCTGCACCGCTTTGATCAGACATCATGGAAAAAGTCATGAGTACAGTCGAGTGTGTGTCTAGGCTTAAATCCCTACTCTCAACATGGTTGATGGGCAGTATGTAGTCTCTACCAAGCTGCCTAAGAGGGTCATCTAGAACCATTTCTAGACCATTTGGAGCAGGGATCCAGTAAATACCATCGAGTGAAGTCTTCTTTTTCTTTTTCTCATAAAACCCGACATCAATGTAGTGTAACTCATAGAGCTTGAAAGGGGACTTGTAAGTGTGCAATGTCGCACATTGTCCTTTGACGAAATATTTGATACACTGGTTGTAGGATGAAGGAATGACCATGTGCTTATGGATCCACGACCTTCCAATCAAGGCATTGAATGTTGTGTTCTGCCAGACCACCAGGAATTCTGCGTGGGCCACAAGGTCACCAAAATGGAATTTCAGCTTGATTTGTCCCATTGGCTTATGTTCACTCTTGTAATAAATCAATAGGGTTGTGGTTGAGGGGATTAGGTCATCCTCATTGTATCCCAACTTTCGGAGTGTTCGTAAGGGAAGGAGTTTAACTCTGGAGTCATTGTCAAGAAATACTTTGCAGATCCCAACATAATTTAGTGTGTCGGACACATATAGTGGGTTGATATGTCCCTTCATGATAGCATCTTCATCCGGATCGGTGAAGGAAATCACCGTATTTCATTTAGCCAGGCTAGTCTCTGTCCAGTAAATATCAGCAGCAGCTACCTTTGGTTGGAACTCCTAGGGGCTGAGCAAGGCTTCAATAAGCACCTCCCTGAGATCTGATAACAAACTCAGTCCATTCAGGATTGACATCTTGGCTAGTACTGATGCCATCAGCTTAAGGATATTGTATTTTTTCTCTAATGGCTGACACATTTCCATTGGTGGGAGGGTTTTAGCAGGAACTCTATGAGTTGGAGAACGCAATAAGGAAGGAATGGCCGAAGGGTTGGAGGTTGGCGGTGTTCCCACGTTCTCGGGACTCAGCCCGACCGGTCTGTTTGAGCACACTAGGCATCTAGACATTTGTTCCTCCTCTGATGGGTACCACAGAATGATAGGGCTAGAGTGGCCTCTTGTGGAGGTGGAGGGATATTCCTTCTCCTATAGATCCCATTGAAGGTATATCCCACAGGTTTTCGCGATATTAATGATTTGGGCTGGGGTAAAACCATAGAGTTGGTTTCGGTCGTGACTACATCTTCCCTGGTATCCCCTGCCTCTGCAATTTATCCTCCCTTCCCCTTGCGTCAGGAACTCAGGTTCAAAACCATACCCTTCGTCAGGGAACTATTCCATTAGCTGGATAAATTTTATGGAACCAAAGATTAACTCCTCATCATGTGATAGGTCAACCTGGTCGGTTGTCCTAGATGGTGCCGTTTGGTGGGTCAGTGCCCGTGGTGCTATGTTTGACGGTATAAAATCCGACAGTGTTGGGGCTAACATTGGCCTCGTTGCAGACTACTCCTCTTTCTCTTGACTCCTCCCTTTTCTATTATGCCTGGATGACCGACTCGTGGAGCGTTGCGAGGCCAACACAGTCGGTTGCGTGACATTAGGGGCTACTGGCGGCAACACCGTCTACTATAATTTTTCTCAGAGTATTCCATGTGCTCAGTTAACAGTCATCTGATTCATCCATCAATAAAATTTCCTCCCCTTCTTGCTGGTGAATTCTTGCCACCCCTCCCCTTTGTCGATGTCGGTGGTAGAAATATATGTCACATGTGTTGGGGGTTGTCCCAGTTCGACCTGCCTGGAGTTTACCATCCTTTGCAGAAGGTCTTTGAAGATGAAACATTCTTGGATACTGTGCCCTACCAGTCGATGGTAGGGACAATATTCTGGTGTTTCATTGTGGCCAACTTCTTCGGGATTCCTTGGATCTGGGAGATAGAGAAAGTTGTAATTCATGGTGGTGATGAAATATCCACGGACTTGGTCCTCTCGGAAGGAGTATACTTTTTGTCTTCGTTCCTCTAACTGGTTCCACATCGATCCTCTATGATAATCCTTCTTGGGAAGAGGTGGCCACTGATATACATGGGGCCCTTGACGATTTGGTGGAGGCCTAGGCAGTGGATTAGGTACAGGGGCTGGCTTGAGCATGATAGAGGATGCTTTATCTCTAACTGTTCACTTTACAGAAGCCTGTGAGGCTATTCGGGACTTCATATTGGTCTGTTGCAGGGAGTCTTCATTTCTCTGGGCGATGGTCATGAGATGGAAGAAGCCATTGGTGCACTCCACTGGTATGAGCGGTGTTCGTAGCTCGTCTCAAAGGTTATCGATACATATGGACAACATCTCATCTGGGGGCATTGGAATGTTCATAGAGTAGGTCAAACCTTTCCATCTAGCGATGAAATATGAGACTCTCTCATTCTCCCTCTATTTGCAATTCATGAGGTCTCTGACCATTGTTTTAGGCAAAGTCAAGCTGATGTGGAATAAGAACTGCTGCCGAAGGTCTTCCTAGCTTTTTATTGACTGAGTGGGCATACTCGTATACCAGATGAAGGTAGATCCTTGCAGGGTCCTTACGAATCATCTGAGTTTCACTGCTTCTTGTTGTTCCAGAGTTCCCATCATCGGGTCGCAATAAGACGCGTAGTGCATCAAGTGTTGTTCTGGATCGCCTGAACCATCAAAAATTTGGAATACAGGGCTCCCAAAATTTGTTGGAGCAGGCGTGTTGCTCACCCAATCTGGGTAGGGCTTTCACTCTGGTTTTATCGGAGCGCGTCGACCTTCCATTGCTTCCAATCGTGCTTTCAGTGCTTCGATGGTGCTGGGGAGTTCTTGGTTTACATACTTTTGGGCCTGGTCTTGGGTGGGTGTATCCCAAGGCATTGCCTGAGGATCCGGCTTGGCCGTCACTAAGGGTGTGTATGCCATTTGTGACACCTTCGGAGGGTTCAGACATACTCACTCCAGTTTCTTCCTAAGTGGAGGGAAGTCTTGGTATTCATCCAGATCCACATTTGGGTAGTTGGACGGGCCGGGCGCCTCCTTGGACAGGAGCCCTGACTGTGCTTCTTTTTCTGGGGTAAACCTTGGTCTTTTAGGTGCACTTTATGGGAGTGCAATGTGTGGCTCTTCTTGGAAAGTTCTTTCAATAAGATGGTTCCTCTAGAGTAGCTCAATGTTAAGCTGCCTCAATTATTTCATCACCTCTTCTTGTCTATCGAACCTCTCTTCGAGTGTAAGTGGATCGTTTTTATCGAGAGAGGGGTGCGGGTTAAGGGAAATTGGTCCTTTGTTCTTATCCTTATTGGAAGCTCTTAGGGTAAGCGGAGGAAGGTTAGGTGAAGGGGCGGACATATTTAGGGCGGCCCTTGGGTTCTGGGTGTGCACACATTGTGCTTTATTGTGAATCACAGCCTGACTGGAACCATCGTCTCCCGATACATCCGGATTTTCATCATCTCTGGTGTCACCCATGGGGTTAGCCTCTATGGAATTGATGGATGCATATCGCGGGGTGGAGGAGACATAATCTTCTAAGTAGGAATAGTATCTCTCGTGCCTTTTGCTGGTACTCGCCCTCCTATCTCAGGATTTCTTTTGGAATCCTTGACGAACCGTGATGCAGAGAGTCCATTGATGCATCCTTATGGTAAGCCTCCCTCTTGAAGGGGATGGTGACTCAAAATATGGGATAGGGTAGGAACCGATTCTTCTGACTATCCTACCTATATGAGAGAATAGTGATTCTCTTGGGGGAGGATGTTGTTGGGGAGCTAAAAATTCCCCCAGCCTTGGGCTGGGGCTAGCTCCGTTCCCTATACGTTGAGTCTTTTCCCATTTTTATTGGTCTTACAGGGGCATTTTTTTTTAAAAATTCCCCCATCCCTGCAGGAAAGGGTTGGCCCTAGATTGCGGCAGTGGTTGCTGCTATCGCTACTTGCCTGATCTTATGTGCCCCCATTCGAGAGTGAAATGGATCTGATTCCGAGTTCTCTCGTGACTCAATCCTCTCCGGGGAGGCTGGAAGAGACCGTTGATTGGTCTCTCTTAGGCGAGAGGCTTGTTGTATGCTCTCGGTGGCCTGATTTAAGAGTTTTTGGATGGCTTGTTCCCGTCGGACCTGACGCTTCTAGGACTTACTCAAGGCCTGTCTCTGCTGGGTGTGTCGCCTTTCCCGAACAGGGGGACCACTCGAGTTCTATCTTGCCATGATGGCGTTGCAAGACACTACGCCAAATGGGTTCTTCTGGGTGGGGAGAGGAGTGAAATGTAGAGCTCTAATTTCTCCCCATCCTCTGATATAGACTCATGTCGGAGAATCACCAACAAGGTGGCGCAGCTGGTGAAGCACACGGAGGCAGGCTATCTCCTTGTTTCCATTACGCCTCTCGGGTCACTATTGTCGCGCCTAAGGAAGAGCTTCCAGGTCGATGTGACGCTCGAGGTCTCCTATTGTCTTGAAATGGTCTACATAACCTTAGTAGGTCAAGAAGCTTGATTTCAGCTGGTGGAGGTTTGTCCATATATTGTAGAGGATGTCATGCATGAATTATTCTGACAACATTCTGGGTATGTCGAATTGAGAGGTGGATGTGGGCCAAAACATAACTGGGATATCATCTCTGGCCAGTCGTTTCCTCAGATGCAACATGTCGGCATACTCCTCCTCTAGTGATTCCTCTACATGGTCAGCCCAACTGAGGCATTGACCGATAGTGTGGCTGGTGGTAGTGGGGATGGTAGGTATCGTATTATCATGTGGGTGATTCCAAGGTGGTTCAGAATATGAACATGGCCTCGAAACATATCTTTATCGAAGAAGGGCGTCATTGGTGACTAACTGGGATTTTGACATGCTCGATCCCGTCCTTCTGAGTGCCTCAGCCTATGAGGGCTTTTCTGTGCTTGATTTGGCAGGGTAAGGACCTTCATGTCAATATGATATGTCATTGCGGGGAGGATCTTCACAATGGCATCTTCAATGGAAAGGACTACCATTACTTCTTGACGCCTCACTGCATAGAGGACTTTTTGCAGCGCATACCCTGGGTCGGACATCCAAGGCGTATCACATCAAGGGGAGGACCTTCTATCTGCGTACCGTTGTTACGGAGAGGGACTTCTCAACAACTTCCATCATGGTGAGGATGAACATCATGGTTTTACATTCGATGTTTATCCTAGAGAGGACCTTTAAGATACACTGTGACAAGGGGAGGACCTTCTTGTTTCATGGGGCCACAGCAGGGAGGACCTTCACAATGGCGGCCGTGGTGGCGAGGACTACTATCAAAACTACTGCAGTGGCGAGGACTACCATTACAGCTACAGCAGGGATAATATCTGGGGGGTACACCCATGGGAGGGCCTTCAAAATGTATCCCAACGAGGGGAGGCCCTTCTCGTTGCTTGAAGTCTCTAATGGGAGGACCTCCATTATCAGGGTGTTGAGGGATACCACCGTGATCTGATGCCCGGATGCGTGGAGTGTCGTTGCAACGTAACCCCTAGGGTGGACCTTCAAGGCAGGCTACGACAAGGGGAGGGACTTCTTATCGTGATGAGGTGTCACTGTGGGGGGGGGGGGCTCCATAGTTGCGACTATGATAGCGAGGACTACTATCGTAATCGGTGGTCCCACTACATGGATAGTGCTTATAGTGTATACCCCAGGGAGGACCTTTAGGGTGGACCACATCAAGTGTGGGTCCTTCATGCTTCTCGATCTTCTGGCCATGTGGAGGCTTTCTAGAACTCGCATCAAAATGGAAAATCTCATGATCGATCAATAAACGCATGTGGGGGAGGCCCCCGCAGGTGCTCTGGGGAGGAACATCAGACCTACTGGTAGCATCATTATGGGGAGGACCTTCGCAACTACTACTACCACTCCCATAATATGGTAATGGGTGGTCAGGGTTCTGAGCCTTTGATATGTGCTTAGCGGCATTGGGAAACCCATCTTCTAGCCGAGCGGATTCATGAACCCGTTCTTTTTTTTTCTAGCTGCCTTCAGCGCGTTCGTAGTGCTTTCTTGTGGGCAGCGGGGACCGTCCACTGTTGAAAATGGCCTTCACATTTGGCTCCCTGTCTAATTGGGTCTCATGATGTTGTCGGGATACTTCGATGAACATATTGACTTTTAGTACGTATATATGTCTGCTCTGAAGCATCCACCATGATGGACGGGTGTCCCCCAGTTGGAACAAGTTAAGCTGCTCGATCTGGATGCCCTTGCGTCGTAGAATATGGCCGGAAACCCTCATAGACAGAAGCAGGGATGAATATCTACTCCAAGGCGGTTATCTCGTCTCTTAGATGAGTCACCTCAATTGGGGAGATGGGCTCACGGGCCCGAGTCCTTGCTTTTGCCGCTAATGCAATTACATTCTGGAATGTCTGCAAGATATGATCTGGGATCGATACCTGCTCCTCCATCATTGCCCGGATATGCAGAGAGGCATCTTTGGCTGGAACGGCTATGAAGGCTCATTCCGGTATCAGAGTAGGAATATCTTGCTCTGGTCCTCTGGTGGTCAGTGGGTAATGACAATTATCCTATGTCAGGGTAGGTGAACGAATCTGCCCCTATACCGGGATACGCCGACTTATCTCTCCATTTTCTGGCACATCGGGATGGAGGACTTTACTTGCATCCGCAGGGAACTATCCCTACATATATTGGTTTCCCACCATATCGAGTCGGTGGCCTTTTTTGGCATGGAGATGTGCCCGCCTATTGATTACGGCCACATCTGGGTGGCGGGCTTTGTTGATCGCCAACACATCAGGAAGGTAGGTGTCAGGAGCCTCTGCTAGGAGCTGGTCTTGCAGGCACTGGGTCGCCACCACGTCGGGTTGGTGGGATTCACGACCCTGGTTAGGGAGAGGTACCTTCCGGGTAGGTGCCTTGCTATGTGAGAGATGGACTTGATTGAGCCCGGTGGGGATGCACGCCTTCTCGTATGATGCCACCATATCTGGAAAGCGGGCTTCGGAGGAGAAAACAGTTGTATGTGCCTGTTCATGATACGTCTCCATGACTGGGTAGAGGAGCTCCTCCTCTGGGACAAAGGTGATGACCAGTCCCCAATTGTATGCTTTCCTCCTTTGTCGGGCGGTCCGAGGGGCCAGAGCTCGGGGACCGTGGGCGTGGATCCTCGGGGCGAAATCCTCCTTATCGTGAGGATGCTGAGTCATGGCGTGACCGCGATGACGTCTTATAGAGGGGGCCTTGGATCGGAACCCCCGTTCCGCGGGGATGAAGTCCTCAGTGTCGACCTCATTCATGTCTCGAAGATAAGGGAGGTACGCATTGTCTTGTACTGGGGTAGACTCCTGAAACGGTTTGAGAGGGAAACAGGGGCCATCTGGATCTGCTTTTGTGGCCACTGCTGGGTAGGCGATCGGCGAGTCCTGTCAGATTGGAGGGTGTGCAAGGATGCCTCCACCGTCGGGAGAGTACCATTCACATGGTATTCTCGGATCAACACATCTGAGACCAAGATTTGAAGATGCTGAGTAGGTTACGGGGTCCTCTGTTGGTGAGGAAGTCTGGTCATTGCATTGTTGGAAGCAGGCACATGTGAGTTCCTTCGTGATGCCCTTGGATCGAAGGGAGTTCTAAGTGGTACCTGTAAAATATTTTCACAAATACAAATAGAAAACCTGTCAAAGCAGCATCTCATGATCCCATGCGTAATTAATGACCTTTATTATCCCTCCTCATGAGTATAAGGGGGCACAAAGTGAGATTAGGTTAAATCTGTCTTGCATGGTTAAAGATTCACATTGGGTTCACCATTTTTTGTGTTGCGGCGCACAACAGGATCGTGGGGGGGGGGGACGTGCACTACCCAATGGTTGATTAGAGTGGATTGGATTATTCTTAATCACTCATATCAGGTGCACTATTTTCACCTCGAAACACCCAATGGTTCCATATCTAGTAATACGTGGACCTGATTTCCAAAGGCAGGCGTTTGCTGGGTGGTTTGACCGACGATGCATAAGAAATCACATTGGTCAAGAAGATGGAAAGTCGGTCTCATCACACCCTTTTGGGGAGAATTATTTTGTGTTTCGGGACTCTATTATAGATTTAAGATGTAATCATATGTTCAAGAATCTTTGGTTTATACCCAATCATAGTATCCATGGATTACTACTGGTTAGCTAGGGTCAACTGGACGCAGGGGTTCAGAATCATTTTTTCCCGATGTTTACCAACCCTCGTTGGATTAATGACACCGAGGAGTCTGGACTCGTTGAGATGCTACTGGTTTAAAGCCTTGTAACCAGGCACTCTAGAGTTTATTTTCATCCAGTAGAGACAGATAAAAACTTGAGCATTTGGATCGAACCCATGATATGGGATTCATACGTATCCTCATGAGAGGAATCAGAATCCACATTGTTCAGTCTGGTATGGGCTTACACTTTAGGTTTCCCAGGGTTGATGGAGGGAACCGACATGAAGATGGTTGGAAAAACCAGTTATTTGGATTGAACCTCGCGGAGGCTTCCTACGTACCCTGCCTAGGAGCCATGGATCAACGTCCACATAGTTTGGGTGGGGGTGTCAGAGAACCTACATGAATGTGGACCTAGGGGTCCGATGGTGATCGGTCTTGAACCTCTTGGAGGATTCCTACGTATCCCTATGGTGGGGAATCAAAGTCCGTGTAGTTCGAATTGGGATGGGGCTTACACTTTGTGGAAACCCAGGGTAATAGATTGGGTCTTACACTCTAAGGAGGCCTAGAAGAGGATGTCATGGTCGATTCTTACTCTAAGCCCACGTGAGTCATGCTTTATGTGAGAAACAAGAACTAGCAGGGACCAACTGACCACGTCATGAAAGGTGCATCCATGGGAAGTACGATGGGACTTACGTGTGGGGGCGGCCAAAATGTCGGGGCATACTCTGAGGTTGATGAGCAGAAGATGATTTCATGGTTTCTGCTTACTCTAAGCCCATGTGAGTCATGCTCGGCATGAGAAACAAGAGGCTGCAGGGACCAGACAACCACATCGTGAAATGTGCGTCCGTGGGAAGTGCGATGGGGCTTACACATGGGGGCGGCCCAAAAATTCAGGGCTTACTTCGAGGTGGATTCCCAGGAGAGGATTTCATGGTCGATTATTACTCTAAGCCCACGTGAGTCATGCTCTGTGTGAGAAACAAGAGGCAGTAGGGAATAGAGGATCACATCATGAAAGGTGCATCCGTGGGATGTGTGATGGGGCTTACGCGTGGGGGCGGCCCAAAAAGTCAGGGCTTACTCCGAGTTGGATTCCTAGGAGAGGATTTCATGGTCGATTATTACTCTAATCCCATGTGAGTCATGCTTAGTATGAGAAACAAGAGGCCGCAAGGATCAGACGATCACATCACGAAAGGTGCGTCCGTGGGAAGTGCGATGGGGCTTACACATGGGGGCGGACCAAAAAGTTGGGGCTTAATCTGAGGTGGTATCCTAGGAGAGGATCTCATGGTTTATGCTTTCTGTAAGCCCACGTGATTCATGCTCAGTGTGAGAAACAATAGGCAGCATTGACCGGACGATCACGTCGTGAAAGGTGCGTCCGTGGGAAGTGCGATGGGGCTTATGCGTGGGGCGGCCCCAGAACTCGGGGCTTACTCCGAGGTGGATTCCCATGGTGATAATGTCCTATGGTAAATGGACTTGGCCCCGAAAGAAGAATGGAGCATCACCCTTCCCCACTACGCCCTTCCATGACTGTGGGGAAGTACGGAGGTGCATGGGTGCCTCCTTCTGATGGGTAGTCCCCCACTCCCCGTGTAGGGGAGAAGTGCCCCATTCCTAACCAGTGGAAGGGCAGAAAGGGGACTCATGGGCTTATAATCTGCATTACCATGGGAATGTGAACCCCAGAATGCTTTGAGAATCCGCTCAAGGGTCGGACCAACCCCTTCGACCTTGCTTACCGTGGGTATGTGAACTCAAAATGGTGTGCTGATGTGCCTGAAGGTTACATCACACGGGGCCAGTGGCTTTAGTGGAGGTGTAAGAACCTAGTTTTTTCTATAAAAGACTTTGGAATATTCTTGATGTTATTCCAGAGCATCGCCTTCAGACGGCATGCGATTCTGAGTCCCGGTGTGGCTGGAATTAAATTTTCATTGCGTATACACTGGAAATGACAAATAAATGGGGTAACTCCTAAACGGTGATTCAGATCAGAAATATGAGGGTACTTATGGGTCTGAAATGGGGTGTTTACCCTAGTAATGACATAAATAATGTCGGCGCGGGACGTTTGGACCCCTCGCCCATTAACAGAACATTAAATAGATAAATAAATAAATTAACTTATTCGTTTAATGGTTAAACTCAGGTATCTCTTAAACGATTGCTCAGATGGGAAAACCGAGGGCACCTTTGAGTTTGGAACATGCCGTTAACCCTAAGAGGGGTGTAACTTTCATGGGCGCGGGCCTTCTGTGAAAAATGGCGCCAGGGGCATTTTCATAATTCTTCAGCCTCGGGTGTTGAGTTTAATAACTTTTGAGCGGAGCCTCAGATTAAAATTCCGAGCCTGCCGTTGTGCTTAAGAGGTGGTTTTTACCCTTGGCGCGGTCTAACTTTAACCTTGTCCGGGGTTTTGGACGTGGTTGTTTTCAGGGGTCGGGTTTTTAAGTAAAAAGAGTTTAATTATTTAAACTCTCCTCTCCTCCCCCATCCTTAATCCTCCGTCGTGTAGAAACCCCCTCACCCTCAAGCTCATCCTCAAGCCCTCCTTTTCCCTCTCCAATTCATAAGACCTCAGCTACAGTGACGGCGGATCGACGACAAAGCGTCGGGCTACGCCAACAAGGTAGGGTTCTTTCTTCATTTTACGATTCATATATCCCTCTTCGAATTGCATTTCATGCATCAAATCTCTTTTAAATTGTTGACTGAAGCCCATAATCGTGTAGAAATTTTTCTTGTCTTTCCAACACCTATTTCGGTTTAAACATATGAGTCCCGAGGCATTCTCAGTTGTCCGCTGAAGGTCAGTGGTTTTTTGGTGTTTTTCCGGTGGTTTGGAGTTTTCCGACCAGATTTAGGGGTTCCGACGGCGGTAAGGCGAGCGGCAGCCAGGTGGTGGTGGCGCTCCGGGCTCCAAACAGGTGGCAGCGTGCGGCGGTCCGGCTTTGGCGGCCTCCGGAGGTGCTCCAGGCAGGCGGTAGGGGGGCTCCTCTGAGTGACATGAGGGCACAGAGCGGAAGGGCCGGCCGGCTGCGCCGGCCGGTTGATTCATAGGATCAGGGTCGCGGCGTGCGACCCCGCGGGGGACAAAGACCCACGTCCCGCGGGCCTTCACGCGGCGGGACGTCCATCCACGAGGGCCGGTATATGCGTAGAACATGGGTCCATAGCCGGCCCGCGCAACTGGGCCGCTTGCCGGTGCTGCGATCCGGGCCGGCCTACACGGGCCGACCCAGAATGGGCGGACCGGCCGGTCCAGTCCAATGGTCTCCCCCCCCCCCTTCGACTTCGGACACCCATAACTCTCACTACGGGTATCCATTTTGCATTCCATCTATGGAAGTGTACTCCAGGAATCAAGATGAATATTTTTGAGATGGTCTCAAGAATTTTTAAATCCCGAGACTTGGGCTCGGAGGCGTGACACCCCTTTAAGTGAATTGGAGTTTTTTCGGGGGTTCTTGTTTTAGACGGCGCGAACACATCCGATGTCCGAATTGAGCGTAGTTAATGTTGTTGAGACCCTGGAGTTTAGACGACGTTTTCCTGGTTGGTTTCAGGCATTAAAGGGGGATTTGAGGTGTGGGCCCCATAGCCCGTCTTTGGAGCTGCACGCAGCTTTTTTCAACTTTTTCATCTGATGTTCGTTCGGTGCATGCGAGTAGTCGATCCTGGGTGTTTTTCCGAGGGAATTGCAATAGCACAATTCGCCCACTTTAATTCAGCCCACTGGTACAGGCCCCACGAGGACCATTTTGGGAGTTGGTGATGATTTCATGCTTTATAACCGGGTGTTCGTTTTAGACAAATGAATAGTCCATCTTGTGTACTCCTTCGAGAGGATTGCAATGGTGTGATCTGTTCATTATGTTTTAGGACTGAGGTACAGGTCCCACGTAGAACCGCTTGTGTGTAGTACAGTGAAATGAATCTTTTTATCCGGATATCCATTCCACTCAAGTGAGAAGTCCTTTTGACGTGTATTTCCAAGGATATGGAAAAGGTGCGATGTGCCCGACTATTTTCGGGACCGAGGCTCGGGATCACGGGATGTTGTTCGGGCGTAAAGAAGTGTTGGATGACTTTTCTGTCAGATATTCAATTGAGGCGAGTAAGTAGTCTATCTCACATGTCTTTCCACGAGGATTAAAACTGTACAATCCATTTGGATATGAGAAGTCTCTTTTGATATCTCTTTAAACGTGGAAGCATGTAGTGTGCTCCATTGGTGGTTCTTCTTACTGTGTTCGAAAGTGAACCCTTGGCGTGAGATCGCGTTCACTCCCGTGTGAGTGAAGTTGATGTTTGAAGAGATGTAGTTGGTCGTGCCTGGGCTGATGAGGTGGCACGTTAGAGTTGTTACGTTTACTCCCTTCATGTTGACGTTGTTTTCTGGGTGCACGATAGCCTTTGGGATAGAAACGTGGTGTACACTAGGATTATACAGGAATTCTTTGAGGTACATGTGGTTGTTTTTACCTGAGAACATTTGTACGCTTGGTTGAAGTTGACTTGGGGCCACATGTCGTGGGGGCCCCATGTGCGTGTCGTGTTCTTCTTTGCGTACCATGACCTATCATGACATAGATGGTCCATCTATTCTCATTTGTTCGACAAGTCGGGTTGAGTTTCCCCCTGGTTATGTTCTTGTTTGTTTGACAAGCAGGGTTGAGTAGTTTCCCCCTAGTTCTATTATCTTTTGTTTGAACAGCAAGGTTGAGTGGTTTTCCACTGGTTCTGTTCCCGATGGTTTGGCCAGTAGAGTTTCTTCGTGTTCCCTGGTAGAGTTCCTAGGGATTTGGTGTGACCAACACATCACGCGGGCACAAATCATCTACCCAGGAGGTTGTTTCTAGCAGGGCTGGCCGGTGAGGTACCATCCAGCAGGGGTGGATAGTTGTACCTTCCAGCAGGGATGGCCAGAGCGGTGCCATCCAGTAAGGATGGCCAGTGGGTTACTATACAGTAGGGATGGCCAGTACAGTGGTGTTCACTGAGAAGTACCATCCCGCATGGATGGACAGAGCGGTTCCAGTTTTACCTCTAGTGTGGCTGGGAAGTGGTCCCCAATGTCGGGTTTACCTCTAGCTGGGCTGGGAAGTGATCCCTGATGACGGATTCGAGTCTAACTCCAGTGGAGTACCATTTTATTGGACTAGGAATCGGGACTCGTCGATGACTTTAACCGGGTCTCCCTCCAGTAGATTACACTTTTATGGGACTGGGCTGTGTGGCACCTGTCGACTTTTGCTTGGTCTCACTTCAGTGAAAACCCATCGACTTCCAGAAATTACCCTCCAGTGGGGATGGTAAGGGGGTCACCTGTCGACTTTGAGGAGACCTCTCGAGTGCGGGGCATTGATGAGGTGTGGATTGACGTTCCCCAGAACTCTCAAGTACAAGGGGGCACTTTCCCCACCGAGACACGTCCTTGTGATGTGACCTAAAACCGTGCAGGCGAGTCAGTGCCGTCCAAAGCGGATAGTGTCAAGGTGCAGTAATTTGAGCCCCTTGACTTGCACTTCGGGGCAGACGTGTGGGATGCTGGGCATCGAGGGTGTTTACTTCTGGGACTATTGGCTACTCACTTTTTTGGCTGAGCTACGGGACAGAGACCCCCTTATGATTTTTTTTGGGTTTTTTAACAGACTATATATATATGTATACCTTGTTCCAGTACCCACTCCTTGGGTTTTGGTTACACTCCTTCCAAAGGAGGCGAAGACGCACGGGGTATGCCACATGCTTTCTGTGTCTAGCTTCTCGTGGTTGGCTGAGTCTACACTTCTGCAATAGGTAGCGAAGGCTCGACGAGAAGTTCATCTTCACACCGTTTCCAGTTCCTTGCGTCTGGATGAGTCTACCTCCTTTCTCTTGATGGGTTGAGATGGACTCTCTACTATTACTTTATTGCACTCTCTATTGTACTCCTTTAATTTTCCCTGTTCGATATACTTCTCACCCTTTGGTACCTCCGTTGTTTCTCCCTCAATCCATTGGGGTATCCTACTGAGCATTTTTATACTCAGCCCTGCTTGGGATTTTCTCTCACTTGGTGTTCCCTTGCAGATGACGGATAGGTTGGTTGTGAATTCAGCAGAACTTAGGAGTTTGAGAGCTTGGACCGCATGCAGTGGTCGTAGTCGGGTTCCAGGTGTGGGACACTTCCAGCTGTTTTTCTTTTGTTTACCTATTTCAGGGTTGTGGCACATTTTCTAGTTGGGCGCGTCTTTTCCCCTTTTATTTTTTAGTTCACCTTCAGCACTTGCTTTGTACTGTTTATAGGTCAATGCACTTTGTGGTTTATTTATAGCAGACAGTACATTACATTCCCTTTTACTCTGCAAATTTTCATTGAGTGTGTTGCGTGCGTGTGTACAGGTACTTAGGAAAAGGCCTCCCCGAGTTGATTATCCTTCGGCACTTGTCGCCAGCCCCTGGCCTATGGAGGCTGGCTTGGGGTAGTTGGGGCTTGAGCCTGGGTAGGGTCGGGTCATGAAAATGTGGTATCAGAGCTGGTTCGTTCCTTGGGACGTTGTTCGGGCGTCCCTAAAAATGGAATTTGTTGGGGTTTAGGGGAACAATGTTAACGTGTCGCGAGAGAAGCTCTCAGACCAGGGAGTCCAGTGATGGTGCGGCGGCTGACGTATCCATTCACCAGGACCCTGATAATCCACTTATCTACTCGGCATGCTCAGACTCTTGTTCCAGGGAAAAGTGGTTTGTCCATCACATAGGATTGAGTCTTGACTGTCCTTCTTGAGTCATCTCCGCATTATTGTGACTGTTATATACACATATTCTCATCTGATCGCCACACTCCTTGATAACATTCTGGATGTCTCTGCGAAGACAACCATTCAGGATACCAGCTTTGATTCATGACAACAACCATGTGTGCTACCAGGCCTCAGTCCAAGACCCATCATGTGAGTCCCTTTCTTCGGGTGGGCCGGTAGCAGAACCCCCACCAGGTGAGCAGCGGACAGCTCCAGCAGAGCAGACGGGGCTTGAGCGTAGGTTGAGCGCGCTCCGTGAGTTCCAGCGATAGAGACCGCAGAGGTTTAGTGGTGAGACAGAACCTCATGCAGTAGAGGTTTGGCTTGGGACAATAGTTCTCCTTTTCAGGCTTGTGTATACGCCAGAAGATCTTATGGTGGATTTTTCCGCCAACCATTTTCGTGGAGTAGCTTGGCGTTAGTGGAGTCTGGTGACTCAATATCTTGACGAGTTGTCCCATTCGTGGGGAAACTTTCAGTTGTTGTTTCATGAGGTGTTTTCCCCTCCTTCATAGATCGTGCACGCCTTTACCCAGACTTGGTCCACAACGGCAACTTCCAAGCACGGAAGTTCCAGAAGGGTCTCCGTAGAGAGATTCATGTTGTCATAGTACCATTGTGCATTTCCACATATGTCATGAAAAAACTCAGGTTGACCTTGAATCGATCACCCAATTTGTCTAGTGACATCCCCGAGCCACATTCCTGATCAGACAAGGGTGGAGAAAAGTTCTAAGGGAATGAATGAAATATAGAAGGAACTAATTTTACAAATATAAATAAAAAAACATCGAAAAATAATAAAAGTTGAGCACAACATTATTAAAATTACCAAACCAACATCTACACATAAACTGAAAACAAAACAAAACCAAACCTGACAACCAATAGATATCTATGTGAACCTGTGGGTCACCCTCAGAACCTAAATACCATCATCACTCCATAGATTTTGAAACCATACTATAACCTACACCCATGTATCAAAAATAATTAATGTATTTGTGTGAGTATTAAAAAGTAGTAGGAATTCCTATAAAAATAATTCCCAATGCATTTCAATTTAATCAAGATTCATCTAATGATAATTTTATTAAAATAAATAATTATATATTTTCTCACATTCCATTTAAAATAAATAATGGTATATTTATCCCATTACATAAAATAGGTTTCATTTCTAAAATAAGGGAGCTTTAACATTTTAGATAATGAGTGGGAGAGTAAGAAGAGTGATATTTTTATTTATAGAAGGGAAAAAGTGTAAAACACTGTCAAGAAATTTCCCATAAAACATTTAAAACCCAATTATTATATTTTATCAAATAGATACTCCATAAAAATAGAGCAAAATAAATAACCACACAATGAGGGAAGTGGGAGAAGACACACATGTAACCAAATCAGTTGAGGTATCGAAACTATCCACCATAAATAAATATTTTTTTGGGAATCATGAGAAAACGTAAGAGGTTAGGGGATAATATTGAAAATATGGTCCCCAAACCAATTGTTCTCTGCACTTGATGAAATGAAATAGTCCTCACACTCATTCGTACCCTATATTTCCTAACCGAGGGGCATACTTCAAAAGTAGAGAAAAGGTATACTAAGGGATGCTAGACAAAATTTATTACTAAAATAGTATAGAAAGTCTTCCTGGATAATCTATATGCATTTATAGGTTCAAATATCATTTCCTCGGAGTGGGTGTTTCATAATGTTCAAACAAACTACTCGCTATATATATTTATAGTGAAAATACAGAAACAATACCCACAAGAGTTTGCTGTAAATCATCATAAGGTATATTCACCATTTCCTTTGAACCAAAAATACACGAGAGAGTCCCCATTAAAAGTACCTTCCATTATATTTATTTCAATAAAAAATTATAGAGAATATCCCAATGGGGTGTCTTCATGAGAATACAAATTTAATAAAAGAAAAAGAGCCTCATTCATTCTTCGAGTGACAAACCATTTTCAAAGGGATCAACCACACAATTTAAGAAATCAGAAACCAAATATTAACTATTCAAGATACCCAAATCACCTTTTAGGATCCAAAATACATATTACAATCCAAAATAATAATTTAGAAACAAAAAATTTCTTATAAATTTGAACCAGTAATTTCATCGAACACTAGGTGTGTGATATTTAGAAAAACCATTACACACAATCTAATTTCTTGGGAAAAAATTAATTCCATTAGGAATAATTTTTCTAAACATAACATATCACTAATTAATATTAAAAAAAGGTGAGACTAACATGAGATGAATTTAGTTTAAATATAATGGAAAAATATAATGGGAAACCAACCTCAAACTCTTCGAGCTTCAACAACAGTAACCCTGATCAACTCCCTAATGGTCAAAGAATGAAGGAAAACCCAGTGATAAAATTAATAAGAAAAAACACCAAATTTAAATTCAAATATACATTAACCATTGACCATATACGCCATGGGATAAGAGGAACTAAGAATAAAATTGAAGGAGGATGAGGAAGAAGAGATGATGGAATTACATTGGGGAAATCACCCCAAAATTGAAGGAATCCAATTGAAATCACCATGAAAGGTGGTGGGATGAATGAGGAAGAGGGGATGATCCTACAAGAGTTTTTTGTGGAAATTGGGGGAGGAATAGGGTGTTTCATGGATAAAATATGAGAAGGTAAAGGAAGCTTTTAATGGACATGTGCACTGTACGCAATTTGGTCACACGAGTTGGGATACCAAGAACTAAAAATGTGTTCCTTATTGGATTCATAGGAAAACCAAATGGTTTCCTACCACTGTTTGAAAAAAATGTCCCAACAATATGTTATGGTTCTATAAAAAATGATGAACCATGCAAATGATTATTGAATGGTTTGGGATAACAGAGCTCAATCCATGAACCCTCATCTAGAAATAACAAAGACCCACCAAGTTACATATAGGAGGCACCGGATTTGACCCAAACCATGCACTACCCATGAAAAAAATAGTTCAAGAGGATAGTTAACTGAAAGGATACTCAACATGATGGACTCACATGGTTTCACCTTAAAGATTCATAGAAACTATTTAATAGGGGGAAAACAACCCAAAACTGTAAATTTTGATCAGAAACACCCAAAAATGGAGAGGAAATCCCAAGGGAAAATGTTAAACGAATATAAAATAGAAAAATAAAACTAGGATGTGAAAATTATCCACACAATAATTAATTATTCCGCCAGAAATCCAAAACATTTATAGTTGATCAACTTGATTACAAATTCTCACACACATGCACGATTTGATTTCATAAATTTAAGAACACCTTGAGCATCACAAGGATTAAACCAACATTCCAACCCGAAGAAAACCACATAAATAATGAAATATGATGACAAGTCCTATAAAAATACATTATGAAAACCAAACCCACTTGGTCTACTCTAATGCCCCAAAATTCACCAAAGGATAAGGGAAAATCAATACCATATGGCTCTAGGGGACATGAATAACTACCTAAAATCTTCTAAAAAGAAAAATAAGGAAAGAAAAAAGGTTATTTTATGGAGTCTAACTTTTTCTACATGGGATGATATAATGGGATCCCCACTATAATTGTATTTTAACCAGATTTCCAACCAGGTTTACTGATCAATCATCGAACATACAAAACAGAACTATCGCACAACAACTTCAAAAGGAATAAAATAAATCTGACACACAATGGTACATGATTCACACCAAGATGTAGAAAACCATAATTTCTCAAAATAAATTTCCATTAAATCATTTATTATGAAAATATACATAAAATAATCAAATATTTTTGACAGAATACAAAATTGTAATACATGAACACCCCAAAGAATAAACATTGACATAAAATATGTCAAACAAAACCTGCACTAACATTGTGTTCATCTAATTGAGTAAAACTCTTCTTTGAGAGGGAGGATCCATATCCAATCATCATTCGAGTGACACCATTTCATAATTCTTTTGGATGGCCTAAATGACTATCAGATTGATTGGTCTTTATTGAACATGGAAAATAAGTCTTCTGGTGGCCCGGATTATATAATTAATGACACATTAGGGTCTTATGGATAAAATGATATGACAAAATATTAGAAATCCTCTTAATCCCACCACCAACATACTCAATTTCATGCCACATTACTATTTATTTACTTAAATTTTGAAAATAGATTCTATAAACTAATGTAGGAATTGTTACCTTGAGAACCCCCCATAATCATGACTTCAACCATGACTGATTAACTCCCCACAATAGTAAATGAGGTTAGATATAATTCCAACATATTAAAATATATATGAAGATGATTTCAATTATTAAAATATGATGCTTTTAGAGTGTACATTTTTATGAATGGGATCTCGAATAATTCCCATGCGATGTCCTTTTGAAGAATTTTTATAATGACTCACATCCACCACTTCCAACTCAGACCTCTTAGAATAAAGGTATAGATGACACCCTTTATATATTCATAAATCTCAAGGATACCGAAGAACCGCTCAATTTTTTTCCTCCACCCTTCTACTTCAAAAGGATCCTTTTGGCCATACCATAGTGGTGGTTTTATCATCTAAAACTCAATGAGGAATTATTTATATTTATCAACTAGAGGGTCCACTAATGGTGAACCATCCATGGATACACCTTGATCATCCATCGAATCTATAGTGTGGGATTACACTAAATAAAAAGAGGGAAAAACCAAATCCAAACCAATACCATCATCAATAACTCATCAAAATTAAACACCAAACTCAAAATTAAAACCAAACTGAAAATTATAAAAGATTAGTTTTTGAAAACCCCTTACCACCACTTCGAAAACCATATCCCAACCCCAATCTCTATTCATTTATTTTCACAAAAATACCATGCATTTTATTTGAAATATAAACTTTTCCCTATTAGACCCTGCTTTTAATTTCTAAATCAAGGCTCACATCATCAAATATCATTTGATTAGTAATTTATTTTAGTAGTTCTATTAATTTTCAAAACAATTTTATAATACCGTATTTGAATAAATATAAAAATTCATTCATAATTTTGAAAAAACGAAATCATTACCACTAGGAGTCTAATATTTACAATTTAATTTTTTTTTTAAAATTGATTTAAAATTAATAAATACCTAAAAAAATTTACCCAGGGGAACAATTGAAATTTTTTGATTGTCCATATGTATGGTGGCCACATTCCAATCACACATAACCCACAAAGAGTCTTTCGGGACCATGTCCCCGGATCCACGTGGCTTGTATGGAATTGTAAGCTCATTGGGACCACTAAAAGGACTCTAATTTAGTTCACCAATAAAAAATCATCACATTAACAATAAACCAAAGATAAATAAATCAAAATCCATCAACCAAACCAATAAATACTAAGTAAATAATTAAAAACACAATTGAAAATAAAAACTCAAAACTCAGCTTCTCATGGAAACCCAAGATTTAGCATTGGAAGTGTTGGAAAAACATGTCCCCATACCATAATCCCAAGTTCCGATAGTCCCAATTCTTCCACCTTGAATGCTAATATAATAATGTTTTCTCTAAATTATTGGTCCTCTAAAGAACCTATATTATAATACAATTTTATCATGAACAAACTCAGGAAAACCCCAAACTAGTAACCTGAGCCCCCCATGACATCAATGATGTGAATTCCAGATCACCCTAGGGTGGTGATAACAACCAAGGGAACCAATGATAGATATATGGAAAAAAATTTCCAATTATAAATAAACAAAAATAAAATAAGAAAACCAATGTCCACATATAAACTAGAAATAAATCCAAATTAATCATTTATACCAATAGATCTCCATGTAACCCCATAGGTCCCCCACTAAACCAAAAACATATCATCATACCACAATAATCAAAACCAAGATGGAACATACACCCGAGGACAATAAAAGAATGTTATTTTCCGAATGAGAATTAAAATTCAGTTGGAATTCCCAAATAATGTATTCCCAACTCATATACATTGAATTAATATTCTTTTAAAACTAGTTTGAAATACAATATATAAATATAGGTTTTCAAACAATACATTTAAAACAAATAGCAATACTTTCCCCTATCTACATAAAACTATTTACTTTTCTAAATGAATGAGGCTTTAAAATTTTAGTGAATGATTGGGAGATTAATAAAAATAATGTTTTTATTTAAAAGGGGATAATTTTTAAAATCATTACATTATATTTTCCATGATACATTTAAATATAATTATTCATTTTTACCAAATTCATTCTCCAAAAAAATGGATAAAAATCAATAACCACTCAATGATGGAAATTGGAGAAAACAAACATGTAACCATATCATATAAGGAAACTAAACTATCCACCAAGGATAAATAAGTAGTAGGTAAATATGGGAATACCTATAATCTTCATGTATCATTTATAACACTCAATCTCTGATCCATTATGTTAGTGTGCATGATATAAATAAACATCCTTCACAATCATTCATACCCTACCGGCCTAACTGAGAGGTATAATCCTATAGGATAGAAAATACATACTACATGCCACTATCTATAGTGTAATCCTAAACTAGTGCAGCAACTACTCTCATATGATCTCCTCGATATGCTACGTTACCATGTAATGTTAAATGTTAAGGATTTCAATGCAATTCCATAAAAAACGACTATATACATAATGAAAAGATACAAAATGCACACATAATCATCACCATTGAATCACCCCAAGTAATAGTCCTATTTTCAATTACAAAAAATACACAAGGGAATTCTGGTGATAGGGACTCCCCATTCCCTTTTTTTTGTGAATAATGCAAGAGACACACCCTTAGATTAGTTTTTAAAGGAATACCAATGTATGAAATGCCAAACGAGACTCATGAGATCTTCAAGTGATAATCTATTTTCAAATGGATCAAACACACAATTTATGAAATCAAAAACCATTTAAAAACCTTTTAAAGAAACCTAAAAAATCATTTAGGATCTGAATCATATTTTCCTATCCAAAATAATATTTTAGGATGCATGTGTTTATTATAAAGGACAACTGGGAATTTCATTGAAAACATGGTTTTTGAAGTTTGAAACAAAATTAAAATAATAATAATTTGACGGTAAAACCCATTAATTTCATTAAAAATAATTTTTATAAATATAATATGTCAATAAATAATATTAAATCATAGAGAGAATAATATGAAAAAAAAATTCATGAATTTAATGGGAAAATGATAAAGGGGAACCTATATCAAACTCCCAATGAATATAAAAAAGAAACATCAAACAACTCTATAATGGTTCAAGAAGGAAAGAACACATATGGATAACCTTAAGAAGAAAAAACCCTAATTTAAAATTAATTATATATGAACCCTAGAATATAGATATCATGGAAGAAGAGGGACTAAGAAAACAATAGAAGAAGAATGATGAGGAAGAAGAGAGGAGGGAAATTCCTTGAATAAATCATAACAAACCATGAATAAGTCCACTTAGAATCACTATAGATGGATGTGGAAGGAATACCAGGAGGGGAGGAGACTATAAGGGTTACACGAGCCAAATTGAGGTGGAATAGGGTATTCTTGGGTTAAAATTTTAGAGGGGAAATGGTAAAAATATGGTTTTAATTGACCTAGGAACTTCTCTATATTTGGACACATATATTTGGAAACCATGCATCACTTAATAGACTCATAGGATGACCAAATGGTTTGGCCGCCCGGTTTCGGAATCCCTGAACCATATATGTGGTTTGGTTCTATCAAAAAATTACACAACCATGTCTATACATCTCACATTATTTAGATTAATCATGCCCAGTCCATGTGTCCTCCAAAAACACATATGAAACACATGGTTACACTTTGGATCCACACATTTTGACCCAAACCATTCACATCCCATGAAACATAAACCATGTATGTGGAAAATATATTTAAAAGAGTCTTATCTTCAAAGACTCGAACAGTTTCACGTAAAACATGCACACAAACCCTGAAATAGGTAAAAATACCAAAACTCATATTTTTTGTACAAAAATACCAAAATGAAGAGGAAATCCAAATAAAAAATGAAAAATCAAAGTAAAATAGAAAAATAAAAAATATTGTGTGAAAAATAAAATATGATATAAGTGAAAAAATATAAATAAATAAACAACATAAATCCATAATCAACATAAATTTTGGTCATGCTATATCCATGAAAAAAAAAAGAAAATATGGATAATAATAATCATTCATCACTTACAGATGGGAAGCATAATTTATGATATAAGAAACATATATTAAAGGACTATTGTCGAGATAATTATACTGTTATTGGAAGTGGTATAAAATAAAACACAAGATATTTTGTCTTGTGATACTGGTTGATGCATCAATAGACTATATAATTCTGGGCTCATCCATCACTTAGTTAAGTCCCATGAATTTACCATGAGTGTCATAAGGACCTTTTATATAATTCATATAGGAACCTCTTACTCAATTAAACATGGCTATATCTATAATTAGAATGACGAAAATCAAATACATTCCCATTCAATAGAATAATATGGATTTTTAGAATAATATCCCAGAGTCAATACAGAAGCTATGGGGTGTCTTCATTGTAACATTAAGTATCATTATCAATGATATATAGGGGTGATGGTACATTCAATGTACTAATTTATCAACGAAAGATTGTAATTTGGTTTAATTTCTTTGGTAGGAGGACAAGGAAATGGTAGGAAAAAATGTATCATCATAGTAAATTATGTGCATTTGAATGTTCAAAAGCATATCACAAGAGAGTTTTTTCTTGGTGTGCAGTATTAAGCCCAACTCATTATGCATCTGAGTGACAATTTAGTAAACTCTCAATGAACCCTTCTCAAGGTGGTAACCCATAGGTGCATCTTTTACACAACTATATCCACATACTAAAAATTGGGTAAGGATTAATTTTCTAGAAAATTACACACTTTTACTTTAACAAAGCATTGGTCGGGTTTCCCACCATGTAAAATATCAAGTTTCACAATAGTTTTGATAACTATTAAATCAAATGAGTATGAGAGATTGATAAAAATATATAATATTAAATCAATTAAATTTAATGATTTATAGGTAAAAAATTTCTTCCGATTAAAGTTATTCACTATAAAAAATAATATACATGGTGAATATTAAGTGGGACTAAAAGAATAAAAATTGAGATGAAAAATTCTTCTTATGGATTGGATATTATTTGAATAATAACATCTTGAAAGTGAGGGATTAAATATGATCTTAAAATACGATGAAGAAAAGAATTTAATGATATAAAATCTCAAATATGAATCATATACACCAAAAAATAGAAATTGGGTTCAGAATAAAAAACATGTCTTAAATAGAGGAATCTATGAGAGAGAACCCTATCGTCTTTTCTGGATAATAGATAATATATTATAACATCCTGTATCATAAACATATTTATCATAATAAATTAATTTTGGTACATTTTTCATAAACATAATTTTTTATAAACATCAATTATATGGATACCCTTTTTTGATATTTGAGTTCGGCATTTATAACCGAAATATATAAAATCAAGTAATGATTTTGGAAACATGATGACTATACAAAATAGATTTATGAAATTGAATTAATTAGTTATAATGGTAGTATATCATTAATTTGACATAATTTGGATATTAATGTATTTATTATGAACATTTATATACATAATCACATGGAAATATAATTCTTTATAACAAATTAAGTATCTGAATTTAATATAAGAGGGATATATTCAATGGGTGATTTTAGAAACATAAAAACAATATTGAAATATTTATTGAATGGGTTTTATTACAGGAATTTTTAATGACTAAACAATATAAATAATTGTAATATTAAAGTGTTTATATTTAACCTATGATAAAATAACCAATTGAAACTTAATGGGATTTTCACAAGATAAGTAATTGAATCTAAAATATGAAGATGATAACACTTTTATTTTTCTATGTAGGTTTTTAAAGCATGGGAGGATTCATTAGAACATTAGTAACTACTTTATAGGGACTTATATATAGATAGGAAGAGAAATTAGTGATATGGTCCATTAGAATTTGGTGGAATGAGATAAATAGTGGGATTGACATCCTTTTATAGGTGAAAAGAGGGTCTTTTCCAAGAAAACACATGTTAGGTAAAGCATATGGATTAAATCCAATGTGTGTGAGGTGGGGACGGTATGTTAGTATAGTTAGATATAGAAATGGTATGCGAGAAATGTTTGTATGAATTTATTATCTAAAATGTCCTTCTAGAAGGTGTATGGGAAATTTTAATTATTAATAATTTGAGATTCCTTATTTACCAATTTTACCCTTTTTAATCTTGATTAATAGTTATCCATGGTAATTATTATATAACTAAAAATATAATATGGAACTACATAATGAATTTAAACATGGTTAATTTTAATATGGGATCCATTTAACCTAATTGAACATTTATATAGGGAAAAATTAACTTTTAATTTATAACATAAGATTTAAAAAACCATTTTTATAGTAAAATTAATTTTATATATTAAGTGTTGTTTACTATTATTTCATACTAATTATTAATTGAATTGTCGTTTATATATGTGTTTGAACATCATATAAGATTCATTTAATGTATATTAATATAATCTATTTAGATAATGTTTATATAACTCTTATATTGAAAATTTTAAAAAATTATCCATTTTACATTAACAATGGTAAATAATATTTATACACTGTAAATTATTCTAAATGAATAAAAAAAATATTTTCAAAGTAAAATAATTTGTAACTATTTAATATAAACATGAATTCCATTTTATTAAAAAATTATTATTTTTGGGGGAATGTTAATGTTAATAAGTTCATTTATAAAACTCCTTACATAGAAAAATACCAAAAAAACAATATATGTTAACATATTTTTGACGAATTAAAAGTTGAAGTTTATTTTTTTAAAATAATATAATAACATTCAGAAATGAAAATTTTAAATACAATTATGAATAAAGGATCTTCAATAAGTGAATTCTGTGTGTGTTCGGGATATGATATTTACCTTATATAGTAAATACTTTGGTATTACATAACTTTGTTCTCTATAATTCCATATTCCAATGGAAGATGAAATTATTCTATAAAACATGAACTAATAATGATATAATATATTTCATTCATTGATTTCTCCTACACCACCTAGAAATTTAATAATAATCAATGAGAAGATGGATCAAACTACATCTAATTGTATCATTCTTCAACGTCATTAATAGTTACTAACGTGAGTCTATTTAGCATTAATGTCAATCCAAATCTTGTGGAATATTGGTTTTCCTCAACTTCATGAATTATAAATGTCTTAAGACTTCTATTCCTTCTAAATATATACTGTATTTACCTAAATAACAAATCTCTTTTATATAGAATGTATCAATATCTTTGAGTTCTATTTGCATGAACACATTAACAAGATTTCTTTCTATAGGCTCTGATTATCCTCTCTCAAACATAGAAACACAAAGCCAATTATGGTGGTCACCAGGAAGTGCATTATCAATCATCGAAGAAACCATCCATAAATCCTTAATTAACTTCACAAAAATATCCTTAATTGATTTGAAAACATATATACATCATGATTTGGTATTATATCTCCTTATAACATAAATTAATTTACCAATTAATTCATTATTTTTATAACTTAATACTCATTTGAATCAATCTAGAATCATAGACTAAAACCAAAGCCTTTTATTTTGAAAGCATTAAAGATCTATCTAAGAATCCTCACACTTAGCTATCTCAATTCTGATGTGTCACCTACTGACAATCCCTTTACCATGGAATGTTGAAAAAACATTTCCTGTATTGGCTTCTACCCAAGAAACACTGAAACATATTCCTCTAATAATTATGATTTTTATGTACTCTATCACAACACAATATTCACTATGGTTTTTTGAAATAACTATTCCCACATGGGATTTATTATAAAACACTATGGTTTAGACCTATTATATTTCTATGTATTTACATTCACTATTCCATCACACAATTATCATTAATATTACCATTTTGGCCTTCCCCATGTTATACAAAGAGATGTATTAACCCCAATAGCCACCTCAATTGCATTGGAATATCTGCATTAGCCTTTTTAAATTCATGTATCCAATATAGCACTTCTTCATAGAACCACCTCCACCATTGGACATAAGTGGTTATGAACCTTGTTATAAATGTGATATGGAATTTCACCATGTTGATCACCATTTCATTGTCCCCCTCACATTTCGTATGTTAGTAATTTTATTTTAAACATTACTTATGTTATAGGACTATACATCACCTAACTTAGTCAAGAAACTTCTTCATTGAATTCTCTATATAATCTAAACACATATGGAAACCAAAACACTCTTCTATTATTTATCAAAATATAATAAAATAAAAATGTCCCAATTGTCTCCCCATTATGATTTCTATCAATACCACTATCTTTGAAAAAACTATGAACCCTCAAAAACCACAGCAGGTTAATATGTGGATTCATTTATCTTCTCATACTACCCCCTTTATTTTATTTTATCAATTATTTATAAAATAATGGAAATTTAAAATAATGGGGTCTTTTCATCTCATCGTCTCGCATAAAAATTTAACAATGTTTTATAACATTGAGTGGAGGGATGATATTATATCATTCCTTAGCAATGAGACCTAAATTAATCCAATTTAAGAATCCCTGGGATAAAGTAATGTAAAAAAATATAGATATAATAAATATTATTTATGATATATATGAAATCTAATCATGTGATAATATTCTCAAAAAATTTCATTCTAGGGGTTCATTTAAATATGAGTAAGACTACAAATACTTCATCAAACCCTAAAAATAATTCACAGGAAATAAGACAACTCATATTTTTTCTCTCCCAATGTTCAACCATCACCCTCTGGAATAATTTATTGTTTAAATTAGTAGGGTATAATTTTTTGTTATTTTTTCAAACCTCAATAGAGATCCTCATAAATGTATTCTCTTTTATCCTCTTCATCATGATAAAGTACTTCATATACAACTCAATTCCATTTCTCCAATAGTGAAAACCTAAAAATTATATTTAAATTCCCTATTTTTTAACAAAAATAAACTAGAGTAATAGGTAATAAAGAGGTACCCCTTATTAATTTTGATGAAATAATTAGATTTAGAGTTTCCACCCTAGGCCATAGTTTGTTAAAATATCAATATTTTTCTTCTGTGAAAATGATTTCTTTACCTTAGAGTTAAATAATCATCACCTAATTATATTTAATTTGACCTATTTATTTTATCATATTAGGTATTAAGAAAATCAAGAAATTCATTAATACATGACCAATATTCTCACTCAATATATAAACTATATGATTTATCAAATCACTAATTTTGGATGACATCCCATTTGTGTTTTCTTTATCTCTATATAAAACTGGATTCCCTAGATTTTTGAAACTAATTTTCTCACAAAACATCCCATTTTTTCTTGGATATCCCTAGGTAATGAAATTTTAAACCAACCCAAATGTAATTTGTGTCCATGCCTCTAAGAACACCAATACTAACCTTCAAATTGTGATATCTTTGATTTATTCTAGACATTTCCATAATGTTTTTCTGTAACCCTCTTTAAGAATTATTTTTATTTAGGGGTTGTGGTATCCTTAGAACATTCAATTCTTCTTATTAGGTGAAATTTTTTCCCTCATCCACCTTTCTTAGAAACTCCATAGGATTTCTTTTAAAACATGTACTATTAGACTTGAAATTTTGGTTTTGAAATTATTTTTGTGTGGTTTTATCTTGTAACATTGACCCTTTCCTCTCAAAATCATAAGAATATTCTCCATTAATCTCAGATAAAATGTTGAAATATTTTTTAGCATTATTCAATTTAGTTTGAAACATAACAAAGGATTTTATCTCAAATAACTCATCTTATTCAAAAACTACTTTTTCTTCAAGATCACCTATTATATTTTCTTATTTTCAAATATTATATATATATATATCTTAACCTAATTAATATTGAATTCATCCTTATTAACAAGATCTTTATTATATATATCACCAAGTATGTTTCTTCACTCATATGAGTAGAAATTTTATTAATCTGTTTATCATTATTTTTTCATATTATTATTTAGTTGTGAGATTTGATTAAGATAATATTATAACCTACATTTTTGTTCTCACCCTTGTTCTATTCACCGTTATCCATTGTCTCCATTTTTTATGAATCAAAATAAATCTTTTTCTATGTAATAATTGTGAAATCATAGTTATAATCACTAAACATTTCAATTTTCTCCTAAAAATCATTTTTTTATTGATGGATGTCATATTAATCTTATCTCATTAATTCATTCAAGGAATATCTTATTACACATCTTATTCAAATTCATCAAACTCTTATCGGGGAGAATTTTTATAATATGGGAAATATTATTTTAGTTTGAACATCTAAGAAATATCTTAAAATTACACTTCCATTTCCCTTTAATATTTTCTTTGAAAATAGGGAAATAATATGATTTATATCTTTTTCATCCTCCTCATCTAATTCATTTCAATCATGAATCATTTTTTCAATTCTAAAGTCTTCAAATTATATCTAAATTTTTTTCTTTCATTTTGAAAATAAATTCCTTCATTATTTATTAAAAAATTAGAATACTAAGAATTTCATCCAATGAAAGTTCGTATCAATATTTTAATATTGATACATTATGATCAACATGATCTAGAATATTCCTAATAATATTCTTCACAGTTGTGGACTCTTCAAGTTTCTCACCAATTTAATGATTATTCTATATTATTTTATTTAACCATTTTAAATACCTATCAATATCATATACATCATCCAACTTAATATCATATAGTCTACTTTTATAGACTTATATCTTGGATTCCCTCACTTTTATGTTTTTTATAGAAAATTATCATTTATCCCATATCTGTTTTTCAGATACAAGACACACTAACATGGTGTTAACATTTTTTAATAAGGTCACAAAAATAAAATATTTGTCCATTGTATACCATGTCAAAAATTATTTATTTAATATTTATTCTTATGATCATTTTAAAAAATGTGTTAAATCCCATTTTAGTAGCATGTTTGACCTCATGTAAAAGTTAAAGGATTTAAATAATCACCATATTCATCCAAATATCATGGTTTGTTATATTAAAGGTAGGTACTAATAATTTTTTCAAAGAATTTTGATTCTATATGATTATTTCATCTTCAAAGGAAACCTGAATTTTATGCCACTTATTATTCCTGGATCTGATTAGATCACTGCGAGGTGTAAGGGTGAATTAATGGTTGATTTCTATTTTATGAGCTTTTTTATTCTAAACATAATCCATTGAGACAATGAAGTTTGTTGATCCAATAAATATAATATATCAACCTTAAATGTTTTTCATGAATATAGATAGATCAAATTACATAATATTTATGAGGATTGGATACCCATTCCTACTCATTGTGATGTTGGTTAGTCCACCCAAAATGTATTCTATATTATTACATCATTATATTACATCATAGAGTCCACTGTGTTCAATCTACATTGAGATTACAATGGATAATACTATTCTTCAACAAAATATTATCTAAAAATTAATGACAATATTCTGATACATGGTTTCTTCTACAACGCATAGAAATTAAATATTCCTCTCTGAGATTATGGATCAATAGATATCCACATATACCATTTATTAATGTATTCAAAAGATATAGTTAATACATCTATTGGCCTTGAAACTCATTCTGGATCTGGTGTGATCTATATTCTCCTTAAATTCATGAATAATCTGGGCCTCACAACATTTCTTCTTCCAAAAAATCACAATGTTTTTTCTAGCTCAAATATATTCTTGATATAGGATGTATCAAACACTATGAGTTATTCTCTTCACAGAATCCCCCTCATAAAATGTTTTCTTGAATGATTCAACTATCCTATATAAAATAGATAAACATAAATCCAATTAAGATGTTCAAATAGATGTGAATAATGATATATTATGGAAACCACCCAAAACCCCTTAATTAACTTCTATACCATATCCATCATTGTTGTCAAATAATAACTACATCATGGATCCATATTCTCTCTCCTTATAGTAAAAATTAATTTAGTAATTAATTCACCATTTGAATCATTGTAAAATACTCATAATTAATATATAATATTGAACTAAAAAAATAAGATGATTATATAATCATTAAATATTCTCCCAAGAATATTTAAAATGTGTTATCATTCTTTCTATGCATCATCAGTCGATATTCCCTTCAACATAGTGTGGTGAAAAATAGTTCGACTAGTTGGGCTCAACATGTTGAATACTATTTCATGGTCCCCTCCTATTAATTGTTTTTTCATAGGCACTCCTCCATCATACCACAATTATCATGATAGTGTGGTGGAATCTCTTTGCCTTTTTTGGCCTCAAGTTGTAGACAGTACTACAAGTTCCTATCCTCTTAATTGTTTTCACCTTCACTACTTGATTACACCATAATCATTTCTATGATTTTTTTAGACTTCCCCGTGTTACAAATAGATATATCTTTATCATTAATCCCACCTCAATGAAATAAGACTTGTAATATTATCCTTTAAAAACTAAATTATTTTATTTATTGATTCTTAATTATTCCAAGAAAACTATTTTTCCCATGTTGGGTTGAAGCGTGTTTCACAGGTGATCTGAAATATCAAAATGGGGACCACTATAACATGGTCCCTTTGTAATTTCTCTTATTGTGAGTTTCTTAACAATATTCTCTAGGACATGGGATTGGACTACACTTACCATTCCCAATAATATTTTTCATTTTATTCATCATCATATCTTAATACATATTGATATAAAACATATATCCACTTATGGACAACAAATAAAATTAAATCCCATAGTAATAATTATATTTTGACACCATAGGTTTTGAGGCATGTAATTTTCAATCCACTATTCATTATTTCCCATCAATAAGTTTTCTTTAGATCCTGATACATCTTCATGTATTCAGGATGAAAATACATGTATGAGCTATATGCATCATCCAAAAGTCCCCTCTTTAGTTTTCGTTTTTATGGGATGCATATCCAGGTTCCAAATAATATAACTCAATCATTAAAAATGTTTTACTCATGAATATTTGATACTTTTTCTATATCTATAAATAAAATTTCTATTATTCATTGATATTCAGGTGTACGTATGGTTAACTATTAATTTGGGAAATATCAAATTTCTCCCCTTCCTATAGGAATTAAATATTCTTCATTTAAAAATCCATTAGTATTGGGTATTTTTTCACCACCTTCATTTATAAGGTACCATGATTTTTATTTCTCATAGAAATAACCACCTTTAATTTACTTCCTTATGTGGAAATATATTGATTAGTCATCATATTTGGTCAATTACAACTATATCCTTTATAAAATTCTTAACTCTATCGAAGTGAATATAAATCTCACTCTCTTATAAAGTGTATATATATATATTCTATTTTCACAATAAATTTATTTTTCAAAAAATTTTATTTATAGATCACTAAAACATTCTCTAAATCATGAATCAGGTAATTTTTCTTAATAATTTTTAATTCTCATAATGTATAATAATTACCATATCATTTTTCAAGTGGATGCATCTCTAACCATTTAATTATTAATATTTATATATTTGAATCCCATCTCCATAATAGGGTAGTATAATCACAGTTGTATCATCCAATATCTTCTTAAGATCCAAGAATATTTCCTTACATTATTAAATCCTTATAAAATTAATAAAATTTTTGGTTAATATAGTTACAATATTGAAAATTCATGATAAATTTATCCCAAATCACTGATAGTATATAGAGAATCAAAGAACACTTTATATTTCTATCATTGCCGTTAGAATAAAAAAAATTACATGATCACTTATATCTTATATGGATCCACTAATAAATTTGAATTTGTGATTACATGAGATAATATGGATACTATTTGTATCCAAATGTAACACATGATAAAAATATAATATAATTTATGCTTTTCTATGGTGTTTAGAAAAATACTGATATCCCCTTAATGTTCTTAATTGTTATGAGATTATACGAGAAGATCATCAATAAAGAATACCACAAATGTTTCCAAGTGATTTATAATGATTATATTCATCAAATCCACCAATATTTTAGTGGAACATTTATGTTTAAATGGAATCACTATGAATTTATAGTGTTTGTATCTTGTATGGGAGTATGTCTAGGATATATCATCCATTTTCATCGTTAACCGATGATATAAATAAATATTCAATATTATAGAAATATTGAGATACTTTTCTATTATTTAATATTTCATAAATATGTGTTTAATGATATGTTTTTATATATTTTTATCTTTTTATGATCATGATAGTTAATGAAAAGATGAATTGATCAATCTTTCTCTTGATCAAAGAGAAATCGAACAACCCATTATGAATCACTCTTTCAAATAAAACCCATATCTATATATTCTTGGAGTATCTTCTTAAATTAATCTAAATAAATAAAATCCATTCCATAAGGATTATTTGAAATAGCTATGTCACCTTGTATGATTACAATTTAAAATTAGAACATATTACCAATGTTAATACCAAACAATTCCTCTGTAAATACATCAACTTGTACCTATTAAATAAGAATGTATTTGATATCAAATTCATTTTCAATCATTTGATCCAAATAACCGTTGTGTTTTTGTTTTGAAACCCACAAAAGGGACTAGTTTCAATCGTAGGTTCATAGTTGTACTTTCCTTGATATATGGCAGAGGGATGTTTAGGATAATAATTGTGATATTTTTATACCTATAATTAATGAGGGATCTATATATAGAAAGTCAATACAAGAATAAAATCAAATAAAATTCATCAAAAGATGAGTAATAAAGGTTATGGGAAAAAATTACCTCAGTATTATATCTGATAGGATTGTTAGCCTTGAGATGTAGTCATTGTTCCAACATGATTTGTCATTAATATTATTGAATCTAATTATTTTGGTGATGAATTCATGTATTTAGAAAAATTTCAAGATATTATGGATATGGTGAAAATAAAATCAAATAGAAAATTTATAATTATAGAGTGGATGATAAATTTAAATTCTACCACATTATTTTCATGACTCACATCAATAATTGAAATAGCATAAGATTTACCATGTTGTCGTATCTTCGGATACAACACCTTCAGATTTTAGAATATATTAATCTTTAATAAATTATTTGTGTTTGACTACATGTGAAGCACGTAAACCTTAAAATATGAGATTAATTCATATGAATTATTAAATTAAGAACATTATATTGTATTTAATTGAAATATAATTGTAAAAAATAATTTTTATTTCATCTAATAGATACTATTGATCAAAAAGAATTATTTTAATGAATTTTATTTGTGATCACTATTTTGGTCATATATTATTTATTTATATTTTCTTTTAGAATTTAAAAAATTTGAAATGGTATTTTTTACACATGAATATAATGGATTGATTTATTATCAATTGGTTTGGAGTTAATGTAAAAGAATATGAGGGTAAATAAAGATTTTTTAGGGGAAAAAATACTTTTATGATTACATTGTGTTTTTATCTTAATAAATTAAATTAATCACTATTGATGAATAGAATTAATGAAATTTGAAGATAATATTTTAAACAAAACAATTTAATATTCATTTAATGGTTTTTTATAGGAATAGAATTTAATAAAAGTTTTTTTATGATTAAAAATACATTCTCTTAAAAACTAGATTCCATTATTTTTCATGATTATATTAAAACTGATTTTAACCACTTATAGGAATTTAACATGATAAAATATATTTTTTTGAATAAATATTTCAGAATTTGGAAAATAGTATATTTTCATTTTTGGTCATTATAAATAGGAACTATTTTATATTTCTTTTACCACTGTTAAAGTTAAAAAGGGAAAATTAGGTGGTTGAAATAAAATATATAGTTTAAAATATCACTTAATCATGTAAATATTTACATGTTTGAAGATATTTTAATAAAACATATTTTTTATTTTATGCTTTTCCCATTCTGTGCCACTTTCACTTGAATTTGACCTCATAATTTTTTAATGTTTAAATTATATATAAGATTCCACCCTAGCTTGATTAGAAAAGGAGTCCCTCTTTTCATAAATCCATTAAACCATTTGATTCATATAACTAATACAAACCTTACCCAAATATATTAATAAATTTCATCCCCACATCCTAGATCCTATATTATTTCTAAAATAACATCCCTTATTGGATTAAGGTTTAATCAGTGAATGGTTTCCCAAAGAAGAATAACTTAAGATCATGTAAAAATAAAGTTAGAATATAAGGTAAGGGTTTATGTTGCAATATCATTTTTAATTAGGATTGTTTCTGATTGAATATAATATTAAACAGTTATATTATATTTATCTCTTAAACCCCATATAAATTATACTACAAAAGTTATTTTGTGGGTTTTCATGTTTTCCTTTTTTATCCTATATTTGGTACTTAAAATTACTGACAAAATGTTTCTAATGAATGTTGAATCTGTTTCATCTTAGGTTGAAAAACAATTTATTCCTTATACATGTTCATTAAAATATTTCCAATAATTTTATTTTCAATGATCAAATTATATTTTACAGTTTTTTCAACCTTATTTAACACTATTTTTATTTTTTAAATGGAATATTGTTTTTTTCAAGGATGTACATTTTTAAATTTTACATAAAGTGTGTAAGGAATATATATTTTTTCATTTACCACAAGAATGGATTTTCTAACTATCACAACCATTAAACTATTTGAACATATTGTATCCTTTTTTCTTTGTTATTTTCAAATAAATTAGTTTTCTATATTTTTTTATTTTTTATTTAAAATATTATCAAATGAAATGGTGTTTTTAATCCTATTTTCAATGAAATGTTCAAATGTACTTTCAATGTTATTTTTCATCCATGGAATCATCCTTTGATGTTTTCTATGATTCACTAGGGATATTATCTAATAGAACCTATATGGTTTTGACTATAAACATTACATAATCATGTAAAATATTTTAGATTTAACTTTCTTAGATTCCCAAATATTGTTTCTATTGATAGTTTTTGAAATTTAGTACATAATTAATACATATTAAACAATAATAATAAAATGTGGTTACAAATAAAATAAAATAAATTTCTTCCATAATTATTTTTTTTAATAATACATAAAATATTTTCACAACATTTATCATGGCAGAGTCGTTTATCTTACACATCCATAAACCCTATGAAAAATATTTTAAAACTTAGTATGGGAACCAAAATATCAGTAATGGAAATAGAAATAAAGAGAGAAAATTATTCCCATGAATACATATAAACATATAAAATCATTTTCACAAATACATACTTCTCACCCATTAAGTATCGTATAGTTACTTTGTAAAAACATGTGATTTCCATAAAACATAGAAAACATATATAAAATATTTTTTGTAACATGTGTGATTAATTACATTTTATTTTAACCATCATGAATACCATATGATTTTTAACCCCTAGTGATACCTTACAATGTAACCCTCATGGTTACTTTATGATGTAACCCTCCTGGCTACCTTATTGTGTAACCATCACAGTTACACTCAGAATAACCATGAATGTAAACTTACCCAATAAACATACCCATTGTATTGGAGGTAGATATAGGTCCCACAATTCATCATAAGTAATTTACAATAACCATAAAATAATAAGAAAAAGAATATTTTCTTCATAAAAAATCATTCCTTTTTAATTTCTTAAAAATAGAAATTTAAATGCGGATTTTTAAATAAAAGTCACTTACTTCAGGTTCATCTTACATAAACAAATGTTTAAAACTTCAATATAACCGTTTAAAGAGTATTATTAAAATATTAAAGAACTATATTCATATTTATAATACCTTATATAATTTTCTCACGACATACTTCCACCCATTTATCAATAATATTTTGTTATTTTGATTATTTTGAGTGCATTTATTTCAAAGTTTCCAACATTGGTTCAATATGGATTTTCTATTAGAATGAAAGAAAAACTATAGAAGTAGTATGGAATAATTTTTATATGATTAAATAATTTTAAATGATACCATATATAATTTTGTTTCTGATATGTGGATGATTCTTCATATAAATAATTAATGAAATCAATTTAATTTATTTTGGTAGCTTTTTAAGAGCATCAAAAACACATATCAATTTATTTAATATCATGTTTATATATTGGTTACAAAACATTATATAACATATAACAAGTATTGTAAAATCTGATTTAACCATAATAATGGTTTTATTAATAGACATGATGGTGGGAATGGAAAATTAATGTGTATCATTCACGATGGTGGTAAATCAACACATCACATATGATGTTATCTTTTTTTTAATAAAAGGAAGAGGAGAAGAAGTTTGATGAAATTTTTTTCATCAACATGATAAAATTATATTATATATAAGGTACCAGATGTTTCATTCCAATTAGAAAATGGTATGTGAGTAGATAGTAAGAAAAGAAAATAAATTAAAAAGAAAATAAAGGAAAATGAAAGAGGGTTTTACCTCTTGAATTCTCCTCCTTGATAACCTTCTTAAGGAATTGGTTTTTGCCTTTTTGTGGGAATAATAGTTATTTGAAGTGGTTATGAGGCTTGAGAAAGGAGTTTTGTAGAAATTGAACATTCTATAAGACATTGAGGTTTGATTATAAGAAGTTTTGAGAGTTGGTATTTATAGTGGAGGGGAGGGGTGTTTTCTAATTATTTTATTAATTAATTTATTATATTGGATTAGAAATATGCATAGTTTTAGAATTATCACTGAATATTTTAAATAAAGAAGGAGGATTTGAGATTATGTTACATACATCAGTGATAAATCAATGAATAGTTCATTTAACTTTTAATTTATATATATAGTAAATTTCCATATTTCACTATACATAAAAACATCAGCTATTATATAAAAGTACAAAAAAGTCATCATAATAATTTTTGATAATTAAAATTTAAAATTGAGCTCCATTTTATGAAAATATTTTTTTAAATATGAGAAATTTAATTTTAAATTAAAACAATCATTTATCCCAAAAATAGCAATTTTGAAATTATTACTAATTTTATTGAACATTGAAAAAACAATTAAGGTATCATAAAATTATCTTATAAACATAAGAAAACAAAATAATAATTTATGAATCTATTTTATGAAGATAAATTTTAATTTCAAATAAATATATTAATTTTAAAACTATAAATAAAAGTTAATATGTTACTAAACAAAAATAAATAATTAATCATTTTTGATAAATTTATTTACTTATTTGTGATACAAATATATCATATTTTCAGATAGAAGTTACATAAATTTTATTTATACATTAATAGGTGAGGTTATTATTCTATTTTTATAGAAATTTTGATTTTTATAAAGACCAAATATTTTATTATGCATTTATAATGACTTTAACAATTAATCATGTGAATAAAATATTTTATAAGTTCTTGGTTTGTTACATTCTCTCAACCTTCAAGAAATTTCATACTCACAATTATAATTTAATTTTTAAACAGGTGAGGATAAAAATTCCATCATATAATTTTTAAATTTCCATGTAGCTTCTTCAACCATATGGTTTCTCTGGAAAACAATAACAAGATGAATTACCTAATTCCGCAATTCTTTATCTCTATGATCATGAATCCAAACAGGTTTATTCTCAAAATAATTGTTATATTACATGTAAAATAATTCTTCAATCAAAACATGAGATGAATCTAGCTAATATTTCTCATCATCAGAATATGCAATACATTATGTATCTAAGATAAAATCAGAGGCAATGATATTTGGTAGTAAAATAGTCAATATTTCTCCCGGATATCATATGTTCTAATGAAAAATGGATATAGATTTAATTTATTACAAAAAAAAAACATAACGGTTTTCCATGTTGAGATTATAAGAAAAACATAAACACCTTAATTAGAAGAAAATTCTTCCCCCCTCTAATATATATAACTTTTCTGCATTCTTTAAGATATCCTCACATGTTGTTGGATCATCTTCACTTTCTCACCTACTTCCTCTAATAATTCTTATCCCATCAAAATAATTTCCAGAACTTCATCCCAAAATTACAAATTTTGACACCACATTCCATATAGTGCCTCAAAATGTGACATCTGTGTATGGGAATGAAAACTGATATTATAATAAATCTAATGTAAAGATTTATATTGATATCAAATTCTATTGAGTTCCAATGAACAAGATAAAATAATATTTTCCAATGATTGAATTGTTTGTTCCGGCTATCCATATGATTGAAGATGAATTGATCTTCTGAAATTTATTTTAGTTTCCAATTACATATAAAGGTCTTTGAAAATTCTATAAGTGATCTTAGGATTACATTCAAATACAACAGAGAGAGGAACTACATTTAACCTGAAAATATCATTGAGGTACAATAGAGAATGTTTATCTAGATAAATAGTATCTCAAATAGGAAGAAAATGAGTAGATTTATTCAATCTGTTAACAATAACCCAAATCACATTATTAGCTCAAGAAGCCATTGGTTTCCCCCCACAATGTCTATGGATATATTTTACTATTTCCATTATGGTATTAAAAAAGGATGATGTATCCCCTTCGGTAGTTGTCTTGCTACTTTAACCTATGGACATGTCAAAAAATCATGGTAAAATCCGCAATATCTATTTTAATTCCATCACTCCAGTAATACACCCTAAGGGAATTATATATGTTAGTCATTCCAAGATGAATTAAAAATGGAGAATAATGTCCCCCACATAACAATTCTTTATTTAGATAGGAATCACAGAGAACACATAATATCTTTCAAAATATCAAGACACAATCTTTATCAATATTTCATTCCGGAAATATACTTTATTAACCAATTAATCCTTTTCCTATAACTCACTATCTTTTTTCTATACTTTCTTAATTATGTCTCAGAGATATGATTGCACCAATACCTAAAACAAAAATGTGGAATTTCATTCCCCAAAAACTTCTAATCCAGAATTTATCAAATCATTCACCACGGGGTCATTTTGGAAATGTAACATGGTTAATGTTTCATGAGATTTTTGATTCAAGGAATCTTCCACATTGTTTTCTTTTATAAAATGGAAATTTATTATGAAATCATAATCATTTATTAGTTTCATCAATATTCTTTTCATCATGTTCAATTCATTCTATGTAAATATAAACTTCAATTATTTTTGGAAAGTATATATTTCATATTTTGATCCTTATCAATGATTTATCAAAATTGATAAAAAGAAAATCATAGCTAATAATTAAAAATAATGAGTGCTATAATTTAAATCATGATGTATTAGTTGGATTGAAGCTTAATCATGTACCAAATCATTCTGCATCAGTTTTCAACCAATTACATTCATTAATCCATAACTGTGGATCATCAAATCCCCATTTCTAAATGGTAGGGATAAAACTGGAGCATTTACCCATCATATTTTTAGTTCTTTAAAAAAACATCATAGTACTTTGTACAAATAAATTTTACCCCTTTTCATGTTAATGTAGTTAAAGGGAAAGAGAATGGTGAAAATATTTTATTAAACCATCTGTAATATCCTACAAGGCTAAAAAAACTATGAATATCTGTAATGTTAGTAGGACATGAACATTTATCAACCACTTTTGTTTTGATGGGATCAACCGTTATTCCATACTTACTTACAATGTTCCCGTGAAATGAAATATATTTCAACCAGAAATCACATTTGATAAATTTTCCATAAAAAATATTTTCTTTGAGTTTTTTAAAGATAATCGTTAAATGTTTCTCATGATATTGAAAACGTTTTTAAAACACAAAAATACCATAAAAACGACAACAAACTTATCCATGTATACATGAAATATCCTATTCATAAGACCCATAAATATAGTAAGGTATTTCTTTTTCAAACCAAAGAGAATAATAAATAACCCATAATTCCCATATAGTGTTCAGAATTCTATTTTTGAAATATCATCCTACTTCAACTTTAGATGATAGTAGCAAGATCTTATGTAAATATTGGAAAATATACAGAGCTTCTTGAAGCTGATCAAAACAATCATTGATATGAGGAAATTGATACTTATTCTTAAATTTAATGTTATTCAAATATATTTAATAAAGATAAGTCATATATAACCATCATTATTTTTAAATAAAAAAGAAGTTTCACCCCATGTTGAAGTGATAGGACGAATGAAACCATTATAAAAATACTCTGGTAATGGCTTTTTCAATTATAGATATTCCACTTGATCCATTTGATAAGGGGGTTTATAAAATTTCAAAGCATCATGAACTATTTAAATAGGAAATTGAACTTTTTGATCAAGAATTACAGTTGGTAACTCATTAGAAAAAACATTGAGGTATTCATTTAACAGTACAAAAACATTAATATTAATAGCTCCCTTATTTCCAACAATATGTGTCAGATAACATTAATTTATATATTTTAAATTTTTCTTAGGTTCATGATATGTTATAAATTGTATGGGTTAATTATTTTATATAAACTAAAAATATTTATAATAACAACATTATTGGCAATATAATCAATATTATTAAGGTAAATAGACAACCAATATATACCTAGAATAAAAAAAACCGTATTAGGTGTAAAAAAATAGGGGTTTTAGGTATTGTATTTCCATTAAAAATAATAATGGGATTATAATAAATTCCATTTATCAGTAATATTTACCCCATTGTATTTTTACCATATGTTCTTATTTCTTTTCATGGGGTGAAATCCCCAATTTTCCAAAAAATGATTTTGAAAAAAAGGAATGTGTAGACACCCAATAAAACAAAACATTTTAAAAATATGAGTAAACAATGAAACTAATACCACATCATTGGATGGAATGAAATCTAAAAAAGTAGTCACAAAGGATTTCATAACACCTTTCTTCTTATTGTATAGATTCTTTGAATTATTCAGATCCTTCTTTGGGTTGGTATTTGAATAATGGCTGATGTCACAACATTTGAAACACATTACAATTTTCTTATCATAATTAAACATAACAACACTAAGATACATTTTACTAAAATCTGAGTCCATATTCCAAAAAAATATATGAAACACTTACTAGATTTGTTATGGAATTCTCCAAGATTTGTTTTTCCATACATCCCACAAACTAGAAACTAAAGTTTCTCACTATTAGAATTATTTGGTGGAGTGTTTCCCATTTCATTCCATCTTTACATCTTCTTATTCTCTCTATAAATGTACTTATGATCATTATAAAACTCTATTTATACCCTCTTATCACATAAAACAAGTTTCTCAAAACATTTTAATTAGTTAGAGGACAAAAAGGTTGAAGTATTCTTCATAAAAAACCACTAAATCTTCCTCCTTTTGTTACAAATAAAGGAATTTGTTTTCTATACTAACTCAAAACAGACTAAGAAAATATTTTTCATGGAAAAGTTTCTAAAATTCATACTATTACAAGGAGTTGATCTCCTTGCTATCTGTGATATTATTCACCATTGACCACCACTAGTTAACATAACCTTCAAAATAGTAAATATTAAGACAATGATTTTGATTATCGGAACACCCCATGACATAAAATTTCTATTCAAGGGGATTAATCAAACATTCTTCTACAACTATATCATAATATCCACTGAATATTAGTGGGTGTTTTTTCATAAAATTTTCTACTATCATCATCTTCCTTTATGGTAGCTTTGCCTATTTTAATGCATGGATGAAACTTTCTTTTATACCTTGCTTCATCAGGTCCACCATTATCACAAACTTCATAGTTCCAATTAGATCTGTTCCAATTTGTTCATTCATAATGATATCATCCTCTCGGTGACTTCCAACATTATCTTCCCTATATCTTTTGTGGAAAATCACTCTGAATAGACACATCTTAGATGAAGTTACATAGTAATAATAATATGATATGTCCTTTCTACTTAACCATAAGGAAATCCTAATTTATGGTATTCTATTAACAATACCCTAACAACTAAATTTATCAAAATAATGATTTGATACCAAATATAAGGACCTGGCCCTAAATAGTACAAAATCTAGAAAATTCGTTAAGAATTTACGTTTTCAAAATTCCAAAGATCTTTTCTGTTTATATTTTAACATAATTAGTACATAATTTATACATATTATCCTATAAGAACAAAATTATGTAATACAAAAATAATATCCATTTATTCCATAATAAAAATATATTTAATAAATCATGAAATCCGTTCATGAGAAATCATCACAACATTCATCTTGGATTGTTATTTTCTCATACCCATCCTTAAAACCCATTTTTTCTAAAAACATGGGATGGTCATAAAGATGTAATTTAGGGACATAAAAATAATTATATAAACCATTATTTATTGACTACTGATAAACATATGAATTAATTTTAAAAAATACATACTTTTCACTCTTTAAGTATCATATAGTTACTTTGTGAAAAAATGCGATTTTTATAAAACATAGAAAACATAAAGAAAATAATTTGGTATCATTTTTCATTAATTAATTAGGATTGTAATCTTATGGGATACCATATGATTTATAACCCTCATGACTACCTTACAATGAAACCCTCACAACTACCTTACTATGTAACCCCTATGGAAACCTTAAGGTGTAACCATCACAGTTACAATTAGAATAACAATTTAGATCAAATTCAAATTTAAAGATACCAAACTCATTAGAGGGAGATATAGGTCTCAAACCTCATAACAAAAAATTACCAAGAAGAAGAACATAATCATGAAAAAAATAATATTTTCATCTAAAAAAATTCCATTATAATTTTGTAAAAATTTAAATTTAAAAGAGGATTTTTAAAGAATATCCCTTACCTAAGGTTTTTCTTAATTGAAACGTGTTCAAACATCCTGTATAATTTTTCAAAGTGTGTTATTAATATATTAAATTACTATATTCATTTTTATAATAACCTATAAAATCTTTTTACAACATAATTCCACCCATTTATCAATAATATTTTATTATTGTCATTGTTTCAAGAGCATTTATTTCATTGTTTACATGGTTTGTTCATTATGGATTTTATTATCAAATGAAAGAAAAACACCAGAAGTGGAATGAAATAATTTTACTTTGTTTCCTTAATTTTAAATAATTCCTTGTATGATTTCTTTTTCCGATATAAGGATGGTTTATTTATTAAAACATTAATGAAAATGATTTAATTTATTATGGATGTTTTTTAGGAACAACATAAACTCATGTCATTTTATTAAATATCGTGTTTATATATTGGTTCTATAACATTATATAACTTATAAAATATATAATAAAATATTATTTAACCATAATAATTTCTTTACTACTATCCTTGAAGGTTTTAATGGAAAATTAAAGTGTATCGTCCATGATGGTGGTAAATTGACACGTTACAGACAATGTTCCCATTTTTATTATAAAAGTGAAAGGAGAAAAATTTTGATGATGAATTTTTCAATAAACATGACAATATAATAGTATATATAAGATAATAAATTTTTAATTCCACTTGGATAAGTGGAGGTTACTATTGAATAATAAAAGAAATGAAACTAAAATAAAAATAAAATAAAATTAAATATGATTTACCTCTTGAATTCTCCTCCAGGAGAACCTACTTAATGAACATGGTTTTGGAATTTTGGTGAGACCTACAGGTCATGCACATGGGGAATATTATTTTATATTTGAGGAGAAGTGGTGGAGAGTGGTGGTATTTATCGTGGAGGAGAGGGGCGTTTTTCTCATTATTTTATTAATCAGTTTATTATGTTTGATGAAGACTATGAATAGATTTAGAATTTGCACTAAATATGTTAAAATAATAAAGGATAATTTGTGATTATGGTTCTTATATAATATATTATGCAATAAAATGTGTTTTTAACTTATAATGTATTTATATATTGTAAATTACTATATTTCACTATTCATCAATATTCCACTATTTTAGAAAATCCCAAAAAATTCACTCCATTTTTTGTAAATAATTTTCTATATATTAGATATTTTATTTTTAATTTAAATAATCATTTATTCGAATAATACCAATTTTAAAATATTAAGTGATTATATTACAATTTTAAAAATTCTTGGAGATCTTCTAATATTATCATATAATAATTATAGGAAGAAATATTAATTTCTAATACATTTATAGAGATAAATTTTATATTTAAATAATTATATTAATTATAAAATTGTAAATAAAAAATCACGTGTCACAGAAATACTAACACACAATTTATCATATTCAAAACTGTAATTTACTTATAAAATTAATTAAATATATCACATTTTTATTTATAAGATACATAAATTTTTTTTATAATTTAATTTGTGTGTTTACTATTCTATTTGTATAGATTTCTTAATTTCTATAAGAACCTCTTAGTTAGTTCTACATTTATGTTGAATTAAATGATTTAATTTCTAAATGAAAAAAATATATTTTATAAGTACATGGGTTGTTACAGTACCATGAATTTTATTTATAAATATATATTATGATATTATTGTTAAAAAAATTTATGAAACCTAATTCTTTTCCATGGGTTACGATACGTTGAAATGATTATGGTTTTTAAGATCTCATGGCACACATATGTTTAGTTTTCATTATTTGATGAGTGGGTCCATTAAATCCCTCCGATAAATTAGGTAATGATTAATATATCATGAGAAAATTTTGACTATAATGGGGAGTGAACCTAGTAAAATAAGGGACTCTATCAATAATGATAATCTCGGTATTTAACCCTAACTAAGGAAATGTTGGAATGGAGAGTGAACAGAATCCACTATAGGTCTTTTTACACAATGATAGCCTTTGAAGTGAATCACGACTAATGAAATGATTTCATATTCTTATTAGTGTGATACAATTATTATGAAATTTTCATATTCTTATGATATGTATGCATGCATCATGATTTATTAATAATGTTTACTCACACTTAGGACTCATGAATTTTGAAATGAAAAATATTTATTCCATGACCCAAGATTTAAGATTTGTGATTGATTTGGCATAAAACTAATATGTTATAATCATGAAATCATACCCCTACACATATCAACTAATTTTATTTTATCATTCATTTATATTATCTATGTATACTATTACTACATATATGAGCTCACCATTTCTTATATTTCTATTTTTCCTTAGTTTATAAGGAATGTTTTAAGTTGGATATGTCTAAAAAGGGTAATATGGGAGAGAAAATATAAGTTACGTGTTGGAAGGTCTCATGAAATGAGTTAAATATAATTATTATCTCCAAAAACACTATTGATTAAGTGTCCATAGGTGTGTATTATGGTAAAATGTATTGAATATTTTTTTAATATGCTTAAATATTTATTTATGTTATGCATGTGTGACCATATATAAGGTTGATGATGTTGATTATTTCCGTTAACCATTGTATTGGGGAATTGATTTTTATAATTTCCAAACCCCCTTCATTTAAAGAATTTATGTGCGATGGAGAATTACATAAAACCTAATTATCCTCCATTTCATTGACTTTACTCTTTTATCCCGACATAATATTATGAAATAGATTGTTATCCATAACAAATGTGAAACATTTTATAGTCCCATTAATGAAATTTCCCATGTGGTTCCAGTGACATTTTTGGCATGTAAGTCATGGAACATTATTACTCATATCATTTGAGTTTCCACCAATGTAATTTTTTATTTTCCTATACCCATTATAATTTTATTTCATATATTCCATATCAACCATAAGATAAAATCAAACAATTTATTCATATATTACAAATTCTGTTAGATCGAATTCCATTAGAAGACTTTGTTTCAGGCCATTAGTTAATTGATCAATCTTTCTTTTAGAGCCAATAATAAAACTTGAGGAATACCTTTTTAGTATCATGAGGTTAGCCTTATATGTTCCAATGGATTAATCCTCTAATTTTATCATCATTAAAAATTCTTATTCCATTTTCATGTGAAGTATTCTGATAAAATATTTTGTGAAATCTATTTTTTGAACACCTTAAATCCTATAGAGTCAGAATTTTACATTATAATTGTATTTTTAATGAGGATCTCCAATTGGCCACCCTTTCTCTCCAAATAATATAGGACTAGAACAACCTAATCCTAGTCTGAACTATAGTGAAAAAATTATATTATCCATTTCAATAATCTATTTCTCCAAATTTTATGGGTTTAAAGTCCCAATAATGGAGGGTGATCATTCTTTCATAAGTTTTTCAATAGTTATTTGCCTTTTCCATGTTTTTTTAGGAGATCAACATGTTTTGAATTATTATTCATGACATGATAATGCTGGGTGGACATTTCTATGAGTTTTTATTCCATATATAATCCCATTTTTCTTCCTATTAAGAAAATCACTATATTTTTTTGACAAAAACTATTAACATGGATCATAAATGTTCTAGATGAATCTTAAAATAAAAGAATATTTAATATAAAAATTCAATAATATTAAAAAATGGAAAACTATTAACATATATGTAACTAATCATAAATGAAAAATTTATCCTATGTTATATATATAGAGGATTCAATCAATGTTATTCATTATAAATTTCTAGTTATGATATTTAACCATATCATTAAAATGTGATGAAATCCATCATAATTTTTCATAAAGAGAATATGAATTAACCAAATTATATACCTCATTCCTTTCAGACCAAGTTTGTATTTGGGGAAACTTTTCATATACTATGTGAAGATATATGTAATACGCAACTATCCTTTTCATTTTGATTACCCATATGTTCAAATTTTCCAATGTTTTCACCCAATTGATCATAGGAAGATATGGATGGTATTACTTGGAAACCACAAAATATCCAATTTTCCAAAATTTTAGGATGTTAAAATATACTTAGAAATATCCTTAGGTTATTTCCATTTTTTTCTCATCCTAATAAATTAAAACAACTAAATTGATCTGAAAATATTACTAAACCTTTCATTGATACCAACTGAGGTGACCCATGATAAATATATCCCTATTTTATATCATTTAAATATGAAATGATTTAAGAAAATGTCACAAAACCTAGAACTAATGGTTTATATTCTTTCTTAATTACTATATAAAAAAATATTTCACAAATCATGTGATAATTTCCACATAATCAGACCACACTAGACCCCCTTATAAACATCTCATAGGTTACAATCATCTTTATAGTATATGGAATTGAAATATAAGAAATGGGTGACCTAAACACTTAGTAATGGAGAATGTTTCAACATGTAATAAAGGTTTATATAATAATAATATAGGAATAAATGATGATTGTCGAAATGTATTATTAAAAGAACATGGAACAATATGAGTTTTACATAATTCATGATAGGATACTAGTTAATATTTATTGATTGAACATATTCCATAGTATAAGAGTGTGGGGTAATAAAAATGACCCATGGGTCATAATCATTCGAATATGATATAATTTTTTTTAATTTCATGTAAAAATATCATATCATGTAATAAGGGAACAAACATAAGAACATGAATTTTTCACAATGTGGGCATATCACAAAATTTCCCCATTTTAATTTGTAAATTGATATATGTATTATATATATATATATATATTTATGTGTTAATAAATATTTTTTATTATATATAAAATAATTTAACATGAGATATTACACTGATATAGATGTTTTGTGTATTATTATGAAGGATTGGAATTTGGAGCATATGGTGGAAAATAAAGTTATTGTGGAATTGAATCAGACATGGAACCACATCATTGGAGGCTCAAGAGGCTTGAAATTGACTAACAAAGGAAAAAAATAGATTTCAAAGATTTAAATACACTTTTCAAATCATATAATCATGACTCAATTTGAAATTTACAAGTAATGAACAATTTATATTCCATGAAGAAGAAGATATTTTATGCTGGAAATTACATGTCATGTAATGACATCACATAATGTGAAATGCTCGAAGAGACTAAAAAAATTATTTTCATCATATCATTTATAGAAGACTGAATTTATGACACAAAAATTCCATTATACTAAATTTTTTTGACATTGGGAATACATAGAATGAAAAACTCGATTATAAATAAGGTTTATGGCCAATGATAAAAGGAATCCTTTCCAAGTGTGATGCTCGACCACAAAGAGGATGTCGTAGGGTTCTAACCTACTATATTTTGTAGATAGGATTTCATTATTATATGATGTTTTACTTTTCATTCTTTAATGGAATGTTGAAATATTTTTAGTTAAATTCTAATAGCTATCTTTTATTCACTCTCATTCTTATTAAATTTTGTTTGATTTGTTTCTTATAGAATACATTTTCATCATCATTGAAATTTAAATTGTTTTTTATTACTATGTTGGAAATATGTTTCCCCATTTTCTATCAATACCTTCATGTGTAGATAATACACTATGGGTAAGTGGTCAAGAGTAGGGGTGTTTTTGAACTAATTAATATCTAAAATTGAATCTGGATAACCATATGTCTAGTAACTAGATTTAAAACAATTATCAGCCTCATTCTCTATAACTATACTTATCCATAAGAGGTCCAAATTAAAAAACAATGACCTAGTCGGAGAAGATCGGGCTAAGACTAATAGCCTATAATTATGTCTTCCAATAATCCAAGATTTTATCACTTAAGTTTCCAATTACTCTAGTCTAATGATTCTTTCCCACCTTATTATGATCCAATTTCATAGGAAAAGATCAATTATAGTATTTCTCAGTTCTTTGTAGCCTATGGCATAGATGCATCCCAATTAAGCTCTAGGATTATCCTTTTACTATACACTGAAATTGACCCTGAATTCTCTCACTTCAAACTTTTCTATAAGTATTCATACAATTTAATTACTCAAATTATTTCATTAGTTTAATAAAATCAAATTGAAACCAAGATAACTTATTCCTTAGTCAAAATTATTCTTCTATGTTCACTAATCATTGTGGGATTGACCTAATACATCCACGTTACTATGCCTTTGAAGTTAGTGTGCTTCATGCTTAATATAAATTTCTAATTTGATAATTCCAAAGAGAATTAATGATTTCTTCATGATGTACCATGAAAAAAACCCAGAAGGTCTGACCACCAATATAACTTGAGAAATAAAACAATAAAATTTTATTAGGAGGGATATATAGGTCCCAAAATATCATCATTAATACATTTTCATGCCACATGATATCAATAATTTGTTAGGTCATGTGATCCCATATAATGAAAATGGGGTTCAAATCAATTATATATGATATCACAGAATGTTATATCAAAATTAAATAATTTGATAACAAATATTAAATCACCCCAATTTAGATTTGAAAAGACTTGGAATTTCCATGTAATTTTTTAAATAAATTTTAAGTTTACGAGTCCCCAAAAATTGACGGCACGTGATTCCGAGGCCCAAAGTGACCGTAATAAATTTCTGAAGCTTTGTTTTGGTACGTTTAGTAAACGTATGAGATGGTTTTTATAACTTTTGAAACGGTGCTTGGAATAGAAATCTGAGGGCATTATTGAACTCGCAATGCTCGTATTCACTTAAGAAGACTTTCACGTCGACGACAGTTAGTGGGGTGGAATATAGTTTTTGGGATTTTCGTGGAAATAATAAAATAAAATAAAAGCATGTTTTATTTTATTTTATCTATTATAACCATCCAAGTGGAAGTTGGATGTGAGGACCACAAAACCTTAACCTCCAATGAAAGGTTATGGTGGTGGGGCCCACTTAAACATAACCTCCCATGAGAGGTTACGATGTGGGGACCACCCGAGACTAAAACCCTCGAATAATGGTGGGAGAGGAAAACCTCTCAACTCCCCTCGTTAATGAGGGATATTCTCTCCTCCCCCTCCTTTTATGATGTCAACCCTCCCTCTATTTTAATTGTGCTAAACTCATGAATTAATTAAGATGAACCAACATAATTAATTCAACCAATTCGAATTATAAACCCATCAAACTAAATAATGGATAATCTATTATTTGGAGGGGATACCTATTCTTTGGTTGGCAAAGGAGGATTAGAGATCTTGGGAGAAAACTCTACAACAAGGAACTTGTTTCTCCAACGAATAACGAAGAACGCGTTCTTCCAATGAAGAATGTAGGAAAGGAGTGTCTTTTAATTCTTAGAAGAACCTTGAGGAAGAAGCCGACGTGGGACGTCTTCAAGGACCGACCCTCCCCCCTCAACATCATCAACGAACCGACACATGAGCTCGGGATTGGAAGTGTGCAGCAGATGGGATGAACGACAACAACTCCGTCTTCTTCCCCACGACTTCGTCAACAAACAATGAACAAAGAAAATGGTTTAATTTTATTATAGGTATTATTTACTCTCATGTTCTTACTTTCATGAAAAATGAGGAACGCGGGTGTTTTCTTTTTGTGGGAGGGTTGTTGTGCTTTATACTTGTGAGCAATTTTCTAGCACCCTAAACACGGAGGGTGTGGCCCAAACCATCGTGGCCTGACTCCTCCGCTAATCTCCATTGTGGTGTTATTCGAAATGGAGGAAAGCAACGTTAAAGGCAATGAAGGTGATGAAGGTGAAGCCCGTGCTCCCCACGGCCTCCGTGACCCGCGTCGTCCCCATGACACTCTGGTGCCCCAGCCGATCCGGCTCCGCCACCCCAGGCCGAACAGTGCCGCCCTCATTGGTCGTGCCGCCTCGCTGGTCGTTTCACCCTCACCGGCCACACCGGCCGCGCCGGTCGTGCCACCTCGCCGGCCACACCGCCCTCACTAGTCACGCAGGTCGCGGTGCCCATGCCGCCCTCACCGGTCGGCCTCCTGCACCCCTCATGACGCCCTCCTATGCCCCAACCGAGCTGGCCTCTACTCACCCTGCACGAGCTGCGGCTCCACCATCCACACACCCCGCACACCCCACACAGCATGCATCGTCGCTAGCCTAACCATCCCAATAGCCTCTGTGCCCCTCGCGTGCCCCGCGGCTCCACCGTCAAGGCGCCCCACGACACCCTGGACGAGCTGGCCTCCCAGCCCCAGACATGCCACCCCAGCCCTGGGCCGAGCCTCCCCGACCCGGCCCCTCACGGTTCCCTCCGGGCTGACCCACGCCATCACGATGCCCTTATGGTTGAGCCGCTCCCTCTAGGTTGAACTTCCCTCACACTAACTTATGGCCGAAATACACCCTCGCGACCTGTCCATGCTCCCGCGACCCCTTGCAGCCAGCTGGGTGGGCCCAACAGGCAGAGCCGAACCTAATAGGCTAGGCCAAACCCAACGGGTCAGGCCTGTTTGACCAAGACCGGTTCAGCCCAGACTGTGTTGGGTCGGGTCTGTCCGACCGAGTCGAACCGGACCAGGGCCCACTACGACCCTTTTCTTTCTTTTGGCCATATCTTTTACACCGGGCATCCATTTGATGAACTTTCAGCGGCCCTGGTAATTCTTGGGTCATGATGGTCCCTCTGAGTATACCCCACTAGAGTTTAGGGTATCATTGAGATATGATCAGGTAGGATCTTACACGAATCCAACTGGACCCCCTGGACTAAAAGGATAATAACTTACAGACTGGGTGTCCGATTGACGCATAATCTATTGCATTGAGACCTCTATGACGTGGCAGACCATTGAGATACATCTTCGTGGGACTTTTTAATAGTTGGTGTATCAACCAGTAGCTCATGTAATAGATCCTTCCAGATACATGCGGACAAAGTGCAGAGAACTAGTAGCTAGCTGAGACTTCATGATTGCTGGCCGATTGACTCAGAGTGACTCGACTAGCCCAGTGGGGAGTGCTTGGTTATGGTGTCATACCCACGACGGAGGAGCTCCTATTTGTGGCGGCAGACCCGCAGTACTCGATAGGAGGATTACCTATGCAAGATATTAGTGGGAGAACCTAGTTGTGGTGGCAGACCCACGATGGGGAGCTCCTTGGTGACACAACATACCCACGGTACTTGATAGGAGAAGTACCTCAGTAGTCCAAGGTTATTGGGAAGCACCTCGGTGTCGAGGCAAGCCTACTGCACTCGAAAGAGGAGGAGTTCTCCAGTAGTCATGGTTTCTATAATATGAATAAAATTATGGTTGAGATGAGTTATTACGTTTTGGTTTTCATAATGACTGAGATGGATCACTTGATAACTTAGGTATATGTATGGGAATATACCTAAGTAAGGTTATCTATTGATTTCATGCTTTGTGGTTTATACTTGTTGGATTTTGTGAGACCTTGAGGGTCTCGGGGTCCCTACTGAGTATCGTTATACTCAACCCTACATGGGCTAGGCCCAACCCATGTTATTTTGGATGTAGACGATGAGCAGCGCTGACTAAGGCCGAGAGTACCAGGACTGGACGGTACCTAGAGGTGGACCGTATGTTATGTCGGTACACAGAGGAGATAGACAGACATGGAGTGATGAGGAGGTGATTTGTAACTTCCCTTCAGGTAGGAACCTCGGAGGATGAACTAGTGGCTATTTTTCCTATTTCCTCTGTTGTACTTGTGCTTTCAGTTTCTTGTACTTTCTAGTTGGGCTTGTATTCTGGACCATTTTTACATACCGTAATCACTTTTCGGTTATTCAGTTTACTCATGATCATATATTCTTGGTGTATTTACATGTTATAAAGGAAATTCCTTCCCAGATTTAGGGAATTATGCATTTGGTTTTAGTTTCCAGACCCTGGCCTATGGAAGGTGGGCTTGGGGTAGTCACGACATAGGCCCTGGGGGACGGGTCGTGAAAAATTGGTATCAGATGAGTCAGTTCATCCATAGATCTTCGGACTCTGAGGTCTCTTTTCTATGAAGAAAAACAGATTATGTGTAGTGAGTGTGATTTTTAGTTCAGGGAGTGCAGTGTTGGGGCAGCGGACGATGTATCCATATACCATGACCATGACTTCTGATTTCCAACTCAGTTCACGGAAACACTAATTGCATGTCTGTTTTCAAAAGTTTTCTTTATGTCAGCTAAACCAGGTTAGCTCACCAATTATATTCTTTTGACCATGTCACATCTGTTTCTTTCAAGATACCTCTACGCAGACAGACATATAGAGTTCCAAGATTTGTACGCACTGATAGCCCACTAAGTGACGAGGCCTCGGTGTATGACCCTTTTCCAGTGGTACCACTCATCATTGGGACACCGATGCCACCATACCCAGTAGAAGATGATGCATGCTGCTTGAGCACATTACACGAGTTCCAGCACTATAGGCCACCCACAATCAGGGGAGAGACAGACCCACAAGTGGCTGAGGATTGGCCGGAGGCTGTGGTGAGAGTCTTCCGACTCGTAGGGACACCAGCGAACGTCATTGTGATTTTTTCTACTATCCTTCTACAATCAGAAGCAAGCATATGGTGGATCTATATGCTCCAGGTCCACGATGAGATGATGCTTGTCTGGGTAGACTTCGAGAGCCTGTTTTAGGCAGAGTTTGTCCCGGCGACTCTCTACATAGTGCGCATTCAGGAGCTACTTCATTTGTAGCAGAGAAACATGACTGTAGCTCAGTACTCAATGAGGTTCAAAAACCTCTCACGCTACTCCGCCAATATGGTACATGACCCTTTCTTCAGGTCCTGGACATTTGTGCGGGGACTCAGGTGAGAAATTAGATCTTTAGTGATCTCATTCAGTATCCCGACGCAGGCAAGGGTGTCAGAGAGAGCCCTTCTATGGGAGAGTTTCCTTGCTGAGTAGTCTCCAGTAGTGAGATCCACCACCAGTTGACACATATCATATTCTACTATATCTGGCAGCGTACAGATGTCGCAGAATTCCAAGAGGAATATAACTATAGGTGGATTACCCCATGACTCAGGATCGGTTGGGTGGGGCACCTGGAGTAGAGAAATACCTGCCAGGAGCAGGCAGTGTTACTCATGCGTCGGGCAGGGTCACATGGCTCGTGACTACCTGACCCACCATTCGAATAATTGGAAGATGGTCGAAGGACCGCCCAGGCAGAGACAAAGAATCGATGGAGGTAGTCCGTAGGGAGCATACAGACAAAATAGAGGAGCTAGTCGTGCAACTGGCAGTGGATGACGTTTTGAGGTGCTACAGTCACCACTACCAGGAGGACCACCCCGACCTCAGGGAGGTTGTGGACAGGGGAGAGCTTAGCTCTAGGTAGTGTAGGCGTATGATTATGGTGCTCTAGAGATGATATGAGGTACTATATCTGTATATTTCACCTTAGACGCAGTTCTTATAGACACAAGTTCCAGTCACTCTTTCAATGCCACATCCCTTTTTTAGATCTCATAGATTTCGATGGAGCCATTGGTTTGATCCTTACGGCTAGAGACTCCAACGAGAGCAGACTCAATGATTACACACTAGTGCTGGCAGTGTGAGCTTACTCTAATAAGTGAGAGATTCAATTGTGATCTCCTAGTAGCGGTGTCAAGGCCATACGATGTCATATTGGGTTTGGACTCATTATCTATAGTCCATGATCATATTGACTGTATTAGGCACATTGTGCAGTGTGTCTGCATGGATGGGACCAGGTTTACCATTACCGGAGAAAAGGGATACTTGGGAGCATAGGAAGGATTTACCCGGAAGAGGGTGCAGCCGATCACTCATCAGTTGGCTAGTATTACCCACTAATTATTTGATGCGGAGAGTTCGAGCTATCCATTAATAGTGCTCCAGTACACAGATGTTTTACCTGATGATATCCCATATCTACCTCCTTGTAGAGAGGTGTACATATACATTGACTTATACCCAGAACGACACTGATATCTACTATAGCGTATCAGATGGTTCTCGCTGAGCTTTGCGAGCTACGAGTACAACATGAAGAATTGTAGGGGAAGGGATTCATCCGGCTCAGTGTTTCACCTTGGGCCGAACCAATTTTTTTCCAAGAAGGCAGATAGGAGCTTCAGGCTTTGTGTTGACTATTGGTGCCTAAAACAGCTGGGCGTAAAGAAAAAGTACCCACTCCCAAGGATTGAAAACCTCTTTGATCAGCAGAAGGGATCACAGTGTTTCTTGAAGATAGACCTCAGATCAGACAATCACCATCTCAGTGTTCGAGATGAGGATGTTCAGAAGATGGCCTTCAGATATCAGTATGGCCACTACGAGTTCTTGGTTATGCCATTCGGCATAACCAATGCTCCAGCAGTGTTCATGAGACTCATGAACATGATCTTTCAGCCACATCTTGATCTCTTTGTTGTAGTATTCATTGACGACATTATGATCTACTTGACTACTAAGGAGGAGCATGCCTATCATTTGCGGGTAGTACTGGACACACTCTTAGAGAACTAGCTTTATAGTAAGCTCTCGAAATGCCAGATCTGGATCTGAGAAGTTCACTTACTGTGACATGTCATATCAGATGTAGGAGTTGAAGTGGATCTAGAAAATATTGAGACGGTACTTTCTTGGGCGCCACCCTAGAGTGTGACGGAGGAATGGAGTTTCCTGGGTTTGGCTGGTTATTACCGGAGGTTTGTGCCAGAATTCTATAGAGTTTCATCACCGCTACCAGCCTTGACGAAGAAGGGGAAACCCATTCTGTTGTCATAGAGATACTGGCAGAGCTTTCAACAGCTGAGGCAGAGGCTGACTAGTGCCCCCATATTGAGGCCTCTAGAGGAAGGTGTAGGGTACGTAGTCTACTGTGATGCATTAGGGACCAGAATCTGATGTGTCCGGATACATGAGTGAGTAGTGATCGCATATGGATCTCATCAGCTGAGACAGTAAGAGAAGAACTACTCTACGCATGACATGGAGTTAGCAGCAGTGATCTTCGCCTTGAAGATGTGGTGACACTATCTGATGGGCGGACATTTTATCATGTACACTAATCAAAAGAGTCTCAGGTATATATTCTATCAGAAAGACCTAAACCTGAGATAGTGAAGTTGTCTTGAGTTCCTCTAGAACTATGAATTCGAGATAGTCTATACTCCTGTGAAGGGAAACATTGTTGCAGATGCACTATGCAGGAGGTCTGGTATACAGCTGCATGGCGATATGACAGATCAGCTGGCTACTTTATAGATATCCATTGTGGATAGAGATGGAGTAGCCTTATTTCAGCCTCTTATAGTAACTCCCCCAATTATTTAGCGAATCAGAGAGGCACAACATGGGAATGCTGATTGTGAGACATGACATGCTATGATATCTATAGGGAAGGCGCCTAATGGATTTTCTGAAGGTGGGGAGCACGTCATCCTCTTCAGTGGATATACTATGGTACCAGTGTCATTTCAGGAGGACGTGTTGAGGGAGTTCCACACTTCTCCTCTAGTGGTACATCCAAGAGTTGGGAATATGTACCAGGATCTCCGATGACAGCACTGGTGGCTGGTAATGAAGAAGTTAGTTGTAGAGTTTGTCTCTCAGTGCCTTAATTGTCAGAAAGCGAAGGTGGAGCACCAAGTACCAGCAGGTTTGGTTCATCCTTTAGAGTCCCCAAAGTGGAAGTGGGATGGTATATCCATATAATTCATGATAAGAATTCCACATACAACCAATGTTCATGACTCGATCTGGGTGATCATCGACTGACTCACCAAGTTGACCCACTTCCTACCAATCAAAGAGCAGAGTTTAGTAGAGAGTTTGTGACGCCTCTAGCAGATGGAGATTATGTGGTTACATGGAGTACCTTCAATTATTTTCTCCGATCATGACACATGATTTACTTCTCGAATATGGAAGGTGTTGCAGGAGGATTTTTGGACACAACTTCATTTGAGCACTGCCGTCCATCCTCAGATAGATAGCCAGCATGAGTGGACCATTCAGACCCTCAAGGACATGATGCGTGCTTTTTTCTTAGACTTCAGTCACACCTGGGAGGATAACTTACCTTTGGGGGAGTTTTCATGCAACAAAAACTATCACTCAACCATAGGGATGACACCTTTTGAGGCTTTGTATGTGTGACCTTCTAGATCACCATTGTGATGGACTGACCAAGGTGAGTCAGCTCTAGTGGGACCAGAGATGGTACATGCTACCACAGAGAAGGTGTAGATCATCTTGGAGTAGATGAAGACTACAAATATCAAGAAAATGTCATATGTTGGCATGAGACAGAGACCTCTGGAGTTTGAGGATGGTGACCACGTCTTTCGACAGGTCTCATCCCGACGATGTCTACGGTTATTTGGATGAGGTGGTATGTTACCTTTGAGATTCATCGGACCCTTTCAGTTCCTCAGTAGAGTTGGAGAGGTGGCATAACTCTTAGTTCTTCCACCTCAATTGCACTAGGTTCATGACATCTTCCACGTATCCCAAATGAGGAGATGCATGCACAAAACTTCCCACATCATCGACAATGGTGAGCTGGATGTCGATGATGGGGAGAATTTTAAGGAGTTTCTAGTAGAGAGTGAGGATCGACAGGAGTGGGACCTTCTTGTATGGTCGATACCTCTAGTGCGCGTTCGCTGGCAGCACGGGAACCTCCAGGAGAGCACATGGCAGCGGGAGGCGCAAATATGTGCTCAGTATCCCCACTTGTTCCCTTAGGGTGATTTGTGTCTCACGGGGACGTAAATCATGTGTTGGAGAGAATATAAAGACCTAGAATTTTCATGTAATTATTTTTAAATAAATGGGAATTTTATGAGTCCGTGAAAATTGATGGTGTGTGATTCTGAGGCCCAGAGTGCAGGGAATCAATTTCTGAAGTTTTGTTTAGGTATGTTCTGTAAGCTTACGAGTGATTTTTTATAAAATATGAACCGGTGCTCGGAATTGAAATCTGAGGGCTCTGTTGAACTCGTAGTGCATGTATTCGGTTAAGAAGACTTTCACCTCGATGGCTGTTGGGTGAGGGTGAAAGATAGTTTTAGGGTTCTTTGTGGGAATAATAAAATAAAATAAACACATGTTTTATTTTATTTTATCTGTTATAACCACCCAATTGGAAGTTGGAGGTTGGGACCACCAAACCTTAACCTCCCATGAGTGGTTATAGTGGTGGGTCCCACCCTACCCTATCCTCCCATGAGTGGTTACGATGTGGGGACCACACGAAACTAAACCTGCTAATAATGGTGGGATAGGAAAAACTCTCAAATCCCCTCATTAATGAGGGAGAGTCTCTCCAACCCCTCCTTTAATGGTGTCAAACCTCCCTATCTCTTAATTGTGACATCCTCATGAATTAAGATAGTGGATACAACTTAATTAATTCACCCAATTCGAATTTTAATCCCATCATACTAAATATTAGATAATCCATTATTTGGGGGAGCTACCTGTTCTTTGGATGGAAAAGGAGGATTAGAGCTGTTGGGAGAATACTCTCAAATGAAGAATGCGTTCTTCAAATGAAGAACACCAGAAAAGAGCATCTTCGACTTCTTGGAATCACCTTGAGGAATAAACCGACATGGGACATCTTCATTGACCAACCCTCCCTCCACATCGTCATCAACGAACCGACGCACGAGCTATGTATTTGAAGTGTGTGGCAGATGCGACGAACGATGAAAACTATGTCTTCTTCCCCGATACATCTTCAACAAACAACGAACAAAGGTAGCAGTTTAATTTTATTTTATGTCTAATTTATTATCATGATCTTCCATTATTGAAAAACGATGAACGATGGTGTTATCCTTTTGCGGGAGGGTTGTTGTGCTTCATTCTTGTGAGCCATTTTCTATCACCCTAAACGTGGAGGGTGTGTACCAAACCAACATGGTCCGACCCCTCGGCCGATCTGATTTTTTGGTGTTGTTCAGAACGGGGGAAAGCAACGTCCAAGGTGAAGCAGGCGATGAAGGCACCGACCATACTACCTGCGGCCTCTGTGACCCGTGCTACCCCTATGATGCTCCGACGCCTCGGCCGAATCGGTTCCGCTTCCCCGGGCCAAACCACGCCCCCTCGCCGGCCATGCCGCTTTGCTGGACGCGCCACACCACTGGCCTCCCCGCCCTCGCCAGCCACGCTGTCCAAGCCGCCTCACCAGCCGCGACGCCATCACAGGGCACGCCACCCCCGCTGGGTGCACTGCCCGCACCGGTTGTGCTCCCATGCCCCTCGCGGCACCCTCTCGTACCCCAGCCAAGCCGGCCTCCACGTGACCTGCGTGACTCACGGGTCTACCGTCAGTGCACCCCACACGCCCTGCACTACCGCTGGCCGAACCGGCCCCCGGCCTCCGTGCGCCCTGCGGCTCCGCCCTCCGCACGACCTGTGGCGCCCCGGATGAGCCAGCCTCTTGGCCCTGGCTGCGCCCCTATCCCCAGGCCAGGCTGCCCCGATCTAGCCCCTTGCGGTGCCATCTGGGTGAAGCCGCGCCCTGACTGTGCCATCTGGGCCATGTCGTGCCCTCGCGGTGCCCTCTGAGCTGAACTACTCTCACGCCGACCCGAGGTCGGTCCGCGCCCTCGCGACCGGTCCGCGCACTCACGTCCCCTCACAGAAGGCTGGGTGGGGCCCAGCAGGCCAGGCCTAACCTAATGGGCCGACCCACCTAACAGGTCGGGCCAGAGCCAATGGGTCAGGCCGGCTCGACCCAGACAGGCTCAGACCGGACCCAGGACCAGTATGACCCTTTATTTTATTTGGGCCAGATCTTTGACATTGGGAATCCGTTTTACGATCCATAAGAGACCCTGGTAAATCTTGGAGCATGAAGGTCCCTCTGAGTATACCCCACTAGAGTTTGGGGTATAGTTGACATATTGTTAGGTTAGATCGAGTATGAATCGAACCAGGCCCTGGGACTAAATGGCTAATAAATAACAGACCGGGCATCCGATTGACGCGTCATCAATTGTGTTGAGACCTCAATTATGTGGCAGTACTTTGAGATACTTCTTAATGGGACATTGTGACTGTTGGAGTATCGACCAATATCTCATGGAACAGATCCTTCCATAGACAAGCGAACACAGTTCAGAGACCTGGTATCTAGCTGAGACTTGATGAATGTTGATCGATTGACTCGTAGTGACTCGACTAGCCCAGTGGGGAGCACTTGGTTGTAGAGGAAGACCCACAACGGAGGAGCTCCTGGTTGTGGAAACAGAACCACGGTACTCGACAGGAGGAGTATCTATGTAGGCTATTAGGGGGAGCACCTGGTTGTGGCGGCAGACCCATGGTGGGGATCTCTTTGGTGATGCAGCAGACCCATGGTACTCGACAGGAGGAGTACCTCAGTAGTCAAAGGTTAGTGGGAAGCACCATGGTGTCCCGGCAGGCCCACTGTACTCGATAGAGGATGAGTTCTCTACCAGCCATGGTTACAATAAGGTGAATAGAATCCTGGTTGAGTTGAGTCAATACTTTTGTATATTCCTCAGGATTGATATGAATCACATGATAACTTAGGTATATATATGGGAATATACCAAAGTAAGGTAATCTGATGATTTAATAATTTGTGTTTATCCTTGTGGGATTTTGTGAGACCATGAGGGTCTCGGGGTCTCTACTGAGTTTCTTTATACTCAAACCTGCACGGGATATGCCCGAACCTCATTGTGTTGGATGCAGATGAAGGGGATCGCTGACCGAGGATGAGAGTACGAGGACTGGACGGTACCCAGTGATGGACTTTACGGCGTTTCGGTACACGGAGGAGATATAAGGACGTGGAGTGCTGAGGAGGCGATCTGTACATACCATTCAGGTAGGAACCTCATTGGATGACCTAGTGGCTATTTTTCATATTTCTTTAGTTGTAATTCTGCTTTTAGTTTCCTGTACTTTCCAGTTGGGCTTGTATTCTGGCCCCTTTTTACTTATTGTACTCACTTTTCGGTTATTAAGTTTACTCATGATCGTATCTGATGTGTGTGTTTACAGGTTATAAAAGAAAATTCCTTCCCAGTTTTAGGGAATTACGCCTTTGGTGCTAGTTTCCAGCCTGTGGCCTATGGAAGGAAGGCATGGGGTAGTCACGACACGGGCCCCGGGGGACGGGTCGTGACAAATTGGTATCAGAGGAGTCGGTTCTACCACATAACATCGGACTCTGATCTCTCTTTTCTATGAAGAAATAGTGTTATGTTTAGTGAGTGTGGTTTTCAGTTCAGGGAGTCCAGTGTTGTTGCGACGACCGACGTATCCATACACAAGGACCCTGTCTTCTGATTTCCCACTCAGTGCCAATTAACACTGATTGCATTTGTGTTTTAAAAAGTTTTCATTATATTATATCAACCAGGTCCGCTCACTAGGTATAATCTCTTGAATCTGTCCCATCTGTTACTTTCAGGATGCCTCACCCTGACAGCTGGCTAGTGTTCCGAGAGTTGTATGTAGTGATAGCCAAACGAGCGACGGGGCCTCAGAGTAGGGCCCATTTCCAGCAGAGGAACCAGTGGTAGAACTCCCCATTGAGCCACCGATGACATCAGCCTCAACAGTAGACAATGCATGCCTCTTGAGCACATTGAACGAGTTCCAATTCCATAGGCCACCCAGGATCAGGGGAGATACGGACCCACAGGTAGCTAAGGATTCGCTGGAGGCTCTGGTGAGAACCTTCCGACTAGTAGGGACACCAAAGGACCTCATGGTCATTCTTACTACTAGCCTTTTACAGGCAGTAGAATGCAGATGGTGGAGCATGTTGCTATAGGTGCACGATGAGATGACGCTTCTCTGGGTAGACTTCGAGAGCATGTTTCGGGAAGAGTTTGTCCCAGTGACTATCCGCACAGTGCGCATTCAAGAGCTACTACATTTGTAGTAGGGCAGCATGACTATAGCTGAGTATGTAGCAAGGTTCAAAGATCTCTCATGCTACTGCACTGATATGGTACGTGACCCTTTCATCAGGGCATGGACCTTCATGTAGGGAAACATGCGAGATATCAGAGCTTCGGTGATCTCACTCAGCATCCCAACGCAGGTAGGGGTGTTAGAGAGATCCCTCCTAATAGAGAGTTTCCTTGTTGAGAATTCTCTAGAAATGTGATCCACCACCAGTTGACACGTAGTAGAGTCTTCTATAGATGGTAGTAGAAATATGTCACAGAGATCCAAGAGGACCAGTCCAACAGGTGGACAACCACCTGACTCAAGATCGGTTGTGTGGGGCACCCGGAGTGGACACAGACCTTCCAGTAGCAGGCAACGTTACTCAAGTGGCGGGCAGGTTCACATGGCTCATGGCTCCCCGACCCACTGTTTGGATGATCAGCAGATGGTGGTAGGACCGCCCAAGTAGAGACAGAAATTCGATCGAGGCTTTCCGCAGGGAGTAGGAAGATGTGGAAGAGGAGATGGTCATGCAGCTGATAGTGGATAACGTTTTGAGGTGTTATCGCCACCACCACTAGGAGTTCCACCCTGACCGCAGGGAGGAGGTAGACATGGGAGGTCTCATCTCTAGGAAGTTGAGTTCGACAATCATGGTTCTAGACAGATGATACGAGGTATCATCTTTGTTTATTCCACCTTAGTTGCACTTCTTATAGACACATGTTCCAGTCACTCTTTCAATGCCACTACACTCGTTCAAAAATCAGAGATTCTGATGGAGCCATTGTCTCAATACTTACGGCTAACGCCTTTTATGGGAGTATAATTGATGATTACACACTAGTTTTGGCAGTGTGAGCTTACTCTAGGAGGTGTGAGATTCGGCTGGGATCTGCTAGTAGCGGTTTCAAGGCCTTATGACGTCATCTTGGGTATGGACCGGTTATCTATATTCCATGATCAGATTGACTGTATTAGGCACAAAGTGCAGTGTGTCCACACGGATGGGACCATGTTTACCTTCATCGGTGATAAGGGAGCCTTTTCAGCATAAGACGGACTTACCCATAGGATGGTGCAGCCGATCACTCATCATTGGGCTAGACATACCCTCAGAGAAGTTGTTGTGGAGAGTCTGAGCTATTCTATAGTGGGGGAACAGTACACAGATGTTTTACCTAATGATGTACCAGGTCTACATCCTCATATAGAGGTGGAATTTTACATTTAATTATACCCCAGGATGACACCGATATCTACTCCAATGTATCGGCTTTCTCCCGCTGAGATTCGCGAGCTGCGGGTATAGCTTGAGGACTTGAATGGTAAGGGAACATATGGCCTAGTGTTTCACCTTGGGCAACCCCAATTCTGTTCACCAAGAAGGAAAATGAGATCTTGAGGCTTTGTATTTACTATCAGTTCTTGAACCAGATGATCGTATAGAAAAAGTACCCACTCCCAAGGATTTATGACCTCTTTAATCAACTGAAGGGTGCATGGTGGTTCTCAAAGATAGACCTTAGATCAAGATATCACAAGCTCAGAGTTCGAGATGAAGATGAGAAAAAGATGGCCTTCAGATGTCGGTATGTCCACTAAGAGTTCTTGGTTATTCCATTAAGCATAACCAATGCTCCAGCAGTGTTCATGGGACTCATGAACAGTATATTTCAGCCATACCTCGATCGCTTTGACATAGTCTTCATCGACGATATTCCGATCTACTCCACTACTAAGGAGGGGCATGCCTATCACTTACTGGTAGTACCGAACACACTCTGAGAGCACCGGGTTTATGGTATGCTCTCTAAGTTCTAGTTCTGGATCTGAGAGGTTCACTTTCTGAGACATGTCATATTGGAGGCTAGAGTTTCAGTGGATCCAGTGAAGATTGAGGCGGTAATTTCTTGGGATCCACCCAGGAGTGTGACAGAGCAATGGAGTTTCCTAGGTTTGGCTGGTTGTTACTGGAGGTTTGTACCAAAATTATCCAGAGATGCAGCACTGCTGTCATCCTTGAAGAAGAAGGGGCAACCCTTTTTGTGCTAGGAGAGATTATAGTAGAGCTTTCAGGAGCTGAGGTAGAGGCTAGCTAGTGCCCCCCATCTTGAGCCTTCCACAGGAAGGCGTAAGGTACGTAGTCTATTGTGATGAATCCGGGACTCGACTCGGATGTGTCCTGATTCTGGAGTGAGCAGGGTTCACATTTGTCTCTCTTCAGTAGGGAAATCATGACAAAAATTATGATACCCATGACCTGGAGTAAGCAGGAGTGGTCTTCACCTTGAAGATGTTGTGACACTATCTGATGGGTGAATGTTTTATCATGTACTTTGATCACAAGAGTCCTTGGTATATCTTCTCTCCGAAGGACATGAACGTGAGATAGCAATGTTGGCTTGAGATCCTCCAAGACTATGAATTTTAGATAGTCTATACTGATGGGAAGGGGAATGTTGTTGCAGATGCACTCATCAAGAGGTCTAGTATACAATTTCTAGGTGAGGCGACATATCAGCTGGATACTTTAAAGAGATAATTTATGAATAGAGATGGAGAATCCTTCCTTCAGTCTCTTACAATCACTCCCCCAATTCTTCAGCTAGTCAGAGATGCACAACATGGGGACGCTGACTGCGAGACACGACTTGCTCCGAAATCCATAGGGCAGGCACCTAAGGGATTTTTAGAAGGTGGGGATCACATCATCCTCTTCAGAAGACATAATAAAATACTAGTGTCACATGAGGAGGAAGTGTTGAAGGGGTTCCACACATCCCCTCTAGCGGTATATCCAAGAGTAGAGAAGATGTACTAGGATCTCTGACTATAACATTGGTGGCTGGGAATGAAGAAGTGAGTTGAAAAGTTTTTCTCTAGGTGCCTCACTTGTCAGAAAGTGAAGGCGGAGCACCAGGTACCAGTATGATTGTTTTAACCTTTAGAGGTCTAAGAGTGGATGTGGGTTGGGATATCGATGGATTTTTTTATAGGACTTCCACGTACATCCAAAGGCCATGACTCAATCTGTGTGATCATTGACCGACTCACCATGTCGGCCCACTTCCTACCAATTAGAGAGTACGGTTTACTAGAGAGCTTGGGATGCCTTTATGTGATTGAGATTGTGCGGTTACATGGAGTACCTTCGACAATTGTCTCCGATCGTGACACACAATTTATTTCCCAGCTATGGAAGGGGATTAAGGAGGATTTTAGGACATAGATTCATTTGAGCACCGCCTTCCATCCTCAAACGGATTCCCAGACTGAGCAGACCATTCAGACCCTCAAGGACATGATTTGTGCTTGTGCCCTTGACTTTGGTCGTAGCCGGAAGGATCACTTACCTTTGCTGGAGTTTTCATGCAACAAAATCTATCACTCAACCATAGGGATTTCACCTTTTGAGGCTTTGTACGAGCAACCTTTCATATCACCATTGTGCTGGAATGACCAAGGGGATTCATGCTCTAGTGGGACCAGAGATGGTACGGGCTACCACAGAGAAGGTGCTGATCATCCAGGAGAAGATGAAGACTACACAGTCTTGGAGAAAGTCGTATGCTGACATAAGACAGAGACCTCTAGAGTTCATGGATGGTGACCATGTCATTCTAAAGGTCTCACCCCGATTATATCTATAGAGATTTGGCTAAGGTGGAAAGTTATTTCTAAGATTCATCGGACCATTTTAGTTACTCATCATAGTTGGCGAGGTGGCATACCGCTTAGCTCTCCCACATCATTTGCACTGGGTGCATGACGTATTCTGTGTATCCTAGCTGAGCAGATACATGCATGTCCCTTCCTACATCATCGACCATGGAGAGTTGGATGTCGATGATGGGGAGACTTTTACGGAGCTTCCACTAGAGCTTGAGGATCGACAGGAGCGGGACCTTAATGGACGGTCGATACCTCTAGTGCGTGTTCGCTGGCATCACAGGAACCTCCAAGAGACCACATGAGAGCCGAACGCTCATATACATCCTCAGTATCCCCACTTGTTCCATTAGTTTGAGTTGTGGCTTACAGGTATGTAATGCCTGAGGTGGGGAGAATGTAAAGACCTTAAATTTACATGTAATTTATTTAAATAAATGGAAATTTTATGAGTCCGTGAAAATTGACGGCGTGTGATTGTGAGGCCTAGAGTGCCCAGAATCAATTTATGAAGTTTGTTTTGGGTACATTCAGTAAACATACGAGCGAGTTTTTATAACTTATGAACTGGTGATCAAAATTGAAATTCGAGGGCATCGTTGAACTTGCTGCGCTGGTATTCACTTAAGAAGACTCTCACCTTGATGATAGTTGGTTGAGAGAATAATAAAATAAAATAAATGCATATTTATTTTGTTTTATCTATTATAACCACCCAATTGGAAGTTGGAGGTGGGGACCACCACACCTTAACCTCCCATGAGAGGTTGTGGTGGTGGGTCCCACCCGAACCTAACCTCCCTGGAAAGGTTACGATGTGAGGACCACTTGGGACTAATCCCCCCTAATAATGGTGGGAGATGAAATCCTCTCAACTCCCCTCATTAATGAGGGAGAGACTCACCACCCCCTCCTTTAATGGTTTCAACCCTCCCTCTCTTTCAATTGTTCCAACCTCATGAATTTATTAAGTAGAGAAACCTTAATTAATTCACCCAATTAGAATTTTAAACCCATAAAACTAAATAATAGATAATATATTATTTGGAGGAGCTAGCTATTATTTGGTTGGAATAGGGGGATTATAGCTCATGGGAGAAAACTCTCCAATGAAGAACTAGTATCTCCAATGAATAATAAAAATTTGTTCTTCCAATGAAGAATACCGGAAAGAAGAATCTTCGACTTCTTGGAAGCACCATGCGGAAGTAATCGACATGAGACGTCTTCAACAACTGAACCTCCCTTCTCATTGTCATCAACGAACTGACGCTTGTGCTCCAGATTGGAAGTGTGCGGTAGACTCAACGAATGACGACAACTTTGTCTTCTTCCCTGTGACTTCATCAATGAACAACAAACTAAGGTAGGAGTTTAATTGTATTTTAAGTATGATTTATTCCCATGTTATTCCTTTCTTGAAAAATGAATAACATGGGTGATTTCCTTTTGATAGAGGGTTGTTGTGCTTCATTTTGGTGAGCCTATTGCTATCAACCTATAAACGGAGGGCACAGACCAAACCAACATTGTCTAACCCCTCCACCGACCTCCTTTGTGGTATTCTTCAAAACCGAGGAAAGAAACGTCAATGGAAACAAAGGAAATGACCACGCTCCCCACGAACTTCGCACCCGCACGACCCCCATGATGCTCTGGCACCCCGGACACACCGTCTCTACCGCCCCGGGACAAACCGCACCACTCTTGCCGGACGCGCCACGTCACAGGCCACACCGCCTCACAAACCTCACCGCCCGATCAGGCCACGCCAACCGTGCCGACCGTGCCACCTCGCTTGTCATGTCGCCCTCCCCATACGCGCGTCCACGCCACCCACGCTGGCCCCACCACCCTCGCTAGCCACGCTTCTACGCCCATCACGGTACCCTCCCGAGTCACGGCTGAGCGGACCTCTGCGTGCCCCGCACGACTGGTGGCTCCGCCTTCCACGCACCCTGCACGCCCTGCGTTGCCGTTGGCTGAACCGGCATGCCGACCTCAACGCGCCTCATGACTCCACTGTCCGTGCTCCCCGCATCTCTGCTCTTCGCATGCCCCGTGGATCCACCGTCTGCACGCCCTCGCGTCACCCCGGGTGAGCCGGCCTCCCGGACCGATTGCGCCACCACGACCCTATACTGAGTCGCCCCGATCCGGCCCCTCATGGTGACATTCGGGCCGAGACGCACCCTCAAGGTGCCCTCTGGGACAAGCCACGCCCTCATCGTGCCCTCAGGTCCCAACCGCCCTCGCACCGACCCACGGCCGGTCTTTGGCCTCGTGACCGGTCCGCGCTCTCACGGCCCTCCTCGACCCCTCGCGGCCTGTTGGGCTAGGCCCAGTGGGCCAGGACGAACATAAGGTGCTGGCCCGTTCGACCCATACCGCGTTGGCCCAGACTCAGTCGGTCCGGGTCAGTCCAACAGGGTTAGACCAAACCCAGGCCCACTATGACCCTTTACTTTATTTTGGCCATATCATTGACACTAGGTGCCTGTTTGACGAATTGTCACTGGCCCTGGAAAATCTAGGAGAATGAAGGACCCATTGAGTATACCCCACTAGAGTTTGGGGTATAGTTGAGATACAGTTAGGTTGGATCATTCACGAATCCAACCGGGCCCCCAGGACAAAAAGGCTAATAACTCACAGATTGGGCGTCCGATTAACGTGCATTCTGTTACGTTAAGAGATCTATGATGTGGCAGACCTTTGAGATACTTCTTCATGGGAACTCGTGATAGTTGGAGTATCGACCAGTAGATCGTGGAACAGATCCTTCCAAAGATGAGTGGACAGAGTGTGGAGACCTAGTAGCTGTCTAAGACTTGAAAACTACTGACTGATTGACTCAGAGTGACTCGACTAGCCTAGTGGGTAGTGTCTAGTTGTGGCGGTAGACCCACGGAAGAGGAGGTATTGGTTGTGGCGGTAGACCCGTGGTACTCGACCGGATGATTACCTCTACAGGCTATTTGGGGGAGCACCTGGTTGTGGTGGCAGAGCCACGGTGGGGAGCACCTTGGTGACGCAGCAGAGCCACGATACTCAACAGGAAGAGTACCTCAGCAGTCCAAGGTTAGTGGGAAGCCTCTTGGTGTCTTGGCATGCCCACTGTACACGATAGAGGAGGATTTTTCCAGTAGCTGTAACATTGATAATGTGAATAAAATACTTGTTGAGCTGATTCAATACTTTTGTGTTTTCATCATGATTGATATGGATCACTTGATAACTTAGGTATATGTATGGGCATATAACTATGTAAGGTTATCTATTGATATAATGATTTATGGGTTATACCTGTTGGATCTTTTGAGTCCTTGAGGGTATTTGGGTCCCTACTGAGTATCGTTATACTCACCCCTACACGGGCTATGCCCGCACCTCATTGTGTTGGATGTAGACGACGGGCAGCACATACTGAGGCTGAGTGTACCAGGACTGGATGGTACCCAAAGGTAGACCTTACGACGTGTCGGTACACAGAGGAGATGGACGGACGTGGAGTGCTAAGGATGAGATCTATACCTACCCTTCAGGTAGGAACCTCGGAGGATGACCCAGTTGTTGTTTTTCCTTTTTCCCCAGTTGAACTTGTGCTTTATGTTTCTTGTACTTTCTAGTTGGGCTTTTATTCTGGCCTCATTTTACTTACTGTACTCACTTGTCTATTATTCAGTTTACTCGTGATCGTATTTGTTGTGTGTTTTTATAGGTTATAAAGGAAAATCCTTCCCAGTTTTAGGTAATTATGCCTTTGGTGCTAGTCGCCAGCCTCTAGCCTATGGATGGTGGGTTTGGGGTAGTTATGGCATGGGCCCCAAGGGACGGGTTGTGGCATGTTTTTCAAATATGTATTTAGAGGATCCTTAATAATACATATCACCACAGGAGTTATATATATTTTAAATAATGTGGAAAAGATATTAAAAACATTAAAAATAAATTTCATAAAACATTTTTGACTTTTTTGTAAAAATAAGATGTTATTATTCACCTAAAAATCATTTTGAATGAAATAATATGATTATATAAAATCACACTTCAAAATAAATACTAATAGTGTAATCCTGAAGTATAATTTTTTTTACTATATAAAAATGGATTTTTAGATAAAATATTTGACCGTGAAAGGAAAAATATCTGAAATATTAAAAATTACTTAATTGAACCCCATATTGTAAGAAGAGTGATAAACGTTTCATTTAAAAATAGGTAAAAGTAAATTTGAAGATCAACCAAAATAAAACATTTTCAGACTTAAAAATAAAATTGTACATCAGTAAACAGAAGAGTGAATATAAACATGGAAGACAAATAGGTCCTTTGGGGAGGATTTGAATTATTCTTTACATCAGTAAATTTTACGAAGAAAGAAACTCCTCAAATAATATTAATTTTATTTTTAAAATTTAACTCACATTAATAAAGTAGAAAAGAAATATAATATAATCATAGAAATAATGAAAATAATCTTATAAAATCATTATAAAATATGAAAAAATTATGTCTCAAGAAAGGATGTTGAGTTATAATGGCCCCACACCCCGGATTTGATATAGATTAATCATGATCTAAATTCTGAAATAATTGACATAGAAAAATTAATAATATCTTAAATAACAATATTCATATTTATTACTATTTTATTAAATATTTATCTTCATTTAATACATAATTGTTTACCTGTTATTAGTTAATATAAGTTATTATTAAATAATGTTTTTTAATGTTCTATGTCTTTTTGGTATAAAAATTTCTATTAACATTACTAGTTTATAAGTTTTTAATTTTTTTTAAATTAATAGAAACAAAAGTTTCATATTTTATTATTTTGTTCCATGTTCATCACATGGATATTTGTGGGAATATTCATAGAGATAAAATCCCAAATATGTTTTTTTAGTAACAATTATCCTAAAATGGTTTTTTATTAATAATGAGTTTATATATTAATTTTAAAATTCCAAATTTTGTATGTTAAAACAATATTTTAAAAAAATTTAGTTTACATAAATATCAATGAAAAAAATTCATTCTATTTTTTAGGTAGGCTGTTAAACCAACCAAAATAAGAACACATTAGAAATAATTGAATAAGTATGATTATGTAATTATTTTATTGTAGTAAAATCATTATAGAATTATGGGAACATATCAAACTAATCAATATTTTATAATATTACTAGTATTATGTATTTATATATCATTATTGATATGATCGTTATAACACCATTCAAGTATCCGGTAAAATAGAACCAAATGGGAGTGTTTTGTAATGATCAAATGAATTATTTCAATGTTTTTAATATTGGAAATGTTAGATTTCCCAAAAATTTATCATTTAAAAAAAATGATAATATAGTGACAAATAATATGTATGAATAGGTAAAATGAAAAGGTAAAATTGTTGATTGATATGAAAGGTGGAAATACTTATGTAGAAGAAGTTAATATTCTCTTCAAAACATTATTAATTTAATATAGACTTGGGGAATCACTAGGAAGCATAAAACAGAAATGTGGTATGGGATTATTTTTTAAGATACTGTGTAAGTGTTCAAGTGATAATTTTTAATTATAGAGTGTATTTTATAGGGTAGTGGAAGGAACTTTTTATAAGTGGTAGGAATGTACTCTTATAAAAAGTTATAAATTTAATTTAATATAGATCAATTTTTAAGAGAAAGTGGAATCAAATTTTCCAAAAACAATTATTCAGTAAGAGAGGTTATAAATTCCATTAATAATAAATTTGGGCATGATGTAGTGAAAATTTTGGCATTATCACCTTAGTTTCTCCTCTTTTATCCATTTTAACCCTTACCACGGTGACAGACGTTTTGTACATTAACTTATTTCCATAGACAAAAAATAATTTGTACATATTACCTTATTGTAATTACATTAATTGAAACTATTAAATCAATTTTAATATATTATTTACCTATAATTGGTAAAGAATAAAATATAAAATAAACATGAAAAATGCAATGAGAAAAAGATTTATTTCAAAAAAATAACCTTAAGAAAAAGAAATGATTTTACACCAAAATAATTTACAGAATTGATTCTCAAAAAACTTATTGGTTTATAAATAATTTATTTCTATTTATGTTTCTTTAAAATCAATCCAAAACTATATATTATTATTTAGTTACTTAATTGATGAAAATTATCTAAAATAGTTATTTCTTTAGAATAAAATACTATGTGTGTTCCAAACTATTAAACATAGATTTATAGTTATTAAATAATTTTTTTAGTTCATTAATTTTTTATTTTAAATACTTATTTTTCAACCAAATTATTATATAATATTTTTATTTCATTTTTATATCAGGGTTTTGTCTTAAAAGTCATCATTTTTTTGTGAAATCATATTTTTCACTATTATCCTAAAATCATTTTTTTAAAAAAATCAATAAAATTTACCCTAAGATAATTTTATATTATAAATTTAAAATCAATTATAATTTATCAAATTAAAACTATAAATTTCATGAAAATTAATTTAATTATAAGAATGAATAATGTGTAACTATGAATTTCAAAAGAATTGTTTTGAGCATAAAATGAATCTTTGTATTATAATGAAAAAAAATTATTAAATTAAAAATTACTTAGTTATATCATCCTAACACCAAAATAAATACCCTATTAAGAAATATTTTTTATATGTAAGGTTGAAATAAGTAGTGGTGGAAATCACATGTGATAGTTCAACTCACATGGATCTCCTAATAATTTCCATGAGCATGGACTTATCCCATAAACAGTTTCATAGAAGTCATATTTGTTGATGTTTAGAATGGTATTTTTCTAGGGAAAACTCGTATGATTCAAATCCTTTCCAATATTGAAAAAATAAGACGAGAAAGGTTGTCTTTTACTAATTGATTATATTATACATACTTCTTATATAAATTTTATAATTCAGTTATCACAATTTATACCCACAAATTCAAATTAAATGTTATATTGGTCATATTTAATATTTATTAATTAAAATCAATATGTTATTTATTTGTTGGATATTGAATATGAAAAAAATGTATATAATGCATTATTTATTTTAGGAGGAAAAATTAATAAAATCATGGTTAATTAAAAACATGGAATTTTAATGCTTATTCATTAACATCAATATCTTTATTTCTTATAACACCCCATGAATTTATTATAAAACTATGTTCAATAGAGTATTATACGTAAAATGCTAAGTTTAAATGAACCGTGATAAAATAATAAAATATTATTATTTAAAAGTGACCGAGATAACCAAACCATAAAATTGATGGTCATGAATAATAATAAATAATTTATGAAATATGTATAATGGCCCTATTAAATAATAATTCATTTTAAAATTATTAATAAATAAGGACTCAACTTTAAAAAAATATTTTATTATTAAAAATATGATTCCTTTAAAAACGATTTATATATCATTTTGGAAGAAAATAATATCATTAATTTTTAAATAATTTAGAAATTTTATCTTATAAAATAATAATAATTTTTTAAATTAATATGTCAATATTAACATAGGGTTATTTTTTTAATTTTTTAGGAAAAATGGATTTTTTAGTGAATTGTGAAATATACCATTTTTTGTAAAATATCAACAAATATAAGAAATTATGTAATTTAAAAATCCAATTATTCATTTAATTTAGTTTTATACTAATATAACTATTATTTGGTAATTTTTAATCCAATTAATTATGTTTAAATAATCTTTATTCTTGATTTTAGAATAAGTTTATTCATAATATTAAAGAAAATATATTTTTTGAAAACAATTTTAAATTGCATAATGTTTCTCTTATTTTAATTAATTATAATAAAATCGAATAATTAATTAATTAAATGAAATATATACGGTATATATATATATTTAAATTGAAATTCATAAAATTATGATTTCAATCCAGATAGTTAATATAACATCAGCATTGCCTTAAATAATAAATGTTTAACAAAAATCCCCTTTTCATCACAGTAAAAGGATTTATTTTTAATTACATACTTCAAATTCATTGAAACTAACCAGATAAAATTTATTCCACATCATAATGAATTGTAAAATGGTATAATTTTTTTTAATGTGGTAAAAATATCAAAATAGTAAAAGTGGGTAACCTTAGAGTTATAGAAGAAAATATGACTAAAAAAGTATCCTTTGAAGTGTGGAGGTGTGGATTGGCCTTATATCTACTAAAATCCTTCATTTATTCATTTTGAGGAACATTGATTGTTATTTACTTTCCATTATAAAATAGATTAGGGTATTTATAAGATTTCTACTCCTCCTCCTTTATAAAAGGTATCCCCTATCCTCTGATTTACACACCACCAAAACCCACTAGATTAAAAATATCTATGAAAAATACTATAATACATCCCTAAAATCATAATTTATTCCTTTAATTGATCATAACTCTAATCTACAATGTATTTAGGTATAATTGAAATGAAGTGGTCAGAACAATAGTTAATAGTCTTCATCAATGTCATTTTTTTGTATTATTCTTCAACCTTCTACTATGTATTAAAAATTACAATATAGTAACCCCATTATATTATATATAATGATATTTTATTATGTTTATGTATTTATATTCAATTATTTCTTCCTCCATATAATAGAAAACAATTCCACCGTTTATGTGTATGGTAGACTATCACCTCACGAACCAATGTAATTATATTTCCATCATCGACTATCATGTATTTTTATAATGATGGATTTGCTATTTATAAAGGATTTTCATGAAATTTTATTCATTCATGTAAATTAATATAGAATATACTTTATTAACATACCATCCCTTGTGAAATGATAACACGGTTTGTGTCTAGTGTGGACTAAAACCTTGTGAGGTGATGTGATAAATTTTATTATTACTGTATCACATGAATGGTATATGTTGGTGTATTTGAAGAAATTTTATGATATTTATGATTTTTTTATAATTATGAAAATATAATATAACAATTATCTTCATTTAATGATGATCTTTACAAAATGGAAACACTACATAATCCTAAATATAACCATCCATCTCCATTATTGTAATGTAGATCATTTTTATTAACCATAATTCATTATTATTCAAAAAAATATAATATTATTTTCAAAAATTATAATTATATTATAATTATTATTCTAGAGATGATGTCATAATGACCCCTTTGACCATGGTTAACACACCGATTCCGTTTTAAAATAGTGAATTGAGCATCCTCAAAACAACCAACATGGGCATAACTGCTTATGTAAATAAATATGTCATTAAAATAAATGAGGTAAATGCTTTATGTATAAGGGATTAATCCAAGGAAAGTCCCTTAAGAGAAAAAAATAATATATGTATGTTTATTATATAATATATATAATGCATACATGACTGTCCGGGACACGAGGTAGTGGTTTCTATCTCAAATCATACTTCTTTGAGTCACATGTTATTTTCTACACCTAATTTATTTTATACAATGTATATACCTACCTTGTAAAATTAATATCAATAATTGTTTATAATTCATGTAATATTATGTTAACTTTCACCTACTTTATTAATGGGGGTTATGAATCATATGTAATAGAATTAAAAAGCTTTTATGCATCAATCTAATTTTGAATCGGGATTTTTTATGATTTAGTTTACCTTGTATGAAAATATTTGATAATTTTATAATAAAATAATATAATTATTTTCTAATTTATTTAATTTTCATGTAATATTACCTTTTTCTTCTCTTAAGTTCATAAAATGATTGATAAAATCTTTTTATGAAAATATTAACTTATTTTCTCTTCTGTTGAAAGTCCTATTTTTATTTCAAATAAAATTTTTGTAAAAATATTTTAAATATTAAAAAATTATGTAGTTTATAAAATTTTACCATTTTCTAATTTTGATAAATGTTTTAAAAGGAATCTTCCTACCATTTTCCGAATGGGGACCTTTTTGAATTTTCATAAAGAGTGTAAATGATTTTTCAACTTATATAGAATATACGGACTTACCCACCCTCATTATCATTTAGGATTAACTTATTAATTTTCAATTATATCTTCAATTAAAAGTATTCTCATGATATTTTTTGAATATTTTTTTTTCAAAAGTTATTTTCAAAGTTGAAGGGTTATTTTCCTCAAAAATGATTTTTCTATTTTGATTTTTTTTGTATTCATCAATGAAAATTAACATTAATATTATTAAATTATTATAATATATATATATATATATATATTAAATATATACCTTTTTCACATTCCATTACATTAATGGGGTAATAAATTACATATTCAAATTTTTAATTTTCCTTGTTTATATAAATTCCTTTCATTATTATAGGATGAAACACAATATTACCCATTTTTACATGGGAAATTATTATGTTTGTCCCATATGATTTATTTCCTTATATACAACATATATTCATGTTCATTACATGAATTTTACTTGAGGACCCAAATAATATATCCCTCCAATTAATTATGTCAGGATTTAGTCTCAGGAGACATCATGTATGAGATGAGGGAGTGAAACTAATATATTATGGGATTCTATCCACCATGTGTTGTTTTTATGTTATTAAAAATTTAATTATGTTTATATGATGTGTTATGTTGGGGTCACATTTCCTATGATCCCATGATCTTATAATACCATGTTCTTTACATTATGTTTCCACATTATTACTCATGTTCCTTCTATTTTGGATATATTGTTATACCTCTTACTCACATGTTATTATTAATTATTATTCTAATTTCATTATTTTGATTTTTACCTTATCCTTTTTTATATATTCCCATAGGGTTTACATGTTGTAACACCCCAAAATTATATAGTAAAAGATCATTTTATATAATATCATGTGTGACATGAAACACCATGTGTCGAATGGAATATAACTACCCGAGACATTAAGATATATTTAATATTTTTATAAATATATTATATATTTTGAAATGCCCACAATACTGATTTAGCCCGTGTTATATGCAAGAATGACCTTACTCAATAGCTTGCACTACATCCAAGATTGAGTTTTACAGGACAATAATATATTATTAAGATATTATTATTTAATATAATAAGATAAAAACTAGTTGTTAAATTGATGGTAATGAATAGTATTGTCTAACTTATGAAAATATATGGTTGAATTAATTTGTTACAAATTAATTATAAATTAATATACAAACCAATTGAATGTAAAGGGAATGTGTTTATAGAAAAAAAAAGTATACTCATAAAGATATTTGATATTAATAAGTTAAATTAATTACAATTAGTTATTTATTTTAATGTTATATATATGTTAAAATCTAATAAAATATTTTTTATATTTATCCAATATATTTGATAAACATAAAAATGAACAAACCCATTATTTTCCAAAAAAATAATATTTTCCCAAAGTCACTTTTACTGCATTTTTATGAAGAATCTATTTTCAAAAAAATTATATGAACATTTATAATTTATATATGTGAAAATAAACTTCATATTTATATCAAAACATCAAAATTATATTAGGGTGAATATTTTATTTTTTTATGTGATTTTTCATTTTTGGATGAATAATGAAAAATATTGAATTTAAATTAATAACCATTTTTAGACTAATTTATTTAAATAATCAAATTATGTTTTCATTTGATTTTGATGTTTAATTATTAAAATTTTATATAATTTTATCAAATTTTGGTTATTGGAATCAATTTATCTATGAAATTTTATATAAAAACATAAAAACATTTTGAACATTTTTACATAAAAACACATTATTGTCCTATCTACAGGATTAATTTTAAATTAATCTATACAACTTTTATGGTGGTAATAATGAGAATGGATTCAATATTTGGAATCAAAATAATTTATAACTTATAATAATGTTAAATTATTTTATTGACAAGAATTTTAGTGAATGTGATTAAACACAACTACAACAATTAGGTGAAAATTTAGCTTAATAAAGGACTAAACCTTAAAAATATGCCCCAAAATGATATAGAATATTATTCAAAATCTATATTTTTTTTCATATTTCTATCATAACCTCAATTTTATATAAATTTTTTTATAATTTTATCCACTTTCCATGTAGAAAACATGGTTATAATTCCCATTCAATACATTTATGAGATTGTAAATCCTCCTCTATTATAAAATGAACTAACCCCTCCATTTTATTCAAACCTCTCATGTCATGTTTATCTATAATAATATACTCAAATAATCTAAAAAAATCTTATTACAAGCCTATCTTTCAGAATAAATATATCCATTGAATCCCTTTGGTGTAAACCAAAAGGAGTTACCCCAAAAGAAGAGGTAACATCGTTTCTCAAGATCACTAGTTTTTTTTTTCAGTATACACCCCATAAAATATTATTATTACATGATTATATAATAACTAATATCCTAAATACACCATTATGTCTTTAAATAAATATTTCTACCTAAAATGACAAAAACATCCATCAAATGGGTTACAAACTTACCATTCGTGCTTAAAATATACTGCCTCACAAAAAAATATAGTTAATTTTTCCATTACCACCATTAATGGTTGGGAATTATGATGTAAAATATTATAATATAAGATATATATGATTTTTTTATAATTTTTTTTTATAATTTATAACACATGATTTTTTAAATTCAATTTTTTGTAAATACGATAACATCATTTGTGGACATGTAGACTACCACCTCCTTAAAGAAATGAGATTCGTTCACAATGTACACGGACCATATTAAAGAATATTTTATTTAAAAAATGTGAAATAAATTAAATTAATACTATAATTTCAATATAATATTAATATGTACAGTATATATTCCATTATATTAAATACTACATTGAAATTAAAGTAGCGTTCATGCGTACGTACGACCTACCATATCCATGAATGTTTCATTTCATTTACTATATCCAAATATTATGGATTTTTATAAATACATATATAATGAATATATATTATATTTAAATCATGGTTTACATTCTTTATGTGATTAAATCAAGATCTATTTAATAGGAACATCAAATAACATGTCAAACGTACTTGAAAAACTGAGCAATTAACACTCAAAATATTGAAAATAATGAATGATTGTTTTCAAATGGATAATAAGATATTATAATAAGATAATATATGATACTAAAAACATTAATATGGCTCTCTAATAGGTTATTATAACTATCAAACCCATTTTACAGGAGTTTAAATTCTTTTTAAAAAAAAATAAACACAAAGTAATGGATTTTCATCTCACTTTTTACATATGTGAGATAAAATGTCATATTCACCACATAATTATATTGTGTGGTGTAACTACTAAAAAATTTAATATATTATATTATAAAACCATTTAAATCATTTTTTTGTGGTTTCACATTGAATTACCTCATCCTAGGTGTTTTGACATGAAAATTTCCAAGAGGTAGAAGTTATCTTTATAACATAACTTTATTTTTTAATTTTAATCATTCTATAGAAACAGTCACTTAATTATCACAATTTTTATGGTAAATTAAATTTTTATTAGATATCCATATTCTAATTAAATTGAAATTATTGTAATCTCTTAAGCCTCTTACCATTTTACATATGGTGTTCACTTTGACAGTTATTTGATTAACTGGGGACTTATTGATTAATTCGTAACTGTTATTCAATAAAGGTATTTGATAAGGAACATTGTTCAAAAACTAAATTGATTACGCAATATATAAGGAATTATTTTTAACTGTATGACATGGGTGAGTCTAGGTTATAGATATACACTTTATGCATTGGTAGTATAATGAGATGAATCATTTGTACAAATTAGAAGGGTTTTTACCTGGTATGCTAAAAAGTCTTATGAGTATTTATGAATGTAAATATAAATTGTAACTAGGAATCATGGAGTCAAGAAATTAGGAATTTACATAATTTATAATCAGTTTTTATTTATCCAGAATATTTTTTCTTTGACAAATCTGTTGAAAAATTATATTCTCAATTTATTGATTAAATGGAACATGTTTCAATTTCTTACATGGACATATTCATTATGAATCATCTAGTTATTTTAATGGATTTTTTCATCATTAATTTATGTTAAAATATTTATTAGTGTCATTAATTAATTATTTATTCTTCTTTACTTACCCATACCATGAATTTTAGATCACCATTATTATGTTTCCTTTCCCAGGTTATGAAGAAGAAATAATTGGAGAAGCCTTTAAGGATGTAGTTTGTATCATTTTATTATGTATCATGCTTTATTTTCTATTTCCCAATGCAATATGGGTATCATGTTGGTAATATATCTTTCTAAAACTGGTGAACTAATTGGTATATAGATATTTTAATACATGTAATCATGACAATATAACAAAATAATGCACCAGATCAAGGTTTCTGGGGTTATGGCATTAAAATTGGTATCAAAAAAAGATTATATGCCACCATGGAAATTAGATTTAGAAAACATATAATAGGGAACATAACCCTAATACAATCTTTTAGGATAATAAAATAAGAATATATTAGATTTTTGAAAAGTATAGATTATGTGGGTCTTCTTAGATATAAATCCCATTATGGATACTACAGGTGGGAATGGTTCCAATAAAGACATACTTAGGGGTAATAACTCTGACTAGGTAAATTGGGTCTAACTCGAGTGTAAAATGGTACATGAAAATGGTTTTTACTACACACCTGGTTTGAAACTCCTGAGGGATACTCTTAGGATAATTTACATTTTCTTTAAAAACCATTATGAATTATTTGAATGTGAAGATATCCCAAAAGAAACCATTCTTATGATAATGAGTTTAGCAATGCATAAAATTTTCAATTTAGGAAATGTTTTATGCCATTTTTCAAATTATAAAAACACAATAATTTTATGAGGTAATCTATTATATTAAATTTTTAATAAATGTATCCTTGAAGGAAAAATGATATCAATACTTTTTTAAAATGAAGATATTTATCTACTGAGAAAACCAATACAACTGGAATTAGAATTGAGAAAATAATGGAAATATTAGGGCATCTTAATATGGTTATGAAATATATCTTTTATCTAATGGAGAAACCTACTCCATAATTATATTCTCATATATTGGATAACTTTATATGATAGAATACCCAACATTTTATTGGGCCTACTAAAACAAATTTACTAAAGAATTAGATTAAGTAATTGGATAAGATATTAATGTAATTATGATGTGGTGAAAAAGAAAATGTTTCAACTGTAGTATATTATCTCTATGACAATTTTGATTGATAGTTATCATTGATCCAAAAAACTAGGGAGGAATAATAAATTAAACTCATGGAAAGTAGAACATTTAAGGGGAAAATTGTGGAAAAAAAACATACATCAAGATCAACAAAATGAGATGAAGATAATGTCCCTTATATTATAGAAAAGGAAGAATAGATTTTTGTAGATTATAAATCAATCATTACATGGTTTGTTAATAATTCTATATATTACATATGAAATATAAATTGAATTATTTACCACTTATAAGATGGTCTTAAGATAAATAAAGGAAGGGAACTAGTTTATCAAAATATTTTATCATACGAAGAGGTATTTTTATGTTCCATAAAAATAGGGAATGAATTTTTTAGGATCAATGTATTCAAGGGGAATATATTGCATAAAAGGTTATCTAAACTCAAATATAAATAGAGTGCATCAAATAAGATGACGAAGTAATTTCCATAGGGTCATAATTTAGGAATTAATTACCTTAGGAAATTACTAAAAGGATGGGTTCTTGTTATAAGTGTGGAGAAAAGGGTCCCTAGAAAAAAAATGAAATATGAAGAAAAAAAGATAAAATAATTTGTTAAAACTGTAAGGATATATGGACATATAAAAAAAATTTCCCAATAATCAAGAGGACATACATTCGAATAAACTATAGGAAAAATGTTGAGATTATGTTATTTACATAATAAAGGTATAATTTTAAATGTGATTCTCTATTTAGATTTGAGACAAGTGTTTTAAAATTATTCTATTGATGATGATCTCATGAGATGATTTATGAAATATGGATGGATTATACAATAGTACCATTCCATTAAGGGTTTGACATCAAATGTTGAATGGTACCAAGAAAAGTGAATCATTAGCATATAAAACTTTTTGAAAAAATTTTTTAATAGCAAAAATATATCCATTAATATGTTCTTAATTTTGATATAATGATGATCGATATGGGTAATATAAATTGGATACTAATAAATACCATGTAAATGACTATAATGTGTTGGATCATAACCATTTCAAAAATTTGACCATTTATGAAATTGATTAATGTATTAAACCACTATATGAAGAATCTTGTGCTAAGAGAAGAATTTGAAATAACTAAATGTGTAATCGAGGGAAATGATAATGTTTATTGAAATGTATATTTAATAAAATTCTTAGAAGGGGAAATAATTATACAACTCCAGAAAAAAGGATCTTGAAATAAAAAATTTATCCTATTAGGTTAATATCCAATGAATAAAATCATATTTTAGATCATCAAACATTTTTGGTCTTGGGGCCCATAACTTTCCATTGATTATCTAAATTTTTGAGACCAATTACTATAATTATTTACACTTTTATTCCATCTTTGTGTTTTTGTTTCCATAATATGTTATACTTCATGGGATATTAGTTCTATGTCTTTCATACATCCTTATTCATATTATTAGTAATTGGTGTTACTGGAAAGACCCAACCCTCCAAATATACCCCTACTAGGATGAAAATGAATAAATGGTGATTATGGCCCCCTAGAGTACCACCTCCAGTAGGCCCCATGTTGGAGACAACCACCAATGGTTTAAAATTTTCACAATATAGAAGGTATTTCAATTTTTAGAAAAAATGTTAGGGAGATAATTTGAATCATTGAAAATGGAAATACATGGAACATTATAAAAAATAAGAAAAAACCATCCCACATGAATTTGTAAAATAGATGTTCCATAAAAAAAGTCTCCAAAGTAAAACACCAATTAAAAGATAAGAATTGACTTAGAAACTGTCAACATCTTAGTTAATAGGGTTCAACACGGTCTATGTAATCCTCCTAGAAACCTGAAATTAGTTTATGTATGTTGGCTAAGCATACAATTATCCTAATTATGAAAAAACCAAATATTTCATGCACATGTAAAACAGGAATACTAATGCACCCATGAGAATATAGCAGAAGCAAACAACACCTATGCAGGTATACTAACCACCCCAACCTCACCAAGGCACACTAACCAAATAACACTTGTAAAGTAATGTATTATAAAGAACATTGATGATAGTGTAACCTACAATACTTCCCCACCAATTAGCTACTATCACACCATAATAGAAAATATCATGGTACTCCCACCTCTTATGTATCCACCTTGTCACATCTCTCCCATACACACCTGGGCCTCATGAAGCAGATCACATCCCACCTCTAAACACCTAGACCACAAAACACACCACATCCCACCAGGAAACACCTCAGCCACATCCCGCATCACATCCCACCCATAGACACCAAGATGAAAAACTATGCCACATCCTGCCCACAGACACATGGGCCACAAACTATGCCTTATCTTGATGACATATGGGAAATCACAACACATCTCATCCCGATGACACCTAGGAATGAACAACTCAACAACATAGGCCAATAAACCAAAAACCAAAACATTCCTAAAGAATCATGGTCTATAATTGCTTGGAAGATGGAGTAGGGAAGAGCAGTTGTCCAACCATTTTTCCTCCCACTAGGATGTTTGGGAAAGACGCCCTCCCCCATGACTCTAGGGATGTTCCCCATATAGTGCTCAACCAAGGTGTGGTTCATAGAGAAATCATAATAATTATACAATTATATACACATATAATACCAAAAACTCATGCCCAACCTATGGGTTATCAAATTGACCACCATGTCACAACACTTCCAACCTTGCTAATACCACTAAATGAACAACACCACACAAAAATCCACAAAACTGAATTCACATTCTCAATCAATTTATATATCCAATTTCATTCTTCATTAAACAATTAATTCCACCATTACATCATTACATGAGTAACTACTAATCACAACACACAAAATAAGATACATTAAAATTAATTCAAGTGGTGAGAACCATTATAAATTAAGACCCTTCACATTAAGACATGTCGTACCACAACCTCCATGTTTAACACCCATTCAAGCTATAACATACTATTCTCTCTGAATATGGCATGATTTTTTTTGCTTGATATCAATGAAGAATCACCCATACCAACCAGTACTATCATTCATCAATGTCATCCAGCCTAATCCACCATACCACCTAAAACAAACCCCAACTAACAACCACACCCAACAACATATATTAGCACATAAAGTATTGTAGCCCTACTGTAGAGTCACACCATACCAAAAATTCCACATCAATAGAACCAAACCCTTGTACATAAACACACCAAAAAACACATCATGACATGAAACAATGAATGAAAGATTCATATTTAACATGGAATCCCTAATATAATTCCAATTATTATTTCAGGGGTTATCACCGAAAAAGATTATCCTAGGGCATCCATTTACTATCTGAATAGATGTGGTCCAAAATTTCAATATCAATCAATAAAAGAAAACCAAAAAGTAATTCCATAAACTATCCCTTGGGTAAATAAGGGCCCTAACTAACATGACATTCAGTGGGTACCTAGCCTATACAGTGATCAATATAAATAAAAAAAATTAAAAAACAATATCATCTTCCAATTTCCCAACCCCCTGTAATTTGATTCTTAATCCAATTAAATAATTTTTATTAATTTATAAAAAGAAATATTCTCAATGATAAAAATCTATATTCCCACCCCAAATAACGAAATATTTATAAAGAGGAAGGAAATCCAATTTGGAAGAAGTAGAGATCGACACATCTTGATTGGACCAAAATAGTGGCACACATGAAGTTGGAAAAAATATAGGGAAACAAGAAGAAAAAGCTATAGCTAGATGATAAAAATTTTCTGGGAAGAATAAAACTTGGTATCCTTTATAATGATAATGAAAGAAGGATAAAAAAAGGTGGTGGTGAATTTATCTAGGCCTCAAAAAGATATATATAGGGCCATGAGTTTAGAAATGATTTTGATTTTCCATTAGAGATAGATATGGTACAAATAAAATGTTATTATGAATTAAACCCCCTAAAATCTTATAAATTATGGTTAAGATATTTATTTTTTGAATAGGCCTTATATCCCATCAAAAAATGCCTTAAATTCGTTTTACATCAAGGAAATACGTTAAAAGGGAAAAATTCGAAGAAGAAAGAAACACATTTAATGTGGCACCGCCAGGTGAGGATCCAAGGGATGATGTACACTAAACACCTGTAAATTCCATATATTTTTTTTTTAAAATTATTTGGGACTCTTACGAGTCCATGAAAAATGACGGCACTTGATTCTATGGCCCGGTGTGCCCGAAATGGAATTTTAATCTTTTTTTAAGGTACGTTGTGTAATCGCACCAGTGGAATTTTCTAAATTTTGAACCGGTGCTCGGAATTGAAATTCTAGGACACCATTGAATCCACAGTGTTGTGATTCACTTAAGGGAGGATTCACTTCGACCATAATTGGTTGGGAGAAAAAGATAGTTTTTCAATCATTTAAAAGAACAATAAAATAAAATGTAATTGTTATTTTATTTGGTCCCTGTGCTTGAGAAGTAGTGGAAGGACCACTGTGTTGTCTAGACATTTAACATATTGAATCATAGTTTTTGGAAACATTATGTTGAAACAGTAAATGTGTTTTAGAAATGAACATCATTAATGTTGTGCTACTTGCATAATATTTCCATCTTTTTAATTAATTCTCAGAAGTGGGATTTTGGTATGGCTATGAGGAACATTTTTATATGTTCCGCGACACCTTCCTCCAATGTAAGATGGAGGCTTCAGCGACAAAAAACTGGGATCGACGACCACCGGTGACATCCTCAACGTGAGGATTCTCCTTTCACCACCATGATGACTCCAACGATTCATGAGGTGGGGTGATTTCTCATGGTTTAATTCATTGATCTAAAGATGAATATATTGTTACCCTCCAATTACGATGCTACCGTAGAGGGATTGGGCCAAAGGAACAAGGTCTGGACCCTCTATCACTTCCATCTTGTCGTGTTCTTTAAGGGACAATTTTCTAACTCGGAAAAACCGTGATTCTGGGAGCTATTCAATGACAACGTCATCCAGAGAGGCACGTAGGCGTGAGAAGAAGGGAAAACGTACAACTAGATCTAACCCAGTGGCCCGTGGAAGATCCTATGGAACAACACCAGTGCAGCATCATGGGAGACTGGTGCCGACGGCGAAGACAGGGGCCAGTTCTCAGTGGTCGCGGAAGAGGGTGGTGCCGCTTGGCACAACGGTGGACTTGAATGGGCGGCCGACACTCGGGTGACTATGTTGGCAAGGCAGTGCACCTTCCCACTCCACGGTGAAGGGTCAGTGGCATTGAAGCCATGGAGAGGGGGGGACTCACCCCCGCAGGTCCCATGGACCATGAGGCAGCACCACGTGGTGCCACTGATTGATGATCCGAATGACTCTTTGAGCCGTTCGGGGAGCTGGGTGGCCACCCGGCCCACGAGCCACACTAGCTTACTGGGTCATGCCAGCCCACAACATAGCGGGCCATTCCTGGAATGGCGCAATGGGTGGATTCCACCGTGTCCCAGCCCAGTCCTGTTCGGGCGAGGTCGGGTCAGTCCGACCGGGTCAGACTGGACTCGGACCCATTCTGGCCTAGTTTCACTTAAAGAGATGTATCGTGAGAACTAAACATCCATTTGAAGAACCATATATGGAAATGGGATCCTTGGAGATAGACGGTCCTTTTCAAATACTCCTACTGTGTTTTGAATAAATTTGGAGTATGGTGGGGTTGAATCGTACCCAAATTTAATAGGGGCCTCAACACTAAAATGTTAATAACTCATAGACCGTGTGTCCGGTTGATGTGCCATCTATTGCATCAGAACCCTTAATACAAGAAAGTAATATGTGTTACACTTTTGTGAAACATTGTGGAAGTTGATGAATGATCGATATCAAGAGGAGGATATACAATGGAACTCATGCACACTAGGTGTGGGGAATCCTATGGCTGGCTGTCATCTGAGTAGTGACCCTATGTGGATCAGCATCAAGAGACACTGTGTGGATCAACATCACAACGAACCGTTGTGGATCAGTATATAACGACCCTATGTGGATCAGAATCGTAGAGAAACTATGTGGATTAGCATCTAGCGACCCTATGACGATTATAATCATAGGGACCCTATGTGGATTAGCATCTAGAGACCCTATGTAGATCAACACCATAGAAACCCTATGTGCATCAGCATTCTAGAAACCCTGTGTGGATCTGCAGTGTGTGACCTAATGAGGACCAGCCTTAGAGTGGCCAGTCATGGATCAATGACATACGACCCTGTGTGGATTGACAATGGAACAACTTCTTCGTGGTTCAGTTGTGGAACTTCCTAATGGAATATAATGATATAGAATATGACTAATCATCATTATTACGATATCTATGTTTTATACCTTTTTGGAGTTGAGACTTTTGCTTGTGCTCTGTGATTGAGATCATGTTTTTTGTTTTTCATTTTTGGAATTATAAATGTCCTTCAGGGGTCTCGGGGTCCCTACTTGGTATTGTTATACGCAACACAGCATGGGCTTCACCCACACCTTGTTGTGACTTGAGCAGATGATGAGTAGGCTTGACTGAGACTCAGGGAACTAAGACATGAGGGTGGAAGGTGGTCACGGTTGACGTGGAGATTTGTGGAGATGAGCTGTACCTACCCTTCTTGTAAGAACCTTGGTGAAATATTTTAGGAGTTGTTTACTATTTTATGTTGTAGTTTTTCCTTTCAGTTGGGATTGTATTCTGGTACCTTTACTCTCAGTACACACTTTTACTAATGAATTTTTTACTTCATTGTTGCATCCTGTTGTGTCCATGGGCTGTGTGTGTGTACAGTTTTAAATATTATACCTTACCATGTAGGGATATTCCTTTCCGGTTCATGTCGCAAACCCCTGGTCTATGGATGGAGAGTTTGGGTTAGTCACAACATGATCCCTAAAGAGATGGGTCATGAAATTATTAGAGGAGATAGTTCTACTAAAGAAATAATACTCTGATCTTTGAAATGGGGTAATAGTGTTAACTGTTTTGAGTGTGGTATTTAGTTCGGGGAGTCTAATGTTGGTGTAGTGGCCGACGTATCCATATACAAGGACCCTGAAATCTGATTTCCGACTTGGTGCACGAAAAAATTAATTGTGTGTGTTTTGGAAATGTATTACTTTTGATCTCTTTGATTCAGCTCACCAGGTATAAATTATTGACCATGGGGAACCTGTATCTTTTCAAGATGCCACCACGTAGATAGCCATCCCGGATTCCAGAGAGAGTTCACGATGACGGACCACCCAGTGATGAAGATTCGCTGTAGGGCCCTATTACTATATTGGTACCTTCATGTTGTGTAATGGAAGCACCAACACTTGGAGGGAAGTAGTTGACACCAGCCCAACTTATCAATGGTGCATGATGACTGAGAATATTGCAGGAGTTCCGGGGATAGAGGCCTCCAAGGTTTTGAGGCGAGACAGATCCCCAGGTAGCTGAGGACTGGATTGTGGTTGTGGAATGTGTTTTCCACCGAGTTGAGACAATAGAAGATAAGATGCTGATCCTAGTTGCTAGTCATTTCTAGGGCACGATATGAAGATTGTGGAGAATGACTTTCTAGTTTCATGTGGAGGAAACTCTTTCCTGGTTGGACTTTGAGACCCACTTTAGGGCGGAGTTCATTCAAGAAACACTACCCTCTGTGTATATTTAGGAACTCCTACACTTACAGTTGGGTAGCCTAACAGTATCCCAATACTCTACGAGATTCACTGACCTCTCATGCTACTCCACTGAACAGTTATGGGACCCGTTATTCAGGGCTCAGGCCTTTGAGATGGTTCTCGAGCAAGAGATCAGAGCATCGATGATATTTCTGAATATCCAAACACATGCTAGAGTGCTCGAGTGAGAATTGTTTGTAGAGTGATTCTTGGCTGACCAGGCACCGAAGGTGAGATCCACCATAGGCCGACAGGTCGCCGAGTCGTCTGAAGAAGGTAGTAGGAAGATGACACCAAGGCTTAACCATGAAATACCATCCAGAGGATGACCCAAATACATAGGGTCGACGGTGCAGAGCTCACGAGGAAGAGGGGTTCTGCTGGGAAGCAGACTATGATTCATGTGTGGCAGGTAGGGCCACATGGCTCGCAACTGCCCGACCAGCCATACTGACGATCAGATGACAGTCGAGCGACCAATGAGGCATAGCCAAAGATTAGATTAAAGTGTTCCATAGGGTGGCAGATGTGGAAGAGGATTAGTTCATGCCGTAGGTGGTGGATAACATTGTCACGACCCATCCTCGGGGCCCGTGACATGACAACCCCAAGCCCGCCTTCCATAGGCCAGGGGCTGGCGACTGGCACCAAAGGCATAAATCTCAATCAAAAGGGAAGGCATTTCCTTTACGAAATTAAAACACAAAAAAAAAGAGTACAAGAAGAAGATACACTACGTAAATTTGTATAACAAACATGCTCAAAGTACGAGGGGCCGGAAATACAATCCCAAAATAAATATACAGCTACAATTGAAAGTAATGTAAAACTCAAAGGACAACAGCTGAAAGGAGACAAGAAGCTCCTGGATCGTCCTCTAGGTTCCTACCTGAAGTGTAGGTACATATGTCCTCCTCAGCACTCCACGTCTGTCCGTCTCCTCCGGGTACCGACTCGTCGTGAGATCCACCTCTGGGTATCGACTCGTCGTGAGATCCACCTCCGGGTACCGTCTAGCTCTACAAGACTCAACCACAATCAGTGATGTTCGTCATCTGCAACCAACACAATGAGGTGCGGGAAAAGCCCGTGCATGGGTGAGTATACGATACTTACCAGGGACCCCAAGACCCTCAAGGTTTCACTAAATCCAACAAGGATAATCACAGAGAAAGTTCTCAACAGTTAACCCTTACTTAGGTATAAGCCCATACATATACCTAAGATACCATGCAACCCATCTCATCTATGAGGTGTCACACAAATATGAAGTCGAAGAATAACCACTACTTAGGTATATGACCATATATATACGTAAGTTATCTAGTAACCCATCTCAATCATGAGGAAAACACATAGGTCAATGACTCAGCTCAAACCAGGATTTTCATTATTGAAACCGTAAATGTTGAAGAGATCTGTCTCGGACGAGTACAGTGATCTTGTAACGACTCCGAGGTACTTCTCATTAACCTAATACAGCTGAAGTATTCCTCCTGTCAAGTACCGCGGGTCTGCCACCTCACAATGTAGTGCTCCCCCGCCATGGGTCTGCCACCTCACACAGTAGTGCTCCCCGTCATAGCCTACGAAGGTAATCCTCCTGTTGAGTACTGCAGGTCTACCACCTCACAATGTAGTGCTCCTCCTCCATGGGTCTGCCACCTCACAAAGTAGTGCTCCCCACTAGGCTATGGGAGTCACTCCAAATCAAATCAGAAAAGCAGTCATCAGGTCTCAGCCAGCTACACGGTCTCTGTACTCCGTACGCTCCTCTCCGGGAGTGTCCGCTCCATGAGCTACAGGTCGATAATCCATGTATCACAAAGTCTGACGAATAATTATCTCAAAGGAACGCCTCGTCATAGGGTTCTCAATGCAACAGACGGCGCGCCAATCGAACGCTCATTCTGTGAGTTATTATCATTTTTGTCCCAAGGGCCTGGTTGGTTTCATGTATGATCCAAACCGACCGTATCTCAATTTTACCCAGTACTCACATAGGTTATACTCATAGTGAAATTTTCTCGACGTGATCACCAATGCCTCTGATTGTTTGTCAAACAGACGTCCGGTCTGAAAGTTATCAGCTTTTCCGTTCTAGGGGCCCGGTTGGATTTCAGGTACAATCCAACCCGGCCATTCACCAACTGTGTCCAAACCTCGAGCGGAGTAATCTAAAAGGTCCGTCTCACTAAGAGGAATCCAATAAAGTCTATGGCATGTCAATCAGACGTCTGAAGTTCAAGTTATAGGCGTTTCCTCTCTGAGGACCCGGTTAGTTTCGTGTTCGAACCAACCCGTCTGTACACAAAGTTCTCCAAAACCTTGAGTGCAATATACCGAAACGACTGTCGCAATCCAAGGATCGCGTATCAACTGACGGTGTGCCAATAGAAGGTCTATATCCCATGTTACGGGTGTTTGAATGAATTTTCCCGCTTTTAGGGGGGTCTGGGCCCGGACGGACCCGGCCCAAGACCCCCTGGGTCTGCCCGAACCAGGACGACCTGACTCAAGTCCGGCCCACTTGGGTGCGCCCCGGCCCAGAGGGCGGCCCGACCCAGTGGGAAGTGCGACCCAGCAGGAGGCTCGGCCCAGTGGCTGGGCACCCTATCCCAGCGCGAGCGGCCCGGCTCGGCTGGGCGCTCGGTCTGTGACCGAGCGGCGTGAAGGGGGGGGGGGGGTGCTGCCCTCTGTCCTTGTAATGGCAGCCCGACATGGGGGGGGGGGGGGGGGCGCATGTCCACCACCGGGGGTTACGACCCCCAGAATTCTAAACTGCCGGCCCGGTTGGCCGGTCGGTGCCGCCGCCGCAGGACCTCGTGGTCCCGCCCTCCAAGCGCAGGCGGCCGGTTTTATCCGGCCACCTCCAAGACATCCGCCGCGGCCAAAGGGCTGCATCTCTTGATTCTCTGGCGGCTGGGGAGTCCAGCCGCCCCCTGTCGGTGACCGCCGCAGCCTTAGGCCGCGGCCATTCTTCGACCGGTGGGGTGCGTCGGCGCCGCGCCCCTCCGCCGCGGCCCAACCCTGTTGCGGCCCTTCAAGATGCTCCGGCGCGACAACGCTGCGCACCTCCGACGTAGCCCCTGATCCATCAGAGGCCTCTTTCGGCCTTAATGGCATGGCGTGACGGCGCCGAAGTTCCCACGTTTCCACGCGGTGTGCCGGCACTACGCTGTCTCCGCTCCAATCCACAACGAAGGACAATAGTAAAACGAGAGGAGGGTCGACCATGATTGTGCGGTCCGGCCCCCTCCCATTAATCGATAGCAAGCGGATAAATGATTAAAGATGAATTCCCAAATATTCTCGAACATACAATCAAACCCCTACCTCGAAGAAGGCGTTTTTCGGTCTCGCGGTAGATGGCGTCGCGGTAGACGGGCGTCGTTCCATCAACGTCGAGAAGGATGAAGCCGAGGGTGGCGTCGGCATTCTTCGCATTCTTCGTTGGAGAGGATATGATTTCCCCAATTGTTGGGCGTTGCAAAACATTACAAGCGCTTTGTCGCTTGGTGAAGGCGTCCCAAAACCTTCTCCAAAGCTCCCTATATATAGGAGAGGGGGAGAGGTATGTAACCATCGTGGAATTTATGACGGTTCATTTATATGGATCCTTCCTAAATTCCAACGATGTGGTTACTTAATTTAAAAAGGGGGACAGGTGAATTAAATTGCATTGGCGCAATTTAAGAGGTGCGTTGACACTACTTAGGAGTGGAGGATGCCAATAAGTTTCCCCCACATAGCCTGCGTCAAAACATATGACACGAAACAATTTTATGTTGACACATAAAATTAATTGACATAAATTAATTTCACGTCGACACATAAAATTTAATCAGAGCAATTAATTTTTAGGTCGACCCATAAAATTAACTGAAAACCATTAATTTTAAGTCAACTCATAATATTAATTGAGAGCAATTAATTTCATAACAACACATAAAATTAACTGACAACAATTAATTTTGCGTCGACCCAAAAAATTAATTGAGTGCAATTAATTTTACGTCGACATATAAAATTAATTGATGGGGGTTTGAGAGGTTTCCTCTCCCTCCCCATTAAATGCGAGGTTAGGGTTTGGCAGTTCCACCACCAACTCCCAAGTGGAGCTTCTAACCACTTTATCTGCACTGCATGTGTTTAAAAAAATAAAATAAATTATTCACTTATTTTATTTTCTTAACCCACGTAAAACCCCATAAACTAACATTCATACCCGATCATCCCCCGTTGAGGTGAAAGTCTTATTAAGTGAATATCGGCACTGCGAGTTCAACGGTGCACTCAGAATTTGATTCCGAACACCGGCTCAAAAGTTATAAAATGCCGCTCGTACGTTTACTGAATGTACCCGAAAAAAAGTTTGGAAAATTATTATCAGTCACCCTCGACCCACTACGCTCAAGGTTAGGCTCTTACTAGGGGAGAAATGACCCCACTAACTCAACAGTACTCTCATATTTTCAATTCGAGTTACCATTTAGAAGTTATGAATTTTACAATAAAATAATTGTCACTTAATTATTTTATTTACGGCCAAAATCTAACATTCTCAGGTGGCTCGCGCCGGCCAAAGTTAGTGTCTACTTAAAGGAATTATACCCTCACGAGTTCAGTGATTGTCTCAGATTTGTAATCCGAGTTACCTTTTGTGAGTTATATGCATTAAAAAAATAAAATAACTTTATTTAATTATTTTATTTATGGTTATGCAATTTTTGGGTTTTCTCACAGGAGGCCTGTGCCGACAAAACTTAAGTCACGCCTAGGGTAAACCCGCCATCTTGAGAACAACGGTGTCCTCGAATTTCTGATCTGAGTAACCGTTTAAGAGTTATTCCACTTTTTCAGGAAAACTCCTTACGCGCGTTAATTTAAGCTTAACAAAACATCAGAAAATTATTCCGGGCACACCAGGCCTCAGAATTAGGTTCCGTTAGAAACTGCATACTCGTAAAATTTCAAAGAATTAATGAAAGAAAATTTCCTTGAAATTTATGGGTCTTTACAAAAATTTTGAGGATCTACCACCACCCCATGGGGGTCCACCCCGACCACAAAGAGTAAGTGGACAGGGGCTATCACAGCTATAGGAAGTAAAGGCCTATGACGATGGTACTTTAGAGATGATTAGAGGTATGAACTGTGTCTATTTCACCACAGATGCATTACTTATAAACACATGTGCCATTAAATATTTTATTTTCACATAACTGGTTCAGATCTCATAGATTCTGACAGAGCTGTTGGCTCGATCCTTACAATTAGAGACTCATACAAGAAAATATTCAACAATTACACACTGGTTCACATAGTGTGAGCGCACTCTAGCTGGAGAGATATTTGGCTGGGATTTCCTTGTAGTAGCATTGAGGCCTTATGATTTCATCTTGGATATGGAATACAAATCCACAGTCCATGCTCAGATTGATTGTTTTAGGCACAATGTGTGGTGTGTTGATGATAATGTGATCAGGTTTTCCTTCACCGATGAGAAGGAAACCTTTGCAGTATAGGATGGACTATCACAGAGGAGAGTGTATGTGATCACTCATCAGTTGGCTAGCCTTACCCTCAGACCAGTTGATGTGAGGAGTCCGAGTTATCTTATAGTGGTGGACCAGTATTCTAATGCCTTTCCTAATGATGTTCTTGGACAACCTCCTTGCAAATATGTATATTTATTTGTAAACCTATACCTTGGGAAGACACCGATATCTATGCTAGCATATCATATGAATACCATAAAGCATCATGAGTTTTAGGTATAGCTGGAGGACTTGCAGAAGAATGGATTCATTTGGCCCTGTTATTCTCCATGGGAATCACCAATTTTTATCACCATGAAGGCATATGGGAGTCTGAGGCATTTCGTGGTCTATCGATGCCTAAACCAGGTGACTGTGAGGAACAAGTATCCACTAAAAATGATTAATGATCTCTTCAACCAACTGAAGGGAGCACACTGGTTTTCAAATATAGAATTCATATTAGGTTATCATCAGCTAGGGGTATAAGAAAAGGATGCACTGAAGATGAAATTAAGATGTCGGTCTGGCTATTCTGGGTTATTGGTAATTCCATTCAGCGTAACCAATGCTCCAATAGTGTTTATGGGGCAAATGAACATGATCTTCATGCCATAACTCAATCGATTCGTAGTGGTCTTCATTGACAACATGTTGATATACTCGTTGTTAGATGGGGAGCACACCACCCACATTCATATAGTTCTGGATAAACTTTGAGGGCACTAGATTTATGGTAAACTCTCAATGATCCTATTTTGGATATGAGAAGTCCACTTCCTAGGGAATGTTATCTCGAACGTTGGAGTTGTAGTGGATCCGGAAAAGATAGTGGTAATGCTTTCTTGGGATCCGCCAAGAAGTGTGACCGAGGTGCTGATTTTCCTGGGGTTGGATGGGTACTATCAGAGATCCATACATGACTTTTCTAGAGTTCCAAAACACATTCAACTTTGACAAAGAAGGGACATCCATTCATGTGGATGGAGAGATTCCATCAGAGTTTTTTGGAGCAGAGGCAGAGGCAGAGGAGTGCCCCCATCTTGAGTCTACTAGAAGAGGGTGTTGGGTATGTAGTCTACTATGACACATCAGGGACTAGACTAGGTTGTTTCCTAATGTAAGAGTGAGCAATGATGGCCTACGGCTCACAAAAGTTGAGAAATCATGAGCAGAACTATGCTACCCTTAACATGGAGTTAACAACCATGGTTTTTTCACTATAGATTTGGTGGCACTACTTGATGGTTGAACTGTATACTGTTTACTCTTATAAAAAGAGTCTCAGGTAGATATTATGAAAGAGGGACTCGATCCTGATACAATGATGATGTATGAAGTTCCCCTAGTACAATGACTTCGAGATAGTTTACACTCCTAGGAGGGGTAATGTAGTGACAAACACACTCAGCAGACGGTCTGGTTTACAGATGTTCATTGATGAAACAGAGTATCTAGCTACATTGCAGATATCCTTTATGGATAAATATGGAACAACTAACCTCCATTCTATTATAGTTTCTACGTCACACCATTTGAGAGTTAGGGGGCATAGCTTGGGAACATAGACTGCGAAGCTCGACATGCTTAGATATAATCAGGACATGCTCCAAATTGATTTTTATTTGAAGGTGGGGAGCAAGTCATTCTCTTCACAGGATGCACCATGGTGCCAGTAATTCTACGAGAGGAGGTGGTGATGGAGTTCTGTGCATCCCCTTTAGCGGTACATCCAAGATTGGCGAAAATTTACCAGGACCTCCGGCGTCAGTACTGGAGGCCAGGGATGAAGAAATTAGTGGAAATGTTTGTATCCGGATGTCTAACCTGTTTTCAAGTAAAGGCTGAGAATCATGTTCTAGAAGGCGTAGCTCAACAAATTGAGGTACCAGAGTGGAAGTGGAATGGTATCTCCATGTACTTCACGATAAGGCTACCACGTACATCCATGGGCCAAGATTTTATCTGGGTGACTATTTACTATCCCACTAAATTGGCGCACTTCCTACCCATTCTAGAGAATTGATCAGTAAAGGGCATGAGATGCCTTTATGAGAAAGTGAATGTGTGACTTCACGGGGTTACATCAACAATTTTCTCATACAACGATGCACATTTTACATCCCATTTGTTGATGGGATTGCAGGAGGCGTTTGGGACTCAGCTATGCTTGATCACCACCTTTCACCCTCAGACAGATGGTCAGATAGAGCAGACCTTACAGACACAAGAGGAAATGCTTTATTCTTATGCCCTCAATTTTTCCCATAGTTGGGAGTACCACCTACCCCTAGTGGAGCTTTCATTCAATAATTGTTATCACTCCACTATCGGCATGGCTTCGTTTGAGGCCTTGTATGTGAGACCATGCAGATCACCTCTTTGCTGGACAGACCCATGGGAGTCAACACTTACGGGACCAGAGTTGGTACATGTTACCATAGAGAAGCTTCAAATCATCTAGGAGTGGATGAAGAATGCACAGAGCTAGAAGAAGACTTATGTCGATAGGCGGTAGAGACCTTTAGAGTCTGAGGAGGGAGATCAAGTCTTCCTACATGTATCACCCATGAGAGGATTACGATGGGTTTTCCAGGCCATCGAGCTATCTATGAGGTTCATTGGACCCTTTCACAACCATAGAAGAGTAATATATGTGGTAAAAAATCTAGATCTTCCCCCATAGATGCACTTGGTGCATAATGTTATCCACCTATTGCAGCTGAGGATAAACGTGCATGTTCCATCACACGTTATCCACTAAGGTGAGCTGGACATCAATGATGGGGCAACTTTTATGGAGAACCTAGTAGTGATTGAGGATCGACTGGGGAGAGTATTTTTTCGGTGGTTGATTCCTCTGGTGCAAGTTCATTGGAAGCACGAGAACCTCCAGGAGAGCACATGGGAGCAAGAGGCTCAGATGTGTGCTGAGTACCACAAATTGTTCCCGTAGTTTTGTTTTTTCTTTTGGGGATGAAAATTCCTATGGTGGGGTGAATATAAAGACAAAAAAATCTATATATATATATATTTCAAATTATTTTGGATTATTAAAAGTATTTGAAAATTAAATCGGTATATCCTTTCTTATGAGTTTCCAATTCCCAATATTATCGGCAGAGTACAAGGATATCATTCCTGTAGATGTTTTTGGTTTACCTACCCACTAAGAGATAGAATTTTACATTGATTTACTACTCGGGAAGACACTAATATCTAAAAGAGTATATCAGATGGATAATGTAGAGCTTCACAATATGGGGGTGTATTTGGGGGATACTTCGGAGGAAGGACTTCATGAGACCCGGTTTTTCACCATGGTCAACCACTGTTTTTTTTTTCAAAAAGGAAAATGAGATCCTAAGGTTATCTGTGGACTACCAACACTTGAAAAAGTTTACCATAATGAACATATGTCAACAACTAGTGATTGATGACCTCTTCGATCATTTCAGACGGGAACGATGGTTCTCGAAGGTTTACCATCGATCATGATATCTTCAGTTGTGAGTGTGGAATGAGGATATAAAGAGGATGACTTTCAGATGACTTTACAATCACTATGATTACTTGGAAATTTCATTTTGTGTGACTAATTCCACAACAGTGTTCATGGGACTCATTAACCATATTTCTTAGCCTTACACAGAACGATTCATGGTAGTCTTCATCGAAGATACCCTTGTGTACTTGGCATCAAAGGAGGATCTTGTAGGACAATATAGGATGTTTTTAGATGTACATTGGGTGCCCTATATTTTTGGGAAGATCTCGAAGTTATAGTTATAGATTTAGGTGTTCCACCTTATAGAAAACGACATCACAATAGATAGAGTGGAAGTGTATGGACCAAGGTCGAGCAGTGTTATCATGATAGCCAACTAGGAGTATGACAGAGGTGCAGAGATTCCTCAGGATAGTAGGATATTACAAGAGATTCACAAAATATTTCTGTAGGATATCATCGTTTATGAAAGCATCGAATCAAAAGGGGAAACCTTTTGTGTTGATAGAGAAGTAGCTAGTGCTTTTTTGAAGTTGTGTAGGAGGACGTTGGGTGCTCCGATCTTGAGATTGTCGGAGGAGGGTGTTAAGTACGTAGTGTTCTTCGACGAATTAGGTACAAAACTTAGTCGTGTCTTGATGCAGAGAAAAGTGATAAATCTCTATGGCTCACACTAGTTGATCACTCATTAGAAAATCTACTTGACCAAAGATCTTGAGTCAAGAGTGGTACTCTATTCTTTGAAGATGATGAGAAACAACCTTATGGGTGAGTGATTTATCATCTACTCTGATCATAATAGTCTCAAGTATAGCTTATCATAAAAGGATATGAACTTGAGATATAGGTGATGGATAGTGCTCCTCTAGGAATATGGATTTGATATTTTCTATACTATTGGGAAGGGTAATGTGGGGGAAGATTCTCTTAGTAGGATATTTAGTTCATAGTTTCTTAAAGGGGTGTTAGAGCAGTTGGACACATTAGGGTTATACTTTATGGATGGAGATAGTGTAGCTTACCTCCATTCGATGGTTTTTACCTATCCTCTCATAAAATTATTCTGGGATGCACAACATAAGGACAACGACAACGAGACCCTTTATGATCAGATGTCCTCCTAGTATATTCCTGATGAATATTCAAACTGTGGGTATCATGTCATTCTTTTCAGAGGACGCACATCAGTACCAGTGTCTATGTGAAAGGAGGTTCTATGGTATTTTGATATATTTACGTTAGAGGTACATACATCTGTAAAAAAAAGTACCAGGATCTGTAAAAGTAATTTTGGTGTCCATGAATGAAGAAGATAATGACATAGTTCATTTCTTGATTCCTTACATGTGAACCAGTGAAGGATGATCACAAGGTTATAGTAGGTTCATCTCAAATACATAATGTTCCAAAATTGAAGTGGGATGGAATATAAATGGAATTCATGACAGTTTTACCACATACATTCAAGGGAACCAATTCCATCTGGGTGATCACTGACCAACAGACCAAGTCGGCCTACTACATATATATTTGAGAACAAGATTCAGTAGAGAAAATAGGATGCCTCTTAATATAGGTGATAGTTTGACTCCATGGAGTTCCATCAATGATAGTTTTAGATCATGATTATATCATTACATCCCCATTATGGAAGGGATTACATGAGCTATTTGGGACCAAGTTACACTTGAGCACATTCTCCACCTACAAATGGAAGACCAGATAGAGCAGACCATTCAGGTTCTGGGGGAAATGATGTAAAAATGGTTATTGGATATTTTTCATTGTTGGAATGATTCTTCATGGGTGAACGATTCACTTGGTGTATGTTCAGTGGTAGCATGAGAATCTCTAGGAGAGGACAAGGGAGCAGGAGGCTCAAATTAATGCTTAGTACCCACATCTTTTTCAGTAACCTTTGTTTTGGATTTTCTGAATGTAGATCCCCAATGTGGGGAGAATTTAATTTCTCATAAATAACATGTATTATTATTAAAAAATATAGATAAATTCGAGACCAGGTGGTAATAAGGTATGTGATTCTAAGGCCCAGTGTGTCCAATATAAATGTTCTAAATATACTAAAATTTTAAAGTGCACACGTTCTCAATTTCCCAAAAAAGGAATAGATTCTAAAAATGTTCCTGTATGAGAAAAATGTGGAAACCATTGCATTTATAATAGTATCTTTTCCCAAAGTGCTACCTAACATTGGCTGGCATATGTCAACTATGAAAAAATGATAAAGTAATTTTAGTGAATAAAATAAATTGAAATATTTATTTTATTCTTTTCCATTTCATCGATTCAACGACAATTTTTATTTTAAATAAAACATTAGTATGTGACCTAGGGTTTGAATCATAACCCTATAATTACATAGATGATTTGGATGGAAAACCAAAAATATTTCCCTGAGTAGGTGACACCAGAACAGTGGATCAAGGATCGGTGAACAATATTCTTGACGAATATCACCAGCAACATTTGATATTAAATAGTGAGCGATACAATTCCCTTGTTGGATGAGTTATTTCAATTCATCATTCATTTTCTTGATTCATATGATGAATGTGGTCTAATCCATGGATATATTATCCCGTGGATCATACTTTCTTATGGGATGGGATGATATTTGAGAAATTTTCTAGAATTCAAATTCTAGAGATTTTTTTTATTCGATTATCATTCTTATGAAAATGGGTTGAGGGAAGAAAAAAATAGTGGCCATAGATCATTCCTATTGGTTTGTTCTGTGTTCTTTTCTGCCCCAATTTCTTGTGTTATTAACACACATTCATCATTCTTCGACCAATTTCAAATGATCAATTGTTTCACATTAGTTTCTTGGAAAAACAATCTAAAATTGAAGAACTGGTATAAAAAAACTCAATAGAGGTGCGAGGGTGATGGAGGAAGATGAATTGATGTAGTTTGGGAGAATCCTTTTTTAAGGAGAGACGATTTGGGTTGAATTAAATCATATTTTTGAGCTAATTGAAGGATTGAGACACCTCAATTTGGTGTTAAAGTGGTGAAACAAACATCGATCTAAATATTTGAGGCAAACAAACCACCAGAACAAGATCCAAATCATTAGCCTAGGTGTGCAGAGGAAGAACTATATATTTTGGGAAAACATAATGAACACAACATGTAATATTGGATTACACAACGTGTGGCCCCAAGTAGTGGTGGATAGGGTTTCAGGAGAAAAATAAATATCACACCACTTATGACCCCTATCACAGTGTGTGTTTAATCTCCCCAAATACTCGACATGTACAAGGTATGTATATAGACAACCCCTTGTAATAGTACATGAGATGATATATAGAGGGAGACCATGTACAATAACACAACCAGAGTGCATGGGAAGACCCCAGTTGGAAGGGCATAGTGTTTGAATTCTTCAATACACTTTCTACCCATCTTCTACATGATAGGTTCATAAGTCACAATTCATTGTAAATGGGTTTCACTTGGGGTCAAGGGACATAGAGTGTGACACCACTAAACACTGTGTTCCCCTTCCAACATGGCTTGATCCACTTGTCCACCATATCATGTATCAGTTTCATTAGGGTTCATTCCCTTTATCATTTCCTTCATGGTTGGTGAATATCATTTTCTACTCATAAGAGTATGATACCTTCATCAGGACTTTTTTGATAGAGTTGCTGGAATCCCTCGAGAGGCTCGGAGCAGAATCCTCTATTCATTTTTTCCCTAGGTAGAGTCTTTGGTATTGACATGACCAACTTTACTACGCATAAATCCTCCACTTAGTGGGTTATTCCATATATAGTTCTTGGTATCACCCCATGGCCCTGGTTGTGATCCTCATCTGTGAATCATATCTCACTCTTCGAATCTATCAATGTATATTTATCACGATAGTTCTCAGAGAGAATTACCTCTTGGATAGATGTCATCTGTTATATTAGACTTTGGATTGTTTTCTCTCAGATGAGTTTTTCATGGAATCTTTGATCTTAATCCATTGTGTTGGTAAGTGGTAGTAGGGACTTACCTCTAGATTACATGTACTGGTTTTATTATAACTCGATATTCTTATGATATGTTCTGAAGAAATTTACTTAGGTAGAGTTGACTGATCTTTACTTTGTTATATTTATTATTGTTTTTGGGTTTCCATCGGAGTATTATTATACTCATCCATGCATGGGTTTTCGTACACATGTCATGTATTTTGTAGTTGAAAAACCTTTTGATGGAGTCCTAGGTAGAGCACGACTGAATATAGATTTGTGAGATAAGGAAAGAAGAGGTGTTCCTAAGGCTACAAATAGTAGTCCCAATACATTTTCTTATAGGTTGGACTAGTGTTTCATATATTCATTATTAGTGGTCTTGTATTTTGTCCCCTCTACATTACTTTTCTTAATTAACTATATTGTTGTACTATGTTTGGGATATAGTGGTATTCATTAGTTTGGTTATTAATGGTTTTTACATTTTATCATTTTGTGATCATGTGGATGTGAGAATGTGTTTAGGTATATAAGATATTCCTCCCATGTTAGTATTATTCCTGCACAATATTAGCCACCAGCCCCTGCCCTATGGGAGATGGGTTTTGGGAGTTGTGGTACTAGCCCCATTGGGATGTGTTGTGACATGGGAGAATGTATTTTTGAAATTAAAATGAGTGATTCAATATAAATTAAATTTTAATACTCATTTAACTCATCCAAGAGGTATTCTTGGGTTATTTTGTAGATATCTAACCATTATGGATCATTTCATTCGATGATTGATAATTATTTTTCTTTTGGTGAATTTTATTGACCATGTAATCCTTTCTTATTCTTTATTTACTTTGATCATTGTAGTGTTGTTGTGTTGTTCTATTGGATGTTTTTAGATGAAGGTTATTCTTTATTCATTCTAGATTAATCATGTGATCATTCTCTGGAGGCTATCCCCAATGTTGGTTGGGGTGTGGCATGTATGTTCCTTGAGGTATGGGTTGTTTCTTCCACATCTCCAACCATTTCTCAAAAAGAAATAAATTATATTATGTTTATATTGAATCTATGGACACTTTTTCAGTTATTGTGCTTTTCCATGATGATAGATCCCTTTTTGGGTGTGCGTGACCCATGTATAAACTAGGTTGTTCTTTATGAAGACTATGTTGGTTGAACTATAATGCTCTAGTTTTGTTAAATTATTTTATAAATTAAATGACACGATTGTCTAATTTGTTTGTCCTATTGTGAAATGGTGTTTTTATAAATTTTTATTATCCTTGGTTTTGTAGATGAATAGGGGTTTTAAAATTATATTGATTTTTTTTTTCAGAACGTGGTTTTGATGAAATGGTTTCATGAATTGGTTTAGAAAGATAGAGCCCATGGGAAGCATGGGGTACTTCGGTGGAAGGTGTAGTAATAATTCCCTCCCATTGATACTATCATGGGATCCATCATGTTGTATTTCTTTTCTCTATAGGACTATTTTTCTAGGGACTTTAAATAAAGTTTTTGAAGGTTCAATTTCTATAGAGTTCTTCTACAACCTAGATAAGATGAATATTTATAGGTTCTTAATGAAAAAAAATTATATGTTGGGGGTGTGAGTATACTAGACATCCTGACATATTGTGATCCTTGTCATTATGTTACCCATTTTTCTACTTTTACTATTTTGTTGTCCTATTGATTTGATAGAAGAAGTGATATATGATTTTTTTGATTTGATATACCATCTTCGGTATATGTATTGAAAATTATTTTAAATTGTTATACCTCTTTTATTGGGAAATTTGGGAAATGGAAAATGAAATTTTTTTCCATAGATTTGAAATAAAAAATGATAAATTTTATATCATTCAATATTTACATTAAAGTTGAGAATTCTAAATATTGTTGTATAGATATTTTTCATGAAACACATGGATGGGATCCTAATGAGTAGGGAAGCTCAATCCTTATGAACCCCTTTGTAAGGGAATAGACCAAGCTATATATTTCGATGTAGGGAAATGAAAGGTTCAGTAGTGATGTGGTTAAGATTTCTGTTAGCTGATTTTGGGTTGTTAGTGGTGAGAAGGTGGATTTTTTTCAAACGTTATCACCTGAAGACAGTTGGAGTACATGTTTTTGTATTTATGTACTTTTATGGATGGACTTATCTCATTGAGATTATTTTTCTACCGTTTTGGTTATATTAGTTCTGATTTTATGTATTTATTATGACCTACATCTTAATTTTTCATTCCATTATTTAATTCTATATATGTATATATGTCATGTTTTATTCTTCCTGTAAGGTCAAATAATTACCTCTAGTTTTCCGTTATGATTCCTCAGGTTGGGATGTTTCTTAGATCGGATATAGTATCGTCGGGACATGATAGATAGGTTGTGGTGAGTTTCTAGACATCCCTTTTTCATTAAAAAACTCAAGTACCCATGGGATGTCGGGATTTGTGTCAATTATATTGAGATGTTAATATTAATATTAGTTTTAATTATACTTTTATATTATGAAATACAATAATTTTTTCCTAACCATTTCATTTATTTCAGTGTGAAATAGTGCGCCTATGATCCATCTTCCTTGGGTTCTTCAAAGGTTCAATTGATTCCCCTCAAGGGACTAATCCCCTTGATAAGATTCTTATCGAGGTTATCGTGTGGGTAGATCATGATATCAACTAGAATGCATCAAATGTACAATATTTGGAAGTTGAGGAACAAACCAAAGTTGTAGTTGAAAAGGATCAGTCACATGAGTTATTTCTTGGGAATACACAATATTTTAAGGTAATTTATGAACCTTAAGATAAAAAGGGTCATCTCAAAAATATTGATAAGATATTTGAATTACTATATATATTAGAGAGTATCAAGGTGAAGCCCACAACATTCAAAATAGGGTCCCAAAAATCATTGGTGGGATTCCAATAAAGATGGAGAAAGGAAATAGGTCTTGGATAAGAAGGGTTTAAAGAATCTCTTTATATAGAAGTTTTCTCTAATGTAGTTGATGATGGAGAAGTCTGTGCACATATACTCTTTGTAATAGATAGAGTATATGGTGTCATAGTACATTAGGGGGTTTAAAAATATTGTTATTTTATATCCAGATGTGGTAAATAATATACAATTGAAATCCCATAAGTACCCATAATGTTGTCAGAAAGATACTATTTTTCATGTATTTATACTAAATTATTACACCTATGAATAGATAGTGGAGGAGGTTATAAAGGTAGAGATGAACATGGTAATCATGTATGGATATTAATACCCTTATATTCCACAAGTGAAAGATTTAGTGGTGCTATATGGAAAAATAAAAGTGGAAAGATCATCACATGAGTGGTGGAGGTGGTTCTCAGTGGAAGGCCTCCTCTATACTATCAGTTGTAGCTAATAGTGTTCCTTTGACTTGATATCAGTGTGGCATTGTCAGACACACCAGATGTTCTTTACCTTCACTTGATAATATGTGAAACAAGTAGGTATGTTATGGTCATTTGAAACATTTTTTTCAGTTAATTTATTCTCTATTATATGGTTAGGGATAGTCATCTCTAATGGAAACCATGGCACGGTCAGATGGATCAATGAATACATGAATATAGCCTTAGATCTCATGAGTAAAAAACATTAATGTAGTGGATGAATTATTAGTGGAGGTAAATGATGATTCTACTATAGTATGAGGTACCATATTTTTTTCATATTCCATATTGAATTCCATTTTTGATACACGTTCTTCCGGCTCGTTAATATAGGGCCATTTGAAAATATGATTAAAAATCAAACAGATCTCAAATCATTTTTATGGAGTAAGTGAAATCTCTTGGAAAGGGGAATGAGTATGAGTTTCCATGTCATTCATGGGAACTATCAATAAATAACATGAAGCTATTATGGGATTTCATTGTTATTGATCTAGATTTGTTTTATGTCTTCATCCAAATGTATTTTATTTTTTCCTATCATGTTGTGGTAGATTATTACCATAAAAATGTGTTTTTTCATGAGGATTATGGGAGAGAATTGTTTTTTAGAGAGTGGGATCCATGGTCCAGTCGTATAGTACCTTCACACATTGAGGTGGAGATTTTGTTATCTATTGTAATAGATGTGACCGGTGATGTTTCCTTTGTTTTGACCCAACCATTATTGTTTTTGTTTCTCGAGGTTTTTCACAATTATTTATACTTTTTGATTACAAAGAGGGAAGTAGTATTTATGATTAACTTGGAGATTGGTAAATATTCAACATAGATACCTTGTTATCAGATAGAACCAATTGAGAAAAAGGATTCCATGATTTAGTTGGATTACATGATGGAGACAGGTTTTGTTAGAATTACATTTTCACATTGGATAGGAGTAATTATATTTACCAAGATGGTATAATGTTATCTTTCATTATGCATGGACTATCAGAAGTTGAATAGGGTAAAATTCAAGAACATGTATCCTTTGACTTTGGTGGATGATCTGTTTGATTACATAAATGGGGAGATGTGGGATTAAAAGATTGATATTCTACTAAGGTATCGTCTGTTTAAAGTTCAAGAGATTGATATATTAAAGATGACTTTTAGGAGTCGGTATGGACAGTTTTAATATCTTTTGATTTCATTTTTTCTAACTAATACTCAAGAAGTTTTTATGTATTTTATGACTTGGATATTCCAACACTTTTGTGCTACTATTCATTGATGACATTTCTGTTTATTTGAGAACTAAGCATGTTCACAAGCACCATTTGGGATAGGTTCTAGAAATCACAAGGAGTCACTATTTTTTATATAATGATTTTAAAATTAAATTTCATTATATAATAAGAGATGTTCTGGAGTCTCATAATTTCTGACTATGGATTACCGGTTGATCCTAAGTTGGGGAAAGTTATTTTATCCTGGGAACCAACCCAAAATGTATTTGGTATTTAGAACATCGATGGTCTTGTGGGATATTATCAATAGTTCATCACATATTTCATAATGTTGGAATCACCATTGAACTATCATACTTATAAAGGGGAAAAATTCATATTGGATGGAAATTTTCAGTCTTTTTTTAAAAGATGAAAAAATCCAACAATGGATCATATTCTGATCTTAGATGTACCTAGTAAGTGGTATGTGGATTTTAGTGATGCATTTGGTGAAATATAGTGATTTTTTCTTATAAAATATGATCACGTGTTATCTTATATGTCTCTTAATCTTCAAATATATGAGACATTTACCCCACTCATGATTTAGTTCTTTCCATGGTAATGCATGAGTATAAATGTTGTCATGAATATATTTTTGGGGAGAGGTTTACAGTTTGTTCTATCCATAAGAGTTTCAACTGTATATTTACTCAAAAATACTTGAATCACTAATTGTTTTGGTTTGTGGAATACCTTATAATGCTTGATTTTGATATAACCTACATTCTTGGGAAGGGAAATGTTGTTGTAGAGGCTCTTTGTATTATAGTTTCATCATGGACTATTTTATAATTGATGGAAGAGTTCGAAATTATGGGTTTTTTTCACTTAGTTCCATCTCAAATCTCAAGAATATGATTCATGTATTGTTCTAGGTTGTGTATAGATATCATCATCCCTTTTTGAGACTATACTATAGGGTTAGCCACAAGATGATGAGTTAAGAGGAATTAGAGAAAATTTATATGATGGGAAGACTGATCCTGGTTGGTATCCATCTAAAAATTTTATTCAATGTTTAACTTATTGGTTTTCATCCCAACATCAATGAGGATATTGGTCTTGTTTAATTTTTATAGTTCCTAATGTGTGATTCATCTTGGAACTATGAAGATATATTATGACATGAGACAACAGTCCTAGTTCCCTTGGGTTATGTGTAACATTAATGATTATGTTTCCAACTAACACACCTATTAATAGATAATGTTAGAGCATTTGAATGTATTTAGTTTTATTCATCATCATCTGGTGCTAGTTTTTAAATGTTAGGATATATCAATCGACATAGTTGTTTGATTTTCATAGACTCCCCACAACAAGAATTTTATCATTTTAGTGGATGATCAGTTTACAAAGATTTATCATTTAATTACAATAAGTACACCATGTATGTTTATGATCTGGGTAAGTTATATGTGTTGGGTATTATGAGGTTAAATGGGTTTCCTTTTTCCATTGTACATCGTTGGGATCCTATGTTTGCTTTTGGGTTCTATAAGATTCTCTAAGAGGTGATGGGGATATAATTCAAGCTATGTAAAATATACCAACTAGAGACAGATAGTAAGATGTAGTGTATTATTTAGTTTTTGTAGGATATGATTCATGATTGTGTCTTTTATTTTGGTGGATCTTTATATAACCATATGGGACTCATTTTGTTTTCAGATAAAAAAGTATCAGTCTTCGATCAAAATAGATCTATTTGAGTCTTTTGATGATCTCACTAGAAGATTTCCCCTTTTCGGAAGAGGAGGGAGAAGCCTCTATGGAAAAACTGAGTCTGTTTTAGGAGACAAATTTGAGGACTTAGGATATACATTGACGTCTAGATATACATAAATGTTAATAGAAATATTATGTTGATTATCTATGTTTTAATTTAGATTTTTCCATAGGTGACTAGTTTTTCTTGTATGTTTATCCTCATTTGGGTCACTATTGGGATTGAATATAGGGAATGTTGGCTTTAATATTTGTTATATGACTTTAACTCCCTGATCAGCTTGGGATAGTGTCTTATCAGCAAGAAAAACAGATTTAGTTGATATGAATTCATGATGGTTTCCACATATCGTAGCTTAATAAAAATAATCATAATCCCTCTCTCATTTTTTTAGGAAGATACTGATTTAGATCTTGTGGTTACTATTATAGATCATTTAGTAGATATATTTGACTCTCAAAGGAAATTATTAGGGGGGAAGTAAATTCCATTTGAATTAGACATCAAAATATTTTGAAATAAAATATATTCATTATTATTTAATGTAATAGTTAGTTAATAAACCATATAAAACATATGATATCAGATAATATCAAATATACGTTATTTTGTTGAAAATAAAGTCACATAACACTTACAAATTTGGTATATATACTTAATCAAAAGACTATGAATGTTAGAATGCGATATTGATTTGGAAATCCCACATATTTTATGAAAATTATAATAAAATAAATATATGGAAAATATATTCACCTAAAAATGAAATATGTTTTGATTGAACATCATATCTCAATGAGTTTTAATTAAAATGAAAAAACACTTTCAGTAATAGTAACTTAGAATCAAAATAACAGAAGATTGTTTCCATGAAATGAATATTCCAATATCATGAAATGAAATATAATAATTATAATTTAATGATACAAGGAATTTAATACTCCATATAATATAAATGATGTTCTATAATATCAAACATGTCTAATGGAAATGAAAATAGAGACAAATACCTCATACAGTATTTTCCTTATTAATATAATGAAATAAAAACTCTAGTAAAACAAACATAACTATAATAATGTTCATATCAAATATATTTTCATATAAATTACCTTTTATATAATTTTTCTAATTATCCTTTATACTAAATATATTAGATAGTTATAGCTTATTTTTACCATTGAGCGTCAGCAAATTCAACTATTTCAATCATGCAAGTTAATTTTAATTTTGAAATTTGTTCTTTTATAGAAACAAAATAATTTCTAGATTATTTAAGATACTATAATAGATAACTTATATTTATTTATAATACACCTATAAATTTCTATAAGTGTTTTTATTTTATTTTTTTAAAATAAAATCATTATAAGGTTATTTCGTAAATTTTATCCCTAAAAGATGATATTTTAATAAAATTTAAATAAATAATATAAACTCCTATGAACCATAAATAAAAATATTTTTTTACTGACACAAAATAATATTTTATTTTATGTTCAAATAGTCATTCATGATAGAGTTTTGTAGCGTCATTCGTATAGGTCATTAAACTGACCAAAATAAGGAAAAAAGTATAACTCAATTAGTATACATGGTTAAGGATGCTTGTACAAACAATATAATAGAAGGATGATTATATTAGTAATATGATTTGTGTTTGTGAATAATATATCAAGTTATTTGGATAAATAATGAAAATTAATTTGAAAAATAACAAACGTTATTTTATGGAGTTGGTAGTCCTCACATTCGTATGATCGATGTATTTTTTTAATTTAGTTGGAAATAAAAAATAATGGTTATTACATTATTATAAATGACCAATAGTATAATAATTATAAAAAAGGCATTGCAGGACTATATTTACGGTATGACTGTAAACGAAAGATTACGATCAAGATTTTAATTATTAAGTAATACCCATGTTGGGACCCTGAACTTTCTCTTAAAAGTGTCCTTAGAAATTAAAGGATTGTGATAAATTATATTTATCATAGACATGAAAATGTGAGATTTAATTAAAGTATTGGATAATAGGGTTGATTTTTATAGCATTTATAAGGAAATTTGGATCATTGAGATGGTGGAAATGGTACCCTTTTATATGGGAAGAAATATAAATTTTTATGAATACCCATAATATGTCTATATTGGAATGACACTATTCAATGGAAAAAGATCTATAATTGGTAAATAATGTAGTTCGGGGTGATATAAGTTTGAGAAGGCCACTGGCACCCATTTTAACACATTTTTTAACATTTTTATGCCTTTTTCCACATCATGTTAACAATTTACTATTTTGGTTATTTTACATTGGTAATTAGTTTTAATATATTTAAATTAAAAAATATTAAAAAAAAATTAATTTCAAATTAACCTAATAATTATAACTTTTAATATATTGAATATATATATATTTATAGTTTGTTTCTTACTAGTGAGTGTTCTTAATCATTACTTGAATTGATTAACTACAGAATAATTGTTAATATATTTTTATATTGGACTAAAAAGTATTTTAAATTCATTATTGAGAATTGGATAAATTATTTTATTAGATCTAAATTATCCAACATTTAAAAAATGATTATTTGAAAATAAAAAATTTCCATTATTGTATTAATAAACATTAATCAAAGAAGATATTTTTTTATTAATAAAAAAGAAATTGAACTTAATAAATTATATAATTTTTTATCTAGAATATCAATTATATTTTTTAGGTTTAATTCATATGTTTAGCAGAATATAATTTTTAATATAAGTGAATAAAAATAGTATTTAGAGTAAAATATTACTTATGATTCAAATATATTATACATGAATTTTTTAAATTCAACTGATTATTTATAAATAAATGATTTTACTACATGTATATATATATTCTAATAATATTTCAAATAAGTGTTTATATTATATATAATGTATGATAATTTTATAAGAATTAATTTATCGTTAAAAATGGTATTTTTTAATATTCACCTAAAAATTGACAATTTTTGAAAAATAGAAAAAATTCATCATATGAAAATTCTGAAATTTTGTGTCTAAAAAATGAATACATTTTACAAAAAAAATTCAAAAGTTTACAAATTTATATTTTAGATGATAATAAAATATAAAAAATAAATCACTTTCTGAAAAAAGGATTTCTGAACATTCTGCGTACGAAATATTACAATATACTAATTTATAAATTAAATAATGTTACTATACTTCTTAATGTATTGAATTAGTTTATATTATCACAAAAATAATTTAAATGTGTTCAATGAAATTTATTAATACTTTATACAATTATTAACAATAAAAAATAATATTAATTTTATATCCTCTAGATGTAAGATGGTTAGATGGGTTGATATCAATTTTTTATTAATAAAGGTTTTATTATTAATATATATATATATATATTTTTACAATTTTCATCTTATATGTCTTGATTGTTTTTATTTCAGGGTTACGGGTGCATAAAGCTATAAAAAATAGTATTAATTTTGAGAAAGAATATATTTTGATATATCCAGTAATTACATTCTACTCCATAAAAAAATTTCATCGTTGAAATTTCATTTATTTATTACAAATAATGATAGATAAGGACATTATTAATAAATATTAAATAATAAATAACTTAAAATGAGAAGTTTTCCATAATATATAAGGCTAGATAAAGATCCATATCCATTCCATCATTAATTACTCATATACCCATGTATTTGTATTATATAATCATATATTTTAGTGTAACCTGAATTAACAATACATAAAACCATAGATAAATCATACATGATTACAAAAAATAACTCTATCTTTAACCATCAAGTAGTTTCAACCACTAAGAAATAAAATCACAGGCCATCGAAAATATACCATACTCCCAATTGTTTGATAAATTCAACCAAAATATCATGAACCACTGTTTCATCAAATCTACTATCAATCCCATATTGACCAATACTTTCATACATACTTTATCTAAATAAATAAACCCATTATCTCATACATCCATATTTGTATCAAAATCAATCACATATTATCTAATGACCTAGTTCTTATATCAGGTATGAATCTTTTTAATTTTTGATTTATGATTTTTTAATGTTCTATTTTTTAGTTTAGACACTAAATCCAGGCTATGAAGAAATTTTTTTTCAATAGAAGGTAATACGAGGGCAGAATGCAGGACATAGACATGTTACAAGATGTGTAACTACATTACAGAGAGTTTAGTCAATAAACGATGTGAAATGGACTGACCAATACCTTTCACGTCACATAGAGGGTCTTTCATAGAGGGAAGGACCCTGATATTTAAATGATATGTAACACATTTACACTTCATGTAAATACCCAAGCATTTTTTTCAAAATAGATGGAAATGTGCCCCTTTTTTGGATACAACCCTCACATATCCTATCTCACATGCAGGATCACCCTAAGGATTCCTATGGTAGGTTCTTCCACTGTTCCCCTGTCTAGAATCTGATTTTAGATATACATATCTCATTAGATGAAAACTGGTACTATATTAACTAATTTTTAGTTGTCATTCGTTTGACTTTCTCTGGATGATGTTTTCTAAATTTAGGATCACATGCTCTATTTTCATGGAATAGGAATGTTCTTCAAAAATCATCCATTCTAAGCTAAAACAGAGGCTGATACTAGATGAGGAGAGTTATATGAGTTTGAGGTATGTGGCCTATAACTCACTTATCAAGATTCTTAATTTTATAAATTAACGTATGGATGTGTGGATTTCATCATGTGTTATCTATTTAATTATTATTCCATTATTTTAGTAATTAGAACTATGTTCTACGACCCATGAAATATATTTTGTTCATTGTTAGTGGTAACATCTACAACACTAACAACCACAAGTAGGGTGTTATCCATAATCAGGTTTTCAGTGCTTTGACCTTTGTGCATGTGCCACCATTCGAGTGTGCATCATCTTGACCCTGTTAATGGTAAGAATTACTTGTAAAATGTATATTAAATTGATGAATGGATTGTACCATGTTTAATTTCACAAAACCCATCTAAGGTAAGTTCGTAATCATGATTAATAACTATTAAAATGAATTTAAATGTAAAATGTACATATATGACTTGGCCTTGTTAAATGTAAATGGAAAACTCGGTTTCATGACTAGAGAACACCTTTCCATGTTTATGGAAGGAAGTGGATTAAAAATCATTAATGAATTATGACTTATAAGAAATGAATTAAATTTTTATGTGCCCTTTGGACTTATCAAACTAATTAACGTAAAGTCTTGAAATAAATGAATTCATTAAATGACATGATCATTAAATGGATTAATTAATTATATTAATCCAATTTACGGAGCCTTGTTTATGGAAGTTAAAATATATATTAGGGAGGTTTGTCTTGATCTCTCTTTGTATTCCTAAGGGAATGCCTTGATAACTTCACAACACCATTATGATTCCAGGATTACTGATTCCTTTCTTGAGACCCACCTTCGAACCTAATCCTCTTATATGTGTGGATGCCTAGTATTAAACTGCAGGATCCCTCCATTACAATTAATGGATCCCTCGGATACACTCCTTGGATCCATCATGGATTCTAAAAAAATGAGGGTCCTTGGTTATATCCTTGTGTATGGCTATTTTTTATCCTATTTTACATTGGATGTATTCTTTGGAAATGGATATATCACCATTAATATATAATATGTTGGATGATGGTCCTTGTATTATATTATTACCCCTTATCCAGGCTACATTTAATACTATATTAGAGACCCTTGAGGTCTGGGATTCCTTGGTTATCACCTTGTAACCTCTTCATTATAATTATCATTATAATTTCCTTGTTACATATCAGAACATCTACAATTACTATCATGAGGTGGTGTAATTTCTGGATGTGGCTCACATGACATAAACATATACACTTGAACATAAATATTTAATGATTTGGTTACATTTTTGGACACCCGTTGAGGGATGAAATATGTACTTGGGTATATAATTACTATACTATGATATTTTTATATATTCATTCTTTTACAATGTTTCATTCCATATTACATAGAATTGATGTCTGAGACATTGCGGGTGGTGATCTGTTGATATTTAAATCACACCCTATCTATTCCATCATTAAAACAATGGAAGATTATATGTATTAAGGAGTTGATAATGGGAGGTGTGTTTCTTAAGATAGTTTATTTCTTTATTTCATATGATGGAGCTGGTAGTAGATGATTAATCTAGAGCTTTGGATTTGAGGGACAATTTTTTGTTTTATTTTTTCTACATTTGTATATCATGTTATGTATGCTTACTTATATAAATGTTTTAAATCTTTTTAGATATATGACATATACTCAGAAGCTTTTGTATGATTATTAGATTCTTTAGTTATTATAACTCAAACCTACTTCAATTATCGCTCCTATTTATTTACATTTATTCCAATACATAGCTCTTATTTTATATTATTGATCTGATGTGATATACTTTGGTAATGTGAACATAGTCTCCCCAAGGAAACAGTCTAAGACATCACAACTATTTGAAAACCTTTGGAATTTGGGGAGAAGCCTTTAAGACTGTGAGGCCAACTAGGCTTGGGGAACCTCTAAGTGGAATCTGATTTTGAGATGTCACGTATAAACTCTAAGATTTATCAACAATCAGTGATGTGTTAAAAAAATGTTATCTCCAAAAATATTACCATTCTAGAAAATCAATTTTCATGGTCTTTGACATCATTTAACATTTATTTCTAAATATTTAAATAAAAAATACTGAATAACAATCTATATCTATTTTATATTATCCGTATAAATTTTCAATTTAAAAAAAAATAAAATTTCATAAATACAAGTATATAATATTCCTTGAAATCATATACATTGAAACTAAAATCATTTAATAACCATCATAAACCATTCCATATTGACTTATTCCATTATACACCCATTATAAAAAAAATTATGAATCATGCTCTAAAATTTATCAATATCAATCTATTAATATTCCTTACCTTTTTCATAGCAAAAATAATTCATACATTTTTTACATCAACAAAAATAATTATTTTTTTCAGTTATTTTTTTTATTTTTCCGCATTTACCATTTATAAAACGTCTTCACAAACCATTGAGAAAATTCCCTAGGTTCCACTAAAAACATTCTTTATATGATGGAAATAGAAAATACATTCCTGAATCATCTCCACAACTTGATACTCCATGACATTTCATCCTTTTTGCATTTCTAAATTTGAAAAAATAACCTATGTGCACTTCTAAAATCATAATTATTGATCGTTCATTTAGAATAATCACATAGTTTCTCACATCAAATATTATAATATTCGGTTTATCCTTGGGACAATCACTGCATTGTACATTGCATCCATTTTCTACATGGTTCCTTTTGGATTCACCTATTACAAAAAAAAATGTGAGAGATGATTAATTAACATCATAAATTGATAATCACCTTGAAATCCTGAAGGCCTTAGTTTGTTTTATTTTTTTTCCATAATCCAGTTTTAATGGTTAACAGGGGACCTTATATGGCATGTATGGCCGGACTCATATGACCTCATATCTGGACCTCGAAGGACCATGAAAATGAAACCAATATATATATATATATATATATATATCAAGCACCCACCCTATCCAAAGCTATATAGAAAGAATTGTGTAATGAATTTCACAGTGCCTGGTCCTAATGGAAAAAGCCATACCCTCTCATTTTTCCAAATATGGTAGTTGATCAAGCTATGAGAAGAATCCTTGATCCCTATCACATATGAACCATTGGATGAAATCCTTTTTTCAATGATGTTTCTATTAAGTCCCGTTGAGCCTCACAACCACTCATGAAAGGACCTGTTTCCATGCACACAACCCATTTGGCCATTCGAACCATCGCTTTACCAGTCGTCACATATTTAGATGACTAGGTAGGTCCTACAGTCAATAACACCTGCCAATGTCATCCACTAGAACCACATCAAGGAACTTCTTTTCACAGCTCCGCGTTGAAAAAAAATACCACCATTATCCGCACTATCATGCCTCCCCAAACGAAATCCTCAAAAGAAATCCCACATCCCTACTTCATGACTCAATGTTATTGGACAGAACGTAACCCCAATGGTGTCTATCATGGTGTTAATCGAGGAAAATTTTCAAAATATTGGATATATATTGAGTTAATAAAAAATATTCCCCATTCAGTGTTAATACCTCTGGGAACATTTGTTCATGACCTTTCATCCCCATATTTTATCAAAAATTTGATGGTTTTACAAATAAATCCAAAAAATATATTCATTACTAAAATATCAGGATGTTATCATATATGTAGAATTATCCCTTAGACATATCCCTAGGATTTTTCACAAGAGTTATCTTGTTCTAATCTCTAATATAAATAAAATAATCTTAAAAAATAATACCACAATTCTCTGAGAACAACTATAGAAACCTTGATAGTCCTTAATATATTTAAAGAAAAAAATATTTTATTTAAACACTTCCCTGGATACAAAGTGAGATGAATAAAAAATTATTTTTCATATAATTCCCTATTATAATATTTAATTATCACAAATAAAAAACTGATAATTTTGTTTATTTTATGATTAATTATATAAGAAAATTGTTTTCCAATACATATAAATATTTATCTATAATTGATCCACAAATGACTCCCTTATTGAATTCTCCTAATTTCAAATTATATCTGTAATGTTAGAAAATGGAAAAATAATAAATGGGTCAGATCAAATGCTCAGCAAGGGTAAACAAATGTGATAAAATTTAATGATTCTAAGTGTTCAAAATATAATAAATTAGTTATAATAAATGTACATATGGAACAAAACATTAAAACACATTGATTAAAAAATATAATTTATGGAATATGGTAGAAAATAACATAATAAATGAACAATGAGATAGTTTAAACTTTATTAAATGAACATGATCCATGAGAATGTACCATAATAATTATAACAACAATAATAATGTGGCAGAAAATCAATCATATTAAAAAAATAACAAAAATTATTTATGTCTAACCTTATATGTTGTGAATATATCCCTAAATATAAACACAGTTAGGTTTTGAAAAAATATAATTATATGAATTCATCCTTATTCCACGAGATATAAATCATTAACTAACCAAGTTATTTGAGGGTGATTTATAAACCACCTATTATCAACCATACATATGAGTTCCCATTGAAATCATTAATTCATCAAATCACAATGAACCATTAGAATAAAAATGTGATCCATAACCTTTAAGTTGGAATCATATATGAAAAAATACATAATTCCGTTATTAATCAAAATAAATGGTTATCCATAGATATTCTGTAACTTTTTATTTAGGTAGCATCTAATAAACATTATATAGAAGATAGAATGCATATTGAATAGATATAAGTAATATGGTCACATCAATAATTTAATTAATAAATAAATTCATGGAATCTTGATGGACATCCTTCAATCAATGAAATTGAAAATAATGTGTTCCCAAAGGTATGAAATTGGAAGACTAGTTATCCCTATTCATAATAGATGGTTATACAAGAAAAAGGAAGCGATAGTTCAATCTTTTGATTGAAAATAACATTTTATAAGAAATCCAAATAAATGTAATAGAGATTATAATTTTAGGAATATCCTTGATAAAGATAAAATATATTAAAGGATTTCAATAAATGCAAAAATATTTTTTTTCATGAATTAGGATGATTTTTTTAATAAGTTGTATCCCTGATCATTCTGTCAATTTTTTTAAGTATATTATAAAATTAAGAGAAGAAGAACTTATTTAATAATTATTGAAAAAATATATAATAAGTTTCATCTAAAAATAAAAAATTAGTAGAAAATTTTATTAGACAGAAAACATAAAAGATATATTTTCTTTACAATTTAATTAATACAACTCCGAACAAAAAATATTAAAAATTTATTTAAATTTTACAAAAAGTCAAGATTAGTGTAATATTTATTTAGTAAATCATTATTCCATAGATAAGGACAAAAAAAATCATCCAATGATCATGATCATGGAATTGTAGGGTTCCCGAGAAAGAATAAGATATTTGTGCATTTTTTCATAATAGTGAAATAAAGGGCCAATGGGGAAAGTAAAATAGTGAGAATAAATATTTAGCCCCAAAAATAAATAGAGAAAGGCAAAATGTTTTTTTTCTATAAATAATTAATATAAAAATTCCTCATATCATATATCTCTCAAAAATAGACATGTTTCGAAATTATGATCAAAGAATAAACCCTTAAAATATTGGTAGCATAATAATCAAAAGAAAAGTATAGGTTTATTATGAAATTGGTTTTAAAATATCATTAAATGAATGATATTAATTATATATTATGGTACATTTTAATTAAATACAACATATAAAAGGAATGATGGGGCCCAATACCAAACATGTGTCCCAGAATTAAAAATAGGGACAAATAAACCATTCAAAATTGGTATAACATGAATCAAAATCCCATGCAAGATAAAATCTGATATGCAATTTTAAATCATATAGATAAAATTAATACATATAAAAACATAAACTATAAAAAATATAAGTTGTGAGTATGTATCACATCTCAATGAAGTTAAATTGAGGGGAAAAATAAGTCTTGTAATGGTATTATAAGAATTAGAAGAACATAAGTGGGATATCCTTAAATGGGAATTCATATATTATGAAATTAAATATAATAATTGTAACATCATAAAATGGGTTATTTGATACACAATATAAAATAAATGATGTTCCTTAATTTCAAACATTTTTCAATGATTTGAAGATAGAGACCAAAAACGCTTACCATGTTTCACCACTTAATCAATTATGACCATACCTCCAATATAAAAATAAAAAAATATAAATCTTAAATTTTATAACTTTATTAACATACATTTCCATTTATTTACTACATCTATGACCATTTATTTTGAATATATTAGTTAGTGACAACATATTTTTACCACTGGGTGTTGATAACATTAATTTTTTTACACATGATTTATGATGTTGATTTCGTTATCATTTATTTTAAAAAAATTAGTCATTAATATATTATTTAATATACCATATAATACCACATATTTTTATTTATGACTATATTTTCTCTTTCTATTGGTATTTTAGTTATGTTTCATTAAAATAGAATCAATGAAGTATTCGTATTTTCTTGCAATCTGGGATATAATTTTATTAACTTGTTAAATACATTATATAAAACATTAATAAAAAATGGGAATCAATAATATTTTGTTTTATGTTCTCATAATCATCTATGATAGGGTATTATAGCCTCATTCATCCATGTGAAAAACCTGATCCACAAAATAATGTGTTATAACATTATGGGTGAGTATAGTTAAAGAATTATATAACAGCATACTAAAAAAACAAAGATGAATTTTTAATATTTATTTTGTTTTTTAGTAATATTGTAAGTATTTTCTATAAATAATATATATCAATATGAAAAATGAGTATATTTACTTTGTAGAGGTGGTAGATATTAGATATGCATGATCAATATTTTTTTTGTTTGTATAAGTGTAAGGGATTTAATAAAAAAGTATTTCCACATTAAAATAATAAGAATTATTTATAATAGTGATACTAAATTAATTAAATTGATATGTTTAGCGTAGGAATTTAAGAGCATGATTAATTATAAAACGTTAAATATTTATTAAAAGTCATGTCGGGACCTTAAACATTCTCTTGAAATTATTCTTTGAAATTAAGTGATTATGCTAACTTCTAGTGTTAAGTGGATTTAGAAAAAGAAAGGGAATTATATTATTGGGAAATATGTTCTAGGATAATGAAATGTTTGATGATAAATTGAAACATTGGAATGTTGGAAGTGTTCTCCTTTTATAACTAAATGAAATAGAACATTTGTGAATACTCATAATTTTCAATAATTTCTAGACACTATCCCAGAATTAATGGATTTAAAAGTAGGTAAAAAAGAATTGAGGGGTGTGTTATAGTTGATAACGCCTCTTCCACTAAGTTTATCACACATTTTAAACATTTTTCAATCCTTTTACAACATTATTTTTTACATTTTACCATTTTTGTTTTTTTTACTTTGGTATCTATTTTTTATCTATATGATATATTTATATATATATTCCAAAATATTATATAACCCCATATTTATTAATTTTATAGTGGTGAATAAAAATGTAAGCATCATATCATTTAACTAAATTTCTTTTTATAATAAAATTAACTTTTAAAATAAAACATTATATGTATTTTTAAACTTATTGTATTAAAAAATGATGGATTATACCATCAAGTGCTTTGAATACAATTTATTATTGATTGTCATATAGAATGAATGTTCAAATATATATATATGTTTCAAAATTATTTTAAAATAATTTTTTGTGAGGTGCTTAATTTATTTGATTTGATAAAAATTACAAAATATTAATAAAATATGTCTTTGAAAATAAGGGTTCTACCCATATCATGGTAATTAATTATAATCCAATGTTCCTTTTGTAAATGAAAAAATGAAATTAAAATTATTACATAATTTAAAAAATGTTGGTATAAAATATCAAATCCATCATATTGGAAAAATTATTATAGGTGATAATTTATTTTAATATAAGATAATAAGTGTTTGTATTAAAGTACAATGTTACTTAATATTCCTTAAATAAAGTATATTAATATTTTTTCCTCACAAATGGTAGACATGGGTATTATAATTTAAACATAGTATTTTTAAATGAATGTTTTTAATACTTATATATATATATATTTCTCTAACTAAATTGTTAAATATTTTTTACATTTCATTTATATAAAGATAAATATATAAACATTAGAGTCTTTTTAAAAATATTATTTTTATTTAATAATACCCTAAATTTATATTATTTTAGAAAAATATAAAAAATTTATTCTAATGAATGTTTTATACTTTAAATCCAAATTTAGACATATTTTTTCATAATAAAAATCAATAATTTATAAATTTAGTTCTTAATTGAAAATAAAATATAAAAAGAAAACAATTTTTATTAAAAAAAGACATTCAAATACATTATATGCTCTCTATATTTTTTATAATAATTTAAAATATAAATATATTCAATATATTAGTTTATTTTTTGATATTTTATATATTTTAATGATAATTGTTTAGAATTTGTTGATTTAATTTATTAATAATTTATGAAGATAATTGAGAATGAATCATCATATAAATTATATTTCCTCAAAATATATGTACATTTTATTGGTTAATATTTTTTTAGTTTATGAGGATTTATTATTCGTATATATATTTTTATATTTTCAATAAAATAAGTCATGAGTAATTTTAGTTTTTGGTTATGGGTTGAATTAGATGTAAAAAAGAATATTAATTTAGGGAAAAAATATAGTAAAAAATTCATGGTCATTAAACTAGTTGATTATTCTGGCCTCACTGGTTGGTAGTGGTCATTCATTGAGTAGAAAATGGGATTAACTATGTCCTGGTTCCATTGGATGACTAACCGGTTGGCCAGTGGTCATCCTCTAGTAGTCTTGTGATGGTATATAGTGTGGGCATTTGATGTGGACCTATGATCCCTTCTTGAACCATTATTTTGGACGATCTACATCCTAAATTTATATCAATACATAATTATAGACATACAACCAATTTTTTTTAAAAAATAATAGAGTTTTCTTGTGATCATTATATCATCCAAGAGAGAGGGGAATCATAGTTAAGAAAAAAAATATTAAAATGAAATGTTGGGTTAGTGATTTCATAGTGGGGGATACAATGGGATGGAAGTTCAATACGATATTTTAACCATTATATTATGGAATTTAATCTCTTAATAAGTCCAAAAGTAATTACACTACAATAAAGAAAGTGCCCCTTACAATTGTATTTGTTTTTGAAAAGTTTAGATTATATCAATTAATCTCGATGTTATTACTATTGATATATCACACCACCAATATATATTTTTTTTTAACAAAATTAGGAAAAATTAAGTTTGATTTCATGGATATTATTTCCACAAGAGTTTAATATCATGATAAAAGATAACAATTGGGTTATATAATGTTATGGGTGATGATTTATCAATTTATACATTTAAAAATATTAAGGGATATGAGGAGATCAATATATACGTCGATTTCACAAATGAGAAGTTATTTAATGTAGATTTAAAATCACAATTTTTTTTTAAAAAAATCACTTTTAAAATGGACCCATATACCCTCACTTCAATTATCCATAAATGAAACGATTCTTGTCCAACACATGACATTATATTTGGGATGATCCTTTTTATTCAGTAAATGTGGAGATGAAATTATAGGGTAATCTGAGCCTTAATTTTAGGTGAATGACATATTAAATTTTTTCTATTTATTACCTACCGAAGGAAACCATCAACCAAATAAAATAGTGGAATATATATTATAATGTTGATTTTTTTTCTAATCATCATAAACATATAAGATAATTTGTGAGAGAATGTGATCAATACCAATAGTTACAATATGTTAGAAAAAAGATAAATGGATCTAAAAAAAATTACTAGAATCTTATTGTTTTATGTATTGGTACTAGAATTCATGGTCCATTTTTAAAATCTTTTGGGGGATAAATAAATTCTTATTTTATTGGATTTTATATTGAAATTATTGAATGATATGGAAAAATTAACAATAAAGAGAGCATTTTCATAATACTTGGAAAATAAATATCTTAATTGGTTTAGAATACATAAATTACTCATTAGCTAATTATTAAAACACTTCTAAAATCAATTAATAATGGTAATAATATAAGCATATAGATTTCAATATAATAAAATCACCCAATATCTAAAAAAACATTATGTATAGTGTAATTTTCCAACTGTTTCATATAATAAATCTTATTGAAAATTGTGGGATAAAACTAGGAGGATTGGTGATAAAGTCATAAGGTTTAAATATGGTGATATTAGAAAATGTTTAAAACATATATTGGTACATCACTATTCAGGATGATAGATAGAGAATCATAATGCTTTTTTATAGAGATGAATAATTAATCATATTGTGATATGAGAAATGTCAATGTAGATCTATAAAAAGAATGGGAAAAAGGTTATTATTACATGAACCAATTCACTAACACCCCACCTATGATTGTTGTTAGGCTGAGTGCACCACCCAAATACCATGTCAGATATCCATGGGGATGGTTACTTGAACTAAAAAGGGATATCCCACACATGGTAGTCCTTAACATAATAAAAATTATATAACTACTTTTCTCCAGAATTAAAGGTAAATAACATTATAGTAGTAATTATATTCAACTGTAAAAAATATGCAGACACTAAATCATAAAAATTCTTAATATTATAGTAAATTGACACTCTAATAATTAAGGTAAAACATGAAAATATCTCAATGTAATGTTATAACTAAAAAAAATTTATAGGTAAACTCATCATCACACCATCTCAAAATACAATCAATTACTAAAACAATTGTATATGCAACTAAACCAAACTCAATGTGGAGGGTTCATTCCATAGTATTTCATGGGATATTAAAACTCTAATAAGTGTGTAGGGTTTACAAGCCCTATCTCTATAATTCATCCAAGGGAGTACCGAACCCCATGAATATCTAATCATCTCTCCAAAAAAGAGTCACTGAATCTATAGAGATAAAATTATCTATATATATAAAACACCCTGTGTGTATCCACTTAAAATGACTAGGATCTCCCAAACATTTTATGTATGTAAAGACACATAGAATCAACTAATGACTTATTATATTTTTAAATAAGGATAAAATGTATGAAAACAACTAAAAGGATTCTACCATGCCATGTAGCAGCCCTCCTAGAATGCCACATAGAATTGATATGAGTAGGATTGTCTATCCTATATTTGTGTGTCCATCCACACGTTGAAATGGTGTGTGGATGAGTGGTCACATGTGTTCGCTACATGAGGGATATGTTTGGATAATGTAGTCATGGCATGGAACCCTTTCACCCAAACTTTTAGAAGTATAGACTACTTAGAGAGGAGAGGTAGACTTTGGGGGATGGCCCAAATAATACTTAATTTTCATATATGGAGTGTGGACAGTCAACTATCTCGTGCACCCTATGGAAATGTTAGCTCTATGTGAACCACCGTGAAGCCTTAACCAACTATTTGGTCACCACATTTATTGATACGTTGTAGATGGATGACCATTTTATCCCAACCAATCTAATGATGGGATTTAAATCTATAAGACCCTACCCATTTATAAAACAATATATACTAGAGATTATATAATTTCCACTATACATATTCATCGCTTTTTACTATTTTAATCTTTATCCCATAACCATCCACCATGATCTGGTTAACCACAACTACACCACTACATTATTTGGATATCCATTTACAACCCATCACCGATTTCTAGAGCACATGTTGTCATTACAACATTAACTTATTTTACTACTATCAGCCACTTTATGATAAAATATATTCATTATTTAGTCTAATTTTTAAGGGGGGATGTTTTGGGGTAGAGAGTGATGCTTAGTGATCATGGCATCCTAAACACCCATAACTCAGAATAACCAACTAATTTTTAACTATGGTATGAAACCACAACAGGATTCTATCATGATCCAAGGGGGAGAGTGTAAATGGTTCATTGAAGTGAGTATACCCATTCCCCTTCTTCAAAAAAATATTTTATTAATACATTCGAAAAATAAGTTCAATAATAATAACTAAGATGACAAATAATTATCAAGATTTAATTTATCAATTCAAGAAAATATTATTTGTAAGAGAATAATGAATAAATCCAAATATTAATAAATGATCTATACAATGATGGTAATTCTCCAAATATTGATCTATTATAGATTATCACAATGGAAATGATCTCTAATTCATATCTTGTGTTTTTTATTAATGATTGTGGCTCTTAATTCAATTATTTATATTAAAAGAATATGTAAAACAAATAGACTATGGTTAGAAAGTATTTTATTAATTTTCCATATTGGCCTAGGTTTAGGGATTGAAACCTAAATGAAAATAATGACATTCCTATGTAAAAACCCTATCTTGAGTTGAATTGTGATGAAAATTTTTCCATTATGGGCTATATCATAGATATTTATACTTTTTTATATAATTCAATAATGTGAAAACTAAAAATATTATATTTCAAAATAATAAATATTTACTAATATTTTTTTGTGATATGAAATTTATTGAACTATATGCATAGTTATTAATTTTTTTTTAATAACTCTCTAAAAGAAACCAGGAAAAATAATCATGCCCACCATCAATAATTTTATCATATAAAGAATAAATCACTCAAATATATTAGGAATATTAGATTTCATTTGATTCTCGCACTCCCATAATCACTTATAAAAATTCCTATGATGTCATAAGATATAGACTACTAGTAAAAACCACCCCTAAAAAATACTCTCCAATCTATCCTTGTCCCATATTTGATATTATATATAGTTTTTTTCATTCTTTATATACAACTCACTATCATAAATAATTTATAATATGTTATAAACATACATTCAAAATTATGACACCTGGAAGCCTTTGTATATCATATTTAACTAATGGGTTAATTCCAGAAGATAATCTACCTTTATTCCCTATACATGATATTGAAATATTTAATGAAACTCAAGGTGATATTTATCCCCCTCAAATGATTCATATCAAACTGTGTCATGGGGGGACCATTATAACCACTTTGTATCCAACATGGAACTCTAATATCGTTCACCTATTGATAATATTTTACATCCTATGGATTTCAGTTATCTTCAAACAGTTTTTTATGACTGAAAACATTCTCTTCATTAATCTTAGTAGATGTTAACCCCATATTAAATGACTATCTAACATTTATCTGATAAAGGGATACCTGAAAGGCCTCTAATACACGACCTTGAAAGGTGAATCAATAATAGTGATGTGGCGGTTGTAATTTTTTGAGATATTCTCTAATAGTAGGTGATCATATCATATATTATTGAAATAAATTACATATACCCCTTATATGTACTTCAATATCTACATGTTCCTCTTGTATGAGTCATCTACAATGGGATAAAATTCCATAATCAACCATAACTAGGTTCCAAAAGCCTTACACATGCATCTCTATAAACACTATGTGAATCTATAATCTCAATAATAAATGATCTTCCTGACAAATCCATATAATATTATGATATCATCCTTGTATAGATTTCCCATGGTCTCCCTTGAACCCTACTCCAGAGTATGGAGAATGTTGGTGGACATGGTTATTCGGTCTCTAATCGTCTAAAAAAAACATGACCACACATTGAAATTTTAACTATTATAAAAATTCCATTGATAAATTATACCACATACATGGTGAAACCATAAGATGATGCTTCATACCAATAATAAATTGGTTCTCTTCGTCCAACCATTATCATGTATGATATCAACAAAAAATCTCTACAAAAATCCACTTGTTTCCAAACCAACAAAACTAATTCTAGATATATTGGCACATCTTCAAAAAAATTTGATATATTTATGAGGGGGAAGTACGAAATTACTTCAATAACTTCCCACATATCCAAATTGGAAACCATTTTCCTCCCATGTAAATGGATAAAATTCTCCCCATCCTCTTATAATCAATCATGTGCATGACTCAAGAATATGTGTTTTATATAACTCATAAATGATGTTCCCAATATCAGCCTAGATCACATATAGAATTTGTGTGAGGGATATAAACATTATTTAATGATAATAAATATATCATTTTCCCAACACAAACAACTGTGAAAATGATAATTGATCCATCATAAGCCACCCCTTAGATAACTCCCTGATTAACTGAGCCAAATATTTCCGTCTATGGACATCACCCACCATGTTTCCTTTTATTTGAGTATAGACATTTCCAATGTTGTAATCCTATAGGAAATAAATAATTTCAACTGTATTATTATTGTATCTCATCGGTAGAATATTATTTATGATTATTTTGATCTTTGAAGGAACAAATTACCCATAAAAATGATTGTGCCTCTAAGTTATTAACGCAACCAATTCTATTGTGAGATAAAAATCACGTGTTGTGTAGTTATTCTCTTATAGTCCCAACTACCTAGACCCATAAACCATAAAATCATATAATTTAATCACTAAAAAACCATTATTAGTCCCTAATACACTCAAAATTACCACATATTCAACACTTTCCTATAGAAATTATAATATTACAGATGTTGTTAGTCTCTATTTTAGGTCATCGATTAATCTCTGAAAATAATAAGATAATATTAAGGACTTATAATTTTATTCAATGGAATTCATGGGAGTTGTGATCCTAGAGATGTATGACATGAATCTCTAAAAATATATTTCCATTCCATGAAATCTACACACCTCAATCACTTTGATAAATGGACCCCTTGAAACACCAACCTTGATCTTCTTGGGTTCAACTACTACTCCACTCTCTAAGATTTCATACCCTAAAAAGTAGACTTCCCAAATCAAATTTTATTAAATTGAGAATTTACTCATATAACTAGTTCTCTTGAAGAACATATAGTATCATCCATAAATTCATTTCAAACTCATCCTCTAACATAGATTATATGAGTGCCTCATCAATGAATATTTTTGTGACTAATCTGTTTGTTTAATTTTTTTCAATATGTAAATATGTGTTTGGTAATAAAGAGATGTGATTATTGTAGGATTGTTATGGATCACATCTATAGAATCAAATGTGATAATTGATGCATTTTTACTCCTAAAAATCATGGGATGGTTTTATTGTAAAAAAGAATACAGTGTTTTCACGAAAGTAGATAAACCATTTTAAATAGATTAAAATAATTTTTGAGTTTATGGAGAAGGTATGTGGATGATTTTTGGAGGCTCTGATTTAAATTATTGAATGACTATAAATTCTATATGTGAAGTCAATGAAATTATTATATTACCAATTAGAGACATGTGACGAAGTTAATGACTATGTGGTTGCTGCATGTATGGATTATTGGATACATTTTTAGAGTTTCTTTTATATTTTTCAATGGTTGATCCATCACTATGGAAAATATAATGGTTGTTAACATGGATGATTTACTTTATAGAGTCAGTAACCAGACCTAGGGTTATTCATGTACATAATAAAATTATGATGAATCTATTGGGGGAAAATATGAGTTTCTAGAATTTATATATTCATAGAAATGAACTAAATGATTTTTGACGTTATATTATTCATTGTTAATTAATTAAAAAGATATAGTTATTGAATATATGAATAAATGAATTTAACTGGAGGTAATTATTTGAGATGAATAATTTTTAGTTGAAATAGATGTTGATATGGTTGAACTACAAAATATATGGATTTTGAGAAAAACCATATGTCTCTTAAAATCATAAGTATTATGTGGAGTATATGTATTCTTCATAACCCTTTAAGAATATGTATTTTAAAAATATTTCCATATAAAATCTATGAACAATTAATTCATAGATTTATGAAATTGATGTAGAATGTATGTCTTTGATTATATGTATTTTGATTATATGATAGTGAGAATTTTTCTTCAAAATTTAAGAATTCATTGTGATTTATAAGATAAATGAATTTGTTGAGACGAAAACCATGTCACAACTAGAGTGTAAAAATGGAAGAGATATGATATTCCATTGATATAGTAATTTGATATGAATTTAAAGAAGCATATTTCTTATATAATTATATTATGGAATATGTCTTAATAATTTAGATGTTTTAAATGGAGATATGATTATGGATTTTAATGTGATTATGTGAAGAGATAAATTAGGAATAGAGTTTATCAATTTAAAATAAGATATCTCGCCCGGAACTAAAAATCATGGATATTACTTATTTTGAATTTGGGAAATAATATTCTTATGATTTTATTTTGTGTGATCATAAATATATGAATGTTTTGACAGATATTATAGTGAGATGAATTGTGATCTAAAATACACCGTCTGATAATTTTTAGAGCCTGATACATCATTATAATAGAGAGAGTTTTATATGAATATGGGATCAATTGAATATAAAGGTATTATATAATTCAATAATGTTTTCATGAAGGATAAGAAATATTCTGATGACACAATATATAGTGTAATTCATTATACTAGTACTATTTTTGATTTAATTGATTGAGTACACATGTAGACTTATTGATCCCACTGTTTTTAAATGGAGAAAAATATTCAATGGTGTAGAGAACACAAGGAGAAAAAGTAATTATCTTATTAAATATATTGTTTTTGAATTATTGGATCTTGAAATAGACTCTAGAAGTAAGAAGAGTAAAATGGTCTCTATTTTATAGATTATTGTTGAAGATAGTGTAGAATCCATCATGGGGGTGAAACCAAATTGAGGTGTATGATTTTCAGTCCAACCTTATAAATATTATATGTTTATGTCATTAATATTATTATTTATCATTAATATGTGGTTTTATAAAATCATTTAATTGATAAAAATAATATAAAGATCAATAGTTTGAGTTAGAAGGGAATAAATCCTCAAAATGGTCACCAATTCACCCTCCCTTCCCAACGATCCAATCATATTTTGGAATAAAAATAGGTATTATAATAGGTTCTCTCTAGTTATCCCAAATAATTTAGTAAGATATGTATAACATAAATTATATGAACAACCAAGGAATATTTACCTTAAGTGGGAAAGGATACAATTGTTGGAGGAATATTACTATGATTTGTCTCCATTCATTTGTCTTATAATCTATAAATGTAGATACAATGTTTTTTCCACTCATTACTAATGATGATACTCTAACTCAAGATAATATGTGAAATACGTAGTTAGATGGAAGGATTTACAATTAATTCATAATGTTCCTATAGTAAATTGTATACACAAAGGTAATGGTACATCAATCATTAAATGAGATATGGGAAAATTTATAAGTTGATATTATGAAAATATTATGGTGAAGGAAGCCACGAAAAAGGTATAAAGGATTAAATTTAAGGATATTATAATGGTTGATGATGATAATATATATGAATATTTAACCAAGGTGAATGATATTAAATGAAATATTTGATTATTATGTAGGAAACTATAGGATAAAATTATAGTTAAATATAGAGTGAGAAATTTTCTAGAAATATTTGATTCCAAGGTTTAATCATTGAATTAATAGTAATATCATTCCATGGATCAAATTACCAATATTATCTTTTAATATTAAATGTGAAAGTATCATGCATTAAAAATGAGGTTAAAATATGTGATAGACAATTAATCAATGTGAAATGTAAAATCAAGAGAAGAAGTATATTTTTAATCAAATGATTTAATTTATGAGAATGATGATTATTTGAAGAAAATTTTCTTTTTCTGTTAAAGATATTCATTAAGGGAATATCGAAAAGAATAGGTTAGTCATTATTCATATTCTATAATTATGAAAATTATGGTAATATTGAAAAATAATTTCCCAATAAATATTTTTGGATAATATTAATTGGATGAGTAGGATGAGTAAACCAAAAAAAGGTAAGAAGAAGATTAATCATTTTAGTCGAAAAATAGAATATTTATGTAAAATAAAGAGAAGGAATACTCATTCTAAAACTCAAATAATAATGTCACTTTGTTTTATAATATTGAAAAATAATTTTATTTATCATTTGGAGATGATGATAGGAAATAAATGATAGAGCTTGAGGGGGATATGAAATGGATAATTAAATATTGTCTTGAGTAGAAACACAAATAAAGAAAGCATAATTAAATATTTTAGGGTGTAAAATAAAGGATCATTAAGAAAAATTGGTTCTAATCATGAAGGAAGGAATATATTTCAATTATATCAAGAAGGAAAATCTTATGGAATATGAACAAGATAAGAGTATCAGTGACTTGAAGAGAAGATGACTATAATAGAAGAAGAACTCAAAGATACATAATCAATAAATCATGTTTTTGAAAATGAACAGAACAATGGGAAGAAATAATTTAATAATTATTAATATATTTAATATAAAACATTTATATTTTATGATATATTTATCTTAAAAAAAATTAATTTCGTCAGCAGCTCCTGAATCATGGAACCACAACTCTAAATGAACCGCAATATAGTGTACCATTATAAAATAGGTATTAAATTATCATAGTGAATATGGATAACCTATTATTTTAAAAATAAATATATATTTAATTTTCTAAATGAATAAAATATATTTTTAGTAGTTTAATTATATACGTTAAAAATACATTTTTCTTCAAAAATATTGTGTATTTCCTTTTGTGTTAAAATAATATATTTTTTTCATTTTTAGAATATTTATTTGAATAAAGTAAATTAATTTTAAAAAATAAAATTCATAAATTATCATTGAGTGAATTTTTTATACATATAAAATAATATTTATCATTATATTAATAGTGGAAGTTTATGTTTTAATAGAAAAATGAATTTTCTTTAGAAGAATTTAGAAATATAAATTTTATTTTAAAATATTTTTAAAATAAAAAAAATATTTTTATTAATAGTAATAAAAATAACGTTATTTTAATTAGTTTTTATTATATTTTTTAAAATAAATAAATTTTATTTTTTTGAAACTAATTTTTGTAGAAAAATTATTTACATCTTGTTTTATGGGTTTTATTGTAAATTAAATAATTCATTTTCAACAATAATTTTTTTTAAATATTTATTTAATATTTATAATTAAAAGGATAAATTTTTTCAATGAGATAAATTTAAGTATTGGTCATTATGAATTTTAGCTTTTGTGAATATTTGTCACCTTCATAAGGGTAAAACATATAAAATAAGGTAAAAACATCCATATAATGCTCCAAAACATCAGATCCAATGGAATTTAACATATATGATAAGTGGAGTTTGAAATTTTACATCCCATTATTGAATATATAGAAAGATTGAAATATTTTTCTTTGATTATTACGTTTATATAAACTTAGGAAAAGAATAAATTAAAATTTCACTCAATTCGCATTAATATCTCTAATATTTTAATATATGTATAGAAAGAGTATAATTTTAGCTCTAATTTTTTTTAATTTATTAATTAAAATTTTTATCATGGAAATATTATTTCAATTCCGAGTGATTGAATGTTTTCATTAAATTATTACGCATCAATAAAGTTGTATTTATTCAATTAACATAAAAATAAAATAATCTATTTTATAAATATTAAAAGTAACAAAAGTTTGATGAATTATTGTTTTCCATGAGGTTTTTGAAAAATATTAAATGTTTGGGTAGTTTTAAAACATTATATTCATATTTTTTTAATTTCATGTTGTTATCAATGTAAAATTTATTTAATATTCTAAAAACTGACATTAATTATATTTTTAATAAGTAATATATTTTATAATGATTTAAAATTAATGGAAATATTATATTCAACCATGTAAAAGGGGTATGGTTGAAAATATCATCAATTCTTTATTTATGGTCCACATATCTTTTCATGGTAACATTCATGACCAATAAAGAGTAAAAAAACAATGATTTGGGGGAAATTAGAAGAAGGGTTAATGGGGAGTGGTGCCGTTAAAACATGGTGATGAATGTAAAAAATCAACTAAAATTGTTAAAAAATTATTGTATAAGAGGATATATAATTATCATCATATTATATGGGAATTATAGTATATTTTAGCCATTTTTTCATGAAAATTAATTCATATTTATTTAATAATTAATGTAATTCCAAGAGTGCCGCTCTACAAACATATAAATTGGAACATCATCTCTTTCACTATTCACTATGATTCAGCCCTCAATATCATAAAATATTTACCATAATACCTTCCTATATTTCATTAATAAAATCTTAAAAAAAAATATTTCCAAAATTCAATCCTTTTAAGGAAAATTGTGTAAGATAAAAAACGATTTTCAGTGATGTGGTATAACTTTGAATTGAGAATTTTAAATTTTATTTCCTCTTATAATTCATCTATGACCATTTTATCCATTCAAAAATAATTAATTAAGTATATTAAATATTATATATTTATATTAAGAGGGTGAAAAAATCATTACCCACATTCTTCCAATCTATTGGAAAATGATAACGTTGCTCATGAGTACACGTTGAATTCAACCTCCCTGAAGCGGTGTTATTCGTTTTTCCCTATTTACATAGAGGATAATGTGGAAAAAATTCATGAATATAAGAGATATATATGACATAAATCCAATCCAATAAATTTTAATTATTATTTACTTTCTTTAACTCTATCTTGAAGAAAAATTAAAATGTAATTCATGATTATGTACGACCTATTGTCTCCATGACCAGTGTAAATTTTTTTTCAATATATTAATTTTAGAGATACATATATAAAGATAAAATGAATATATATAATATTTATATCATTATAAATATTTTTTATATGAATAATCCATCATCAAAGAACATTTATAAGAACTACCAGACTAAAATTACCATAAACAATGAAACAATTTACACAAAAACCCAATATTTTAATAAAGAATTATTAATATGTGGGAACTAAAATGCTATAAGTGGATAATATGTGATATTGAAATTATTTTAATGTATATTTTATATAACATTAATTATATTTATTTTTATTATATATTTTTTTAATGTTACTTTGAAGAAATTTGAACTGGAGGTAAGGGATCTATGTTACAAACCCATTGTTTATATGGGTTGTTATGATTAAGTTTTCAAATTAAAATTAATTAACCATATAACAAGAATCCCATTAATTTTTTTCTATAATTTTTATTACATTATATTACTTGTTTTCCGTCCATATATTGTAATTTAGGTACTCAAGAGACCTAATGAATATTTTTAAGAAAAATCGACATTATTTCTCTCTTAGGTTGAAATTCATTTTTCTTATATAGCTATGTTTTCTAAAATAATAATCTAAAATATTTCAAATATTATGATATGGTTTCTAAAATTCTATTTCACACATTCTTTAATTTTTATATTATGTTTGAAATTTAATACTTTTTTTTCATTTTATGAATAGGGTACTTTTTTTATTTTTACTAAAAATGTAAATATAATCATTATTTTAATGTGTAAGACATGAATATAATTTTCTGTTTTAATGAACACTTAATGTTTTGAAGCATAATTTAATTTTTCAAATATTATTTTAGATGAAAAGTATTTCTGTAATATTTTTTGGATTTTTAGTTTTTAAAATAAATGATTAAAAATTGAAAAGTGTATTTTCATCTTCAAATATGACAGGGATTTTTTTAATTCATTTCTCATATATGATGAAATCCTTGATTTCACTTATGGTATACTATGGATAATAACCAATGATAATATCCAATTTCATTCTGTGGGTAGATTATAATGACGATTAATTGAGTATAATTGTATGAAACTTTTTTTTTCTCATCAGTTAATTATGTTATGATGAAACCTTCATAAAACCATTTTATTTTCATGGGGATATACTATAATGAAATAAATAAATAAAAATGAAACATATTTTCTTTTCCATGGGTTATGATTTTATGACATGATGAATGTTTTATGATCTTATAGAACACGTATGTTTAAATTTCATTATATGATGGGAGGACCCAATTTTATATATCCCTTCCATGCCTTGAGAAAAGATGGATATATTATGAGATAATAATTAATAGAATAGGGAGTGTACCTAGTTTCATAATGTACTATGTCCATTGTGATAGTCCTAGGAGAGAAACATGATTATGGATATGTTTTAAGGGAGTGATCCAAAAAAACTATGTTTATATTCGAATTGAACTTTGAATATGGAAATGATTTTCCATTCATAAGTTTCTGCCACAAAATTATGTCTCATTACAATGTTATGATGTTGAACCTCTTGTTCTTTTATTCCATTATGATTCAGGTCTTATGAACTACTATGCATTATTTCCTGACTCAATCTTATGATCATTAATATATAGGGTTTAGTATTTAAATTTTATTCTCATTTTATCAAACCATTACTCTCATGTTATGTTTTAGTGATCATTGATATCACCACTATTTATTCTTATTGAGTATCTTAGCTCAACCATTCTTATGTTTCATTTCCCTAATTTATGAGGAATAGTTTTATGCATTATAATTCTATGACGGGTTATTATTATAAATAAATTAGTAAGATATGATGAATATCTCTCATGAACTAGTTTTTTATGTATCAATGAATCCAAATATACTAAACCTATATGATTATAATTTTTAACATTAGTTTATGATTTGAATATTCACCATATATGATTTAATATTTATGTATGAAAAATATTGTCCATAGTAGTTTGTTTAAAATTATTGTTTAGTTAACATTGGAAACTTGGATTAGAAATTATAATTTTGAAACCATAGGATAATATTATGTATATTATAATAACCTATGTTACTGTAAAACAATGTGTTATTTTCCAAGAAAGAAATCTATATACAAATATTACAAGTGGAAATATTATTGGAATAGATGTATATTGGGGTAATAAACCTAAAAATAGTTGGTCTAGTATATCACAAAAATAATTCTAGTGCACAACGAGTGTTTGCTTACTGGGCACCTGGTTTTACACCCCTGTTATTTAATCTTGGATTATTTCACATTTTATATACAAACCATTATGAAGGATTTGAATAGACTTTGAAATTTTTTTAAATATTTTAAACCTTAGGTTTCATAGGATGAAAATAGTGTTTCATGATTTGAAAATCCTATAAAGGATTATTTATGATTATTCAGTTTCATAGTACGATTTATACCATAACACAATGATTTTTGGTTTAGTCAATGGTTGGAACCTGAAATAATCAAGCTAATTCTAAACTTGATGGATAATGCAATGATTTTCCTAACAAATATTCAATTTTTTCGGATATGGAATAACATATCTTATTTAAATTTATTCACAACATTCTCAAAAAATGAATCATGATAATTTTCCAATTGAGCAATGGAGGGATTGAAATTATACTGATTCCTTCAAGAGGGGACATCCAAAAAAATATATTGGGTTGGTTGATCGATTAGTTGATATGAAATGGATTAATAACATTGAAAATATATTTCCCATTTTATAGTGTTCAGAACATAAAAATATATTTTTACAGTCTATCATTTTGTTGGATAGTTAGATCAGAGGAGGATTATTATCCATAACAAAAGGAAATAAGAATAATTTTAATCTATATAGTGGAATGAGTCTAAAAGATTAATTTTCAATAGGTACATTACTTTTTTCATAAAATGAAGTAGGAATTCGTTGATTTAAAGGTGAAATATAATCAATCCTTTATAACTATTGAGGAAAATTTTACAAGACATTGGTGTATGTATATGGTATTATCATCCAATTTTAAATTAAGGTTATATGATTCTCAAGTATCTTAAAATGAAGTATGTAATAGGTTTTATCCTCAATGGACTACACTGGCTATGATTAAATAATTCAATGTTCTAACACAATTGATTTAATGATTTTGGGAATCCATCAATATCATGGGTTTGATATGAAAATCATGATGGAATTCAGAAAAATTACAAAATTCTTAAATATAAGAATATCAGTTTTTTTTTATTCATGACATGTTCAAAGAAACATTGAGGGAATTCAGTTAAGGGGATTGATAAATGTTTTATTTTTATAATATAATATCAACAGGAAATCAAATGTATATGTAATGGGATGACGAATTCAATTGATAAAGACGATAAAGAACTGTAGAATGAACCACCCATACTCAATTAGTTCATATATAATGAGTATAGGAATTATAACTTACAAATGATCAAATCAAAATGTTAATGATGAAAATAGATATCAGTTACCTCTAAAACATAAAGACAAAAATAAATATCATACTATCATAGTATATGATGTAGATAAAAACGTGGTTAAAGTTATAGTTACCATCAACTATAGAAATACAATTATAATATTTGATTCTTGATCAACCAAATTTTTTATATCCGAATAGTATTCTAATGGTATCACAGTACCTCATAAATGAATAGATTGCAAATTAGTAGTGAGAAAACCAATTGGTGTTATGATCACATTCCTTGTATATGATTCTTCTATAATTAATTATTATGGGAACATTCTTCTAATAAATGTCATTATTCTCCCAATAAATGAATTCAATTCTATTTTGGAGTTATATTTTATTTCATTATATGCATACCATAACAAATTACATGGAAGGGAAGTCACATTTTAAATTCTTAACAAACATATGGTCATCTATCAATGTGATGAAAATTATGAACATCCAATTGAAATTACATTCCTTATATGGGTCTTGTTTCATTTTCCAATGGGGTGTTTATCTCAGATGGTTGGTTAGAAAATCAACATTTAAGATATGTCTACTGTATGAGATATTATTTATGTTTTTCTAAAAGAGTGTCCTTTTCTTTCACTGAATAATTAATTTGTTTTTAATATAACTCATTTTTAGTGGTAAATCAATTTCGAAGAATCTATATATAAAAACACCTATTGAGTTAGGGTAATTGAATAAGTGTCACCTTGGGGTGTTCCTATTAATTTTTGAAAAAATAGAGTTGGATCGATGAAGATCAAGATGGATTATTGGGAACCTAACAAGATAATAGTCATGACAAAGAATCCTCCACACTTTATTGATGAATTTCATGACAAAACCCTCAAATATCAATAGTTTTTCATTATTTACCTTTCATATATATATCCCCAATGTTTGGTCAAGAATTATTATATAACATAGATGTCATTTTTTACATGGAATAGACACTATGAATTCATATTGATGGAAGATGGTCTTAAAAAATCCCTCACTAACTTCATGGATAAAAAAACTAGTTAATTTTTAGATTTCCTAGATTTTTTATTGTAGTCCATATAAATGATATAATTATATATTCTAGGAGAAAATAAAATCAGGAAGAACACTTGAGGATTGTATTGAATACCCTAAGAAGGATAATATATATGTGAAAAATTTACCAAGTGTGAATTTTAACTATTAAATTATTAATTTTTGGGTCTTATAATCTCAAGAGATGTAATATTTATGAATAAAAGAAATGATTTAATGAATGTTTCTATTTATCAATGTGTGTGAGGGAGATCAATCATTTTTCATGTTTGGATGGATATTATTTATGTAAAAACCTGAATATTAATTTTATGTATGGATCTTGATTTTGGGGTATTATTTAGTAAAAATGAAGAAATGGGAATTTTTGGAGTCAATTCGTGTACTTCCATGTACACACCGTGTACCCAGTATCCATAGACAACCGCATACTGACTATTTAACGGCTGAGTACATGGTTTTGTGGAGACGTTATAGACAACTTAATTTGGGGGAAGGTTGAAGCTAATACACGATGTGTAGTTTTAATAAAACATACCATGTGCTTTTATTTTTACATGATATATCGGAGTGGGGTCACATCTCATATTCAAAAATAAAATTTTCTGGACATGGTTTGTATAGGAGTGTGATGGAATCACCAACAAACTCCAAACCCCTCCCAATTCTCTGTCTGATCTATTATTGAGACACTATTAATCACATTGGAATCCCACATGTGAGTTCTCAGAACCCATGAGTGACCCTATTCCAGATTCATCTTCTCTTGTGAGTTATTCAAGGTTACGATTATTTTACCTGTTTGTAGATCTAAACCGATCTAGTCTGATTCAAGTCCCCATGTTAAAGTATATTGATCATACAACATTGAGGAATCTAGTTTGTGCCTTTTTATCTTTGGGTTATATAATAAAAAAGTAAAACATACCCACATATGAGGTATTGCAAGATTTGGAATTTGACCCTTTTTATTAACTGATATGGTTTGATTGTTTGATAAAGGGTTGTTCCTTATTTGCAATGTTAGATACCTTTTTTATGGGAGACCCCATGGGTTTTTTTTCACCATTATTAATTTTTATAGTCAATTGGTCTAGAATTTTTATAAGGATTACCTTGTTTTCCATGCCTTGTTTTCTTAGTATTGAGTTACTGATTATTGGAAAGGCCTATGTTATGTATTTTGAATGTTGACCTAAGGGTTTAGGCTGTGAGAAATTTCCCAGGTGGTTGTTTATAATTGATTGATTATATGTTAGACCAAAATGGTTAGTCTTTGATAGCTACCTAGGTGGTCATTTATAATTGATTAAGTGAATGTTTACCCAATGGTTTAGACTATTAGATATTTCATGGTTGGTCGTTTACAATTGATTGATACTATGTTAGACCAAATGGGTTAGACCATGAGGGATACCCATGTGGTCATTTATATTTTAATAAATGAATCTTGGATTCAAAGGTTTGGATGATGATATCTTTCCCATACAGTTATTTATTATTGTTTGATGCTATGATAGACCATAGGACATAGAATATTTGAAAATTAATGAAGGGATTTCTTATGAAAAATTTAATGATTTTGATGATTCTGTCGAGACAAAGAAAAATAATGGATTTGATCTTACATGATTGTTTTGATGGTATTCTGAGACACATGTTTTGTTACTTGACATAGGGGATACAAATATTTGGCTATATCATAGGGTTACATGATTCAGCAGATGAATAATAAATTTTAAATTAATGTAATTGAAAGTTGTAGTATTGTTTAAATTTGAGTACTTGAATGTAATTTCATCATTCTTTCATATTAACTGTTATATATATATATATTCTTTGACTATTAGGCACAAATATTTTGATGGTTTCCTACTGGGATTCGTCTCACTCCCTATTTGGGTAATTCTTTTGGAACCAAAAAGATTATATGATTTCATGTACAGATAAGGTAAAGATCCCTTTTCTATCAGGTACTTGATTGCTGTTAGAGATTTAGAGCATGTGACCAAGCAGAGGCTTGCAATACTACTGGGCATTACTTGTTTCTTTTTTTTACTTTGGTTTTTGTATTAATTCCCAACACTGTGACTTGTTTTGTTGCTTTCATAGATACATATATCATGCATCATATATATGTATATATATATATATATATATCTTCTTCGGTCAGATTTACATTCGGCCTTCCTCTGTTTACCTTTTCTTGAGTTACTGCTTCCTCTATTGATTACTATTTGTTTTCAATTGTGTACACTCTAACAATGAAGTAATAGTTTCCCAATTATAACACTTTGGCCCTTGATTCTAGTTGGAACCCTTTGGTGTTTGGGGAAATGCGCTTGGGGTTATGTGACCAACTGAGTTTTGGGGTACCATTAGGCATCACCCAGATCTGAGATGTTGAAATATGGTATTAGAGGAGTTTTCGTTTCTAGTTTGTCTTACTGTTTAGAGACATTATAAAGTTATAAGATTGAAATGGATTTTGGTAATTAGTTGTTCCTTGGAGTAGTACCCTGTTTATAATGAAAATCCATGTTATCTTGAATTTTGCAATTTTTTTTGTTTTTGCAATTATCACAGTTGATTTGATTTCACCATTGTGTGATAGACATGTATTGTACTATTATCATTAATATTATTTGAGGTTTTATTCTGTTTTAACCCATTGAGATGAGGGTATGGCATCTCATTCATCATATAGTCACTTGTTAGATATCACATGCCATGCATTCCTGCCATGCCATTCAGATTGAATTACTGATTGAATGTTGTTGTGATAGAAGTCATGCTATATATGCATGTTATTATGATAGATATCATGATAGAAATACCTTCTATTTTTATAGGGTATTGTTATATATAATTTTTCATTTGGGTGGACTCCATCCTTTGGTCCTTGAGGTGTTGTTGGCCCTCTGGGATCAGAATTTGGTGAATCATGTGGATATTCAATTGAATTATGTTATGATGTGACATGAATAAAGATTCAAATTGTTAATTAAAAAGTAGTATAGGCTCTCACAGATCATAAATTGGATTGAATTTGGCCAAATTTTATGTTTTTTGGGTTTTAGAGAAGTTTTAGTGGCCTAATATCTAGAAAAACACAAAAAACATGGTGTGTGGAATTATGAACACACACCCGATGTTTTTCTAGTCTATAAGAAAGAAGTTTCATAAATACCCATCATGTACCATATATACATGACTCATAATTCGTTGACCATGTGACTAACTGTGTGAGCAGAGACAGAGGGTTGTTTATCTTTTGGTAAAACATGCTTTGTACAGGGAATGCACCCCATTCTAAAATCAACCTTGTATCCGGACATGTGACTAATGACACTGGTGAAAGGAACATTGATTGTATATGATGTTTTTAGAGTGTTCATGCCATGTACTATTACACCAATAGAACCGTGTAGTTCTATCCATGTCGATGAACTTGGGTATGTGAGAATATTCCAGTACACACCATGTCTCTAGTGGAACACACCATGTGTGTTATTGTTACACGACCAAGTTGACAGAGGTACACGCCCACGTCAAAGATTAAGGGAACACTTCATGTAGTGGTTATACATATCATGAAATCCTATTTTGTAAAACATTAATGTTTATCATATCATGATCAATTCTTTAAATTCTATGTTTCAATCCTTGATAATATTGATCTGAGGAGTGTTCTTGAACATTCAGAGTCATGCCCCAAGACAACCTATGGTTGTACACTAGGTACAAGGTGATGATCAGACACTAGAAATTGTAGATCAAGGACAACCAGAAGATACTCTTGTTATTCCCGTATCAGAACCAGTAGTTATACTAGAAGCAGGTGTTTATTTACAATTATGTGAAGGCTTTATGAGGTTAATTCATACCTTTCAGGGAGCACCACATTCAGACCCAACTGTGTTAGAGTTGATGCAAGTGTTCCAGTAGTATAATGATCCCCCTTTTTTAGGGGATGGAGGAACATAGGCAATATAGTCATGTTGGGAGGCCATGATTTCTATATTAGAGAATTTGGAGATGCCTCCTGGGAGAAGAGTGATGTTCATGACTTACAAGCTACGTGATTCCTCTTGGAGAAAGTGGGATGTTATCTCAAATGCAGGATGACATCGAGATATTGGTTTGGAAAATTTTCTACGGAATTATATGATTACTTTTACCCTGATACATTGAGGGTTGATCGAGCTCGAGAATTCATAATTCTAAAGCAGGGTGCTCTTTCAATGATAGATTATTCTTCTCGCTTTACAGAGATTCAGTGCTTCAGACCAGTTTTGTGAGGTGACGAGTAATCATTAACTAGGAAATTTTAGGATGGTCAAGTGTATGACATCTCATCATAGGTGAATGTTTTTAGGTTGACTTCAATGACTTCTATAGTAAACCAGACCCTGATTACCAAGAACAATGTGAGGGATTTTGGAGATACGAGCCAGTATGGTTTAGCATCGAGGGCTAATATTCCTTCATCCAATAGTAGGAAGCACTAAAGGGATGTTTCTTTAGGTATCCAAGTGGTGTGTTACCAGTGCAGAAAGAGTGAGAATACGAGATCCAATTTCTCGAAGAACCCAATCGAGTTCCAATCATGCTGTATGATGGGCCATATTCATTGTTTTTCTAGGATTCTATCACTAGCAGCGAGTGAGAGGTAATCAGTTATGACTCCATGTTCAGGAGAAGGACCACCAGTTTATCATAAGTCATGGAACTGGAGTTCAAGAGGCCATTCCGTATAAGGAGGTGGTTGTGCCCATTATATCCAGACAACAGGTCTTCAGTGATAGTAAGGTATATCGGCTTAGGGTAGCTAGGAAGGGTCATGAGGCCACAATCCAAGTCATGTTTTTGCAATTAAGATGACCCAACATGAGAAGGATTGTAGACCCTCTATAGTTAGAGGTATGAATCTGGTTGCGTCAATTTTATCTTCTACACTTTTCGATACATGGGTTTCCCCTATATTTATATCAGTTGTGGTTGTGGAAAGACTTGGGCTTTGTATCTTACTTTTGATGATGTTATAATGCTAGACACTCCATTGTAGATTAGGACAACTAGTGTATGGTAGTGAAAGTTGTTCCATCTTGGGGATGGTTGGTGTCACTTCTTGTGGGACCTCTATGTCTTAGAGATGAAATTCATCGATGTCATTAACAGAATAGACTAGTTAGTCTCCTTTCATGACATTGTTGACTACTATCACCACAGGGTGAGTTTTAAGTCACTAGAGGGTGGTTCATTTCTACACTAGGGTGACTTGAATGTACATGAGATCAGAGAAGGACCCAAGAATTATGGGTTGGGAGGAATCACATCCCAAATTTTTAGTTTATATCTAGATGAATAGGGGAATTCACAGATAGACATTCCTATTGTTCTGGATCATTTTAGATATTTATTTCTAGAATATTTTTAAAGTTTACCATCGATTAAAGAGGTAGATTTCACTATTGTGCTTGTGCTAGAAGAGACAATGATGTCTATTATTCCATATAGGATGGAAAAAATAGAGATCTATGAGATCAATTAGATGATATAGGAGTTACAGGGATATGTTTTCATCTAACCCAGTACTTCTCATCGGTAATCACCTGTATTTTTTGTGAATAAGTCAGTCGGTACCCTCAGACATTGTGTGGATTACTGGAAGTTGAAGTAGTTGCTGATCAAGAATCGATATCCCTTACAAAGGAAAAATTATTTCTTTGATCCCCTTTAAGGATTCAGGGTGTTCTCAAAGATTGAATTCATATCCAGTTATCATCAGTTTCTCATTATAACATCATAAATACCTCTTACAAACTTTTAGAGTACGTATTGTTTATAAATGTATTTGGTTATACTGTTCGGTCTCATGAACTCTATGATAGTTTTCCTGGAACTGATGATCTGAGTGTTCTATCATTACATGGATTATTTTGTGGTAGTCTACATGGGTGATATCTTGGTATACTCTCACACTCTACATGACCATGACACCCAACATGAGGTCATTTTGAGTAATTTGAGAGAGCATTAGTTATATGATAAGCTCAAAAAATGACACATTCGTATGGATATGATTCAATTCATGGGTCATGTCATCTCAAATAAGAGTCTAAATATAACCAGAGAAGGTGAGATCTGTTGTTTTCTAGGTGAAACTGAAGAACATATTTTAGTTATAGAGTTTTTTATGGCTGGATAGTTATTATGGACACATTGTATAAGACTTATCATGCTTAACAGTTCCACTGATGGTCCTAACTAAGAAGGGTTAAAAGTACTTCTGGAATGATTCCTATGATTCATCCTTTCAAGAGATGAAAGGGAGGTTCACTTCAACACTTATACTTATTTTTTTTGAACCTCACGAGTGTTAAATAGTTTATTACAACACATTAGGTATTGGTCATGAAGAAGTTCTTATACAGTGGTTTTGAGTCGTTGCATATGGGTCTTAGTAGTTAAGGCCAAATGATATGAACTACAAGATGCATGATCTCATGTAATCCATAGTTGTGCATGACTTGCATTATTGGAGACATTACTTACTAGGAGATCATTTTGATGTATGCACATACCAAAAAATCCTCAAGTATATCTTTATTCAATGAGATATGATTTTGATACAGTGAAGGTGGGGTGAGTACCTTTAGTCTTTTGAAATTGAGCTTCCCTAAATGCCTATTAAAGGAAACATAGTTGCTGATGCATTGATCAAGATGACTGATATATAGGTAGTTCAGGTTGGTAGTAGTGAGTGGCAGCTTATTGATAAGTTATCTGAGATGCATTTGGAGGTTCATGACAAATATGAGAAGATGTTACTTTATTCTATAGCTTTTACCTCTACTCTTCTCGATTGAGTGTGAATGAGGATGCTATCTGATTCTTAAGGCCTTATCCTACAGGAGAGTGTGTTAGGTGAGGACCCTACTCTTGGGTGGACTATATGAGTGGATGAGGTTTTTATTTTTCATGGTTCCGTATTGGTGTCAGAAAACATATCCGTGGAGATGTTGTGAGATTTTCATGCCTCAATAGGGACAGTTCATCCTGGTGTCACCAATATGTAACAAGATCTAAATTTTCAGTATTGGTGGAATGTGATGAAGAGGGATGTAGATGGTTTTTTATGAGATGTTTATAACAACCCTGCTCTTTATTACACATTGAAACCTGATTTATTTCATAAAATATTCACTTGATACAACATAGATGATCGAGGGGTCTAGTGTCATTGGGGATTAGGAACATTATATAACAGATTGGAATATAAAAAACCCAACATATTTATTGAAAATGTCTTTTACATGACCTCTACATTCCCTCGTACTTACCATTGCATGGGATAACCTGAGGACATCTGTATGAAAAGGGTGGGATATAAATCCCACTAAGGGAATAAACATGAAATAACATGAGAAATACAATACATTTTAGACAATAGGCATATCAATGGAGAACCAGACAGACATGATCATAAAGGCATAATAAAGACTGATAATGAGAACATGGAAATGTGGCAACAACACTTAACATGGAATTTATCATGAGCGAAGGATCATTGAACATGGAGCATGAGTAAATCCTAATTGCAAATGAAGCACAAGTAAACCCTCATTATACTTGAATTATAATGAGTCAAAACTCATTTCACACGACATATCATGATACTATACTTTACCCAAAGAATTGGAGTGCTATTAGGGCACACCCCTATTAATCATTTCATTTCATGCATAAGTGTGCAACATGGATCATATAAAATGGGATCAATCAATATCATAAGTTATTATATGATTATGTAATGTGGAATAAATACATGAAAGTACCATTAAATATGTATATGTTCATGAAGTTTAACACCCTTTATAAATACATTGGTCTGATATTCACTACACAATGATCTCTTCTTGGATAAGCGAAGTGCAATTTTGGCAGCATAACGGCGTGACATAAGGATTCATGAAATTGGTTGATGAGATATATAAGGGTGTCTCATCATATGTACGCGAAATGGTCAGTAATGGGGTCATATGGATAGATTTCCCAACAAACGTAATGGAATTTAGATGAATAATACAAAAGAATTACTTGGATGTAAAAGAGGAGAGAGAAATCCCTCATGAAATTTCTACATGGTAACGAGTGTAGACGGGAGGAACTAATGAGAGAAAAAGGGGTCTTACATCATCCAAAAATAAATAGGGATGTATGGTGTAAGAGATAAATCATATCCCAACATTTTTAATTTAAAAAAGGGGAAAACAACTTAAAGAAAATTGGATAGAAATGAGAAGGAAGAAATCCCTTACTTGGAAGTGTGATCCCAAAGGCTTGGGAGAGGCTTGAGAGTGGAATTTGGGAGCTTGGGAAACCTTGGGAGGATTATAGAGATAGGAGGGCTGGGGTTGGTTGAACTCCAAGATATTTAAGTGAAGAGGAAGTGTCACCCTGGGTGGGTTTATATAAGAAAGTAGAGGGAATTCATTGTTATTTAGGTTTGGGACACCTCACATTAAACTAATCAAAACCACAATACAACCCATGGTTTTTTCCCATGGTTTTTTCTAAAGGGGATTGGGAAAAAAAAATTAGAAGTCCAATGGCATAACATCTAAAAATAATAAGGTTTCTTATGTGTAGCTGAGTCACACTCTTATAGATAAAAATTTAAAAAGACAAAATATATTAAAAGTCATGGAGGGTCCACTAAAGCGTTGTGAAATATATAAAACAATCTCAAAATCACATTATATTAATGATAAAACATATTTTGTCTGAACATAATGTTTATATTATTTTATTACACCACTATTGGATCATCATGATGTCATTAACAACATTATATATTTAAACGGTATTTACTTTTTACCCAAAAATTCGACTGTCTTAGAAAATTATGAAAAATTCATCATCGGATAATGTTGACCTCCTGATTCAAAAAATAATTCTATTTTTATCTAAATAATTTTCTAAATATGTGAATTGTTACTTTTAAAATAAAAACTGATATTTATCGAAAATTCATGGGTTTCGACAAAAATATCTTTCAAACCTTAAAAAAAATTACAGTTGCATTCGTAAAATTATACGATAATTTATAATTAATAAAAAGTAATTTTGATAGTAATAATAATATTTTAATAAAAAGTTATTTAATTCTTAAATCAATTAATTCAACAAAATAGATTTCATAGTTTAATATTGAAAAAAATACCTCATGCGCTTTAAAAACTATTTACAAAGTAACAATAATAAAATAAATGCACACTCTATATACAAAAATAATTTACATAGTCATAATGATTGGGTCTTGTTATATAACCCCTTACAACACCCACATAATACGAAAGTTTCAGGTGTGTGACGGTGAAAAACTCTTGGGGTGGCTCTGATAACATCGCTCTGGTGATAATCTCTATTAACTTCCACTTTTCCTATAGTCTGTTCCACTGAAGCTTAACGTGTTCAAGTACAGCTTGGGATTGGTCATGAGTGAATCCCAATGATGCCACTTTCTTTCTGATCTCAGAAAAATGTTCTTCTCATGGTTCAAGCCTTCTTGATAAGGTCATTACTACCTTATCTTAGAAAATTGGATTTGTTAAAGCCCTACATTTATACTAATCATTTTATCACTGTTCAATAGCTATATTAGAAACAGTCACAATTCATAACAATATTTTAAAATATAGAAACATAAAACCAATGATGTTCACATTTTATATAACCATAATAATTCATTAACTTAGATCAAGACGAATTTATATTAATGAATGTTTGGGTCGTCACAATGTTCCTCCTATCAGCAGGTGAAGGCAGAGCATCAACAACCGGCATGGCTATTAGAACAGTTACGAATTCCCAAGTGGAATTGGAATGATGTTGTGATGGATTTTGTGACAGTTTTACCAAGGAATATTCAAGAAAATGATGTTTTATGGTTTTTTATAGACTCATTAATGGTGCACATTTCCTACCGATCATGGAATCCTTCGGTGTGGATGAGCTTGGAATGATGTACATCTGAGAGATAGTACGTTTTCACAGTTTTTCACACACTATTGTTTCAGACATGGCCACCCAGTTTACTTATCGTGTCTGGTTGGGACAACACAGGGAATTGGGTATACAGGTACTTCTATGTACATTTTACCATCCCTAGATAGATGGATAGTCAATGAGTGCAATTCAGGTTTTTTAGGACATTCTTTGAGCATGCTACATGAATTTTGGGGGATCTTGGGAAAGACACATATCCCAAGTGGAGTTTTCATACAACAAAAGTTTTCAAGAAATGATTCAAAAGGATATTTTGAGGCTTTTTATGGAAGGCCATGTTGATCACCCCTATGAGGGATGGATGTAAGAGAGGCATTTATGATGGGACCATGTCTTGTCCAAGAGACCAATGAGTAGGTGGAGTTGATTAAGAAGAGTATGGTTATTGTAAAGTATCATTGGAAATCATATGTTGATTGATAGAGAGGACCTCTAGAGTTCAAGGTTGGAGATAAAGGTTTTCTTGCATTTCAGATAGAGTTTGGGACACAGGAGGATTAGGAGATAGGGGAATCTTTCACAGAGATATGTCGGGCTGTTTGAAATTTTAGAGAGAGTCGGTCCAGTTTCCTATCATTTGAAGTTACCTCAGAGGTATTGGTATATGCATGACTTCATTCATGTTTCATAGCTATGACATTACTTTTTAGACCCGTATCATGTTTTCAGCCCGAGGAGGTTATGTTTATTGTGGATGCATCCTTCAAGAAGCCCCCAATTCAGATTGTGGATCATAACACGAAGGTTTTACATGGCCGGTATATTCCATACTAAGGGTTCTATGGTAGCACGACCGAGTGCATGATGTGTCTTTGGAGAAGGAGGGAAATTTATGGATGAATAACTTTAAGGGTGTAATTTTGTACGAACCTAGATATTCATTTATGTATGGATCATGATGTTGGATTGGATTTTAGGAAAATAGATGAAATGGTTATTTTTGGAGTAAAAGTCATGTGCATCCATGTACATGCCGTGTACCCAGTAGTCACACACAACTTCATACTGACCATGTAATGACCGAGTACATGGTTGTGTGGCAACCTAGTAGACCGTATAAGTGAGGGGTGGGTTGAGGCTAATACACGATGTTTATTTTTAATGAAAATGAATTGTTATTTTTTATTTGATATATTGGTGTGGAGGCATGTATCATATTTCGAAAGAACATCTTTTGGACGCGGTTCATAGTGGAGTGCATCATAACGACCAATGAAATCTGAACCCCTCCTGATTCTCCATACGAGCTCCGATTGAAACACTGTCAAGTGCTTTGGAATCCCACCACTGAGTTCTCAAAACCCTTAGATCCTCTATTCCTCAGTGATCCTCTCTTGTGACTTATTCATGGTTAGGAGATTTTGACCTTTTTGTAGATCTAAACCGATATAAGCTGATTCAATGGATGAAGTTAAAGTATATCAATCTTATGACATCAGGGGAGGTTGTTTCTGCCTTTTGTTGTTTTGGATTATTTTATATATACTAAAAGTGTCACAAACCAACATTTGGGGTATTTCATGATTTGGAATTTAAACCTATTTATTACCTAGTATGGTTTTACTATTTGATAATGGGATGCTTCTTATGCGTAAGGTTATACACATTTTTTATAGGATACAACATGGGTGTGTTTCCCCCTTGATTGATTTATTATAGTCATTTGGTCTGGAATTATGGTTGGGATTGCCTTATTTACCATGTCTTGTTTTGTTCGGATGGAGTTACTAATATTATGAAATGCTAGTTATATGATTAATAAATGTTGAACCAATGGCATAGACTAAGAGATTTCCCAGGTGGTCATCAATAATTGATTGATTCTATGTAAGACCAAAAGGGTTAGACCATTAGAGGTTCCCAAGTGGCAATTTATAAGATAATAAGTAAATATAAACCCAAGGTTTTAAACTGTGACAACATTCCTAGGTGGTCATTAATAATTAATTGACACTATTTCATTCCAAAGGGGTAAGAACCTAAGAGCTTCCCATGAGGTTGTTTATATTTAATTAAATGGATCTTGGACCCACAGTTTTAGAGCATGAGACCTTTCCCAGCAGGTCATTTATAATTGTTTGATGCTATGTTACACCAGAGGGGTTAGACTATGAGAAACATTTCCAAATGAGTAATTTACGAATAATTTAACGATTGTGATGAGTCTGCCATGCCAAAGCACAATCTTGTATTTGGTCTTACATGATTGTTTAGATGGTATAATGAGACATCTGTTTTGTACATTACAGAGGGGATACATAGATTACGCTAGATCTAAAGGTTACATGATCAATGGTTTGAATAATAAATGTAAAATGAATGTAATTTAAAACCGTAGTATTGTTTAGATTTTGTTATTACTAGGATGTAACTACATTCTTGAATATTACCTATTATATACATTTTTTCTAATAGTAATGTACATATCTTTTGGTAGTTTCCTACTGGGATTTGTCCGTCACCCTGTTTGGGACATGATTTAGGACCCAAAAAGATTATATGATTGTAGGTATAGATAACTGAAATATCCCTTCTTCATCAAGTACTTTATTTCCATTGGATCTTGAGAACATGGGCCAAGATAAGGCTAGCGATGCTACTAGAGTTTACCTAATTCTTTTATACTTAGGTTTTTGTATTGATTCCCAGTATTTTGACTTGTTTAGATTTTTTCATTGATACATATTCCATGAATCATATATATATATATATATTGGATTCTATTGGATTTTCTTTCAATATTCCACTGATATCCTTTTCATGGTATTAATTCTTCCACTATTATTTACTAATGTTTTCAGCTGTGTATACACTGCCAATGAGGACATAGTTTCGCCATTATCAAACCTTGTACCATGCTTCTAGTAAGTAGCATGTGGAATTTGTAGAAATGTTAATGAGGTTATGTGACCATCTGGTTCTAGGAACCTGTGGGCATCACCTTGATCTGAGAAATTATAATGTACAAACTTTGTAACATCATAGATTCCGGTGTTGCCCAAATTTGCCCTGAACCCTCTTGATCACATAACCTCTAGCATGTTTCCCCAAATGCTGGAGGATACTGAGTATATGTTAGGCCAAGGTGTGAAAATAGGGATACTATGCCCTTATTAGAGGAGTATATACATTACAAAAACACATAGTAAACAAGAATAGAATTAATAATACCCCAAAAAGGTAAACAATGAAAAACGCAAAGTAAATCTCACAGAATATACAATATATATGTATATATATATTATTCATGGAATATGTATCTATGAAATCACCCAATAAGGTCAAAATTCTCTGAAGAAATACATGAACCAATGTAAAAAAGAAACAATTAAACTCCAGTAGCATCACAAGACTCAACTTAGTCCCATGCTCTCCATCTCATACAACAATCAAGTGCCATATGATTAAGGTTGATTTCCCTTATCTATACCTATAAAAATATTATATTCTTGGGTGAAAAGAATGATCCAAATATGATGTGATATCAATCCCAGTAGGGAACCACCAAACAGCCAACATATATTTTCCTAACAGGAACTAAATATATATATAAGAGGTAATATGAAAGAATGATGAAATAAACTAAAAGTACTGAAAATTAAAAAATTCTACAATTTTAAATTACATTCATTTAATATTTATTATTCAACTGTTGAATCATGTAACCCAGGGATTTTTTCTACGATCTATATCACCTTTGTAATGAAACAAAATAGATGTCTCAGAAGGACATCTAAAAAAATATATAGGACCGAATCCAAGCTTGTGCTTTGGCTTGATAGACTCATAAAATCATTCAATTATTCATAAAATACCCCTTTGGGAATGTTCCCACAGTCTAACCCCTATGGTGTAACATAGAATCAAAAAATTATAAATGACCACCTGGGAATGCTCTAACGATCTGAACCCTTGGGTCCACGATTTTATAACCAAATATAAATTACCACATGGGAATATCTCATGGTATAACCCATTTTGTGTAACATAACATCAATAAATTAAAACAAAACATGGGAAATCTCTCATCGTAAAATACCTTGGGTCAACATTCCATCAATCAATTATAAATGACCACATGGGTAGCTCTCACGGTCTAACCCTTTTGGGTCTGACATAACATCAATCAATTAAAAATGAATGCCCGAGCATTCTCTCAGGATCTAAAACCTTGGGTAAAAATTCATTATGAATATCATAGGCATTTAATATAATTAGTAACTCCAACCTAACAAAAAAAAGTCTTGGAAAACAAGGCACACCTAACATTCATTCTAGACCAAAAAGGCATAAATACTAAATCCTGGGGGAAATACACCCATGAGGTGACCCATAAACAAGGTATCTAACCTTACACATCACTAAAAATTCTATATCAAACGGTCAAACCATAGTACGTAATAAATAGGTTTAAATTTTAAATCAACCAATACCCCAAACATGGGAGTGCAACACTTTTAGCATATATAACCCATAAACAAACAAAGAAAGGCACAACCCACCTACCTCGATATCCTACGATCAATATACTTGAACGTCGGCCCTCAAATCAGCCTAGATCAGTGTAGATAAAAAAATTGTGAAAAAATCCCAACCATGAATATCTCTCAAGAGAGGATGAATCCATAAGAGAGGATCTAGGGGTTTTGATTACTCACTAGTGGGATTCCAACGCACCTGACAATGTCTTCGTCAGATCTCTGACAAAGAATCTGGAGGGGTTCATAATTTATCATCCATTTTGTTTCACTCCTGTATAAACTACATCTATATGATGATATTAAAAAATATGAGAAATGACTCTAAAATAATATATCAAAAAAAGTACATGTTTTGTTAATTAAAACATGATGTCGTGTGTTATCCTCAACAGACCATTTACTTAAGTAGTCTTCTAGGTCACCACAAGGCCATTTACTCAGCTGTTACATGGTCAGTACGCAGTTGTGCATGGATACTAGGTACATGGCGTGTACATGGAAGTACATTACATGTACTCTGAAAATCCCCATTTCTTCCTTTTTACTCAAAACAACCCAAAATCAAGATTCATACCTAAAAAGAAGTTATGATTTCTTATAATTTGATATTTGTAGATAATTTATCATTATTTTCTAATACACTCATATTGTATTCTTATATAAGAGACTTGTTCTATTAAACATATGAATGTGGGAAATATTTTATAGATCTAATGATATTTTTACTCAGTGAAACGGTGATTATACTACCATGGAGTGGAGTATGGGTTTTGAACTATTGAGATGCATTGAATAAGGGGATATAATTCATCATAAAATACAATGATATTATCAAGATTATGCCTCATGAAAAGGTAATGTTTAGGAGAAAAGTTTCCCAACTACTGATTTATAGTTTTCTGTTGTAAAATCTAAAAAAAATATAGTGGGATTATAATTCAGTGAAATTATTGTCATATATACAGATCATACATTTTTAAATTATATATTACCTTATAAATAGTTTAATATAATTATGAGAATTTATTTGGAGTTGGATAATTAATACAATTGATCAATATATTACCATATTGGAAAACTTAACAAGGTGGTCAGTGTTTTAATTTGAAAGGATCCTTCTAGGTTCTATTTGATAATAATGACTAAATATACAATAATTCTATATTTTCAAAGGAAGAATCTATAAATCATGATGTAAGGGGAGAACTAATATCCATCTCAAATGATTTTTCAACCATCTATCTAGGATAAGATTAACGATGCACATAAAGAATATGTATAGCTAAAAAAGAATGTGATAAATGTTATGAATTTTATCATTGATTGTGATAGAATGATTTGGTTCAGGATGCATGTATGTGTCCAATAAATACCAGACTTCAAGAAAAATTTTCTTGTGGGAAACTCATAGTTCATAATTCTTGATTTAATCCACATATTATGAAGATATATAGGGATCTAAAAGATTATTTTTTGTGGGAAAATATGAAAAGATATATTACAGAGTGTATCTCGGTGCTTGGTATACCCGAAAGCTAAGGCTACAGAACACATGTCTAATAGGATATGATAACCATTAGTCATACCTGAATGGTAATAGGGAAACAACAACATGTATTTTTCACTCGACTGTCCAAAATGTCTATAGGTCATAATACTATTTATGTTATAGCTGATCACCTTAAAATGTAAGAAAACATCATGTATATCAGATAATATTTCTCTCTTGATCATCATTGTAGAATATATATTAATGAATAAGTACGATTGTATAGAGTTCCCATTTATATTCTATATTATTAGGATCAATGGTTTACATAAAATTTCATGTGAAGTCTTCAATAATCTATGGAATCAGAGTTTTTTTCAACAACTAACATCATCATCAAATATATGGCTAGTTTTGAGAGATCCATTCAAACCCAAGATGATATCCTGAGAAATTGTTCTATATATTTCAAAGGATATTAGGGTAAACACCATCCTCTAATTTACTTCTCTTAAAATAATAGATTTAACAAAACCATTTAGATTTCTCCATATGATTCGCTCTAGGTAAATATGTATAGAAATCGAATTTTCTCATTTGATGTTTGAGAGGAAACAATATTGATACCTAAGACAGTTTTTTAATTGTCATAGAATGTAATATCCACTCTACAACACATCAATGTTGTAATGAGTCAATAGAAAAGTTATTCTTGAAATTTATAATGAAATCCAAAAATCAATGTTGGTGAGATGTTATTACTTCAAATGTTTCCACATAATAATGTTATGATATTAAAAAAAGAGAAATCTAATCCCTAGGTACCATTCCTTTATGATTAATGATCTAGTAGGGACAATATCTTATTGCTTGGAGAATCCACCAAACCTCTCTGATGTTCCAGATGTGTTCCATGTATCTCTCCTGAGGAAGTACGTACAAGATTCTTAACATGTAATAAACATTGAGTTTGTAACATTAGAACATAATTTTTAAGATGAAGAATAATCTGTAGAAATATTTTATTGAAGTGATAAAGTTTTACATAACTTGAATAGTTATTATGTTAAAGATAGAAAGTGGAATAAAAAATTCAAAAAATATACATGGGAACTCAATCATGGTTTTAAAAAGAGATTTCATCAATTGTTTTTATTTTTTAGTTGTATAATTTTGAGTTAATTTCTATTTTATAGGTGGTAGAATGTAACAACCCATGATTTTATGATATATTTATCTTTAAATAAATTTTGTTTCCTCAATTACTTTTGATTTATGTAAACTCATGTCTAAATGAACCTAAATATAATATTCAATTATAACCTATTAATTAAATAGGAATATTGAATACAAATATAAAATTTTCTAGAAATAAATATCAAATTTCAAGGGTTTAGATTAAGAAAATATATTTACTGTAAAGTCGTTATATGTATTAAAGAAATACAGTTCTATTAAAAATGTATATTATTTCTTTTGGTAAGCAAATAAAATAAAAAAATATATATAATTTTTTAAAATTTATTTGTAAAAATTATCTTTATTTTTGAAACCATAAGTTAAAATTATAATAGACCTAATTTTTTATAAATTATTCTAAATATTGAATTTTCGATGAGTAGTGGAAAAATAGTTTTTTTATTAAAAAATGTCATTTTTTAAAGCATCCATAAATTCCATTTAATTTTAAAAATATAAAAAATCCAATTTAATTTCATTGATATTATTAATAATCCAATTACATCCTATGAAATTCATTTTATGTTATAATTTGGTATCAAATATTTTTATAATTCATAAAACATTTATTTGAAAATTGCTTTACATTAGGTTTAGTGGATTTAATATAAAATTAAATTTTACCAATTCTTCGAATTGAATTTTTAAAAGTTGATTCTATATTCAGAATTATTGTTATCAAATTTTGTTAATATTTCTTTTTTATTTTTTGGTCACTATGTATCATACAATTGGTGATTATTTGTCACCTATTTATGGGTAAATCTAGTCAAAGATGGTTAAAAAAATAGGCCAAGGATTTAAAATTTATCTAAATCATGAAATTATAATAAATTTTGAATCTATATCAGCCTCTTGATAGAATTATTAAATATATTACAACATGGTTCATTTTTTAGTTGATTAGTATATTTATATTAACTTAAAAAAGAATAAATAGAATATTCCACTCTCATGACATTATTATATCTAATATTTTTACATAAGTGAAAAAAGACGATAATTTTATAATAAATGATTATTTGAATTATGAAATATCTTTTTTAACATGATAATTTTTTTTAATTCTTTTGTTTAATATTTCCATTAAATTTTTACACAATGTCGATACAGTATTATTTCAATAAATAGAAAAATAAAACAAGTGATATTAAAAATATTAAATGTAATATAATTTTTATGAATATTCGGGATATAATAATTTTTTTAAAAATTTTAACATATTATTGAATTTTTAAAGGATTATTTTCAAATTAATAATCATTCATGTTATTTCCAAGTCCAATTTAAGTGAATTGTTACAAAAATAAAATTAATGATATTTTATAATAAATAATATTTTATTAAATTATTTAAAATTACCTGAAATATTATATTTGGAAAATTGAATGAAATATGGTCTAAAATGTCAACAACGATCCATTTATAGGTAAAAAATTTTAAATAACTATTTTTGACAATTAAATATATTATAATTTGATTTAATTGTAATTTTCAAAAGGGTTAAGAGAGGATTAAAACATGGGGATAAGGGTTAAAAAATCACCTAAAATTATTAAACATTTGTTTTATTTGAGTATTTAAACTCATACTTAGAATATAATATAGTAATATATGTTTGGATCCATTTTTTCATGTAAATTAATTTTTAATAACATTGATAATTTAAATAATTTCAAGAGTGTCACTCCCTTCACTTATATAAGATAACCCCATCTCCTTCATTATTACCAATTTTTGACCCTTATAAAACATCCAATACCAACCATATTACATTTAATGATTTATTTTACACACCCTACATCATATTTTAAGAGAAACATACCATATCTTTAGATAATAAGTTGTAAGAAAAAAATGAATTCTCAATAAAGAAATATAACTCCTAATTGAGTGTTTTCCATTTAATTTATTCTCATAAATCCTCTAAATAAATGGTATGAATTATAAAATAAGATATTTATATCTAGAATATTATTTATTTATATTATAATTATGATAAATCTATTATCCACCTTTGTCCAATCTATTTCAAAATTATAACGTCGCTCGTGAGTATATAGGGACAACAACCTCAATGAAGTGATATGATTCATTTTCTATTTCAACTTTCCATCAATTGTAAAATATATATGAATAATGAATAATATATATATATATATATATATTATAAAAATTATCCTAAAAATTTAAATCATTAGTTACATTTCATTAGATCCATCAGTCAAAATATAAATCCATTGCCTATGCATATATATGGCCTATCATTATGATGCCTGATGTAATTCACATTTATATCACTAATTTAGGTTTGAATAAATAATTAAATATATGTATAATTAATATATATGTTATTTATATCACTAATAACATTTTGGAGCGGATTTTTCCATTATAAATGAATAACAACCAGAAAAACTGATCCTAAATTCCCATAAAAAAATGATTTTGTTGCCAGCTAGAAATAAGGATTTGAATAATGGATTTTTTTTGTAAATATGTGGTTAAATTTTTTAAGTTCATAATTTATGTTATTATATGTATATTATTTACTATTTCATATATTTATAATAATCTTAAATTTATTTTATTAAATGTTTAATCTCTTTCAAAACAAGTTATACTTCGGGTAAGGGATATATGTTACAATCTCATTGTTAATCTAGATTTTTTTAATGAATATGTTTCCTATGATGAAATTGTAGGATAAATAAATAAATAATCCCAAAAATTTAATTCTCCTATCGTTATTTCATGACATAATATCATCCCTTTGATTTTTTCCCTTTACATTCTCAAAAAATTGAGAGATTATTTTTAGGGAAACACAACATTATTTCTCTCTTTAGGAGAAAATAATATTTTTACATGTCCATGATTTGAAACAAAATATATATTAATGTTTCAAATATTAAAATTTCATTATTTAATTTCATTATTACCAATATTTTATCTCATACATAATTATTTATGTCATCTTATTTTCATTTCTCGAATGAGGTAGTTTTTTCTTTTTAATAAAAATGTTACTTAAATAATTATTTCAATATGGACACCATGATTGGAATTTCATTCCATAATAAACACTCAATTATTTAATGATACCTTAATAATTTTCTCTGGTTATTTTTTTAAAATTAGTTTCTTTATTATTTTTGAGAGTTTCATATTTTAAATCAGTTATTTTAAAGTGAAAAAGTGTCTTTTCCTCATAAAATGTTACTATGTATTTTTTTGTAATTTTTCATCTATGAAAACAACCATGATGTTACTTATAATTTTCTAGGGATATGATCCAAATTAAACCATCCACTTACATTTATTATATGTATATTATTGATGATACTTTCAGTATATTTCTATGAAATATGTTTCATTCACTTGGGTTAAATATGTTATGATGAAACCTTTATGAATCCTATTTATTTTACATGGGTTAATCGATGATGAAATAATGAATATTTTTTAATCCTTTTCCTTTTACATAAGTTATGTTATGATGATATTATAAATTTTCCATGTACATATGGAACACACACATATATATATATATATATGAAGTTAATTATGTGATGTGTAAGCCTAAAATTATATCACCCTCCAATTAATTGGATTAAATGGATATCTAATGAGATAATAACAACCATAATGGGTAGTGAACCAAGATAATCCAGGTCCATAATCCACTATGTTAGTATTTGGTGTGAACACTGACTATGTATTTTTTTTAATGGGGTGTGAACACAATCTATCATTATTTTCTTTGGAGTGAGTGTTTATTAAGGAAATACTTTACCATGGTTATTCTTATGCCACAAAAATATGTCCAATAAAAATATTATTCTATCAAATATAATGTTATTTGTTTCATTTATGATTAATGTATTATTTATTTCCAATCCTTATCCATGAATCACATTTTCATTCTTTGAAATTAATGTATTGGATTTAAAATGTTAACATCATGTTCTCATACACATTTATTAATGTTATGTTTAAGTGATCATTGATATCTCTCTTATTTACCCATAATAATCATCAAAGATCCAATTTAATTATGTTTACTTTCCCTATTTGATTAATAAAATTTTAATGTATGATATTTCTATGAAGCCTTATAGTTATAAAGATCATAGTTGGACTAAATTAAGATATATTATAAACATGTTATTTATTAATCCAAATTTCTAGTGACACTAAAACTATATTATTCTCATGTGGATCATTATTTTCAGTAATTAATATTCATCAAATATGAATTAATAGTTATGTATGAAAAATATTGGGAAATTATATTAAAGGAGAATATTCCCATGTTATTGAAAAAATAGGTTTCGATATGAAATAAAAAACCATATCGTATCTATACCATGTTAAATTTTTTTCGTCTAATAGTTCATGTAAAAAATATAGGAAGAACTAATTTTATGATGCAAAATCACGATAGAAACTCCCCTGAAAAAAAATAATAAAGGATCCCAAGAAGGAAACTGCCCCTGAAGCAAAAGGATTCTCATATTTCTCGAGTACAATAATAAAAGGATTATGGATATATTTCATATCAGAATAGAAGATCTAATTTGAGAAAGTTTTACTGGTGTGTTGAAAGGTATGGAAACCAATGGTTTACTAATTGTTTTTAAATTCATTTCTAAGAAAAGAGATATAACCAACTGGTATTTTTGTGAGAAATCAAGGAAGTACATAAAGATGAATAAACCTAGTGTTAAGAGTGAACCAAATTATTGCAACCAAACATGATTTGAGTATTTAGAATAGAGAATATGTACATGTGGAATCATGGTCTATTAAGATGAGGAGATCATGAATAGACTACATATAGTGATTAACTATATTTTGAAAGTAAAAATATTTCAAAGGACTCATGAAATATTATTTCATTCATAATGATATGGGAGATATATATATAAATTGAGTTGATTACGGATTATTTGAAGATCGAAAATAGAATGGATAAAGAAGAGCTGAAAACTAATGAAAATGGAAAATTTGTTGTTATATATGAATAAAATAACATTAATGATATGTTTTTCAAAAATATTTATTTAATGGTTTAATGAAAATTATGAAAATAGTGTAGTTATTTTTGGAATAGTTCCAAAGTTTTTGTGAAAATATTATTATATCAAGAAGAGATTTGTAGGGAAAAAATTCAAGTACCAGTCAATTAAGAGTCTGAGACATATAATTTGATGAAAAATGATTCATATGAAATAATCATGCCAAAATAAAGTGTAATGAAAAAAAATATATAATATAATTTCACAATAATATAAGTAATTAATGTGGGTCAAAATAATGTTCTAGGGTAAGAGGAAACACTTAGATCGATTGTTTCCTATAAGAATAAACAAAGGAACCTCCTCATTCCCTATTTTAATTTATGATTTATGATGACTTGTATTGAATTTATTAATATTTTTAGTGTGGTAAATACTATATGAAAAATATTTCCTTCCATTATTTTTCAACAATAATGAAATAGAATAGTGGGTGCATCCCTTAAGGGGGGGTAAAAATAAATATTGGGCTATCAATATATCACAAGATATTTGAATCTATTTTTCTAGAAAATTGAGACAACCCCGTAAAATATGGATTATGATGTATTTTAGTCATAAATAAATCCTCTTTACATTATTTTATCAAACATGTTATATTGTGGTGGTGTTGAATTATGAAATGAAAAGATAAAGGGGGATTTTTATGATTTTCCCCAACACATTTTAATGTGTTTTTTTAGATATGTGTAATCTATAATTTTTTTTTTGTAAATTTATATATAAAAATTATGAAATGTGATATATGGAATGATATTAGTTGGTTTTCATTTATACCGTATATTGAAAAAAATTATAAAATACAAATTTTTCTCGCCAATATGTTTTCCAAAGTTGAGATATGGTGGACTCAAAAATGTAATTTGTTAAGGAAAATAATGGTGTGTTATACTTCCCTAATTAAGGAATTGATTTATTCATTAATAAATGAGACATGGTTTAAATAGAATGATGAGTTGAGAAGACAGACATTGTACACTCTAATTTTCTTTTCAATAAGGGGAGAAACATATAAGCACACATATTGACATAAAAAATGTGTGTGGATAAAGAAAAAAATTACTAAGGGGGAGGTTTTTTATCCCAAATGGTTTGGTATTATTTTATATAAATATGTCAAGATGTTTTTTTGAAGAGAATATATTATTTGAGGATTTTTATGGATAACATACTCAAGACTCAAATGTGATGATTGATTTTTTTTCCTAAAATAAATCAAGGACGAGTGTTGATTGAAAAATATGGTACATATTTGGTGGAAATATTGAAACCATAAGGAATATTACGGATGAAATCCAGAGATTATTGAGAATGGATTGGGATTATTTATGGAATCTCTAGTGTGATGTGAAGGACTTCTCTAACTTCCATACATGTGGTCGATCCACTGACCATGTGGTCACTTCTAAACATGTAGTTGATCCACTAACAATGATGTCACTAAATGAATTATTTATTATACTCATAAAATTGTATTATTGGATATTTTCATACATACGACCCATCACCATGGTCAATCTTATTCTTTTTCATGGGGCCAATCAGTTTCATAGAGTAAGTTTTTAAAATCAAGATTATTCACGTATATAGTTTTATTTTGAGGAAACTATTCGTTTAGAATACGAGATTCCAATTTTTTTATTCTGATGAAATGAATTAGATGATTATTTTTGATGTTTTCTTAATCGTTCATTAATTTTAATTATATTTTCATTCAGGATGAGAATTAAATAATCCAAAAGGATGTGATTCTTTGAGATTGAAATTGTTTGATTTGAAATGGAATCTATTATGTTTGAACATTAGATCAACAGTGAAAGATCTACATTAAAAGTAATTGATGATCAAAAGTACAAATAAAAGTATATATCTTCATCATAATCATATGATCCTATGTATTCTAAAATTATGTCTCTGTATAATCTATGTGTATGTTTTCCTCTAGTGTTAGCCTTTTATGGAAATGTGACCTTTCATCATACGTATTTTGGTTGTATAACATTGACCATATTTCATTACCACATTAAAAAATTATAGGATGGCTAAGATATATAAATTTACTTTTATAAGAACCTTTATTCAAGATGGTGATCCTCATAGAAGAGAAGTATGATTCAATACATGTGGAAATTTTGAGTGTGTTTAAATAATTATATTTCATATTGAATTAAAAGAAGGAATAATTACAGTGAATTCATTAGATTTATAAGTTATTTGAGAAATGTATTTGAATATTATTAAATTAAGAGATAAATAGAGACTATTATTTATTGACTTAAAATAGGAGATTACAACATAAATTAAAGAACTTAAGATTTATAAATTAGAAATTATTTGAATTATATTAAAATTATATTATTCAATGTGATTTTAAATATATTCTATTTTTGAAAGATGATATAGTGATATTAATTGATAAATCATTGAAATTATGTGATAATTTTGAGTTCTCGAGACATTATTATCCTGGATATAGAGGGATAAAAATTTGGGATCCCAAGAAGAAGAAGGATAACTGTTGTGAAAATATTTATTTATAAATAATGAAGAAGAATCCAATCCCATAATATGTAGAGGAAGTGTTGAGATCAACACCACTATTAATGTTCCTGAGGGAGTATGTGTATATACTTGTTGATATAACTTCTTGTAGAGTAATTATAACATCTGATAGTGTAGAGAATACTATGACTTGGAGGTCATTATTTATTAGACTTTATATTGAAGAATCAATGTATCTTATAGTGGAATTTAGAAGTTTTGGATAACAAAATGAACTATATATTGTCGATTGTTGTGAAAGAAAGTGGCGATTGCATTTGGGAGGTAAAATCAACATGGGAAAAATTTTACCTTTTAGATGAACATTATAAATATAATATGCATGTCTATTTCATATTACTAATACACATGAATGATATTTTTAGAGAAATAATTGTTTAGATTATATACATAATAAGTTTAAGAGGATGGGATAAAATTATAAAACTCATACAAGGAAATGTGATCATTGATTCACCCCTATCCATCATAGTGATCCAATCATATCCATGAATAAATAATGCTACTAGAAACCTTTTCAAGAATTTATGTAGGATACAATTCATGAGTCTTATAAATATGGGTGGGGTGTTCATAACACTAAATGGAATCACTAATAACACATAATTTTCATAGTGATCAATGAATAACATCATCAGGATTCCCTCATCATAAACCAAAAGCTAATGATATCCATTCCAGTGGTCAATGCAATTAGGGGATTTTACAAATAAAATTCCCTTTATAAATAAATAATTTCATTATTTAGTAATGTAGTTATAGAAAACACATGGAATAATTTAATTATTTTGGACCAATATAAAATACATAATGTCATATTTAAAATATCATTATGATTATTAACCAATGACAACATAGAATTTGTATAGTGACTCTTATTATTATTATATTTTCATGGTTTCAATAAATCCAACTGAAATAAATTAATGTAGAGATGGCCTCAACCAGTAGGATCATACACTATGAAGCTCATTTATTAGAGCATCCAAAGGAGATGATATCATTGATATTTCCCCTTCAACAAGCCCATGATAAAATCCCACAACTAATTCTCAAGAAAAAACATTTATGGGAGAATATCAAGATTATCGAGAACACAACCCAAACCTTGTTTGTTGAACCACCCAATTAATGTTTCACCATCACACACCATTCTCCTAGGGTGTATATAAGCATAATAAGGGGTTATGTTTCTAGACCATAACTGTATAAATTTTAATATTTTATTTTCAATTAAATAATTAATATATAAATCCCTTTTTATTTTTAGATTTTCAATTATTATATATCACTTTTTATGAAAGTAAGATTTTTTGCTTAAATTCATCAAAATTATATTTTTAGGAAATATATATTTATAATTATGAAACTATTTTGAAAAAATCTTAAATTTTTGGAAGAAATAATATTTTTTATAAAAAATTCTCTTTAGAAAATAATTATTTTTGACAATATGTTTAAATGAAGACCAATGTATTTTTTATAAGGGTCAAAAATTGATTAATATCATAAAACTAATATTTTATAATAAATAGAGTTTTTTTATATAAAAGAGAAAATAAATAGATTTATAAAATTATTTTGATCAAATTAAAATTATTTTCTAAAATTAGAATCTTGAAATTATTGAATGTTTATTTTTTTAATAATTTCAGAAGATAGTAAAATTTTCAGGAAAAATTAAATATGATAGAAATCTATGATTTGTATTATGACATCATAATATCCCAAAAGTTAGGTAATAAATAATATAAAATTCAACAATGAATAATTATAAATTTATTTTATAAAATAATGTTTTTATTAATTTATTTTATTAATTTTCTAATCATTTAATGAATCATACAAATATATATTATATTTCAATGTTTTTAATCAATTCTTTATGAACATGACTCACCTATACACCACCGGTGGTATTATATTAATATTTTTGGGTTTTAACCATATATAATATTTAAAAACACACATATTTGGTTGAAACCATAAGATAAGTCATGGATTGGTTTGTGGATTTTTATAAATTATATGGAGTCTGAAATTTATCATTTAATTTATTAATGAAATAAACTCTCTTTTTGAAAATTTCCACCCAACCACACACTCCACATCAAATAAAACCCATTGAGAATTTATTTCATCTATCTATCCATCTAAATATCCCTATAAAGGCCTTCCAATTCTCTTAATAATATCCTCCCAAACTTTTAAAACCACACTTTCATGGTATTGGGGTTATCTCATCCTCTTTATTTAAGAAATGCCTTTTTTATTATACCATTTGGTTCTTAATTTTTCAAATTGAAATTCATTTCTACACATAAATATTACTATCCTTATAGTATCTAGGAAATTAGAGACCACCTTTCACTCGTATTAATTCCTTCAATGAATTGTTATGTACGCCCGTTATACTTCCAAAAAATATCCAGCGAATTTTCCATGCCAAACATTTGTGTAATGAATACTGATCCCTATTTCCACTAAAGGTTATTCATAAAGACATAGAAAATCTTCATTTATTGGAATTATCCACATCTGTATCCCATACATCTTAATAATGGATTTAAAATTTATTAAAGTCATTCTAATTATTTATGATCTATATGGAATAGTAATTCAGGCACACGATATAAATGTGATGGGTGGGCCCAGAAGTATATAACCCTCCTTTGAATTGGGTGATGTTTTTATCTCATGAGATAGCATGTATGCAGAATCAAGTGTTATATTAATTGAACTATTTTATTATTTTTCAATGTTAGCCATGAAATATTCTTATTATGTAATGTTTTATATTGTTTCCATATTCATATGTTTCTTAATCATTATCATCTTATATCATGATTCAATGTCCATGTTTATTATTCACACACCCTATAAGTCACCTTGATATTTCGACTAATATAAATGTACTAAATGCATTATTTTATGATTCAGTAATACCATTACTGGGCCGTATATCTCATATGTTTCTTTTGTACATCAAATGGTTATCCCATGTAGTATTATCAGAATGATAGAATATAAGGGATTCATTTTTAATTTTTTTTTATAATCTCTTCATACCCATATTTCATGTTAATATATTCTAGGATGAATTTCTCAAATGTGCAAGTTTTTTATAGTTTTTGGATTGCATTATGTGTTTCTTTATGTAATAAATCATTAATTACAGTTTATAAAATATATTGGGGGTTCATAGTTGGTATTAGAGGAAATATCAAGTTATTTTTGGTAATTACGATTAAAACATTTTTGTAATATTTATGTATAAGTATACACATTTACAAAATCACAAAATATTTATACAGTACATAGGACATGAATTTAATGAATGAAAATTCATGTTTGGACATTATGTGAAGATGCAGCACCAGATCAATTCTATCTAGTTATAATAACCCTAGAAAGGGAACATTTTTAATTGAATCAATCATTAACTAGTGAAAAATAAAATTTAATTGTTGTAAAATTGGTTTGAAACTCTTATAACATATATGTAATCTAAATTTACAAGCTATTTGTGAACAATTTTGATTGGAAAACAATAATTCCCCTTCAATTTTGTGTTTGCAAATAAACTTTCGATAACATATATTGAAACCTAGAAATTAAATGGGTAAGGAGTGTATGTTATTTATATCTATTAAGTTTTCATATTTATACTTTTACATGTTTTATATTTTCAATATTCTCATCTATATGTCTATTTTTGATTATGTAAATTATTTAACCAAAGTAAAATAATGAATAGAAGGATTATAGTACATATTTTTAGGCATTATTTTAGATCAAACATGTGTAACAGAGATATTCAAACACTATAAAAAATGATAGTCAAGTTCCTAGTGACGATGTATAATGGTTCAATTATTGCAACCCAAGTAGATAACTCACTCCCTACCAGTATTGGTGGGTGGAATATCCCAACGAATCTTCTACTACCCCATTTTTTTAATTAGATGCGATTTTGGGTAAGGATTGCTTTCCTTAAATAGAACCAACATAATTTTATAAGATAAGGTAATATCCCAATGTATCATTAACCTCTATGTGATTTTATACATCTTTAGGTTTGAGGATTAATCTCATTTGGTATTATAATCTCACGAATATGTATTAATTCCTTATAATCAAGTGAATCTATCTCTAATGACTGAGACGAAGGAAAATATCATCATTTATGACATGTTCATTGTATGGAAATATGATGATGAGTTTCTTGAGGAATTTCATTATATTCTTACAAATCATGACATTGACATTTTAATCGATATTATACTCAGTGAATTTTCAATATACAAGACTCTATAAATAATATCCAATATTTAATTTTTTGAGGTGATGTTTCAACTATTGGAAACTTTAGTTAAAGGGTTTATAAAACTATGTGAATCATCTTTGGGTTTGGTGACGCATTATTCTAGGGATATGGGTGGCTTATTGTGCCTCTATATTGATTATTGTGAACTCAAAATGGTTATTATAATAAACAAATATAATTTTCCATGGATTGAGGAATTGTTTAATTAGATGCATAGATCATTTACTTTACTAAGGTGAATCTATGGATGAGGTATTATCAATTAAGGGAGGAAAAGTAGGATATCCCCAAGGATAAATTTAATAAATGGTATGGTCACTATGACTTCATATAGATTCCATTTGGACTCACTAATTCTGTAACCATATTCATAGACTTAATGGATAGAGAATTTAGGGATTACATTGAATTTGTTTTGTATTATTTACTAATTATATTCTTATATACTCTACCCGAATGAAGCATCACAAGGTTAATTTTAATTCTATATTTATGACCCAAAAAAGGATACATTTTTTCCGATGTAACGTAAAATGGGGTTATGGATGGAGCCATTAACACTCTTGGAGAATGTTATCACTACTAAAGTGATATCTGTTGATGCTTCAAAAAAAGAGGCTATTGAATGATTTCATATCATGAATTCTATGGAAGAGATTGATAGCACGTAGGGAATAATTAATTTTGACATGGATACATATATTTAATAACTACTAAAACTCAGATAAACTAACTAAAAATATAGTATGTGGAATGTCTGAGTATCAAACACATAAGGAAAATTCTTATTTTCTAAATTAGGTAAATCGATTTAAATTGATACTGTTTTGTTGTTTGAAGAAAAGATAAATACTGCAAAAATGATTAGTTTTTAATAACAAGAGAGAAGAAAGCCCGGTTCAGATATATTAATTTTTTGAACTAGTGAATCAATTGGTAATTCATTTTCTCAGTCATGCTGTCGGAATTGGGTCAATAGGGATCTTTGGTCTCTGTATATTCCACTAATCATGTGATTTCTCCATTGTAAGGGTAATATATTAAATTAAATAATTGATATAGGCAACCAAAAACCATATTTAAACATAATTAATTTTGATTTCACAATGATAAATACACAAAACAAGCCAATTAATTGATGTAATGAGAGAAACATCCTCATGTCAAAAGAAATGGTCATAAAATTTCAAAAATAAGAAGAATAGAATTTATAATATGAGTTTCTACAATACAAAACATATATAATAAAGATAAACATCACCAAACCTCACTTAACACTATAATAACATCACCTAAAAAATAAAACTAATTTCTCATGCTAGGAATGATGAGAATAGGCATAATGGATACCCAAGTAATAATTTCAACAATGAATGTTGGTGAATCATAGTTCAATATCATCACTCTATCATCTGGATGTTGTCCATTGACATCGACCCTAGTCTTCTGGTTATGGGCCTTTTTCCTGTTGTAGAGATGATGGGGAAATAAAAAATAAATTTGGTCAAAACCCTAATCACAACATCATTAATTTTATATCCACTATGACACATACATAGTGTCTAATAATTTACTTGATGTGTTATCATTTAATTTAAAGGTATCATAAATTCCATCATGAATCTTCCAAAAACTCATTTAAAAACTCACATAGTTTAAATGGAATTAAATATGTGTAAATTCTCTTAATCCATTATTTCAAGCACCATCTTTCCTAAAAAATCATGTGCTACACTGCTTCGCTTCCATCAGGGTGTGAGGGTTCTTTTAGCACATAAATTCTACACTTTTTTATCCCTATCAAAATATTAATTGTTTCTATCCCTAAAAAATATAACATGTAAATTGGTTTAAAATTGTGAAATAACTATCATTTACATAAAAAATTAGTATATTAAAATTCGATAAAATATATTCATGAAATATAACTACTAATTCCCCCACACATGAATTCATACTTGTCCTCAAGTATTGAATCTCAATATACTATAAATGATATTTACTTTACCATACATCATATTCAATTTAGACAAAATAAATTGATGAAATAGAAAATTAAAATATTCTTACACAGTAGAAGAATACCGTTGAATGCCTCACCTTCTAAAGAAAAAATATATCCATGTATTTTACATTTCTCCTTCGAAACAACCAAGCAGTTTAATTCTTGAAATTTTATTTTTCAATTTTTTATTAACATGAATTCCATTTTGAATTTACCCCACATGCATTTTTCCATTGATTATCCATGTATAATGTAAATTGAATTCTTCATATACCTCAATAACATATCACTTCCCATAGGCTTTGGAGGAATCTAACATCCCCACCATATATTTATTGAGATCATAATTATTCATATGGGATTTACCATTAAGGTTCAAATAACACTGATGGTCGATGTTGGTTTGCAGATGATATAGAAATTAAATCTAAAAAATGAGGTTTGAATCTAATGTGTAATGAATGATATCAAGAGACAAGATTAATGAATGTCTCCCTTTATAAATTTAATATCTCACTTCCAAAAAATCCCCAAATTGATCCCATGATACAAGTATGAACAATGAGAAAATATACCTCTCCACATTTCTTTTCCCTATGTTTCTCATCAATTTGACCGACTGAATAATTTATGTTCCATCATTGTAGCCTATTGAGTTTGGTGTAGTTTTTCCTATCTATAATCATAGTTCCATGACCCCTTGAGTATGTTTTAAACACTTTATGTTCAGCTCCTATGGCTTTCAGTGTTGTTTCAAGGGTTAAACCATTGAATGGACTTGACTGGTCAATGCTTGCCTTTGGTGTTGAGGCTACAAACCATGTTTTCTTAGCTAAAATAATTTGACTTGATTTTTTATCTTTCTATTGTGGTAGTTTTGATATACATACATGTTAATAATTTCTATTATTATAATCCAGAAAATTTATATCTTCACAATAAATTACTTTGGAATTTTGGTTGGCCATCATCACATTCAATTTCTTTGACACGACATTCATTTTGTGGTGTCCTACTTGTTGTCTACAATGTACACTCCATGTGATCACCGGTATTATTTCCCCTATAAAAAAATATTGTAGGATAAATCATCCAATAACTCATAGATCTACTATGGTGAATTTTACATAATCGATCCTCTGGAAGAAACATCAACTACCAAACACTTTCCCTACGATAATCTATTATAGAAAGTTTGGATTAACCAACACATTTTGATGCCAAAATGGGGACATCATCTTAATAATAAATTGAATCATTATCATGATATATATATAATTATTATTTATTATATTACTCCTAATATTAAATACATAAAAATATATCCATTGAATATGAGTGTGGGAAAAACCATATTAAGAATTTTCATTCCATATCCCCGTATGTGGTCATTGAATGTAGTGGAAGAATTCAGTTCCACTCCCATGAATTGTCTTTCAATGATAATATGAAGAGTTATAGCCTCATATAATTATTTACAACCATTTGAAACTATAACATGTGATTGATTTCTAGGAAAATCATGATTTGTGTGTTGGGTTCTTTATCAGGTTGCTTGGAAAATTGAAGTGAATGTAGTATCATTTAAGAGACTTCCGAATTCATCTCAAAGTATTGTAAAACTGCTGGGGATATGAAAATACTTATAATGACCCCATATTTTAGGGTCTTCCATAATTTTTTAGTGCTTTTCCCTTTTTATTTCTTCCTTCATGTTTTGGTCATTCACTTTGGCCCATCTCATGATTAGCTCCTTCAAATTGGCATCTACCAGCTATGATGTCACGTTATTTTTCAGCCCTTAATTTTTCCTCATTTTTATTATGAATGGTCCTTTCACACTATTTTTCATATACACGATAGTCAATTTTATGATTCCCATGAGGGGATTAGTTATATAGTATATTATTACCTAAAACTACAGCATGACACGACCAAGTGTAAAATAACGAATAAAAATAAAAATAAATATCTAGATTCTTAATTAACATAAATATTTTCGAAACCATCCTTGAAAATGATGCAAAAACGTTTATATCACATAGGGTATTGTTAATTTCTATAGGATACAAAAATATATTAATGTATAAAACTCAGACAACCAAACTAAAAATATATTACTTATAAATTATGAGTATCAAACCAACATGGACGGTTCTTATGTTCTAAATTAATTATAGAAATTTAAATTCAAATTTTTTGGATGTTTGAAGAAAAGATAAAGAATAAAAAAATAATTGGTTTGAATAAAAAGATAAAAACATTCCGAGTTTAGTGATATTCATGTTTTCTCTCTCAGGATTCAATGGATAATAGATTTATTCTGGGTTGGTGTCATAATTTAGTCAATATGAATTTTTGTTGTGGGTTCCCTACACTAATAATATAATTGTTCCATTGGAATGGTCATATACTATATTCAATCATATATATTGGGAAGCCAAACCATTTTTGAAACACAATTAATATAGATGTCATAGTGATCATATACAAAACATGCCAATTAATTGATGCAATGAAATAAGCATCCTCAATTAATAATGAATGGTCATGAAATTGTAATAAGAGGGAGATTAGAATTGATAAAATGAGTTTCAACAATAAAAAACAAGAATAATAAATTGAAACAACCTTCAATGGAACATCCCCCTATAATCAAATCACCCGACACAAATAAAACTACCCGCTCATGCAGGGCATGATGAGAACAAGTAGCACGAATACCTGAGGAAGAATGGCGGTGAAGACGTTAGTGAAGAAAGGATCCAAATCATCATTAAGTCATTTTTAAGTCATCCATCAACACCTCCCTTGGTCCTTTATTTGATGGATTTTTTCTAAATGGGAGGACTAAGTAATAATAAATAAAAAATTTAGTCAAACCCTAGGCCACAACATCATTAATTTTTGCTTCTCACCAACACTTACATGACATATATAAAGTTACATGATGTGTAATCCTTTAATATCTATTCATCGTGAATTGAAAAACTCACCTCTTGTAAATGGAATACATGATGTGTAAATTTTCTTCTTCTATAATTTCTATCCTTATGATTCCTCAAAAATCCACGGTCATCATGCTTCACTTCCCTCCTGATAAACGTTCTGTTTAGCAGATAAATTATCAACTTTTATTCCCCATCTTCAATGATTAATATTCTCAATCAGAAAAACATTAAAAAATTTAAATAGATTATCAATTTCAATTAATATTAATATATATAAAAATTTACTATATTAAAATACTCTAAAATATATTCATGGAATATAGTTATCAGTGTTCCATAGCTAAAATGGATTAGCTTAGTAATATTATTGAATTTTGTAAAGCTTAATTAGACAATCAAGCCAAATAACCAATCTGAATCATAAAAGAGTTATGTTTTTCTTGTCTAATCTATCCAACTAGATATTTATAATGTTAAATAAGAGTCTAATAAGCAAATATATGGTCACATTTCCTACTAGTGGGGATGGAATTTTGATCGATAATGATGAATCAAAAAAATATTCATAGGTGTAATCATGCAAGAAGAAAAAAAGATAGCCAATTCCTTATAATGATTAATGATCCATGAGAATAACTACACATATCATGATATGTAATTGGATGTTGATATCTGTACATTAATGATTTGGGTGACTATCCTCTATGGGAGAAGAATAATATATATACGAATAATAATATATTTATGTAAAAATTCATGAAAAATGTGATCAATATGAACCCCTGAATGTGGCTAGATATAGTAACAGATTATGATTTTTCAATTCATTACCTTCCCAAGAAGGTTGAGAAATATAAAAATTCTCTACGTATAATGGATCCTAGTACCCTATCAATTATGAGGACCGAATGGGATCCAATAATCATGGACATTGAGAGTATAGATATGGGAATACGGAAAGTATATTTATCCTAAATGTCACTATAAAATAGAAAGTAATAAATTCATGATAGGATCAAGGATGCCTAAAAAGATGATGCAGAGCTATTGAAAAATGTAGTAAATATTAAATAGTATATCATTGCTAAATATAGAGGTATATGTTTTGGAACCCAAATATGTCTTCTAACAAACCCAATAATAAAAAGGGAATATCAGGTTGATTCACACAGTTCATCCTTCTCTATTCATCAATAATGATCTAAGGTTTTTATATAACGAAACCAAATCATATACTGTGATAACATGTAGATAGTGAATATAGAATTTGTATATTGATGTTTTTTATTATATAAATACATGTTTGAATTATAAAATTCAAATTTTATGTTGAATCCAAAACCAATACCACTATGGAAATGCGAAAACATAACTATGGGTTTTTTTGCTTGACACCATAGGATAACAAATTTCTATAAAACCTCTTGATGAGAGTTTATGTTCTTAAAATGTTAGCAAATTTCATTTCTATATTGGATGATTTAACTCTTAACCAACTCACCAATATATTAATATTGGGAGTGGTTACACATTATGGTGTTCCAATTACTATTTTATATAATCATGATATGGGGTTTACATCATGGTTAAAAATACTACATTAGAAGCACAAGAGGATCATCCTAGTTGGTGAGGAATTGGAAAGTGAATCCAAGATACCAGAGTTCAAAATTTGGCAAATAAATATTTCATGGGGACTATAGATGACACTGTAGCAGGTAATTTTCAGTATTGCAGTAGAATGAAATATTCATCCATTTGGGATTTTGAGCAATTAGTTTGGTCCCTAGGTCTTTCACGGCCTTTAGTCCACCCAAGGACTTCAAGTTAGTATGGATTTCGAGCCACCTAAAGGCCTTTGGGCTATCTCAAGTCCTTCAGGCCACCTCAAGGCTTTCAGTACACCTGAAATTGTACTTAATAGACCAGAAAGACTCTACAAGGAGCAGACTCCATATGAGGATTCAGAGCAGGTGTATTCACCAGTGAAGAAACTAACAGATGTGGAAGAAAGAGAGGGTAGGGAGTTTCCATCAGGACCAAACTGTGCATGCATGAGAAGCCTAGACGAACATCAATGCGAATGTAGAGAGCTGATATCATGATATAGATGCTGGGGAGGCACAATTCCATGTAGTTATAGTCTGGATATTCCCTCTATGTCCTATGATTCATGTAATATATAAGCCTATGGGCCTTGTAAGGTTTCCCACCATCCCTTGAAATTGGTTTATCAAAAATCAATAAAAAGAAGGAATTTAGGCCATTCATGATAAAAGAATAATATAGAAATAATTTTATGTAATTCCCTGATCCCAGTTACCCAGAGTCGGTGCATTATTACATAACATTGGAAAGATCACAAAAGATCAAGTCTCTAAAGACCGATTAGTTTAGTATCCTTGGAAATACTAGATAAATTCATAAGGTTTACATTACATCATAAAATCCAAAACTACAAAAACATTGTTTCCATTGAAAACGCAAAGATCCCATAAAATATCCCTATAGGTCATTCATAATATACTTCTTCCCATCCTGGGAAAAATAAAACATAGAAAGGGGTGATCTTAGATGCTCAGTAAGGATAACAATATAGAGGAAAATTTCTTAAATAAGCACAAACATTTAAGATAGTGTATAATACTAAAATAAAAGCATTTTAAACTTGAAATTAAGCATTATATGGAAAAGACAAAATCAAATAATGCTATTTACTTACTCAGATAGATATTCAACTAGTTGAATAATCACATGCAATATCAATAGCCACTTTCATAATGATGGAATTCATAATGAAAAACTTTCATAACCACATAGTCAAGGCCTTGTGCCAAGACGAAAATATAAGATTTTGTCAACACCTTGATCCAAGAACGTAGTAGTCCTCATGATACCTACTGATTCATCGAAGAGCTATAGCGGGATCCACCCGTCACTTACTTAGTCCAATGCATTCCTCATATTAAAAGGTTTAAGCATAACATAAACATTATTATTAAAACAATCATATGAGATGTCAATACATTATCCATAAACCATGAATTGTATAAAAATAACACATCCACAGTCAAACATATCACAAACCCTTGAATACAATAAGTATGTTTTGTATCACATAAACCAAGTTCAAATAATTTTAAAATCTATCAAAGGATGTTGACATAGATGAAATCAAAAGCTTTTTTAGAGGAATATCTCTTTCAATGTTGAAATAATTTAAGAAATTTTTTTTGAAAATATTCTTATAAGCTTGTAAGGAATGTTTTGACGCTGTTATAATGGGGAAAATAGCTGCACCCACCGTATAAGTTAAAAAATTATTCTCACCTACATTTTGTCGAAAAGGTCATAAAGTACCTTTTTTGGAAAACCACGAAATGATTCCTTTTAAAACATACAAGGTCAAATAAGGGTATAAATGACATTACCACATTGTCTAGTGAATAGTAATATTTTTGAAATACATTTTTAATAATCATGGATGTGGATGATAAAGAGGTACCAGTCGATAATTACGTATAAACAACCTCGGATAATAATGAGATTGTGAAATTAACCCTTACCTTGTACTTTTACTTGGTAAAGGGTAGGTTAAACTCTTGTATAATGGTGAAATAATTGAAATTAAATAATACAATAATCATATACATTAATATGATATCATAAATTATCTTTTAATATTGCTTTGTTAATAATATCTTAGTATTATCGTCATTTCGGGTGTTAACTAATTCGTTTTCCTTTATATGCATTGTTATGTAAGTAATGTTTGTTATGGATATGATGAATCTTATTAATATTCAGAATGATATTATGTCTTTAAACATTATTTTTAATCATCTAATGAAAATTATTCTTGAATTGATATGATGGGGAATGAATCTCATCGTGTTCGTCGAGACGGTAATCTGTACATATGCACGAGCGACAATATCATTATTTTGATATTAAAATAATATATAATTGGATGGTATGTCATATATAAAGAATACTTATCATGTTATATTTATTATTTACATCAATTAAAAATCATTATTATACCCATCCAAATAATAATGTATTGAATAACAATTACACCATGTCGTGGAGACGGTATGACGTACCTACGCAAGTATGGTGACATGTCATTCAATGGAAGGATAGAATATTGAATTTGGTTGTAAAATATTTATAATAACATCACAGTATAGATAACATAATGAAGTTATTATTTATTAAGGACACAACAAAAAAAAGGAAGTGGAAGGAGAAAGGGACTTGAAACAGGTGGTGAGATATTTACCTCTTCTTCGGGTTCTTCCTTTAGATTTGATCAAAAGGGCTCCTTAGGTTGGATTTTGGGCTAAATTAAGGCCTATAGTATGAATTTAGGATAGTTTGGAGGGTATTTGGGTAGGTTTTGGCCGAGCCAAATGGAATTTAAGGTGTGAATTAGATAGAAGGGGGAGTGCCCTTTTATAAGTGGGGTGAGGGGCACCTTAGGAAAAGATAGAAATATTATTTTATAATAAAATCATTTTAGGTTTATAATGGCCCCGAAATGATTTATTTAAAGTCTAAGGTGGTTATGGGTTAAAAACCACTCAACCAATAGATTTTATACTGGTTTGGGACACTGTATTAACTTTATCATTTAGATTTAACTCTTAGTTAAATTGTTTGACATTTACCATGTCTTTTTGTATTTTTATAATATATGGTTAATAAACATACTATATACTTCCATGAAAACCCCAAGTGGTTCATTAATGATACACCTATAATTATATAAGTATTTTTGCTGAAACCATAGATTTTTAGGAATATAATATCAATTAATAATATAATATTTTTTTTAAAAACACTTTTATGTCAATTTTTACACTATTTGGTATTTAGTTTTTTCTAAATTTATAAAAGAATTATTACTATGAAAAAAATTCTTATAACCAACCCTATCAGGTCATATTAACCTAGAAAATTAGTTTAATTAATAAAAAGTCTCAAATTACATTTATTTGGATATTTACAATATCATTTATTTTAATATTTCATTAATTAGATAGTTACTGCATCTTCATTGTGTCATAAATAAATTAAATTATTTAATGTCGAATAAATATAAATAAAATAAAATAAAGTAGGAAATATTTTTATATTTATAATAAATACTTATAGTTGAATTTATCTTATGTGTAACACTATATTAAAAACAGTTTAGTTATTAAACTTTCAATTTATCACTTCTAACACTTCTTTGAATTAAACAATAATAAATGTCCTAATCTAATAAAAGTGGACCAAAGAGGTTCATATTTTATTTTTAAGGTTTACTTGGTCGAATTACACTTATCCAATAGAATTATGTCATGCGTTAGGGTAATAATAATATCATTTTTACCCTTAATTACCCTATTTACTTTTAACCATGGAAAATAAAAGTAAAAAGTAACTATTCACCAAAAAATTATTTTCATCTTATTGAACCACATTTTTCGTACTAATATCTATCGTGTCTCTCAGATTTTTAAAATTACACTCATAGAAGAGGTAATATTATGTTTTATTTGAATTTTCAAATTCTCCTAGGAGGTGGGTAAAAGACGGTGAAAAATTCAATAAATTTTTCATATATCTAAAATTACTATAAACTAACTCCACTGAATTACATTGAACTTATATAGTTATTATGTATCTATTTTGAGAAAAAATAAATATAAATGAAATAAAAAATTATTTAAATAAAAAATTTGATTTTTAAACTATAACTCAGTGTTTTTCACTATTCATAAAAAAACAGAATGTTTTCAGAAAAATACGAAAAATTCAACCTAAGATAATTTCGATATTACGAATCCAAAAATAGAGTCCATTATGGAAGATAAAATTTATAAAATTTCAAAAAGTGGGTATAACTATTCATAATAGCCAGTTTGATTGGTTGTGGTGTGTTAGAAATCAAAATTGCAATGAACACAAACTATTGTATTATTCAAAGAGAAGCGTATTGGGGAAGCTTGGGGTGTTACATTCATTCCTCCTTCAAATAATTTCTTCCTCGAAATTTCTACAATATTACTGCATAAAAAGACTCAGGTTGTTCTTCATCATATGTTCCTTAGGTTCCCACGTTGCCTCTTCCATCTTATACTTTCTCCATAGAACTTTTTCTAGACGAGTCATCCGGTTTCTCAACACTTGTTCTCTTGCATCAAGAATCTTGACTGGTTATTCGCAATAATACAGACTGAGTTCCAGTTCTAATTCCTCATAGGTGAGTACAAGCCTTGAGTTAGGCATGTATTTTCTCAACTGTGATACATGGAGTACAATATGATCTTTGGAGAGACTTGACAACATTTCCAAACTGTATGCTACAACCCTAATTAGTTGTAGAATTAAAAAAGGTCTTATGTACCTGGGACTCAATTTACCCATCTTACTGAAACGTTTAACACCCTTCCATGGAGATACCTTCAAGAAAACATGATCTCCTACATGAAATTACGAATCCTTTATTCGGTTATCATCATTGTTCTTATATCTACTTTGAGCTTCCTTGATGTGTATTTGGATTACCTTTACCTTTTCCATCATTTACTCCCCAATTTCTAGGCCTATGAGTTTTATTTCACCAACATCATCCGAACAGGTTGGTGGGCGACATCTCTTTCCATATAACGCTTCATATGGTGCCATATGAATACTTGAATGGAAGCTATTGTTATAGGAAAATTCTACTAGAGGTAAATATTTATCCCAGAAACCTTGAAAGTCAAGTGAGAATGATCTCAACATGTATTCAAAGGTTTGAATAGCCCGTTTTGATTATTCATCAGTTTTGGGGTGGTATGCAGTGCTCAAATGAAGATCAGTATCTAGGGATTTCTAAAGACTTTTCCAGAATCTTGATGTAAAATGGGGATCATGATCAGAAACAATCTATAGGGGTACTCCATGAAGTCTTACAACTTCATTAATATATAGTCTTGCTAAACGTTCAAGTGGAAAATATTCTCTTATAGCAGGAAAATGTACTTACTTGGTAAGATGATAAACAATGACCCATATTGCATCATTCCTTCTAGGAGTCTTTGGTAGTCCCATGAAAAAGTCCATCAAAATATTATCCCATTTCCAGTCTGGTATGGGAAGAGGTTTCATGACTCCTCCAGGCTGTTGCCTTCTAGCTTTCACTTTTTGACAAACATTACATCTTGAAAAAAGCAGAAATCTCCCTCTTCATGTTGTCCCACCAAAAATGTTCCATAAAATCTCTATACGTCATAGTGCTCCATGGTCTATAGAGAAATTGGAACTATGAGCATCATCCATCAATTCCCTTTTTAAATCATATATATCGGGAACACAAAGTCTCTTGCCAAATTTGACAATTCCATCTTCATACACAATGTCACTCAATCTCCCATCATTCAAATCTTTAATATTTTTTGAAACTCTTCATCACCAGCCTGAGAACTCTTTATCCTTTCTAGTAAAGATGGGTTGGATGAAATATGAAAAAGTATTGATGTTTCACCTTCCATGGTGATTCCCAAATCCATCATTACTAGATCCATATATATAGGATCCTTTTCAACTCCCATCTTGTACAAAACTCAGTGATCCTTTCTACTCAACCCATTCACCACCTTCTTTTCCTTCCCCGAGTGGTAGTGTATAGTGCAATAAAAAACCTTGATTAGTTCAAGCCATCACCTTTTCTTCATGTTGAGTTCTTTTTGTGAGAAAATATACTTCAAACTCTTGTGACCGGTATATATCTCACATTTTCACCATAGAGATAGTGTCTCCAAATATTCAAAGAAATGATTATAACTACTAACTCAAGATCATGAGTAGGATAGTTTTTCTAATGAATTTTTAGCTGTCCGGATGCATATGCAATAACCCTATCATTTTTCAAAAGGACAGAACCAAGTCCTTTCTTTGAAGCATCACTATAAATAAAAAACCCATTATTCCCCAATGGTAGTGTCAATATGGGAGCATTGAATAATCTTCTCTTCAGTTCTTCAAAACATTCTTCATACTCTTTTGTCCAAACAAATTTATCCCAATTTCATGTGATCTTTGTTAATGGGTTATCCAGCTAGGAAAAATTCTAGATGAAATGTCGATAATAACCTGCTAAACCAATAAAACAGCATAACTCGGTTATACTCGTAGGTACTGGCCATTTTGGATTTCCTTGGTCATAAAAGGATCAATAGAGATTCCATTCTTAGAGACAATATGGCCAAGAAAAAAATCTCTTGAAGCTAGAATTCACACTTGCTAAACTTCCCATATAATTCATGTCTTCTAAGAGTCTTTAGGATAATGCACAAGTTATTTTCATGATCTTGGTATCTTTTGTAGTATTCCAAGATATCATCAATAAATACCTCTATAATGTCATCTTGATATTACTTGAAAACTCTATTCATTAGATCCATGAACATAGATGGTGAATTAGTCAATCCAAAAGTCATTACTGTAATCTCGTAATGCTCATACCTGGTTCGAAATGATGATTTCAGAATGTCATCCTTCTTCACACACAACTGAGGATATCCATATTGAACTTCAATCATTGAAAAGTATTGAGATACATGAATTTTGTCAAATAAATCATCGATGTGGGGTAGGGGATACATGTTTTTTATTGTTGTAACATTGATCTCCCTGTAGCCAATGCACAACCTCATAGATCCATCTCTCTTCATAACATAAAGGACAGGGGCTCCCCATGGAGAAATAGTAGGGAGAATAAACCCCTTATTACTCAATTATTCTAGTTTTTTCTTTAGTCCCACTAATTCCACAGTGGGTATTCTATAAGGGTTCTTCCATATGGGCCTTGAACCAAGAATTAAATCAATGGAAAAGTAAATTTCTCATTCTGGATGATGTCCAGTAAATCTTCGGGAAACACATCAACATATTCATTCACAATAGTTACATCCTCTATTTGACCATTCCTTTCCTCACCCATAGTTATTTCATTCTCTTCATCACCAATAATTGAATTTAGTTGAGCTACTGGGGGTGGATCTAGATATGAATTAGGTGGGGATGTTTATTTTCTAAAGATAAGCTACCCCTTATCATCATAAAAAATTGTGACCTCCTACTTATTACAATAAATTATTTTATCATGGTCAAAAATCCAATCCATACTAAGGATTATATCAAATTAAATCATGGGTATGATGATGAGATCAGGAGACAAATAAAAATTATATGCCCTAATGGGGATGGATTCACAAAATGTTTTTACAATGATACTTCCCTTAGGAATTTTGACTGAAAACTCCATTGTTAAATCAAAATGGAAATATCTAATTTTCTTATAAAACTGGGATGATATGAAACAATACAATGATCCAGAATCTAATAATGAATTTTCTAAACATGAGGAAACCATTAAATTACCTTCCACTACATCCTTCAGAGCTTCAACTTCAACAGTAGGGATAGAATAAGCATGGCCTTGATCCCTTGGTATTTTTTGAGGTAAGTACCCCTGATTCTTTGCAAATTCATTTCCATAATTCCCCCTTTCTCTATAATTGTATCATTCAACATCGACAACCTCTTTCTTCCCCTTGCAATCATGAGCTCGGTGGCCTTTTTCACCACACTTGTAACCGACTCCAATTCCATTCAGGAAATTTTTAGGGTGTTTCTTCACACATTTACTACATGATATATATTCAACATTTCCCTTCTTACCCTTATTTATGTTTCTAGAGTGTTCAGAAGATCTCTTCTTCACTTTCTTTTCGTTAAAGTTATAAGACATAGAGAATTTTTTTTGTCTTGATAGCACATGAGACAATATCTTTGTACAATGAGAAGGATTGTGTGACTAATGCTCGATGGATAAATGGTTTTAAACCATAAAATAAACGATCAATATTACTTCTTGGGTTACTTATATAATCTATAGATTGACTTTCTATTCTTGTAATGTTAGCATCATACTTTGCAACATTATCATCCTCATTTTTCCTCAGACTCAGAAATTGTCATTCCAGATCCGCTCGATGGTCATGAGGAAAGTATTTTTCTAAGAAAATTTATTTAAACTACCTCCATTCCATATTTTATAGTTCATCATCTTCTTTTGTGTTTTGAATCAATGACCACCATTTATTAGCATCTCCAGTGAGGCTGTAAAATGACATGACAACTTTTTCCCTTTCGCAACTCTCTAAGGTGTTGCATATTTTTTCTAAGGAATTTATCCATTTTTTACTACTAGTTTATTTGAACCCCCATTTAATTTTGGGGGATGTATCCTCATTAAGAGATCTAACGTTTATCCTCCATGCTGTGGATCAGGGAGTGACATACGGGTAAGGTTATTATTCATAACCTGAGTGAGTTTTCCCAGTATGGTGATTAACTAATCAGCACTAGTTACATCACTAGCTCCACTATAATTATCTTGAGTAGATGGAAATCCCTAAATGGAGTGTGTGCATTGATAAAGTTTTCATTCCTTCCACTAGGATCCATTTATAAACAATGGAATAAACTATATTCGTTTATGAATCGCAATACATAAATCAAAACATGTAAAACACTTAACATAAATTGAACAGTTTATGGATATAATCGATAATCATAAAAATGTTTTCTTTGTGGATGTATATACTCCTAAACTCTTTATAATGGTTTGTAAAGAAAATTTTAATTATCCTAAGCATATCCCCCAGGAGTTTCGTAACCAAGAGTGCAGCAAGGCCCGTTGTTGTGCACCAGTTCCCATTCGAGTCTATCTCAATGCAGTGTTTTCAGATTTTACCCGTGCCAGAGCCTCCTATACTTGCTCGTATCAAGATAGGGATTTATTTCTTGGAAACTCACAAAATCACTATAATACTAAAATTATAGGAAGTTCTTCTATACTAATCCTCAAAGTATATCTTTGGGTAATTTGCTCTAATCAGAGTTTATGTAAATCTAGATTCCAAGGTTTTTACTAAACTTCCTTCTGATACCAACAGTAATGCCCCGACCCCAGTTACCTAGAGTCGGTGCATTATTACATAACATTGGAACGATCACAAAACATCAAGTCTAGAATGACCAATTAGTTTAGTAGCGTTGAAAATACTTGATACATTCATAAGTTTTTTATTACATCATAAAATGAAAAACTAGAACAACATTGTTTCCATAGACAACACTGAGATCCCAAATCCAATCCCAGTAGGTCAGTCCTAATATAATTTTTCGCATCCTGGGAAAAATAAAACATAGAAAGTGGTGAGCTTAGATTCTCATTATGGATAAAAATACAGCGGAAACTTTCATAATTAAGCACAAAAATTTAAGGAAATGTATAAGACTAAAACAAAACCCTTTTAAACTTGAAATTAAGCATAATATGGAAATGATAAAATCAAATAATTCCATTTACATACTCACGTGGATATTATAATAGTCTAATAATCACATGAAATATCAGTAGCCACCTTTATAATGATGGAATGGATAATGTCAGACTATCATAACCACATAGTAAAGGCCATGTGCCAAGACTAAAATATAAGATTTTTTCCTGGCCTTGTTCCAAGAACCTAGTTTGTCTCATTAGACCTACCGATGCATCAAGGAGCTATATCAGGCTCCACCCATCGCTTAATAAGTCCAATACATTTCTCATATGAAAAGGTTTAAACAAAACATAAACATTCATATTAAAACTAGGATAATAAATATCAATACTTTATCCATAAACCATTAATGGTATAAAAATAACACATCCACAGTCTAACATACCACAAAACCTTCAATATAATATGGACGTTTTGTATAATAATAAATCTACTTCAAATAAGCTTCAAATCTATCAAAGGATGTTGTCATAGATAAAATAAAAATCTTTTTAGGGAAATATCTCTTTATATTTTGAAATCATTTAAGAAAACAATTATTTTGAAAATAATCTTATAATATTGTAAGGGATTATTCGATGATGTTTTAATGGTGGAAAATAGTTGCACCTGTTGTATAAGTTAAAAAACAGTCTTACCTTAATTTTGCCAAAAAGGTCATACTGTACCTTGTTCTGAAAATGATGGAAAGATTCGTTTCAAAACATATAAGGTCAAATAAGGGTATAAATTACTTTACCCCATGGTCTAGTAAATAGTAAAAATATTTTGAAATACATTTTTAAGAAACATGGATGTGCATGATAAAGAGGTCCCAGTAGATAATTACATATAAAAAACCTCAGATAATAAAGAGATTGTGAAATTAAACCTTACCTTGTAATTTTCCTGGGTAGAGGTTAGGATAACATCTTATATAATAGTGAAATAATTGTTATTAAATTATTCAAGAATCATATACATCAATATGATATCATATATGATCTTTTAACATTTCTTTGTTAATAATATATTAGTATTATAGTCATTTCAGGTGTTAATAGATTCATTTTCCTTTATATGATTTGTTACATAAGTAATGTTTGTTATGGATAAGATGTATCTTATTCATATTGATAATGATATTAAGTGTTTAAACATTATTTTTAATCATCTAATGAAAATTAGTCTAGAATGGATATGATGGGGAATGAATCTCATCGCGTTCGTGTAGACGGTAATCTGTACGTACACACGAGTGATAGTATCATTATTTTGATATTAAAATATTATATAATTGGATGTTATATCATATATACAGAATCATTATCAGGTTATATTTATTATTTACATCAATTAAAAATAATTATTATACCCATCCAAATAATAATGTATTGAATAACAACCACACACCAACGTGGAGACCTTAAGCTGTATGTACGCACGTATGGTGACATGTCATTCAAAGGATGGATAGAATAATGAATTTGGTTGTACCATATTTATAATAAAATCATAGTTTATAGAAGATATTGGAGTTATTATTTTATAATGGAAACAACAACGAAAAAGGAAGTGGAAAGAGAAAGGAACTTGAAAGAGATGGTGAGATATTTACCTCTTTTTCGGGTTCTTCCTTTTGATTTGATCAAAAGGGATCCATAGGATTTCTTTCTGACTAAATTTAGGCCTCTAGGATGAATTTAGGACTATTTAGATGGTATTTGGTCAGGTTATGGGAGAGAAAAATGGCTTTTAAGGTCTAAAATAGATAGAAAGGTGAGTGCCTTTTTATAAGAGGGGTGAGGGGCACCTTTGGGAAAGCTAAAAAATTATTTTATAATACAATAATTTTGGATTTATAATGGCTCAAAAAGGAATTATTTAAAGCCTAAGGTGGGTATGGGTTTAGAACCACTAAACCAATAGGTTTTACACAGGGTTGGGTTATTATATTTACTTTATCTTTTAGATTTTACTCTTAGTTAAATAGTTTGACATTTACCATGTCTCTTTGTATTTTTATAATATATGGTTAATAATGATTATGTATACTTCCAAGAGAACCCCAAGTGGTTAATTAATGATAAATATATCATTATATAAGTCTTTTGGCTAATACATATATTTTTAAGAATACAATATCAATTAATAATATAATATGTTTTTATAAACTCTTTTGTGTCAATTTTGACACTATTTGGTATTTTGTTTTTTCTAAATTTATAACAGCATTATTACTTCAAACAAAATTCATCTAACCAACCATAACATGTCATAGTATCCTATAAAACTATTGTAATTAATAAAAAGTCTCAAATTACATTTTTTTGATATTTATAATATAAAATAGTTAAATATTTCATTAATTAGGTAATTATTTCATCGTCATTGTGTCATAAATAAATTACATTATTTAATATAAAGAAAATATAAATAAAATACTATTATCTAGGAAATATTTTTATCTCTCAAATTAATATTTATAGTCTAATTTATCTTATGTGTAACCCTATATTAAAAATGGTTTAGTTATTAAACTTTGAATTTAACACTTTTAACTATTATTTGAATTAAATAATAATAAATGTTCTAATCAAATCCAAGTAGACAAAAGAGGTTAAAATTTTATTATTAAGGTTTTTTTGGTCTAATTAAACTTATCCAATAGAATTATAACTTGTGTTAGGGTAATAATAATATCATTTTACACTTAATTACCCTATTTATTTTTAACGTTGTAAATAAAAGTAAAAAGTTAATATTCACAGAAGTAAATTTCATCTTATTGAACAAAATTTTTCCTTATTATTTCAACTATGCCTCTTCAATTATTGAAATTACACTCACATAATTGGTAAAATTATGTTTTATGTGAATTTTCAAATCCTCCTAGGAGGTGGGTAAAAGACGGTGAATAGTTCAATAAAATTTTTATATATCTAAAATTATTATAAACTTCCTCCAATTAATTTCATTGAACTTATATATTTATTATGTATCTATTTTGACCTAAAATAAATTTAAATAAAATAAATAATTATTTAAATAAAAAATTTGGTTTTTAATCTATAACTCAGTGTTTTTCACTATTCATAAAAAATTGAATGTTTTCAGAAAAATACCTAAAATTCACCCTAAGCTAATTTCAATATTCCAAATCCAAAAATGAAGTCCATTTTGAATTATAAAATTTATATAATTTCAAAAACTTTGTATTACTATTCATATGTCTAGTTTTATTGGTTGTGCTGTGTTAGAACACGAAATTGCGTACAACACAAGCTATTGTATTATTAAAAGAGAAGTGTACTGTGAAAGATTATGGTGTAACATTTGATACAGAACAATATTTCTGTATTTATTATCACCCTAAGATGAATTGTTAGTCTAAGGGAAATTTACAAAACATATAGGATTTGAGTAGATCCTTTTAGAAGAATTTTTATGGATTTAGGGATCAACACTTTCCTCTACTAGAGTTCTCTTATGACATTATTTTTCATTCTAGCATTCAAATAGAACATCATGAGGATGTGTAAAGGAATATGTGTCATAGTCCATAATTTTGGGATGAAGTTGTTGAGTGAAATATTATGATACATGATCTTATTGATGATATTATAGGGAAGGAAAAAGAAAATTCAATGTTAGATGAAATATAAACAATGTCGATATAAATTTTATGCATATAATCATTGGAGATGAATATAGTTTGGAAGTTGGAGATAACATCTTACTTCATAAATCATCACGGAAGAAATTCATGATGTTTAGTATGAAGGGAAATCATGGCCCTAGATACATCATCCCTATTGATATCCTTTATCACATGAGTGATAGGGCCAATAGACTATCACTCCCACATAATGTATCACAAATGCATGCTGGGTTCCATATATCTATATAGCGGAAGTACATACTAGACCCCACTCATTTACTAAATCCAGAGTTAGTTCTAATAGTTAATGTTCTTTAATTCTTGGAGAATAAAGTAATTAATTTATATCATAGAAAAAATGTGCAATGAATCAAAACAACTCACATAGAAAAAGTGTTATGGCAGAACAAAAAAATTTGGGAAGCAATGTGGGAAATAGAAGAGGATGTGAAACAGAAGTGTGACAATATATTTTAGTGTATATAATAATACATTGATCGTGAAATTTATGAATGGGGAAGAATGTATTGTCTTGAACGTTTATAAATGAAATTCCCATTTTAATTGAAAAAATTATTTATTTGGAAATGTATTTTTATAGAATAGATGAAGTACTTTTTTTAGAACATTATAACATATAGAATATCATATTTAAAATACCACTAATAATCATAACCACTGATAATATGTTGATTGTACAATGACAATTATGATTAGTATATATTAACGATTATAAAAAATTATAGTAGACACCGACCAAAGAAGAGTGGACTTTAACTAGTCGGATTATACCCTATAAATCCCATTTATTAGAGATTCCAAGGGATATGGAATCACCGATCTATTTCCACAACTAAACCCAAGATGAGATCAAATGACTAAATATCAAGAATTTTTTTATCAGAGAATATCACATTTATTGTGTTCATGACTAGAAATATGTTCACTAACCCCCCCCCCCCAAGAATGATTCAAAATCAAAAACCATACCACCAGGGGGTACACTAGCATAATTAGGGGTCACAAACCTAGACCATTACAATTTTATTTTTTATAATTTATTTTATAGAAATAATGATTATATTTATCCTTTTTTATGATTACATTATAAATTAATATATAATGTGTTTGATAAAAACCTGATTATTGACATGAATATTTCAAAATTATATTTTATTTGAAATGTATATTTTCAATTAAGATTGAATTTTTATAAATTAAATATATTTTTATTCAAAAAATATTTTAATAAAATATTCATATTGGATTAAAATTATTAAGGATTATATAAATAACTAAAGCCCACAATAAATTTTATAAGGGAAATATAGTGTTTAATATCATAATAGTTTGTATTTTTCTATAGTTAGGGTTTTTTATTAAAGAAGAATATTGAAATATTTAGATATAAAATTTAAAATAAATTGTATTTTTGAAATCTCCACATCAGCACAGCTAATAGTAAATTTTTCATATTTTTTTAGACAGTTCAATTTTTATTTAAAAATTAAATTAAATTAAATATATGGTATGTATTATTAAATAATAATTGCATAATGTGAGGTAATAAATACCATAAAATTTATATAAGACGAAATATATATTTATCACTTATATTAATTTATTTTTGATGTCAGTTGATTAATTTTGTAAACCCTTAATGAATCCACCAAACCAATATTATACGTTGATGTTCTTAAATAAATTAATTATAAACATGACCCAATTATATATTACTAATATTTTTTGTTTTAAGATATTCAGTTTATGAACATATATTCTACTGAGACAACACTAATAGGTAGAAACCATGAAGTAAATCTATGGGATGGTTTGTGGATTTTATTTATTTTCTAATATTGTGACCAAAATATATGTTTAGAAATTAAAAAAGAATGTCCCTATATATTGATATATATACGAAGACCTCATCTCCCTCATATATAATAGTAACATATTATTAATTAATATCTTCTTTCCTAACCTATCTAAAGTCCTCCAAAGAGTTTCACAAGGACTTAATAAGTTCCGACCATGCTTTCCGAATCTCCATCACAAGGTAAGGGGATTCTATTTTCCTCTTTGTTCATGAACATTTTTATTCCATTTTGTTTCCAATTTTTCATGATGGAATTTCTATTACATGTCCCTTTAATAACAATTATGATGTATTTATAATGAGTGTCCAACTTTAACCTTAATTAAATACTTCTAATAATTATTATGTATAACTGTAATGTTTTTGACACTAGAGAACGACTTTTCTAAGTGAATGATTTTTTAGTGAATATCATTCCCCATTTCCACTAATGGGTATCCAACATGATTTACATATCCTTAATTAATTGGGGACATCCAATTATTTTCCCTCACCCCTTAATAATTTGTTAAAAAGTGATTAATGTTGTTCTTATGTTTTATGAAATATGTGGCTCACTAATGCATGTACATGATATGAATGTGATGGGTGGGGCCAAATTATATATACCTATAATGTGTTGGGTAATGGTTTTTATGAGATAAAATATATTGTGCATAAGGGGTTATTATAATAATAAATGATATGATTTCTTAGTTTTTATCATTTAATTATACATTTGATATCATGTTTTTTTTTCTATTTGCACATTACATTGTTTCCTTGATGTTATAATCCCATACCATGATTGAATGTATATTTTTATTATTTTAATACTTTTAGGTCACCATGTTTATATATAACAAGACCCTAGTAGCCTAGATCTGGATTCCACTTTATTACATTGAAAAAAGATACAAGGAATCACACCCAAGGGACCAAATACTTCAGAATTATTGTTAATCTCGATAGAAACATTAAATTCACATTACATTTTAAAACATAAAATAAATAGTGAATTTTCATTCGGAATTATATAATTCCTCTTATGGTGTTCATGATTACAAGTCAAAAAATTCATCCTACTATCCTTGGTAAAAAAACAAAATAAATGTGTGAGTTTAAATGTTGTGTAAGGGTGAACATACAGTGAAAGATACGCATAAATAAGTAATTATCAATACAGAATGGTAATTACAAGAAACACATGACATTTACTCAATAACATGAGATAAAATTCAAATAATACACGATGATAAAATAATGAAATATAAATAATCTCATGAACTTTAAAAACGAACATAGATATTCTATATAATTTAATAATCACATGAATTCTCAATAATTCATAATGATGTGTTTGGTCCAAAAGGGACTTAGATACCCTGAGAGGGGTGGGTGGAGGATCGTGGTATGAGTATTCTTATCAATATTAATCCAACCCCACTAGATATTTTCATATCAATTATAATGATATTTTTTTTTCTTTAGTATATATATTGGGCTTATTTGTTCCATATTTGACTTCTGATGATGCCTAGAAATCAATTTTGGAATGAAAACACAAGTAAATAAATATTTTAACATGGTTTATATAAGGACCCGGTCTTAAAACAATACATAATCTTGAATTAAATGAATAATTCACATTGAGGATATTTTCAGGTTTAGAGTTTTAGAGATTTAGACTATAACTATTACATTTCAAAAAATTACAAAGTAGACACTTCTACCCAGTATCCTTTTTTTACAAAACATGAACTCATGAAAAATAGAGTCATGTCTATTTCCATGTTTAAGACATCATTTATTTTCCTTGATCCCATCCTTGACCCTATTCTACATTATGTCCTGTGAAAAACATTTCAAAAACATGGAATGAGCATTAAAAGCTGAGTAAGGGATACACAAAGAAGTAAAACTGTTAGTTTTTCAAAAAAACAAGTAAAACATGAATACATTAACATAAGTAATACATTGAACCTTTATGAAGTAGTAAATAATCTTCACTTAATAATAGAAAATTACTTACCCTTTTGTAACCAAAAGATTACAATAAAACCCATATAATGAACACATAACTTATAACGGTAACTTGGGACATAAATATAAATAAATGGAATAACCATACGGTCGACTTCCACACATATCACTAAATGGAATAGCAATACCGCCGACTTCCATACCCAATGCATTGGAGGTTATAACGTAACCACCCTTCCTGGTATTCACGACACCACCCGTCATTTGGTTTATCATGTAACCACTCGTAGAATGTCCAAGTACCATTACAAAATCACAAGACATAAACAGATATAAAGGAAAGAAAACATTTACAAATTTAAATCACAATATATATCTTAAATATATTGACTTAACAAATCCATTATCAAAAAATTTTCAATACCAAAATACATGAATGTGTATATGGTATTTATTTTCTTTTAAAAAACATTACGGCTTGTTAAGGAAGACAAAGATCAAATAATACTCACAACGGCGGAAAAGGTCATTGTCACTGCTTATTTTAAAAGGAACATTTTTTCGTTTAATAAAATGCTTAATATAAAAATATCCCTTTTGGATAAAAGTAAAAGTCAAAGAGTTTTATACACCGTATAAAAGAAAGTTGTGTATTAAGGAAAATATGCCTCAATGAAAGGAGATTGAGACGAAGTCCCATAGAAAGATCATTTTGTAAATAATATAAATATATTATGTGTATTCAATATAATCACACATAAATCATGAATAAATACATAAAAATTCATTTCTCACACAATCCAAGAATTACATAATTAAGAAAAGGAAGATCAACCCAAAGAACGGAAATTGGGTTAAGATGTTCCCTTACCTCGTGTCCGACTTGACTCGACTGTTCTTTAATCTCCTGAATAATAAAATAATGATAATTTAAACTATCATAAGAACATTTTTCAAGTTTATTAGTCCTTTTATATCACTTATTACCATGTTATAAACATTATGTAATCATTTAAGTTAATAATGTTCGTTTTGTCGATATTTGGTACTTGAGTAAAAAATGAAGACATTATTAACAAGTTTTCCATGTGGTCAATAGATCATTATATCCAGAATGATATTAATTATTTATATATCATATATATTCAGTATATACATGTATTTATAATATTATATAATATTTAGAGGTAAGAAATGAAATGCACCGTTCATGAAGACGGTAAGCCATACGTACGCATGATCGCTATTTTCATTTCTATTTCATATTTTAGTGGAAATAAAACATAATGATATATATATATATATATTATAATTATAGTATAATATCATATATAATATCATTAACTCCATCCATTATACATCCCACATAAGGCATTAATGAATCACATCACTTTGATGAGGCGGTAGTCCGCACTTCCTCAAATGTGATTATCGTATTTACCCACTATGGAAACCATAAAGTATTGATATAATTGGTAATTACAGAAGCATAAGGAAATAATAAAAATAATATATATCATATATAAATACAGTTCCATCATAATGGCCACCATGAGATGTAGAAGGAGATAATCGAACAATCATCGTTTCATGAGGCGTTAGTTTTCCATCCAAAGAAACATTATGTTCTTCATCCATTAGATGGAGGTATGTGTAAGTGTAGTTTGAATTCGTATCATAAAAACATCTTAGTATATTGAGTATAATGGTTTTTTTTATAAAATATCGGAATATAAAGAGTTTAGGGGTTGGAGAAATAAAATAAAAGAAAACAATTTAGGAGAAACTTTTACCTTTAATTTAGGTAACTCCCTTTGGTTTGAACCAAAGGACATATTGAAGTGCCTTGTGCCTAAGGTAAGGCTTCTAGGATGAGGATAGGTATGTAGGGAGATTAATTGGGCAGAGTTAGGACTAGTCCAATGTATTTATAGGTGTGAGGAATTGGATAGAAGTTGTCTCTTTTATAAGGGAGAGGAGGGGCTGTTTAGGAAATTGTGAAAATTTTATTTTAAAATATAATGATATTCGGTTTCTAAAGGTCTAAAAATAATTAAGGTCGAAGATAAGATGACTAATATTAGAATTAAAATCATACAATCAGAATTGGAAATGTTTTGGATAATATTTTAAACATTATAATCTTATTTATTTAAATCATTTATTAATGAGGTAAATACTGCATCACTATTCTATCATAAATAATTAAATTTATTTAATGTCTAAAAATTATAAAAAAATAATATCATGTAGGAAATAATTTTAGATTTCCAATGAATATTTATAGTTAAAAGGATAATTTATATAACCCCTTATAATAATTAATTTACTAAAAGATATTTTCTTTTGTCATTTTTTCCTTTACTTTAAGTTAATTAATCTAAATTGTCATTATCACTCCCAAGTTTCTCAATGGGGTCCCAAAATCGACCCAAAGATGTCCATGGTCATAAATGACTCAAAAAATAAGGTTTGGAAAAGTGTTAATGTGATTTTAAAATATTATAATATTCTTTTTACCTTTAATTGCCCTATTTAATATTTACTACGGTAAATAAAAGTCCAAAGTTACTATTCACCAAAAACTATTTTCATCTTATTGAACCAAATTTTACATCTTGATAACAACCATGGAAGTAATATTTTCAAAATTCAATTCATCGAAGTGGTAAAATTTCCTTTAAATGAAAAAGTCAGTTTTTTAACTACTACTAAGTGACTTCACTATTCATTAAAAATTGATGTTTTTCATAAAAATACCAAAAATTCAGCCTAAGATATATTTGATATTCTAAATTAAAAAATGATTTCTATTTTTCCAAATTCAAAACATAGAATTGGAATTAATTAATTTTAAAATTAATTCCAGTTATCAAAACAAATAGCATATTTGTAAGAAACAATAACTATCAAAAGATTGATACTTATTTATGTGCAATTTCAATGTGAAATTAAATCAAATGAAGAACATTGGATTAAATGGTAAAAATATATTTTAATTTCACTTCAAAACGAACTAAAAAGATAATATAACCATAGAAATAAATTATATTAAAAGGCACTTTTGAATTAAAATACAATATTTTTCACTATTCATTAAAAAATGACTTATATCGGAAAAATCCAAAAAAAATTACCTAAAGTAAAATTTGATATCCCCATTATAAATAAGGGTTTTATTTGGTAAATTAAGAAAATATAAAAATGACCAAAACTTGATTTAATGAGGGGTTTCCATTAAAATGCGGTAAATCGACCTTTTAATGCAAATTTTGCTTAAAATTAGATTCATTCACAATTTACGAGTCTGACTTTTATTGGATAAATGTAAAAACATTTAACAGACATGTATAATCATATTGTAGTTATTATTGTTCATTCTCACCAATACAATGGCTAAGAGTTAAGTACCATTTAAAATAATAATATTACCTTATTAGTGTGCAACATAAGATTTCAAAGAAACTCGTTGTTGTGTATCGAGTACGCTATCGAACATAGAAACCATTTTAACGTAAAATTAATATTTAATTCACAAATATTAATAAATATGAAATATGTCTTATTCTTCATTTACATTGGATGTTACATCCTTCCCCCTTTTGGGAATTGCATTCTTGCAATTTTTATTCACTTATCATAACAAGTGAGGGTATTTATCCCTCATAGCATTTTCAGATTCCCACATTTCCTCTTCAACCATATGGTTTTTCCAAAAAACCATTACCTGATAAATTACCTTATTCTGCAACACTTTCTCTCTATAGTCAAGAATCTGGATTGGTTGTTCTTCATAAGGGAGATTATCTTCCAACTGAACTACCTTCGGGCTCAAAACATGAGATGGATCTGGTATATACTTTATAAACATGGATACAAGAAAAACATTGTGTACCTATGATAAACATAGAGGTAAAGACACTCTGCACACAACTGATCCAACTTTCTCTAGAATTTCAAAAGGTCCAATGAACCTCAGACTCAACTTTCCCTTCTTACCAAAACGCATCACACTTTTCCATGGAGATAATTTGAGAGAGACATGATCACCTGCCTCAAAATAAAGATCCTTCCTCTGGTTATATGTATAACGTTTCTTTATTCTCTGACCTATTATCATGTGTTGTTGAATCAACTGAACTTTATCTGCCAGCTGTTCTACCAGTTCGGGTCCCATCTTCTTCCTTTCACCCACTTCATATCAAAAAGCTGGAGTTCGACAACGCTTTCTATATAATGCCTCAAATGGAGCCATTTGTATACTGGAATGAAAGATATTATTATAAAAAAATTAACCCAAAGAAAGATATTGGTCCCAACTTCCCTAATAATCCAGTGAACAAGAACGTATCACATATTCCAAGGTCTGAATTTTTCGTTCTGATTTCCCATCTGATTGATGATGAAAAGTTGTACTAAAATTTAATTCAGTACCCAATGACTTCTGAAGGCCTTTAAAAAAGATTGAAGTGAACCTAGGATCATGATCAGATACATTAGAGAGGGGAACTCAATGCAACATAACTATTTATTTAACATACAACTGAGAAAATTGATCTAAAGACCAAGTATCTCTAATAGGAAGGAAATGAGCAAATTTAGTCAACCGATCAACAATAACCCAGATTGCATTATTATCTCGATATGTCTTTGATAATCACACAATGAAGACCGTGGATATATTTTCCCATTTCCACTCTGGCACCGGTAATGACTGAAGGATTCCTTTTGGTATCTTCTGCTCTGCTTTAACCTGCTGACAAGTCAAACACTTCACAGTAAAATCAACAATATCTCTTTTCATTCCATCCCACCAGAAATACTCAAGAATATCTATGTACATCTTAGTACTGCCAGGATGAACTGAAAATGGGAAACTATGAGCTTCACATAACAACTCATTCTTCAACTGTGAATCACAAGGAACACATAATCTCTTTCCAAATCTCAAAACACAATTACTATCAATGTTAAATTCAGGAAAATTACCCTTCTGAACGAACACAAACTTTTTCTCCAACTCACTGTCTTCCTTTTGCGTTTTCGTAATTCTATCTAATAGAGATGATCTCACTAACAACTGATACAAAACAGAATAATTTCCTACACCAACAACTTCTATGCTATAATTTATCAAATCAAAAACCAAATGGTCTCGTTCCAAACATAACATGGTTAATGAAATATTATTTTTTCGACTCATAGTATCAGCCACTTTATTTGATTTTCCCAGATGATAAAGGATCGTACAATAAAAATCCTTGATTAATTCCAACCATCTCCTCTGTCTCATGTTAAATTATTTCTGATGAATTTATACTTCAAACTTTTGTGATCAGTATATATTTCACACTTTACTCCATACAAATAATGCCTCCATATTTTTAAAGCAAAAACAACAGAAGCTAATTCCAAATCATGTATAGGGTAAATTAACTCATGAGGTTTCAAATGACGTGAAGCATAAGCAATTACCTGATCATTCTGCATTAGGACACAACCCGGTCCTTTCAACGATGAATAACTGTAGATAACAAACTCACCATTTATAGAAGGCAGTGCCAAAACTGGAGAATTCGCCAATATCCTTTTCAATTATTGAAAAAAATAATCACATTCTTTTCTCTAAATAAACATAACACTTTTTCGAGTTAACATAGTCATTGGACTAGATAATCGTGAAAAATTCTCAAAGAACCTTCGGTAATAACCTTCCAAACCATGAAAAATACAGATCATGGTGTTATTTATGGGTCTTGTCCATTCTTCAACAACTTTTGTTTAGCATGATCAACAATATGCCATTTTTTCTAAACAATGTATCCAAGGAAAGAAATTTTTTATAACCAAAACACACACTTACTGAATTTCTGATAAAGATTCTTTTCATTTAATGTTTTCAAGAAAACACTTAAATGTCTTTTATACTCCTCTTAACCAAAATATCATCATTAAAAAAACTACCATTTATCACTTGATTCAACTGAGCCATCACGGCAATAAACTGTTCAACCCTGATTCTGACTATCTCAGGATGCTGATTGAGAAAGTCATTTCCCTTTATATGCCTTCCCATCACAACTACCCTATTTCTTCTATAAATAACCATTATTAATAGAGACATAACTTAGGCGAAGAAATATGGTAATCTGTATATGCTATATGATTTCAATATTAATATAAATTACGTTATGGATATTAATTTAATAATACCCTAACTGCTAAAGTTGTCTAAAACGTCCTCTGATACCTACTATATGGACCCGACCTTAAAACATTACATAATATTGAATTAAATGAATAATTCAAATTGAGGATTTTTCAGGTTTAGATTTCTAGAGAGTTAGACCATAACTATTACATTTCAAAAAATTACAAAGTAGACACTTCTACCTAGTATCTATTTTTTTTTACAAAACAAGAACTCTTGAAAAAAAGAGTCATGCCTAGTTCCATGTTTAAGACAGCATGAATTTTCCTTGATCCCATCCTTGAACCTATTCCACATTATGTCCTGTGAAAAACATTTCAAAAACTTGGGATGATCATAAAAATCTCAGTAAGGGATACACAAAGATTTAAAACTGTTATTTTTTCAAAACAACAAGTAAACCATGATTACATTAACATAAGTAATATTATTCACCTTTATGAAGTAGTAAATACACTTCACTGAATAAAAAATCATTGCATATTCTTTTTTAACCAAAATATTACCATAAAACCCACATAAAGAACACATAACATATAAAGGTAACTTCGGACATTAACATGCATAATTGGAATAACCATATGGTCGAATTCCACACATATCACTAAATGGAATAACCATACGACCAACTTCCATACCCAATGCATTGGAGGTTATAAAGTAATCACCTGTCCTGGTATTCATGGCACCACCCCTCATTTGGTTTATCACGTAACCACCCGTCAAATGTCCAAGTACCATTATAAAATCACAAGAAATAAAACAATATAAAGGAAATAAAACATTTCCAAAATTCAATCACAATATATATCTAAAATTTATTTACATAATAAATCCATTATCAAAACAATTTCAATTCCAAAATACATAAAATAGTATATGGTATTAATTTTCTTTTAAAAAACATTTCGGCCTGTTGAGGAAGCCAAAAATCAAATAATACTCTCGGTGATGGAAAAGGTCATTTTTTCCACTGACGTTAAAATGAATTTTTTTTGTCATTTAGTAAAATGATTCATATAAAAATATTACTTTTTAATAAAATTAAAAGTCAAAGGGGTTTATACACCGTATAAAAGAAAGTTTTGTATTAATGAAAATATGCCTCAATGAAAGGAGATTGAGACGAAGTCCCTTACGACGAAAATTTTGTAATTAAAATAGATATATTATGTGTATTCAATATAATAACACATAATTCAAGTATAAATACATAAAAATTCATTTCTCACACAATCAAAGAATTACATAAACAAGAAAAGGAAGATCAACCCAAAGAATGTAAATTCGGTTAAGAATTTACCTTACCTTGTGCCAGACTTGACTCGATCATTCTTTAATCTTCTAAAAAATAAACTAAAGTTAATTTATACTTTCTTAAGAACCTTTTTTGAGTTTATTATTCCTTTTATATCACTTATTACCATGTTATAAACATTATGTAATTATTTATGTTAATAATGTTTGTTTTGTCGATATTTGGTACTTGAGTAAAAAATGAACACCTTATATTACAAGTTGTCCATGTGGAAAATAGACCATTATATCCATAATGATATTTATTATTTATACATCATTTATATCATATATAGCAAGTATAAACATGTATTTATAACAGTACATAACATTTAGAGGTATGAAATGAAATGCACCGTTCATGGAGATGGTAAGACGTACGTATGCATGAACGCTACTTTCATTTCTATTTATTATTTTAATGGAAAGAAAACATAATGATACATAATTATATTAAAATTACAGTATAATATCCAATATAATATCATTACCTCAATCCTTTAAACATCCCATATAAGGCATTAACGAGTCACATCAGTTTGAGGGGGTGGTAGTCCGTACTTCCTTAAATGAGATTATCATATTTACCCACTATGGAAACAATAAAGGCTAGATATAATTGGGAAGTACAGAAGCATAAGGAAATCATAAACATAATATATATCATATATAAATGTAGTTCCATCATAATGGCCACCATGAGAGGCATAAGGAGATAATCAAACAATCATCATTTCATGAGGCGTTAGTTTTCCATCCACAGAATCATTATGTTATTCATCCATTAGATAGAGGTGTATGTATGTGTAAATCGAATTATTCTCATAAAAACATCCTTGTTTATTGTGGATACTTTTTTTATTACAAATTAAAGGAATAAAAGTAGATTAGGTGTTGGTGAAGTAAAATAAAAGAAAATAGTTTAAGAGAAACCATTGCCTTTAATTTGGGTAACTCCATTTGGTTTGAAACAAAGGACTTCTTGAAGTTAATTCTGCCTATGTTAAGACTTATAGGAGTATGAGAGGGATGTAGGGAGCTTAATTGTGCAGATTTTGGATGAGCGAAATGGATTTAGAGGTGTGAGGATTTGGATAGAAGTGGTCTCATTTTATAAGGGAGAGGAGAGGCTCTAATGGAAAATGTGAAACTATTATTTTATAATATAATGATATTCAGTTTCTAAAGGTCCAAAAATTATTAAGGTAGAATTTAAGATGAATAATATTATTAATAATATCATCAATTAATAATTGGACATTTTTGGGATAATATTTTAATAATTATAATCTTAATTATTTAAATTAATTATTAATTAGGTATATACTGTATTATTATTGTGTTATATATAATATAATTTATTTGATTTATAAAAATTATAAAAAATATACTATCATGTAGTAAATATTTTCATCTTTCCAACTAATATTTATAGTCCAAAATACAATTTATAAAACCCCTTCTAAAAATTATTTTACTAAAAGATATTTGTTGTTGTCATTTTTTCCTTTACTTTATGTTAATTAATCTAAATTGTCATTCTCACTCCCATGTTTCTCAATGGGGCCCCAAAATCCACCCAAAGATGCCCATGGTCGTAAAATACTCAAACAATAAGGTTTGAAAAAGTGTTAATGTAATTTTCAATTATTATAATATTCTTTTTACCTTTAATTACCCTATTTACCTTTAACCGCGGTAAATAAAATTCAAAAGTAACTTTTCACCAAAAAATATTTTCCTCTTATTAAACCACATTTTACTTCTGGATAAAAACATTGTATGTCTTATTTTTGAAATTCAATTCACAGAAGTGGTAAAATATCATATAAATGAAAAAGTTAGTTTTTTAACAACTACTAAGTGATTTCACTGTTCATCATAAAATGAAGTTTTTCAGAAAAATACAAAAAATTCAGCCTAAGCTATATTTGATATTCCTAATTCAAAAATGATGTCTATTTTTCCAAATTCAAAAAATAGAAGCTGAATTAATTAATTTTAAAATTAATTCTCGTTATCAAAATAAATAGCGTGTTTTTAAGAAACAACAACTATCAAAAGATTGAAACTTTTTTATGTCCAATTTCAAATTGAAATTAATTACAATGACCAACATTGGATTGAATGGTAAAAATATATTTTAATTTCAATTTAAAACCAACTAAAAAGATAATCTAACCATATAAATAAATTATATTAAAAGGCACTTTTGAATTAAAATACAATATTTTTCACTATTCATTAAAAAATGAACTTTTTCGGAAAAAATACCAAAAAATTACCCAAAGTAAAATTTAATGTCCCAATTATAAATAAGGATTTTATTTGGTCAATTAGAACATATAAAAATGACGGAAACTAGATTTAAAAGGGTTCACCATTAAAATGCGGTAAATCGACCTTTTAATGTAAATTATGCTTAAAATTAGATTCATTCCGAATTTAAGAGTCTAACTTTTATTGGATAAATGTAAAAACATATAACAGACATGTATAATAATATTGTAGTTATTTTTTTTCATTCCAGCCAATACAAAGTTTAGGAGTTAACTACCATTTAAAATAATATTATTATATTATTAGTGTGCAACGTAAGATTTCAAAGATTCTCATTGTTGCGTATCGGGTACGCTATCGAACATAGAAACCACTTTAAAGTAAAATTAATATTTAATTCACTAATATTAATAAATATGAAATATGTCTTATTCTTCATTTACCTAGGATGTTACACATCACTCTTAATAGGATACATCAAATGAGCATACTTAGACACTTTACATTATAAAAAAAATACAAAAAGGCTAATTGTAAAGATAGGGTTTTTCAAACATCAATTCAATTCCCTTTCTCAAAAGCTTACAAGATTTAGGGATAGCTCAATATATCCCAATGGTACCTCCCTCGATAATTCTTTCGATTGAACACTCCTAGTGGGTAAGATCAAATTATTCATATTCATTTTTTCATTTATCTTGAAAGTATTCACTCATTGTTTTTAAAAATATATTTCCCTTAAATAGAAATATTTAAGGAATTTTCAATTGCTGGTAGATTCACTGTTGAAGTGCTTTCTAATATTTTCTATGAATTATATGAAATCAACCTGATGCAGCACTTCCATTATTCAGATTACATGAATATAATTCTTTTTAAAATAGTCATATAAATTATCTTTTCTATGTATATAAAAAGATCTTTAAGATTTTTCAATTATTATTTACAATGACTTGAATGTATCAGCGAAGAAACTACTTCTCAATATATAGTCAGATGGTGAAAATCCTCAGTCTCCACATAAACTCTTAGATATAAAAAAGATATTGTTCAACCGGTATTCTTGGAATGTATCCTCTTATGCAAGAGTATCAGAATAATTTCACAATTATGTGTTTCATATAATTATGTTTTCACCTAATTAGTGAAATACACTTTTCTGAGTTGTGCTAGTATTCAGAAATTTCATTTTCGAACTATTTAGTATCCCCTCATGAACTGACCTAATACCTTTGAGAAATACCTTTCACAACATGTTGTGAGTGCTTTATATATTTCCTTTCTTCTTAGTTTGCCATTGATCTATGGATTTTTTCTACTCTACATACTCTCTTTACTTAGTGGAAGGCCTTTCATTAGAGATTTATTTTGTGACACCCTTTTTATTTACAATGAACGATGCCCCACTAACAAACCTCTATAGACCCATTTTACAATATAGGTTAAATCCTTTGTAAAATCATCCCCCTCAGCAAACTCAACTCCTTGAAAGCTAATTCATTTAAGAAATAATTTTAGGAATACCTCCTTTTCATAATTTTCCTTTAAAAACTATGTCCTTTTTGAAATTCCTCCTTTTTGAACTATTCATTCATATAATTCCACATTCATGAACTATGGTTTCTTATAATCCCCCCTTATAAACCACTGTTGGACATAGATTAATTATATTAATTTATACATTCTATGATGAAATTTTATCTCTATATAATGATGTGGTTATAAGTCCTTTTTATCGGAAAATAAATCTTGTAAAACCCGCAAATAAAAATTAAGAAAATACACTTTTCAGATTATCCATCATCATGAACTGAACTTATTATGTTGTATGTATAGAGAAAACCCATTTGGGGAGGAATAAATTTACCGCCTTCATCTGAAATAAAAATTCCATTATGGTAAACCTTAAATAATTGTCTTCTATATATGAATTTTCTCCAATGAATTGATCCCACTACATGGTCTTTGTAGCACATAACATTATGCGACATCTTCAAATCAACCTCCTCATCTGCAAAATAAAGGCTTCCATCATGGTTACGCATACCTCATTCACGGTCCACATAGTATAGTTTCTATACAAAACTATTTCATATTTCATGGATATTTATCAACATACCTATCAAAACTCTCTCCAGAACTCTAAAAGTACCCTTCATACCCTATTTTTCAACTAAATCAGTCATCCCAAAAATATTTCAATGTTACCTTGAAGTATTTTTTCCCAACAATCCCACTTTGGGTTTTTTTAAAATTCAACCCTTTTTTATACCACATGACGGATTATTACATATTCTACCTAAATTAAATTCATGAAAATTAGATATAGAGAAATTATTTACTCCACACACACTAAGCCCACATGATCCGTGGTCAGCATGAGAAACAAGGGTAGGATGCAATGTCTTCCAAAGAATCACTTCATTCCAAAACCACCCATATGTATCCATAATGAACCCCATCTTGTCATGATATATAACCTTTAAAAAATAATATTTAGAATCGTTATAATTAAAAATCCTACTATATTATTGGTCCCCATATCCACTTCTCCCCTATCTTGATTAAGACATTTTATTCGCCTATTATAGCCACAACTTCTCCCCCTATATCAAAAAACTTGAAGGTCACACTATTGTTATTTGTAGCAAGTTAAAGTACATAGATTGACAAATTTGGTAAAATACATCTTTCCATGTGAAGATAGGGTCCCACATTTAAACTACTTAATGGTGGGAATACTTCATGATCCAATCGCTTCATCCCAAGTACTCCATTGGATATGTCCTTCCATAAACAACTATAACTTATGTGTCAGTCGGAAAATAATCTATATTCTTTAGCACATGATCCATTTTCTTCTTAATGAATAGATATTTTACATCAATTTTATTTTTCATTTAACAATAGAGATAATTTTTACAATGATTTATAGAAATTTAATTTCCACAAATACAACAAATTATATACTTCAATTCAATATCATCATTTCACGTAGAATTAAATTAGGGATTTGATTATTTTTTAATTTAATTCTTATTATTAAATTATATATCTTTATTAGAATATAAATAATCGTAAAATTTATTAAGGGACATACATTATTATTTAATCTCCTAAAATCCAGATTAAGAGAAATTAAACCCCCTCAATGATCATGCATTTCTACATAGCCCATGATAAAATATATAATCACATCTAAACCCTAACATGCCAATTAAAATATATAAAATTTCACCTTTTACTAAAATTATCATATTTATATTGATAATTTTATTCCATTATCACTTTTCATGATCAAATTCATATTTATATATATTTCTATATAATACTGTAATATTTTTCGCATGTGAAATTGCCACATAGGTTTGAGACACTGATAGATCCTCTAAGAATACTAAGTCAAGACACTATGTTGGAAACTAGTGTCTAAGAATATGAATTCCAATATTTTCCATATTAATCACAAACATCTAGGGATTCTAGTAGCATGACATTCCATAATTTTTTAGAGGACTCCATTGTTTGATGAGGTTGTATCATTTAGAGTGTTTATCACAATGTTTTCCTCAAAACATCTAGATTATTTATATCTTAAAAATAGTTAGCTAATACATGATTATAAAAAAATATAGATAATCATTTAATATATGAATGTTGATTTTTCCCCTAGTTTGACTTCTCTAGGGGGATAAATAAACCTTAAACTGAGGGTTTACACAAATGGTTTAATATTCTCTTTGGCTTGGAACTACTAGATCATTCAAGTATATCTTTGATAGATCATCAGTTTCATATTAAGAACATCACCATAAAATTTTCCTTTTCCATAGTATGTAACTTTTAGATATACATTTGAAAAAAAAGAGTTGTTCTTTAACCCAATTTTTTAATTTTAAAGCATATGTGAATTTTAAGAGTTTGTATTATTCTTTTCTCATGTATCTCTATTAATCTTATGAACCTATCCCTTTTCAGTACACACACCCCATGAATTTTATCTCTATATTCAGACCAGACTAATTCAAACACAAATTAAGAACAGTTAATGCATGGGGAGAGGTGTAACTCCAGACTCCTCAAGGAGATGAATACGGTTGATCCTAATGGAATAACCCTTGGATATTTTCTTGCAAATAATTTTACAATTTCTATACTTGTTCTAGATACCCAACCACATTAAACTATTCTAACCATTTAACTAGAAATTCACTAACGACATGATTTTTCTTCTTCTAATCTTCTAGTTCAATTGGTTTTTTTTCACATTTGGGGGATTAAGACAACTAGTACAAATTTTTTATTTCCCACTCCACTTATACACCACTCATCTTGAATCATTTTCTAAGAAGGAATCTTTCCACTAGTCGTCTACTCATGCTTCTTCCTCCTTTGGAGGGATCAGTCACTTTTCGTTAAATCCGAACATGATGTATGATACATGATTTTTCCCATGATTTATTTTTTATATTTTCATTTATCATTTTTCCTAGTCCACTCATGGTAATATAGTGGGAGGTAGTCATTCAATAAACATACATTATTCATACTTATAACTAGACTATATATTAACATTTTAATCTAGGTTTTTCACATTAATTTCAACCATGTTAGGGTGAGTGTATGGGACGAAGTAAATGGTATACCTTTTTCTTAGATTTTACTATTTCCTCAGAGAAATTAAACCCATTTCTCATCATACCATGTTTTATTCCAATAAATTATTTCTCAGTATACACCACGGTAGATAGATATCCCCTTTTTGGTTCACTTTCCTTCCTTGATTTTATCCATCTAAAATATGTTTATAGAAAACCATGATTAGAACATATATACCATCTACCACTGAAAAATCTATAAATCATCATTTCTTGGTTTAGAAGTTGATGTAGTCATAGTTCTTATTATTATAAAAGTAAGACCCTAGGATTATGGACTCAGACGTGTGGTGAGTCCCCATCGTAAAAAATAGTCTAATTTGATTGGTACATTCATATGAAAGTCTATTATTTCATATTTCCCAAGAATACTATTCTTATTTTATAATTTAGACAAATCTATGTCTTCAAAGAAAGAGATATATTCTAAATACTCAAAAATAATGTGAAATATTACCATAAATCACACAGTTATAAAACATGTTTTCATTATATCTTGTGAAATACATTTTATTTCTATTCCCCAAACTAAGATGACTTTATCCATTTTTACAATTTCCCACGGATCTGTTCCCCTCATTCATGGGAGAGGGACCATCAAATCCAATAATAGATTTTCCCATATTTCATGGTCTTTGGGATGATACTATAATTTCATGTTTTTTCTTTTAAATAACATATTTGTTTTTCATTTAATTATCAATTATTTATGGTTAATCAAATAAAAAATGGAATTTTTGTTTTAATTTTCTATTTACATTAGAAATAGATATATACACTTCATTATCCATAGATTCTATCTCTTCTCCAAAATTTTGAACATTCTTGTTCCTTAATTGATGTTAATAATTACTTTATCTATTGATTATCATCCCATCTTCGAATTCCCTAGAGATTTAATACATCATGGAATCTTGATCCATTATTTGTAATTTTTTTTAAAAAAATAGAGACATTAAAGAATGAATTATCTTGTTGTTGATTTAATTCTCCTGAACAAGTTCATATAAGTGTATAACAAGATCATCATTTCTGGCATTGAAATTAGGAATTTCATCAGATTTAATATTCTTTACATTACTATAATTTTTGATTTTATCTATATTTGATTACTTGTTTAATAGTTATTCAATGTAGGAATAATTATTCTCTAGAGTATCTGTGTCAACTTCCAAAATTAATTTATTTAAACATTTTATCATATTGAATTCAATTTATTACACTTAGAATTAAATATATTCACACTTAATTTATTCATTCAATTTATAATCCAATTAATTTTTTAGACAACTTAATAATTTTTCCTTTATGAAATTTCTTCATCATCATTAGTTTAAAAATCAAATGGATTGTTAGGTTATTTACTCATTCATGTAGCATCATTAAATAAGTAAATAATTTCATTATCTAATTCATCTAAACATTTCTTTAGTACATTGTTGGTTTCCTTTAATTGAATTGTACTCATTATAGAGACACATCCACACTGTGGAATTATCCTAGAATTCTACTTATTCTTTGATATTCATCACTATTCCCTAGAACAATGAGATAAGAGAAGAACAATTTTTTTCAATAATCGACTGAACCATGTTATGTAAAAAAATCTAATAAAAAAATCTAATTATTTGATACCAATTGTTAGGTCCAAAAGCAGATTAGATACCAAAAGGGGCGTCAGTGAATCATGGAATAGATATTCATCTCAAAGTTATTCAAAACCCTACTAGATATTTTATTCTTCATTATAAGGGTATATTTTTTATATAGTTTTTATATATATTTTACACTTTCCAACATTATCTGATGATGATGTATACAAATTAATGAAAGAAAGAAATAATAAGGACACATAGATTTTTAATTTTTTTACCGTCACTAAACTATGTTCAAAGAGTAAACAATGATAGTGTAATATTGTACCAAATCCAGTAAAGCCCACATCCAATACATGATTTGGGATAGATCACTTTTATTCCCAGGAATACTACCTTTAATGATTTTGGGATAGATCAGTACTTCCCAAGGGTCACTCCCTTAACATTATCTTTGATGGTTCACTTCATGTGGATATGATCACCTTGTTCATCTTCTGATTCTCACATATTTGGAAATAATTTACAGCTAGTTTATAGTAATTTTAGACCCTTAAATAGAAATGTTTAATGATTCTGTAATTATTGGTAGATGAACTATTGAATTTATTTGAGGTTTTATCCTTAAAATCTTTGAATACACATGGATGAAACAAATCATCTTTCATGATAACTGTACAAGAATTATATTTAACCTAGATGCATAAAATAACTCTTCTATGGATCTACACATATCATCATGAGATGGAAATTCTTCCAATAACTAAAATTAAGGTCGTAGTTAATAAACCCCTTCTCCAACTATAGTCATATAATACTGATCCTTAGTATTCCAATTAAGAATATATATATGGCAATAATATTTTCCTCTAGGTATTCTTGGGGTGTATCTCCTTAGACAAGAATAATATAATATTTTCATAAGTAAGTGTTACATATAGTCATATTTTCACCTCATTGGTAAAATCCAGTTTCCCACACACTGCTGGTTTTTAGAAATTACTTTATTGAACAATTTCAAATCTCATTATGACCTAATTTAGTCCATTCATGAATGACCATACACCAGATAGAGTTAGTTCCTTGCATACATTATTTCATAATGAATTGAATTTTCTCTATAAAGTATCATATCACCCAAGAATTTATTCACTCTTTTAATATCCTTTCTTCATAGAGTACATTTTTGAACCCCTTTTTCATTTTGATGTATAATTCCCCATAAAAAATCCTCTACAATATGATTTTACATTGATGGCTATATCCTACAGAAATTAAATTTTCTATGTGAACTCAATTCCTTATCGAACCTCTTACATCAAGGAATACTTCTTGCGATACGTTCTTCACAAAATTTATCCTTCACAAACAACTTCCATTATTAAATTCCACCTTCACAAACTATTAATTTATGAGATGAATCCTTTGTGAACATTGCCTTTCTGGAATCCTCCCTCATGAACCTCTATCAAACATGTAAAAATTATCTCATTGATGAAATTATTTAATTAAATTATCTCTTTAACTAATAATGTAGTTTGGGGTCTTTTATATAGGAAAATAAGTCCCAGAAAACCCACTAATCATAATTACCAAATTCTACTTTCTTGATTATTCATCACTATAAACAGAAAATTCCATGCTCTTCATATCACATAAACCCTTTTATAAAGACTCGATTTACTTCCTTCATCTTCAAACAAATATTCCTTCCTGGAACACCTTAAATAACTACCTTCTAAAAATAATTCCCCTCCCATGAACTTATCCCACTATATTTTCTGTGTTAAATATTACCATATGTGGCAGCTAAAAATACCCACCATTGTTTGAAAAATGACGGATTCTTTCATAGTTAATCATACCACCTTCATGGCCTCATAGAACATATTCAATACAGAGTTCTTTCCTTTTCTGTAAAACAAAAATCCTGATTATCAAGCCACAAAATTTGGAAAGCATTGGGAAATAATTCCACCTACTATATATAATTTTGTGTACCTATTATAGTTAATCTGCGCTTTTTCTTGTATCTTTGTCAACATAAATTGTCAATAATATCTATATAACTCTACAAATACCCTTGTTAACCATCATTATCCAAAAAAAATTCAACCCAAAAATACTTCAATAGTAAATTGAGGGATACTTTTTAAAAATTCATAGAATGTATATGTAGGACTTCTATTAAAAAATTTTAGTGCTTATACCAAGACATATATCACCAATGATTTTTATTCCATTGCATATAATCTGAAAATTTATTTTTCCAATATCACTTTATAAATGGGTCAGGATTCCACTTTACACTTTTCTAGATTGCCTCATGAGACCTATCGATACATCAAGGGGTTATAACAAGTTCCTCCAATAAAAAAGTCCCATGAATTAATCATATGATAGTGGTGAGGCATTATCAACATAAAAATTATTATTAATAACCTTACAAATGAAATGGTAATGCATAAAACTACGAATAAACATAATCATAAACTATTCAATTTAAAATATGCATCCACTATTAAAATAATCCATCCAATGAAAAAAATAATGTTCATACCCACATAAAAAATCCCCAGTGGATGAGAAGTACATTAAAGGATTTATGTCATTGATGAATATAAAAGAAAATAAAAAATCAATATAAATTTAATGAGGAAAATATAATTTTCATTTTATAATTAATCATTAAAATTAAATGTTTAAAAAACATTTTTAAAATAAATTTATTTGAAAATAAAATTTGAATATTACAAATTTATAATTAAAATGTTTTTTTCATCATAGAAAGAAATTAATTAAAAGCTATGTATGTCAATAATAAACTCCTTTCACATTTTCGATGAAAACTAAACAAGAACTATTTTGAAAATCACATGAAGGTTCAATCGAAATATTTTTAAAAAAAATGAAAATTTGTCAAAATTTCTTTAATAATTCATTTATAAATGTATAATAATATTTCTTAAAATATTTAAAGAAATGGTTTTAATGATAATGAATTTTTGAAAGAAGAGAGAAATAATGTGAAATTTTCTTAAAATCAATTTTCTAATAATTTTATTTATAAAATATAAGGAGATAGTATTATTAAATTAATAATTTCATGAATAAAAAAAGGATAATAAAATATATTTAAATTAATACATAAATGTTAAATAATTCCATAAAGGGATACTTGATGAAAAAATTTTGAATAATGAGGAGATTTTGAAAGAATCCCTTACCACTTTTGTAACATTTGTGTCATAATCCCCATAAAGAAAATAGAATTAAATGAAACAATAAATAAAATGAAGAGAAAATAATTCATGATATAGCATAAAAAGTTGGCAGCATATACACCACAAAAAATAAATATGTGGTGAATATGGTGTACATCTCATGGAGGTAAAAGTCAGATGAGAAACACTTATGTCACATATAAATTTTGATTAATGTACATTAAACTGATTTATAATGGTTTATAAATTTCATTAAATTAGTATAGAACTATAATAATATCTATAATAACATATATAATCATATTAAAACATCTCTTCACTAGTTCGTTAAAAATAGTTCAATATTCTCATTGTTTCATGTGTTAATTATCTTATTTTCTCTGTAATGATTTTTTGATGAAGGATCTCCTTCTTTCACATATTATATAGTTCCATGATCTCATGAATTGTAGTCATTATATAATTATAATATTTATAAATAAATTATAATGCTAAAAAATTATATAATGATTGTTATGAAAAAATAAACTATGTAACAAACATGGAGACAATATTTCGTACATATGCATGAGTAACATTACCATTTTTCAGAAATAATTAGGGGAATAAATTATTTAATATTTTTAAATTAAATATTTATCATAATATAATATATAATTATATATTTTATCCACCTTTTTTGTTATGAAGGAGAGTCACTTCGGTTTATAAAGGAGGAAGTCCACATGTACACAAATGATGTTATACATTTTCAATGTAAAAAATAAAATGATATATTATCATTAAATAGTGATAAAAATTACATTAATATCATAATTATTTTATTTATTTCAGATATATTCATTTATGTTTTCCTTAATTCCTACCATGTAAACTGTTAGTGGTAAATGAATAATATCGCTTCATAAGGCAGTAGTCTTCCATATATACGAACGATTTTGTTGTATATCTTATGAAATGTAATATAAAAAGTCATATATAATATGAATAATAAATAGGTATAATTATGTTATAATATATATATATATATATAAATATAATTTTAATGCATAATCATGCCCAACCATGATGGGTGCTAATAGAAAAATGAATGACATTGGTTCGAATGCCGGTAGACTATTGTACACATAAACGATAATTTTTGGACACTTTTAATGAAAGTGGTGATAGTTATTCGTAATTACCATATTATAAAAACATATAGGAATATGAAAAATATTAAGGTTATTTTATAATCATGTTTTAATTTTAATTTAAGAGGTAGAAGAAGAAATAAAATACAAATTATAATTTAAGATCATTACCTTTTCCTCAGGTATCCTCCAACGGATTCCACCAAATATGTACTAGGTTATCATTAGGAAAAGAATGTTTATAAAATTAAATTAGGCATATTGGTGATTTATTTTGGAAGGTATTTTTAGAAAAAATAGTGTTAAGGTGTGGAGAAGAGCAGTTGTTAAGTGGCATTTTATAAATAAGGAGAGTGGAAAACTTGTAAATTCTAAAAAGAAAAAGGCATATCAATGTTTTTCAAATTAAAAACTTATCTTAAATGGTTTATTATTGAGAATTGGGCATGAAATGGTAGAAATGTGTCCATAATATATATTTAAGATATGTTATTAAATCAATTTGACCCTTATATTTTTATCTTTACCCCAAGATAAATCCATTTTGACTATAACAACACTAATTATCTTTTCACTTTTACCTATTCATTTTTTACAAAAATTATGTTGAACATGTTATATAATATAAATAATTCTTATTTCAACTATGGAATCCATTTTCCAAAATTCCATTTATAATATACCTGAATATTAGAGGATTATTTTTGTTAATGTATACAATAAATGGGGCTTCTGAATAAATTTATTTGGTTAAAAATATTTATAACAAACAAAAACATGAATAAAGAACACCACATCAGGTTAATAATAATAATATTTTAATACAAAATATAATTTTTTAAATAAAAGTGAAATTGTAATACAAACACACCAATAGTAATATTGAATATCACTTTATCTAGTTACATCATCATTAAGTTCCCTCCAATGATGACGATGATAAAAAGGAAAATAGGTGTAAAACATGATTTATTCTCAGGAGCATAATACTAAAATACATAGAGTTTAGTAATTAAAATACCTTTTATATAGAATATTTAATGGAAAAATGATTAGGCTCATTGGTTATTGCTTTTGGGAATTTAAAACAAAAGAAAATTATTAGTAATGATAAAATGAGAATAAAACCATTGAAAGGATTTTATAATGTATACAGAAACATGATTATTTTATTTAAAAATATGATTCATTTTTAAATTTAATGTATTATATTGTCATAAGAAAAGCGTATTTTTTTTATTAAAAATCTATGTATATAATTAAATATTGTTTTATTGAAATTGGATGTAATCAATGAATTAGATATTATTTTTATATTTACATTTATTATTATGAAGAGAAATTATAATAATAATATTTGTTAATAAATGTATGTATTAAAAGTTATTGATAAAATATTTATTTTTCTTTTGGATTATGCTAAGAAAAATCAATTTAATAAGTGATAATCTAATCAAAAGCGTAGTGTTGACACGTAAATATTGAATTTTAATGCTTTATAATATAAAATAAAAATGATTTAGGGTATGAAAATCAAAAAAATTTATCTTAATTCATTTATGTTAATTCTGTCACTCTGTAAAAAAAATTATACACGCCCTCATCAAAGAAAAGGGAGCCATGAACACTCTTGGACCTGCAAGGGTCAGACTACATGGAGATCTCACGAAATCGAAGCTGAGTAGCGGTAGAGGAGTATCACCTCAAATGAATCATGGGTTAGGTAGAACGCACATGTGCATAGTATAATGCTGGCCATACTAGGAATATGTGATAGAATGTGTGTTCGTCTTCAAGGTCCCATGTATAATGCCAAATTTTTAATTTGTTGATCGAATTTATAGATTTGTGTTACATATGTGCATCAATTGATTTACATTTTCATATGGGATCTGTCGGTTGAATCTCAGCCATATGATGAAAGCACCTCAACTATTCGATCCTTCTCTAAATTCACCATATCTTCCAGATTTTTCTTCCACCTCCCGACCACCCAATCTTGTGACTCTTCTTTGGAAATATAGACACAAACCATGATGTTTAACTTTTCATGAGTACGCTTGTCCAGCTCAATCTTCATTGCATGAGCGACCCCTAATGAACACCTCATTTGTGTTGTCACCATGACAAGAACTCCTTCTGACTTCTCAAACTCAACAACAAAAACAATAGTATTGATCATGCTAATTAAAAACCCTACCCCAGGTTGTTTTCCTAAAAAAATAGGTTTATAGATCCTTAGATCCACCCATGAATAGGTGATCAACATTCAACCCCCTCCGATCTCCAATGGCCACCACTCACTTGACATAGAAACGTGGCCAAATTTAAACATAGAATTATCCTTTTCAAAATAAAACCAATTAATATTAAACCCTACATGAATACATATGAAATAGTGGGCATGTGAGTTAAATCCACTTAGGATCTAAGGTATCATGTTCCACCATCTAGGATTCATGCTTCCCATCGATGAAAGAATTCAATAATATATATATATATATCCACTTATAGTGGGAATATCATTATATTGAATAATTAAATTCATTTCCCCGCTATTAAATTAGTTCAAGAGCCCTCAATCATGCACGAACATCCTTCCAAAACCCTGGTTCATCTTCTACCAAGGAGTCAGATCCCTCATTTCAATTTCCACTTACCATAACAAAAGGGGACTCTTTTAATTTTGGAACTATTATGTATGCATGAATTATTTTTCAAATTTATGTTCTCACTCTTCAAGTATGAGTTTATATACTCTTATTTAGGTATTTCACGAACTTTTTATAAATATTATAATCAATAATTAATGTTTTCATTTAAATAAGAGAACTATTAGTTAAAATTTCATTCTTATATTATTGAAGTATATATATATATATATTATATATAATTTCCAATTTTGTAATCTTAGTATGTACATTCATAATTTAAATATATATGAAATTTCTAAATTATTCATGACATATATATATATTTATGAATTATTTTTCATATGTTATGATTATTTATATCCAAAAACCGTGTATGTATTCTTTATTAGTGTATTATTATATGTTTATATTTTACATGTTATGTTATTAAAATAGGTATATATATATATGATTTATTCAATGTTCATGATCATTAAATTATAATTATGTATATATGTATATATGTATATCTTAAGGAAAATTTTCCTAAAAACTTATGTTCATATATTCTTATGTTGAAATACTTTTTATTATATATTATAGAAGTATTTCCATTTTTATAATCATGTTAGTGGATTTCATCCTTCCATGTATAATTTCATTTTATTAAATTACGACACATAATGGATTTCACTTAAACACCTTTATATATTTTATATAAGGGTTATCAAACATTGATTTACATGTATGTATATATATATATTTATATATTTTTTCGTGTGTGGAATAATTAAATTTTGTTTTTTAAAATGTTACATTAATAATTATATTTATGATACATAATTTCTTATTTCATAGGATTACTTTAAGAAGAAAAAATTGGATATATTCTATTTTATGTGAATTATAATTAAATATTGTTTTTATTTTATGTGAATGTTATATATGATATTTTTTTTTCCAATTATGATTTAATAAAACATGTATTAAATTCTTTTTTTAAGGATGAGTTTTAAAAGGTATGGTTTATCATTTCAATGAAAAGTAAATCATTCCAAATATTGAATTAAAGGATGTTAATTATTTTGATTGACACTCTGTGAGAAATCTAAATGACATGATTTTTGTTTGTACCAAATCTCGCAAGTGATATCCTAAATATTTTATGAATCATATGTTTACATATATAAGTATAAAATAGTATTTTTATATAAAATGTGTTTTTTAAATAAATATCCATTGAAAAAATGTATATATATGTATGGAAATGAAAAATATTTTTATAAAAAAATTGGCACTTGAAAATTTTAAACATGTATGGGTAATGAAGAGTGAACACATTCATAAGTTATGTGGGCAGGCCATGAAAAACTTTAATTATTAAAGTTCCCCAATGTTTTTCTTTCAAAAGATCACGTACTATTTTCTAAAATACAACTTTATTATTTTAATTAATTTTCAACGAGTATGTATTTTCAAACTGCTTTATAATGATTTTGAAAGTGTTAGTAATTTCACAAGCTTAACAAAATTTCAATGATTATATGAATTAGAAAAATAATTATATTATTATTATTGAAGGCATAAGTATTTTCAAATGTGATTTCAATATTTTGATTGCAATGGATTAAAAAACGATGTTTCAAAAATTATTATATTTTGAAAAGAGTTTTTTGAAAAGTATTTCTTCAAAACTATAAATATTTTCAGATAATTTTTAATGGTATTTTCAAATGTATTTTGAATGGTATTTTCCAAAATCATTTTCAGAAGATATTTTCTATAATTTTTTTTCACTGGCGTTTAAAAAACCCCTTACTCGAAATTTTTTCCCACCCGATGTTTTTATAAAAAAATAAGGTTCAATTAGATATTTTCTGGGGTTTAGCTGAAATTGGAAGTCAAAACAAGAAGACTCTTATCACTAACTTTTATTTATTATTTTAACTACTATAATGCTTATGACTTGTCTGTTTCCACCAATACCTTGACCGAAAAGGATCCTAAAATGTAAATATTTGTATATTTTTCATTTTCCTTTTATAAAAAAATATTGATATTTTTCTGTACTAGAACTAGAAGTACATGACCAGGGCTTCACAATTTGTATCATATGAATGGTTTAGATAACATTGGTGATAAGGAAGTTTTGTTAAAATAAGTTTATTTTCTTTGTTATTTCTTTATAAAGTCCTCATCTTTAAATTTTTTTATTGAGGTAAAATCAGAGAGTTATAGATCTACTTAATATATAGGACGTTAAGTGACATTTAAGAATGTATAATTCATGTAGTTATTTTATTCTAAATTCAAGACGTGAAATTTCATAGTTTTTTGTTATTAACGAAAAATGAATTTAGATGACAACATTATGATAAAGGGGGGGTATAATGTAACATCTCATAGATTCATAGTATTAAATTTGTCAATAGATTTAATAAATTTGTTTTTAAAAGATATTTATTCTGTTACAAATATTGATATTGCACTTAAAAATGACATAATAATTCCTCATTAGTGTAAACATTATTTTAATTTAAATAAACTATTTTCCTTACACATAAAAGATGAAAAAGTAAAATAAATATTCCAATAGTAAGATTGATACTCTCTTTGTTTGGACCCATCATCTGTAAGAGACCTATAAAGATGGTGATGATAAAAACACAAACAAGTGAAAAAATATGAATCAGGATTCTGGGAAGAATACTAAAACACATAGAGTCTGGTTATTAAAATAAATTATAAGTAGTCTATTTATAAGAAAAATGATTAGGGGTATTTTTTTTATAATTGATATGACTTTCAAAAAAATATAATTTTTATTAAATAATAAATTAGAATAAAAAATCTGAAATGATTTTAAAAATGTTACATAAAAATGATTATTTCATTTAAAAATATGTTTCATTATTAAATGGAATAAATTGTCATGTCGGAGGAAGAATAATTTTTAATAAAATATATGTAAATATTTAAATTGAAGGGTATTGGTTTTGGAATTAATAAATTTATTGGAATAAAATTTTAGATTAACATATTATTTTTTTGAACATAAATTATAATAATAATATTTTTTAATAACAATCTATTAAACCATACTTATAAAATATTTGTGGTTCTTTGGGAATTTGTTGAAAAAATAAATTTGAAAGTGTGATGATCTACTTAATAGTGTAGTGTTTAAACATAAATGATGGATTCTAATAAATTTATAAGATATAATCAAAATGTTTTAGAAAAAACAATCATATTTTTTTATCCTAATTATTTTATGGTAATTCTCTCACATTGTATAAAAAATTAGCTAGCCCTCCATCCATACAACATGAGGCCTCAACACATAGGTACCAGTAAGGTACATCCATGTAGATATCACACGAAATCCCACCTCAGTAGAATTAGTGGCAAGTCACCTCAGATGAAGTCTAGGTTGGGAAAACACCACATGAGCAAAGCATAGGCAGGTCGCCGCTCAGAGTATGTGAGTGTAGGCATGTCAACATGCAAGGGCTCGTGAGTAAGGCCCAATTTTTTCATCTAGTGATAAAAATTCATGATTTTTCATATATAAAACTGGGAATTAGATTCCTATTTTGATGTTAAGTCAATAGGTTGAATCTCAACCATCAGATAAACAGGCCTCCGTGGTTTGGTCCTTCTCCCACTTCTCCCACTCCTTCTGATTTGTCTTCCTCCTCATGACCACACAATCACATAGGCTAGAAACACACCCCATTATTAATTCCTTCATGAGAACACAAGTCCTGATGATACCTATCTATACGAACAACCTCTCAAGCATGCCATATATATGTCTCCACCATCACAATAACTCCTTCAGAATTTTCACACCCCACAATAACAACTGTATTGACCGAGATAAGAACAACCCCTACCCCATTTTTTTCCTTAAAAAATAGTTCCACAGTTCGTTATATCTAACCCTGAATTGGTACTTGAGATTTGACCCACTCCAATAACTAGTGTCCATCGGTCGCTTCTCACAGATGTTTGGAAAAATTTAAACATGGTATTTTACATTTCTAATAATAACTGATTCATTTGGAACCCTCATTGAATCGTTATTAAATAGTGGATGTGTTAGTTAAAGTCAAATAAAAATGTAGGAATCCAAATCAATCTTTGAAGATATAATCTTTTCCTGGAAGAATGATTTTGAATCTGTATATACATACCCACTTACAGTTGGAATTCCCCTTTATTGAATAATTGGAATACTTTCCCCTCTCTTAAACGTGTTCTAGATCCCCCAAGCATGAAGGGACGCACTTCCTACACCCTGGTTCGACATCTACCAAGGAGAAAAATGTCCCCATTTTATTTCTCACTTCTAGAGATGTAAGGGGGATATTTCATTTTTAAGACTATTCTATATGCATTAATTATTTTTAAAATTTATGTTCTTAATCATCATGTATTTATTTAAATAGTGATTATTAGGTATTTCATGAATTACTTTAAAATATTATAATCATGAATTAATGTGTTATTTTAATTTTGGAAACTATTATTCAAATTTTATAGTTATATTAATCATGTTTACAAATATAAAATATATATATTTGATTTGCATGTTTATAATTTTAGGATGTTCATTCATTATTTAAATATATAAGTAAATATTTAAATTATGATTGAAATATATATTTTTATGTATTATTTTTAATAGGATATGATTATTTAATTCAAAAACCATGTAATTATTATTTTTGTGTGTTTTATAATATATGTGTATATTATACAAGTTACGTTATTCAAATTTTTATACATATTTGATTTATTCAATGTTCAAGATCATGGACTACTAATTATGTATATAAGTATTTATGTACATCTTTATGTCTAGGTTTCTCAAAACCTTTGTGCGTGTAATTTTAAAATGATATCTTATTTATTTTAAATTATGTAAGTATTTCTAATTTTATAATCATGTGAGGGGATTTCATTAATGAATATATAATTTAATTTTATGAAATTATGCCACATTATGGATTCCACTAAACACCTTTATATTTTATGTATAAGGATTCTCATAAATTTATTTACATATGTAAATGTATATATATTTTTGTGTGTGTGAAGGGATGAATGATTAATTAATAAAATTTCAGTTTGATAATATTATGTGTGAAACATAATTGATTGGTGTATATGGTTATTTTATGAAGAAAAAAATTTGATATATATTACATTATGTGATCTGAAATTTACATATGCTATAATATTTTGTGAAATAAATATATATTTTTTTATTTCTCATTTTTTATTTATGTAAATGATTATTTAATATATTTAATTTAGTATGATTTTGAAAAGATATATTTTCTCATTTTAATGTAATGTAATTCATAGGAAATATTGAATACATGGATGTTAAAATTTTTTATTAACAATCCATGAAAAACAAAATTAAATGACTTTTGGTTGTGCCAAACCCCTCAAGTGGTTTAATAAAAAAGTTAATATTTATATATTCACATATTAATATATATTTTTATGTATACTAAATGTGACTATATGTTTTTAAAATCAATAATCTTGTGAAAAAATGTATATATTTGTAAATAATTCTTGAAATTCGTTTTACAACAATTTGCACATGGAAATTGTAAACAGGAATGTTTTAAGGGCGTTTAACCCATTACAAATGAATGTGGTTAGTCCCTCACAACATTTAATTATTAAATTGGCCACCATGTTTTGTTTTCAAAATATTGTTTAAGATTTTCTAAAAACCAATTGGATTATTTTAAATCATTTTCAAAGTGTTAGTATTTTTAAAATTGGTTATAATTTATTCAAAAGTGAATGTATTTTCAAAGGATTTATATAATTTATGAAAGATTAAGTATTTTCAAAAGAATTATATTATTATTATTCAAAGGTTTAAGTAGTCTCAAAGGCATTTTTCAAATTATGTTTTCAAAGGATTTTGAATTGATTTTTAAAAAAATATTAAATTTTGAAATGTGTTTCTACAATTTGATTTTAAAAAATATAAGTAATTTAATTGGATTTTAAAATGTATTTTCCAAAAACATTATCAAATGTAATTTCAAAAACAAAATTGAAAATTGGGTTTTCATGGGCTTTTTAGAAACCCCTTCATGGAAATTTTTCTGATCCATTATTTTTATAAGATGGTTTTTATTTCACATAGATATTTCCTGGAGTTTAGCTTAAATAAGTAGATATTTAGAGAATATTTTTATCAATAAATTTTTATTTATTTATTTTTTTCTTTTATATTGTGTATGAATGGTCTTTTTCCTCTAAATCCAATTCCAGAAAAGTTCCTTATATATAAATGTCTCTATACTTTTCAGTTAACTTTTATAAAAAATATATATACAATTTTTTTTGTACTAGATCTGGAAGTTCTTGTTTAGTGATTCACACCATTCATAGAATTGGAAATATCAAATTTATATTAACCCTTATATGTGATGAGAAGGAGGGTTCATAAAGGGAAATTGATGAAAATCTTACAATGATTTTATATCAAAATTTTATATGAAAATGATTTCAACGTCCTAAATTGTATTAATTGATATAAAATTGAACTAATTTTTTTAAATCAAATTCAAAAATAAATATTTTAATATAAATAATTTGTAAATAAATTATGTTTTCTATTAAAAGTAATTATTTATCAATATTCATAAATAATTAATCATTTCCAAAAAAACAAAAGTCACCCTAATCTAACAATGATATTATAATTTAAAAAATTAAAATTTTTATATGAAATAAATTATATAATTACGGTAAAAATTAATTTTAAATTTTGTGTGAAATGAATGAGAAATTGTATTTTAGAGAAATAATGTTTTTCAGAAAACATTTATTTTTTATTTAAATGATTATTATTTTATTTCAAAAAAAAATATAGCCATATTTTTTATAATTTAGTTATTAAAATTAAAAGATTTAAATTTAATTGATAGGTTATAATTTTAATGTTTAAATACAATATTTTGATAAAGAATAACTATTCATTTATACGTGGTGATGCGTACATTAGAAGTTATAAAGGATAATGAAAATAAATATATTGTAAATTATCATGTGGTTATATTATCTAAAACACTTAGTGTTTCTTAGAATACATTAAATGGAATTTTATTCCCATCTTTAAAAATATTGGTGTGTTATATTCTACCCCATATAAAAATTTTCCCCTAGAAATTTAATCTTGATTTTAGTAATCATGTGTTTTCAATTCAGAAATTATTTATCTACAAAACTCCCATAATAAAAGGGTTAATTTATCATCTTATTAATAATAGATAAAGGGAAGTATGAAGGTCAAACTAGGTAAAGTAGAAATTCATTTTGATGTAGAAAAATATTTGTGTAAAGTGAAGATATGGGCATATAAGAAACGAATATATAATTATAGAGAGTGATTGAGTTCATTGATGAAAAGAATGTGAATGATCAATAAAAAGGTAAGTGCCTCAAAAACATAAAGTTGTTATGTCTTAAAACCCCATGTTTTTCTTCCTATATGAATCTAATTTGATAATTATTATTTCAAAATGTTTCTACAAGAGATGATGAATTATATTACAATATATGAATTTAAGGAAACATATATAATTGATAAATTTCTATTTAATGAGCATAATTTCCTCCTTTTTATGTAGTTAGATCAATTTACAATTATCCAATAATCTAAAAAAATTAATATCCAAATATATATTTTTTGTTTTTGAGTAAAAAAAATTACTTTTCACAAATCCAAAGATCCAAAAAAATAGTTAAAATCATTTCCTCCTACCTCTAATAAAACTATAATGGTTAGAAAATGTTATCAAATAGCTCCCAATGTTTGACATAATCCCTTCCATACATATTTATCCTTAAATGTCTTCAAAATTATGTCCAACCAAATTTATAAGACATTTTACTAAATCAACTTCATATTTCAATCAAAATATAATGTTTCCCTTAATCTAACAGTCGAAATATTTCAATACCTTTATCCTCATAAAATATTAATGAAAACACCCACATTTAAAAAAATTAAATTTCATGTTTCTCAGTATATTCTACAAATTATTACATTTAATAAACTCGATAAATTGTTAAATAAACCATAAAACAAGTAAAAAAATTAATTGTCACCAAATCTAACACAAAATAATATAAGTACTAAATAAATATTAGACACATATTAAGGGTTACACCGAAATCACGAGGTTTCCAATATGGTCATCTTGTAACTGAATCGCTTTTCATTGTCATCAGTACCATTCAACATATATTTTCTAATCCTTAGAAAAATATCACTATGTGATAATATATATATATATATATATATATATTTCATAATTATTATAACCTATGAATGATTTATTAAATACTTTGACAAGACATTCCAAGGATAAAAATCCATAAAAAAATTAATCATTCATATTTGGATGTATCAACAGAATATACAATACATTTTTATCTTAGATTCTTATAAGGTTTCTTCCTGTTATGATTGGAGAACTAATATTTGTAGTTACCCATATCCTTACAGTGTAATTATTTCACATTATAAGATTATTTTATTCCTAAGAAATCATGAGCATGATGTCGTTTTTATCCACATATAATGTAAACTCCTTGACCATTGAAGCATGTACTAAAGTTTTTCCTTCTACTGGTATCACATGTTGTAAAATAATTACTTCCCATATTACCTTTATATATTTTTTTTTGTTCCCACCCCTTTTCCTATTTCTTCCCTTTGAAGATATATGACATAGATAATTAATTAACAGGCTTTATATAACATGATACCATTCTTTCATATGATGGTAATTCTTGCGAGACTAGTTCCCATTGAAGGATTGGATTAAGACCATAAAATAAACAACCAATATTGCACTTTGTATTTTGTACATAGTCCAAATCATGACTTTATAACTTTATGAAATTGGATTCATACTTTCTAACATGATCTTCTTCTTTTATTCATTAACTCAAGAACTATCTTTCCATATCCTCTTATTTCTCATGAGGTAAATATATTCCGAATATTATTAACTTATAATCTGAACACTCTATTTATTCTATTACCTAATAATCCTTAGTGTTTCGAATCAACAACTACCATTGATATGAAAGTTAAAAGAGATAAAAAAACATTCTATGGAAATATTCTCCCCTTAACTACTACCTAGTGTAAGATATATCTTCTCTATGGAGCATATCTATTGATCATCTAAAAATGTATTTTAGTACCATTGAATTATGGATATCGTTGACACATAAAGAAGTCTATAATTATTACTCCACATATTGTATAAAAAGGATTCTCTATACGTGAAATGGTATTGAATCATAACCTAATTCAACTTCTTCAATATGATTATAATTTGATTTAATTCTTCCACAACTCTATCTCTAGATTCATTATCATGCCTAGGAGGGAAATCTCTACATAGAGTACGTACAATGTTATAAATCTCATTCCATCCATTAGGATCCATTTCTAAATGATGGAATTCTTTTTATTTCATCACATCAGAATTGAAAATATTAAATAATCTCAAAAAAATTGAAATAAATTAAAAAAATTGAGAAATGTATGCATACCTAATATCTTTCTAAATGAAATTATTTCTTTGGGTATATATGTATTTTTAAATCCTTCATATTTATTTTAAATTACACGTGATTTATCATATAAATATCCCATGATATTGTTAACTGAGGTGTTTCGTAATTCCCATTATTGTGCACTAGGTGAATATTGGGTCCTATCCAACGTACCATTTCTGGAGTTATTACACCAAGATACTTATGTAATAAAACCACACCCTTTGTAGTATCCAATAAGTGATGTATTTTATCAGGATAAATACATAATCTATTCCTAACAAAAACATTAAAATGTTCTTCTATACTTATCACCAATTTATATTATTTTTTATGTTCCATAATATATTTTTTCCAAATTATAGATCATATGTTTTCTATTATTCTTATTCTGATACCAACTATAGTATCCTGACCCTCATATCCTTAAGACGATGAAAACATCAATAAATTTTAACACGATATAAGGAACCACATCTTGAAGGACTGAAGAGTTTAATTTTCTTGGTAAAATAGATACATACTTTGAATTCATATTTCATTTAAATACATAAAATACAAAATTAATAGTTATTGAGAATTCTGTTATTCCCTTTAATGTATCCCTATATACAATTATAAAATACTTCATGGTAACAAGGGGATAATAAAATATTATAAGGGGTGAGATTTAATGCTCAATATGGGTTAACATAAATTAAATTCTATGAATAAATAAATAATAATAAAAATAGTAGGGTAAATAATTAAATCACATAATATTTAATCAATAACATGATAATTGTATGGTATGAATAAAATTTATCAAATAAGGACATATCAATAATTACATGTTATTGGAACCTGATCTGGGATATTCAAACTAATTAAATAAAGAAATAGAATATCAATTAATAAATTTATAATGATGTAATGAATAATGATGGACATTTAAAATGTAATGTCCATTGTTTTGAACAAAACGAAAAAGTGAAAGAAATAATTTTTTTTGTTAGCTGGGTAGGATTGTTTTAAAACAACATGTCAAAACCTTTTTCTTCCATAATTTGACACTACTATGTGTCATTTAATGAAATTGATTAAAATTAATAATATTAAAATTAAAATGGAAATAAATTTAATGAAGGGTACAAACCGTCTTTATCACTTTCAAATGTTTTATGAAATATTTTTCAAGTTACACAATGTGTCGGCATTGGATTCTGAGGCTAATAAATCCTTGATCGTGATAATATAAAAATATTAAATATATTTATTCATATAGGGGTGTTTTTTCATAAAATGCAATAAAAATCAAATAGTGCTTCAAATGAAAAATATGAGGCCACTGTTTGGTCTGAAACATTGAGTATTCCATAGAATGGGTATAACATTGATGCGTGTTGGGTATTTCGAAACCTCACATGTGATAAAAACCTGTTTTTCAATTATTTTATTATTCCTTTTTTCATATAATAAATAATTATTTTCTCACAAATGGTGTGTCGTATAAGAAATTTGAGACCATTGGTAGTTATGGGATGGGGGGTTCACCCTTGGTAGGGTATAAATTTTATGAGCATCATTAGTTTGTTTATATTGATCACGAAGATAATTTAATTGTGTTATAAATATTTTGGTTGGATATTAAGAAATAAAAATAATAATTTTATTATATATATTATTATTTACGTTGAAGGGAGAAAATGAAAATATACTTCCATAATTAATAAATTCTTTTTTGGTGTAAATAATAAGTGAAAAATTCAATAATTGTGTTAATATTAATTGTGAAAATTAAATTCAAATGTGAAATTAATATTAATTTAATAACCATTATCCCCATTTTTAATGGTTTTTTTTAAATTGTTAAATGTGACATTGATGAGTTGTGTTAAATAATAATACTTCTATTTATTGATATTATAATTAGTTTGGGACAAAAACATTGATGTATATATATATAATGTGTATATATATATATATATATCATGATTAAATATATATGTTGGTATATATACAGGAGCGGGTGTATATATATACTTCTACAGATGTGTGTGTTTGTCTATATATGTCTCTAACATATATATATATTTATATATTGGGGGATATTATTTTTTTGTTAGATAAAACATTCATAATTTCCAACATAAATTCTTGTAACGTCTTTGCTTAAACCAAGGTTCATACCATTTAAATTTTTAGTCTAAATTCTAAATGTGGCCTAGGGTGCGTACTTGTAGAACCTATTGCGGGTCCCAGGTAGCTACTAAAATTAATTAAATATTTGAGTAGTATTTAAAAAAATATTTTATGTCACACATTAGCTTAAAATACGGTATAAAATAAATTAAAAGGGGATTAAAAAGAAAAAAAATATACTTTTCAGGAAATTAAAACAATTGAGGTGGGATAAATATTAAAAAAAAAGCATTTGGATGGAAAAAAATTATAATGGGGTAAACCCATTTTTATTAATTATTTTCTTTTCTCCCTCTATTTTTATTTATTTATTTTATTTTCCTTTTTCTTTATTTCCCTTTTTTTCTTTCCTTTTTCTCATATCCCCTCTTGGTGTCTTGCCCCATGAAGCGCCCCTCCATTTTGGTTCACCTTCCCCACTCCTTTCCTTATTCAGAATCCTGTTGCGACTCCGTCTCTCAACCGTTTTCTTCACCATTTGTTGAGCATTAAATCTCTCAATAAAGAAAACCTCATTACCCAATAATCATATGACATGTCTCTCTATCTGTCGAGTAATCCGCCATGAACAATTTTTACCTAAAACTGGGGATTTCCTAAAATCAAACGATTTCTTTCGTTTTAGGACAAATAAATCATTGATGTGGATCATAGGATCCATTTCAAGTATGAGGTACGAAATATACACTCTTTCCCCTAGTTTCATTGCGTCTTTGAGATCAAATGTTGTGATGATCATCGATGCTTCCAAGTGGTATTTAATTATATTTTCTATAAATTTAAAAAAACTACATTGTTTAACAACAACACCCTTTAATGAGATAATATAGACTATATAAATTGTTTCCACATCATAGAATACCCCATTTCTTGTGACACCAATCTTGTTCTCATTTTTTGTTAGCCCCAAATATTTAAACTATAAAACTGTATTTGTTGCATTACCCCCTTTTTAGTTGAGCATTAAATTAAATAAATTATTTATGATTAATATGAATAATGAACCTTGAGATATATTGGTTATTTATACCTAATAATTTTATTTCATGTTTTATTATTATCCTATTATACCATTATAAAGTCATATGTGCATTTTTTCAACTTTCGCTGATAAATTTCTCGGGTAGTAACTGCTTAACAATAGTGATCATCAGTCTATGGCTTAAGTGGATTATATTATTTTGTTGCAATTATAAATTCATACCCTATGATATCTACTTCATTTAAATATAATTAAATTCAATGCGGTGAGGTAATGTGGGTTCTGTATTAAGGAAAACATAAAGACTCTCCGTTCATGGCATGTTATACATTACGCTATGGAGGCGATGTCTTAGCATTTTCCTAATGATGGTTTCTTAGGTTTCAAAATACCCATGAGTGATACTGGTTCCAAAAGGGACATTGAAGGACAAGCCAGTTGTCAATGTGGCAACGCTAGGACTCGGGTGATACATGACCCCTTATGTTTGATACGTGGATGGACTCATGATAAAGCCAAAACTCAAGTGATACTTTTTATTTCAGAAGATTTCCTTGGATGAGATTAGTGGTATTTGATAAATTGAAGAATATATTATTGATATAACTTCATGATAAGATTCAAATCCAACTCTTGCCTTGAAATAATGATAATGATAATGATTGTAAGGTTATTATTGATAAATCTTGAGTTATCGGGCACCGTTTGTAACTCGATTAGACTTTATACTTGCATTTATGGATAGTGGGAAGTGTGAAGCTTCCATTGTTTGAGTTTTTATTTATATATAGGATAATGATTGGGTGAAGAGGACCAATCCATTTCTTAAGATGTAGTTGTTTCTTGGTTTCATTTTTATTAAATCATTGATTTCATGATTTAATTCATGTTTTTTGAACCATTACTTTAGTACAGACATCATATCATGACATCAATTTGTATCTAGTATTTTTTATCATCTTCTTTACTTATTACGTATTATGTTGGGATTATTTATTTTATTATGTTGTTGTTTTCTTATTTATATTCTTCCAATATTTTTTATAAATTTTTTTTCCTTCTACTATGTATTACCTATTACCTATGAGTGAATAGTATCCCCCACATACACGTTAATAAGGCCCTAGCTGCTAAATGGAATTCTATGGTACTCAGGGAGATTCACATCAGGTCATGTGACCCATTGGTCCAGCAACCGTCATGGAGGTGCACATGCTTGGGTAGTTTCTAAGTGTTATCAGAGGTTGTTATTTTTATTTGTCTTAATATTTTGGGTTGGTGTACGTGAGACAATGAATGTTTTGGTGCTTAGTTAATAGCCATTCATGGGACTAATCACCCCACATACTAGAAATGACCATGTGTCCAGGGATGGGGTTATTTTAGATATTATTCACTATTACAATTGAAATTATTTCACCTGGAGTGATTGTTTTAGATTCCACTGCTTTTTTATTTATGGAGATTATGAAAATTTACCCCAGGCCTGGTTTGATGAGGATAAAACATAGCATCGAACATATTAGGCACATAGATACTCACATGCCATGAATAATTCCATGCCATGTAGATTAATTTTAGGTTTCATTCTAATATGATTGAGTGAATTGTATGTCATTCCATGTATTGTATTAATTTATCACGAATGTTTATGTGCCTTGTTTCAGTGATATATTTAGCATGATATCCTATTTCCATATTTCTTATTTGTTGGAATGTTTTCGTTGTATCTTTCTTCTGTGCTTATTAGCAAGTATATGAGATTAAAATTTCATGATTATGTTATTTCAACAGTATTCCCTCTATTATATTCTTATAGTGACATGCTAGCTTGTTTCATATGTAATCGGTTTATTTTTCTAAAATTTATTATTTCAATTAAATTATAGCTAAATGCTAAATGCTGCATGTAAAGTTTATGTGTTCTTTATTGATTGGTAGTTGGCCACCCATTTGAATAGATTTTTAAAAACATTCACATTGTATTATTAAATGGGTTTAAATATGAAGGTCTTGGAAATGTTCCCTTTAGTGGTTTCATCTATCTAAAACCCTCATGTAAGAATAGATAAATCTTCTCTGACATTCCATGGAAAGGAATTGTAGGAGTCTTCCATAGGTTCTAATTCTATTAGAAATGATTCAAAAGATTGGATTTTAAGTCTAGTGACTTCTTTTATGCATGACATAATGATAGAGTCAAAGCCTGTTCTTAGTTAGGGGCAAGACCATGGAAGGTAGAAACCTTATGACCTAAAATATTTTATAATTACATGAGTTTTATTCTATTATTGGGATATTTTCATGTCATTTTATATAATCAAACCCCCCATGTTTAAAATTAATCCCTTATTCGGATGGGTGGTCATGTTTTTCTTGACTTTTGTTTTGGGCATGAGCATCAGGTAATGCTCATTTTTAGAATATTAGAAATGCCTAATGTATGATCAGCTACATTGTAGGTCATTATACACTCTATTATATGTAGTTATTGATGACTAGACATGTTTTCTTCCATGTTTAATGTTATCTTGCTTTTGTATAACCTCGGGGGTAGTATGCGTTCACGTATGCGGTGCCTTCAAGTGCATAATGTTGTTATGAACTGGACGAGTTCTATTTAATAGTTAAGCATTGTGATGTTAAATGTATCTCAAGTCATCTACTTTGTAGCGTGAATTTTGAGTTAAAGGAATCATGTTCATCCCAATAATCAGCATGACTTCTAGAGACTCGAGTTTTTTGACTTTCCAGTCAGTTTGGTTGGGGTTTCATGCCTTTTTTAAACATTTTCCTTTTTGTGATCTTCTAATACCATTATTTTTCTCATCCTTAAGTGATGAGCATGTCAAAAATCTATCTTTCATCATTTATAATCTAAGAGACTGTTAGTCTTAAGCAACACTAATAATTTAAAATTTGTATTGGTAGTTTTGGGTGGTTTTCTCAGTGTTGCGTGATAACGCATGGTTCTAATCAAGGATTTGGTTAGACTTTAGTGACCCATAGATTCGTGTGTAGTAATTACTTGAACAAACTCTTGTACATAATCTTTTTCTTATGACTTGATAGTGAGGCTGATGCGGCTCCTGGCTTATTCAATGTTCTAATATGAGCATCTTGTCCATGTACCAATGTCTCAATCATAATCATGGAGTATGGACTACCACATGTTAGTTTTTTATAGTCCTATCGTGCCGATCCGAGTTTACTCTAGACTTCTTGTCAGTCTCAATGATGCCTATATCAAGGTACGTCCCTAGACATTAGGCATGAACTTAAGTGGATTTGATCATGGTAAATACAAGATAGCATTGAACGAGGCCTAGCAATCCAATTTTTAAAACACCTCCCATCTATGATGAGCATCTTTGGAAATGGTTGTTCTAAGTGGCTTGAATATTTTTCTATCTTCTTCAATGAAGTAGGCAGTGAAACACCTTTTTCTAGCACATGTTTAGCTAAGACGAGTGCAGTTTGGGTTATCAATGGATTTTCATTAAAAAAATGACTTCACATGGGATTTTAGGTCAATTGGAATTTATTATTTATTCTATTTTAGAAATTATGCGAGAAGTGTCACTGGAACGTAGACATGCATGTCTTGTAAGAAATTATGATAATGGAAGGTGTCATGACTAAGAATATTCCCCTTTCTAACATTAAATATAAAGTTGGGAAATAAATTTGATGATATTTTTAATGAGACAATGACATGGACGTTACTCTTATTAAATGTGTTTATATAAGTATTGTCTCGGTGTTTCTATTTGAAAATGATCATGGGATCATATCAAAATGGATTTGGTGCTGATTACTTAATCAATGTTTGAACATGTTTAGGGCGTTTAGAGACACAAGATGAACTTTGGTAGGAGACTTCATGACCCATTAGTTTAGGTGATAGTAACATTATTCCTGATGGATTCTCATGTACAAGAAGTTCTATGGTGATAAGGTTATAATTTACCATGTTTTGAACCAAACAAAAAAGGAAAGAAAATTAAAATATTCATTTAGTTGGGTAGGACAGTTTTAAAACTATGTTTCAGAACCTTTTTCCTTCCAAATGAATACACTGCGATGTGTCTTTTAAAGAAATTAATTTAATTAATTATATTAAAATTAGAATGAATATAAATTAAATTAATGGTCCAAACCTTCTATAGCAATTTGAAATATTTTCTGAAATATTTTTAGAGTTAGAAACTGATTCCATATTGAATTTTGATATTAATAGACCATCATTATTGGTAGAATAAAAATATTAAATATATATATTCATACCCATGTGTTTTTATTTAAAAAAATAAATAACTCTCAAATAATATGTATTTTTAGAAATATGAGACCACCATTAGGTCTGGAATGCCGGTTTTACCCTAGGGAGGGTATAACATTGATGCACGTCAGGTGTTTGGAAACCTAACATGTGATGACACCCTAATTTTTTAATTAATTTATTATTCTATTTTTTATATAATAAATAATAATTTTCTCCAAAAATGGTGCATCGTATGAGAAATATGAAACCATAGAATGTTCTGGGATATGGGTTTTACCCTAGGAAGGATATAACTTTTACGACTATCAGATATTTTGTAAGATCACACCCAAAGATAATTTAACTGGGTTATAAATAATTTTTTTGGGAAGTTTGAAATAATAATAATAATTTTATTATTAATATTATTATTTCCATTGAAGACAAAAATGAAAATATACACCTCTAACTAAAAAATTGTGTTACATTGTAAATAAAAAGTTAACAATGTAATAATTGTGATATTATTAATTGTGAAAATAAAAAGCATACGTGAAATCAATATTAATTTAATAACCATTATCCCATTTTTTAATGGTTTTTGTTTTCAAATTGTTAATTTTTTTATAGATGAGTTGTATTAAATAATAAGAATTTTAATTATGGTTATTGTTATTAGTTTGGGACAAAAACATTACTGTATATATATATATATTATGTATATATATAAGTAGGTATATATACTTGTGAAGGTGTATATATATTCTTACACAGATGTGTGTGTGTGTGTTTATATATCTATAACACATAAATATATGGGTGGATATTAATTTTTGGATTAAATAAAATATAATTAATTGGCCTCATAAAGGCTCGTAACATCTATACTTAATCCAAGGTGTGGAACGTTTAAATTTTTAGTCCAAATTCATAAAAAAACCCAGGGCATGCGCCTGTACACCCTATTACAGGTCTCGGGAACAAAATAAAATTAATTAAAAAATTGCTTGGGATTTATGTAAAAAAATTTACATTGTACCCCAGCGCAACATTCATGTTAAAAACAATTAAAAATTGGATAAAACGAAATAATTTTTTAGGAAAATTAAAATATTTAAAGGGGGATAAAAATAAAAAAAATAGGTTGTCGATGTAAATTAAAAAAAATTAAAATGTGATAAACTCATTTTTATTAATTATTTTCCTGTATCCCCTAATTTAAATTTAATTTATTTTATTTTTTCTCTTTTACATTATTTCTATTTTTTTCTTTCCTTTTTCTTTTCTCCAAACATAGTGTGTCACCCAATGTAGAACCCAACCATTGTTGGTCACCTCCTCCTCTCTATTCCCCCTTCATAAGCCCACTGCAACTCTATCTCTCATTCATTTACTTCACCGGCAATTGAGAAGTAATGTTATCAGTAAGGCTAACCTCATGGACCAATAATCATACGATCTCATTCTCTATCTATCGTGTAATCTTTCATGGAAGGGTTTCACCTAAAAATGGGGCCTTTCTAAAATCGTCTGATTTTTTCTTTTTTCAGCCAAATAAAAGATCACCTTAAAGATTAAGATCCTATAAAATTAAAATTTAGGGTGTCTACTCTCTTTATACTTGTTTAATTTAATCTTTAAGATCACATGTTGTGCCGATCATCAGTGCTTATAGATGATATTTATTTTTATCTTATCAAAATTAATGAAAATACATTGTTTAACCCCTACCACTTCATGTGATATAATATATCCTTTATAATTTTTTTCTAATATCATTGTATACTACTTTGGGTATTCCAAAATTCTTGGTATCATTTTCTATTGGTCCAAAATAATTAAATTATTTAATTTCATGTGTTTTGTGACTCCATTTTTGGTTGAGTTTTAAATTAAATAAATTATTTAGGATTATTGTGAACCATGAATATAGAGCTCTATTGGTTAACTATGCCTAATGATTTTATTTCATGTTAAATTATAATCCTTTCATTCCATTATAATGTGATGTGTGTGTTTTTGCTACGTTCATTAATAAATTGCTTTAGTTGTAACAACTTGACGAGAATTATCATTAGTATGTGGATTGAGATTACTATTTTTTTTGAAATTATAAATGCATAACTTGTTTTATCTACTTCGTCGATATCAGATTAATTTCAGGGTAGTGAGAGAACATGGGTTCTGTATTAATGTCGACACAAGGACTCATCGATCTTGACTGGTTACACATTACACCAGGGAGGCCATGTCTTAGGATTTTCTAGATGAGTGTTTCCCTTGGTTTCTAAATACTAATGCATAATACCGGTACCCAAAGGGACATTTAAAGAAGGAACAATAGGCAATTTGGTTATTCCATGCCTAGGGTGATACTTGACCACTTATTTTCAATACTGGGATAGACTAATGATAAATCCAATCCTTGAGCGATATATGGTCGTTCTGAAGATTTCCCTGGACAGGCTCAGTGGTATTGGATAAATGGAAGGATGTAACATAGTTATACATTTAGAATGGGATCATAATCCAAATATAAAACATATCATATTAATAATGATAATGTTTTTAAGTACGTTATATATACTAATTGAGTTATGTGTGAATTTTGATATCTTAATGTTCTTTGAATCACACTTTATTGACACATAAATTGGATCCCAAGATAAATCACATTATTGGGGGTATGATCCTTTTTTTCTCCTTTGGTTTTCATAGCTTTCATTATATATTTATATGTGTGTGTGTGAATTATTCTTATCACATGTACCATATTCAAATTCCCAGGTTAGGCTGAAGCACGTGATATGGGATGGGGGCTATTGAGAACCCATACCAAGTTATATTTAGTTTATTATGGTTATTTAATTTATTTAATTTATCATTTATTGGAACACTGCTTTGGTTTACAACATGAAATGGAAATGTTATGAAATCGTGGGTGCCGACCTACTGGGACTTTATCTCACTCATTTATCGGGTGTTGTTTGGTACCCTATAAGACATTATGCTCACAATTATTTATAGTGGGAATCATGTTGCTTCTAGTTATTGAGTGTTTCTTGTTTCTTAGGATGGATATTGGGGGTAGAGGTCCAAGCCTTTACTCTAGATGTATTTTATTCTCTCTATCGTTTCCCATAAAACATTGATATCATGCATGTATTTCTATTTTTTGAAAATTTACTTTAGTACATTCATTAGAGAAAGTCTTTATTTAGTATATTATCTTGTTTATCATGTTCCACACTTATTATGTATTTAGTTTGGATTATTTATTTGATTATACTGTAGTTTTCTTATTTATATGCATCCTCTATTTTTTATAATTTTTTTCTTATACTATGTACTACTTATTACTTATGAGGGAATAATCTCCCCCACAGACATGTTAAAAGGCCCTTGCTAGTAGTCGGAAGCATCTGTTGATTGGGGAGGATCACATAAGGTCATGTGACCCACCTGTCCAGCCACAATCTTAGAGGTTAACCATGTCTGGAGGTTATATAAAACATACCATTGGTATATGTTACCTTATATAAAATACTGTTGAGTTATGCTACAAGACATATAATACAATATATGCTTCTTCCATGACATCTATTTAAATAGGTAAGATCTTGACCAAATTTATATTTAGTTTGTCGGATGAGACCAACCGATACATCGACGGGCTGTACAGGCCCCCAAAAATCATATAAAAATAAAATTCCATTCTTCATATGAAAAGGGTGAAATATAATAAATGTTAACATTCCATGTAAAAAAAAGAACATATAAAATGATAATAATTACCACTATCAATAAACATAATCATAAATATTTAGAGTAAAATGGTGAATGGTAAAAAAATTGTACATAATATATTAATATAATTATATATCATTTAATGAAAAAATAAGGATGATATCAAAGAAACATATCCCCAGTGGGCCATATATATATTAAATGGTTGAAGTAATTTATATAGATAAATACCATAAAAATATCATAAAAACATTTTTTAGAAATATATTCTTTTAATTTTAATATTAACCATAAAAAAATATATTAAAAAAAATATACAGAAAAAAAATCATTGAAAATAACCATTAAAACATATAAAGGAATCTTTAAAACATTTATTGTTTATGATGGGAAAAAAATCTGTACATGTAATTTTCCTTAAAAACAATTATTCCTTTCACATATTTGGTAAAATCCAAAGGACAATTGTTTTGAAAAATACATGAATATTACATTAAAAATATATATTTCAAATAAAAAGCATGTGAACATTTCATCCATAATCAATTTGAAATAGTTAAAAACATTTTTAAATTATTTTTATAAAATATTGGTCTTTATGAAATCAGATTTTTGATTGTAGAGGGAAATAAATTCAAATTGTATTAAAAACATTTTTTCAAACATTTTATCAACCAAAGAGTGGAAAAATTGTACTATTACTTGATAATGATTATAAATAACTATTTTCAAATAAAAAATATTTATTTTACGATAGAAATGTCGAAATATTCCACTACAGGAAACTTAACCAAAAAGAATCTTGAATATTAATGTGATTGTGAAATAAACCCCTACCACATTGTTAATGTTGTGTCAATATATCCATGAAAAATTTACATGAAATGAAACATCAAAAAACATGAAGACAAATGACCTAATTATGTAAAATAAAATTTGGTATGTATATACACCACACAAATGATCTAATTGGTGAATATTTCTAATGTCTCAGGGATGTAAAAGCAAGATGAGAAACCATTAGCCTATTTTTGAGAAACTCTTACCTCATGCCTATTTTTTATTGAACATACATGAACCTTTTTTAATATTGATTTAAGAATGTTATTTATTATTTCATAAAAATATTAATATATAAAATCTCATATATAATCCTTTTACAACAACATATCACACATTAGTTAATAATCTTCCACTATTCTCATGATTATGGTGTCAATTGTCTTTTTTCTTCAACTCTATTTTGTCACAAAAGATATGGTTCTTGAAAATATTATGTTTTCTAATTATTTTCAGAAAAAAATATTTAAATAATTAAAAATATTAACACATAAAATATTATTTTAAAACTAATAATGAAAAATATTTATGAAAACTGAACTACATTACAATCATGGAGACTGTAGGTCTTACAATCACAAGAGTAACATTTCAATTTTCAATGATAATTATTGAAAGAAGATACGTAATGTTTTAAATTTCAAGAAATATAATAATAACATATATTCCATATTATTTCTTTTAAATATATATACATAAAATCATTCATGTGTTGTGGGGATAAAAGACAGCCAGATTGCATTCTAAAGGCAGTATTCCACATGGAAAAATATGATGTTTTCATTTATCATAGTAAAAAATAAAATGATATATTATGATTTAATAATTATAATTATCTCTTATATATCATAATTATTTATTTTACATAACATTTAGTAATTTAATTTTTCCTTATTTACTTTCATGTAAATAGTTATGGAAAAACTAATTACATCACTTTGTGAGCTGGTAGTCTGGCTTACACACGAGTGACATTATGATATCCACTTAAAATTGGAAAAAGGAAAAATTATATATAAGATAGAATTAATATTTATGTATAATTATGTTATAAATAATATATTTATAAATTAGATCAATCATCATTCACAAATGTGATAGGTGGTAGTGGAAAAATGAAAGAAATAAATTCATGTGGTTGTATCCCTTCGTACACATGAATGATGATTTCATAACCCATATGATTAAAGTTATAATGGTTGTAGGTAATTACATTATTATTAAAAATAACTCAGTATATTGAATATAATTAGGATATTATATCATTATGTTTTAATAATAATTGAATGTGGTGGAGGAAGAAATAAAATAAAAAGGCTCATTAGAGAACAATACCATTTCTTCGATTATTCTACTTAGGCGTGTACTACATCATTATAGGGTAAGATTTAATCCAAAAATAATGCTTCGAGTAGGTTAATAGGGAATTCAAGATTTTTTTGGCTAGGGTTTTTGAAAACTAGAATCATTGAATGTGTGAAGAATAATTTAAATTGGATGGCCTTATATAAGTGAGGTGAATGTCACACTTATAATTTTTGCAAAGAATAATGTTCACCCAAATTTTTCACATGTTATAAGGAATAAAAATTGAGTTTTATAAATAATAAGACATGTTTGGGTAGAAATATTTCCATAAAATATATTTTTTTAAAGTCATTTAGGAATATTGTTCCCACAATTTTTTTGTTTAACCCCATAATATCAATTTTTAAATTAACCGTTTCAATTAATATTCACAATATTCACTATTCATTTTCATTAAAAATTATTTTGAACAAATTAAATAATATAAATTATGATGATTTCAAATATAAAATCCATTTTTCAAATTAATTTCCTGAAGATGTGAAAAAAATAATCCCAAAGTTGTGAAAAGAAAACATTTTTTTAAAGATAACGTGTTCAAATTTTTAAAATGTTTTTATAAAAAAAATTAAAATTAAAATAATTAAAATAACATGAATTATAATAATTGGAATAAAATTTATTTAATTTTTCTTTAAAATATTTAAATTACAATTTATAATTACTAATAATTTAAATGTAAAGTTAGTTTTAAATTAAAATTCAGTTTTTTTAACTGTTCATAGAAAAACTAATCTAAAAAACAAAAAAAAACACCCAAAGAAAATACGTATTTTTCAAATGAAAAAATTAAGTTTATTTTATAAATTAAATTTTATAAATTTGGAAAAAATTAATTTTTGATTATGTTCAAAAAGCGTGCCAAAATTGTCTTTTAGAAAAATATAGGTTTTCAAAAAACATTTCAATTATATTAAAATTATCATTATTTTATTTCTAATCCTTAGGTAACAAAATTTTTCATAATTTTACTAGTTTCATTCGTATCTAAAAAATTAACGGCTAGGTTATAATGGTAATGTCTAAATAATAAATTTTTTCAATGGATCACCTTTCGTTCAAACCCGTTGTTTCGTGAATTGCTTGATATAGAAGAGATTAAGAATAAATATATCATAAAGTCTTAAGATGTAATATTACCTTCTATGCATGGTTTAATGTTTCATAAATTATCTATTTTGTGATATTAATGTTTTAAAATAGTAGGATCTTATAATGACGAACCTGTTGACTAACATGTGTTACATTTATTATGTAATTAATTGATTGTTCCCTTGCCATGATTTATAACTCACATATTTATTATGTTCATCCCCAGATTATCGTATTAGATAAAAAATTATATATGGAATATAATGGAATGTTTTTTGGTTTATAAATATTGTTATTATACCAATTTATAATGTCAATGTGTTATGCTCATAATTTCCCAAAGACAGTAGGCAACATATCTTGTCGAATTACATTATGTGTACCATAATGTAATGCATCATGAATTAATCTTTATTAATGGAAGGGGTTTTCATAAAAAATATTCAAGAAAATGTTTTCTATTTTTAGTTTTAGGAAGAGACAATGTAACACCCATAACCCAGATACCCTTAAAACTCAATTAAATTATTCAAAATGTCTTCTGTTCCACCAACAGTTGCACATGGTTTGTGTAAATGAATTACTATTCTATATCCATCCCATTTAAATTAATAAATGGAAGTTAAAATATTCACAAGGCATAGTAATTTTCTGTTCTTCACCCTCCCAGGGAATCAACCAAGGAGTCTATAATGGAAATACATAGATTTACCAAATCTATTATATTTCAATATTATTACATTATTCAGAGTTGTCACTCTACCATATGGTTTTGAATCATTCACATTTTGAAATATCACTTCCCTCTCTACTATAGTTAACAAACTACTCCTATAGAAGAATACTATATTGATCATTAAAATCATTGAGTTGATTATCACTTGAATGGTTGATAATTTATTAACATTTTTTCATCAAATATTATAGATATCCTTCTTGTTTAAATTTTATTTCAGAAAAATCCATAATTTTTAATACTCCTTATTCAATATGAGATATTTTTTTAGTTTTATATTCACCACTTGACTTGTTAATGTTTATGTGATTCAATATTCACCATGTTAATACATAAAATTTTCAAGATACACTATTCATCATGTAACTCATTAATTTTTATACACTTTAATATTCACCATTTGACTACTTAATGTTTATAAAATACATTCTTCTCCTTGTGACGCCTTGATGTTTATGAGATGGTCTATTCACAACATGAATCCTTAATGTGCAAATGATGCACTGTTCACTTCCTAAATCCTTAATGTTTATGTAACACCCCAATCTTTCACGGTACGTTTCCCTTCGAATAATGCGATAGCGTGTGTTGTACGCAACCTCGAGTTCTAACACACACCACAACTAATTAAACTAGCCGTTGTGAATAGTAATACCTACTTTTTGAAATCATATATATTTTATATTTCAAAATGGACTTCATTTTTGGATTCGGAATATTGAAATTAGCCTAGGATGAAATTTTGGTACTTTTCGGATAACTTTTATATTTTGATGAATAGTGAAAATTACTAAATTTTAATTAAAATCAACTTTTTTAATCAAAATAATTAATATTGATAAATTATGAATTTGAGTGGTTTTAAAGTATATTTAGAATACATTTTTACCATTTAATTTAATGTTTGTCATTGGACATAATTTCGCAATTAAACCAGACATAAACAAGTGTCAATCTTTTGATAGTTATTATCTCTTAAAAACAAGCTTTTTATTTTAACAACGGGAATTAATTTTTAATTAATTTCTGCCACTTCTGTGTTTTGAATTTGGAAAAATGGATTACATATTTGGAATCAGGATGTCCAAATTATGTAAATAGGTAACTTTTATTTTTACACATTTTGAATAATTACTGCGGTAAATATTTTATTTACCATGGTCAAAGGGTAAATCCGGTAAATAAGGGTTAAAAAATAATATTATAATAATACAAAATTACCGTAAAACGTGTCCTAACCTTATTTGTGGACACATACCCGACCATGGGCATCCTTGGGTCGATTTGGGGACCCCTTAGAGCCACTTGTATGTGGTAGGGACACATTATATTAATAAAGTTAAAATAAAAATAAAAATGGCATAAGCTTACATCTTTTAGAAGAACAATTTTTACATAGGGTTATACATGTTGGATTTTCGATTATAAAAATTCATTAGAAATATAAAAAGATTTCCTACATAATTATATTTTATTTATAATTTTTAGATATCAAATAATTTAAATTATTAGTGACACAATAATGATGCAATGTTTACCTCATTAATAAATCTTTTAAATAAATAAGATTATAATGATTAAAACATTATCTAAAACCTGTCCAATTCTTATTGGTTGATGTTATTTAGAAAATGATTCATCTTATCTTATACCTCAATGATTTTTGGACCATTATAAACCGAATATAATTATATTATAAAGTAATACTTCCACTCTTTCCTAAAGAGCCCCTCCTCTCCCTTATAAAAAGAGACTACTTATACTCATTCCTCACACCTCTCAAGCCACTTGGCTCGTCCAAACCCTGCCTAAATACTCTCCCAACTTCCCTCACTACAACCTAGAGGCCTTAGTTTGATTAGAAAGCCAACCTACGGAGCCCTTTTGATCAAATCAAAAGGAAGAACCCGAAGAAGAGGGAATGTTTTCACCACCCCTTTTCAAGTTCCTTTCTTCTTCCACTTCTTCTTTATTTGTTCTTACCATTATAAAATAATAACTCCAGTATCTAACATATACTGTGATTTTATTATAAATATGGTACAACCATATTCAGTATTCTATCCACCCTTTTAAAAACATGTCACCATACGTGCGTACGTACGGCTTACCGTCTCCACGTCGTGGTGTAATTGTTATTCAATATAATATTATTTGTATGGGTATAATAATGATGTGAAACTCATGTAAATAATAAATATAACATGTTAATTATTCTTTATATATGATATAACATCCATTTATATATTATTTTAATATCAAAAGAATGATATTGTGGCTCGTGCGTACGTACGGACTACCGTCTCCACGAAGGCGATGACATTCATTCTCCATCATATCCATTCAAGTATAATTATCATTTGATGATTTAAAAATGATGTTTAAGGACATGATATCATTCTGGATATAAATTATATACAACCTATCCATTAGAAACATGGCTTACGTAACAAAACATATAAAATAAAACATGTAAGTTAACACCCGAAACAACGATAATCCTAAGATATTATTATCAAATCAATATTAAAAGATCATATATGATAACATATTAATGTATATGATTCTTTTATAATTTAATAACAATTATTTCACCATTATACAGGAGGTTAACCTACCCCAACCAAGGAAAAGTACAAGGTAAGGGTTATTTCACAATCTCTTCCTTATCCGAGGTTGTTCATACGTAATAATCTACTGGGATCTCGTTATCATCCACATCCATGTTTCTTCAAAATGTATTTCAAAACATTTTTAATATTTAAAAGAATATGGGTTAAAGTCATTTATACCCTTGTTTGACTTTTTATAAGAGGTTTATAAGGGAATCTTTCCGTCGTTTTCCAAACAAGGTGCTTTTTAACCTTTTCGACAGAATTAAGATAAGAATGTTTTTTTTAACTTATACGGCGGGTGCGGTTATTTTCCGCCGTTATAAAATCGTCAAAGCTTCCCTTACAAGCTTATAAGAATATTTTCACATAAAATGTTTTATTTTATAAATATATGTCTCTTAAATTATTTCAAAATAGAAAGAGCTATTTCTTTAAAAAGAGTTTTGATTTCATCTATGTCAACATCCTTTAATGGATTTTACGCTTATTTGAGGATGATATATTATGATACAAAACTTTTATATTGTATTGAAGGTTTTGTGATATGTTTGACTATGGATGTGCTATTTTTTTATATACCATTCATGGTTTATGGTGAAAGTATTGACATTTCGTATGCTAGTTTTAATACAAATGTTTATGTTATGTTTAAACCTTTTCATATGGGAATGCATTGCACTTAATATGTGACGGGTGGAGCCCGCTATAGCTCCTCGATGCATCATTAGGTCTCATGAGACAAACTAGTGTCTTGGCACAAGGCCTTGGCAAAATCTTATTTGTATTCTTGGCACGAGGCCTTGGCTATGTGGTTATGATTGTCTGGCATTATGCATTCCATCATTATGAAAGTGGTTATTGATATTGCATGTGATTATTCGATTAGTAGAATATCCATGTGAATAAGTAAATGGCATTATTTCATTTTATTTATTCCATACTATGTTGAAGTTAAAGTTTAAAAGGCTTTTGTTTTAGTTATACATTTCCTTAAATGTTTATTCTTATTTATGAATGTTTCTGCTATATTGTTATCCTTACTGGGCATTTGAGCTCACCCCTTTTCTATGTTTTATTATTCCCAGGAAGTGAAGAAGTAAGTTATGAATGACCTGCAGGGATATTATGTGGGGATATGAGTGTGGATTATGCAGACAATATGTTGTTGTAGTAGTTTTTCGTTTTATGATGTAATGTAAAACTTATGAATATATCTAGTGTTTCCAAGGCTAATAAACCAATCGGTCATTCGAGATTTGATCTTTCTTGTGATCATGCCAATGTTATGTAATAATGCACCGACTCTGGGTAACTGGGGTCGGGGCGTTACAGTTGGTATCAGAAGAAGTTTAGTACAATCCTTGAAGATAGATTTAGATAAACTCTGATTAGAGTACGTAGACCTAAGATGAACTTTGAGGGTTAGTATATAAGAACTTCCTAGAATTTTGATATTGTAGAGATTTTGTGAGTTTTCTGAGCAATACATCCCTTTCTGGATACGAGCAGGTAGAGGCGGCTCTGGCACAAATGTACCTAGGGGTAAAACCCGAAAACACCGCTTTGAGCTAGACTCGAACGGGAACTGGTGCATGAAAACGGGCCTTGCTGCACTCTTGGTTACGACACTCCTGGGGGATATGCTTAGGATAATTCTCATTTTCTTTACAAACCATTATGAAGGGTTTATGAGTATATACATCCTCAAAGGAGACATTTTTATGATTATGGATTATATCCATAAATAGTTCAATTTATGTTGAGTGTTTTATAAGTATGGGATTATGTATTTTGATTCATAAACTGATCTAGTTTATGCCATTGTTTAAAAATGGCGCCTAGTGGAAGAAATGGGAACCGTATCAATGCACGCACTCTATTTAGGGATTTCCGTCCTGCTCAAGATAATTATATTGGAGCTGGTGATGCAACTAGTGCCGATCAGCTAATCACCATACTGGGACAACTTACTCAGGTTATGAATAATAACCTTACCCGTATAGAGCACCCTGATCCTCAGCGTGGAGGATCAATGTTAGATCGATTCATGAGGCAATAACCACCAACGTTCAATGGGAGTACAAATCCCTTAGTAGCTGAGCAATGGATATTTTCCCTAGAGAAAATATTTCAAGCTTTGGGGAGGAGTGAAAGGGAAAACGTTATCATGGCAGTTTACAGCCTCACTGGAGATGCTGATCAATGGTGGTCATTGATTAAAAACATGAAGGAAGATGATGAAGTATCAAATATGGAATGGAGGGAGTTCAAAGATCTGTTTTTAGAAAAATACGTCCCTCGCGACCATCGAGCAGATATGGAAAGGCAATTTCTAAGTCTGAGACAGAAGGAGGATGAGAATGTCGCAAAGTATGAGGCTAACTTTACAAGGTTAGCAAGGTATGCGGGTGATTATATACGTAACCAAATAAGTAAGATTGATCGTTTCTTTGATGGGTTAAAACCATTTCTCCGTCGAGCATTTGTCTCACAATCCTTTTCATCGTACAAAGACATTGTCTCATGTGCTATCAAGACCGAAAAGGAATTCTCTAAGTCTTATGACTTTAAAGCAGAGCAAGAGAAGAAGAGACCTGCAAATCAATCTGGGAATGGAAATAAGGGGAAGAAGGGAAAGGTTGAATATCCATCCTGTGGTAAATGCAGGAAGAAACACCCTGGTACTTGCTTGAAGGGAATGGGAGTCTGTTACAAGTGTGGTGAAAAAGGCCACCAAGCTCGTGATTGCAAGGGGAAGAAGGAAGCTACCAACGTTCAGTGCTACAATTGCAGGGAGATGGGGCATTATGAAAATGAATGTCCTAAGCGTCAGGAGAACTTACCTCAAAAAGGCCAAGGGATCAAGGCCAGGCTTATGCTATCACTACTGCTGAGGTAGAAGCTCCGAAAGACGTGGTGGCAGGTAATTTAATGGTTTACTCAAGTTTAGCAAATGCATTATTTGATTCTGGATCATTGCATTGTTTCATATCTTCCCAGTTTGCTAAGAAAATTAGATATTTCCAATTTGATTTAATAAGGGAGTTGTTAGTTAAAACTCCTAAGGTAAGTATCATTGCAACAAAGTTTTGTGAATCAGTCCCCATTAGAGCACATAAATTTTCTTTATCTGCTGATCCCATCGTCATACCTATGATTGAGTTTGATATAATCCTCGGTATGGACTGGCTTTCGGACTATGATGCGAAGATTTATTGTAAGAAGAAAGAGGTTACAATTCTTGATGATAATGATAAGGAACACCTTATTTTTAGAGCAGAATCGTCACCACCTAATTCTTATTTAGATCCACCCCCAGTAGCTCAACTTAATTCAAGTATTGGGGAGGAAGAGAATGAAATAACTGTCGGTGAGGAAAGGAATGTTCAAATAAAAGATGTACCTATTGTGAAAGAATTTGTAGATGTATTTCCGGAAGATTTACCTGGACATCCTCCAGAACGAGAAGTTGAGTTTTCCATTGATTTAATTCCTGGATCAAGGCCTATATCGAAGACCCCTTACAGAATGGCTACTGTAGAGTTAGTCGAACTAAATAATCAACTAGAGGAATTGAGTAATAAAGGATTTATTCACCCTAGTGTTTCTCCATGTGGATCCCCTGTTCTTTTTGTTAAAAAGAAAGATGGATCTATGAGGTTATGTATCGACTACAGGGAGATCAATTCTATAACGATAAAGAACAAGTATCCCCTACCTCGCATTGATGATTTATTTGACCAACTGCATGGAGCTCAATACTTTTCAAAGATTGACCTTCGATCTGGATACCATCAGTTGTGTGTAAAGAAGAAAGACATTCCGAAGACAGCATTTCGAACCAGGTACGGGCATTACGAGTTTACCGTAATGCCGTTTGGATTGACTAATGCACCCTCTGTATTCATGGATCTGATGAATTGAGTTTTCAAGGAGTATCTAGATTAATTTGTGGTGGTATTTATTGATGATATCTTGGTATACTCCAAAACCTAAGATGATCATGAAAATCACTTGCGCATTATCTTGAAGACTCTGAGGAGGCATGAATTATATGGGAAGTTTAGCAAGTGTGAATTCTGGCTTCAGGATATTTCTTTTCTTGGCCATATTGTCTCTAAAGATGGAATCTCTGTTGATCCTTCTAAGACCAAGGCAATCCAAGAATGGCCAGGACCTATGAGTATAACTGAGGTACGTAGTTTTATTGGTTTGGCAGGTTATTATCGACGTTTCGTCCAGAATTTTGCCCGATTGGCTAACCCCTTAACGAATCTCACACGTAAAGGGGTTAAATTTGTTTGGACAAAAGAGTGTGAAGAATGTTTCGAATAACTGAAGAGAAGATTAGTCAATGATCCTATATTGACTCTACCATCGGGGAATGATGGGTTCGTTATTTATAGTGATGCATCAATGAAAGGACTTGGTTGTGTCCTTATGCAGAATGATAGAGTTATTGCCTATGCATCACGACAGTTGAAAATTCATGAACAAAACTATCCTACTCATGATCTTGAGTTAGCAGTTGTGATCTTTGCTTTGAAGATATGGAGACACTACCTCTATGGTGAAAAATGTGAGATTTATACTGATCACAAGAGTTTGAAGTATATTTTCTCACAAAAAGAACTCAACATGAGGCAAAGGAGATGGCTTGAATTACTCAAGGATTATGATTGCACGATACACTACCACCCAGGGAAAGCAAACAAGGTGGAAGATGCTTTGAGCAGAAAAGACCATGGAGTTTTGAACATGATGAGAATTGAAAGGGATCCAATTTTCATGGATCTAGTGAAGATGGACATGGGAATAACCAGGGAAGGTGAAACATCAATGCTTTTTCAAATGGATGCCAAACCATCTTTACTAGAAAGGATTAAGAGTTCTCAGACCGATGATGAATAATTTCAGAAGAAGATTAAAGATGTGAATGATGGGAGATTGAGAGACTCTGTGTATGAAGATGGAATTTTGAAATTTGGGAAGAGACTTTGTGTTCCCGATTTACCTTATCTGAAAAGGGAATTGATGGATGATGCTCATAGTTCCAATTTCTCTATACACCCTGGGAGCACAAAAATGTATAGAGATTTGAAGGAACATTTTTGGTGGGACAACATGAAGAGGGAGATTGCTGATTTTGTGTCAAGATGTATGGTTTGTCAACATGTGAAAGCTGGAAGGCAACAGCATGGAGGAGTCATGCAACCTCTTCCCATACCGGAGTGGAAATGGGACAATATTACGATGGACTTTGTCATGGGGCTACCAAAGACTCCTAGAAGGAACGATGAAATATGGCTTATTGTTGATCGTCTTACCAAGTCAGCGCATTTTCTTGCTATAAGAGAAGATCTACCCCTGGAACGTCTAGCAAGACAATACATTAATGAAGTTGTGAGACTTCATTGAGTACCCCTATCGATTATTTCTGATCGTGATCCCCGTTTTACTTCAAGATTTTGGAAAATTCTTCAGAAATCTCTGGATACTGAACTTCATTTGAGCACTGCTTACCACCCTCAGACAGATGGACAATCAGAATGGACTATTGAAACCCTAGAAGACATGTTGAGATCTTTCTCACTTGACTATCAGGGTATGTGGGATCAATATTTACCAATGGTAGAATTTTCCTATAACAATAGCTTCCATACGAGTATTCAGATGGCACCATATGAAGCGTTATACGGAAAGAGATGTCGTACACCAACCTGTTGGGATGAGGTTGGTTAAAGAAAACTTCTAGGCCCAGAACCAGTGGAGGAAACGGTGGAAAAGGTGAAGGTAATCCAAAATCACATCAAAGCAGCTCAAAGTAGGCAAAAGAGCTATGCCGATAATCGAAGGAAGGATTTGGAATTTCAAGTCGGTGATCATGTTTTCCTGAAGGTATATCCATGGAAGGGAGCCATACGTTTTGGTAAGAAAGGTAAATTGAGTCCCAGGTACATCGGACCTTTCGAAATTCTAGAACGAATTGGGGCTGTAGCTTACCGTTTGGCAATGCCGCCAAGTCTCTCCAAAGTTTACGATGTGTTCCACGTATCTCTGTTGAGAAAATACATGCCTGACCCAACGCATGTACTCACCTATGAGGAATTAGAACTGGAACCCGATCTGTCTTATTGTGAAGAGCCTGTCAGGATTCTTGATACAAGAGAACAAGTACTGAGAAACCGGACGACGGGTCTGGTAAATGTTTTGTGGAGAAATCATAAGAGGGAAGAGGCAACATGGGAACCTGAGGAACATATGATGAAGAACCACCCAAGTATTTTTATGCAGTGATACCCTAGAAATTGCGAGGACGCAATTATTTAAAGGAGGAGAGAATGTAACACCCCAAGCTTCCACGGTACGTTTCCCTTCGAATAATGCGATAGCGTGTGTTGTACGCAACCTCGAGTTCTAACACACACCACAACTAATTAAACTAGCCGTTGTGAATAGTAATACCTAATTTTTGAAACCATATATATTTTATATTTCAAAATGGACGTCATTTTTGGATTCGGAATATTGAAATTAGCCTAGGGTGAAATTTTGGTACTTTTCGGATAACTTTTATATTTTGATGAATAGTGAAAATTACTAAATTTTAATTAAAATCATCTTTTTTAATCAAAATAATTAATATTGATAAATTATGAATTTGAGTGGTTTTAAAGTATATTTAGAATATATTTTTACCATTTAATTTAATGTTTGTCATTGGACATAATTTCACAATTAAACCAGACATAAACAAGTGTCAATCTTTTGATAGTTATTATCTCTTAAAAACACGCTTTTTATTTTAACAACGGGAATTAATTTTTAATTAATTTCTGCCACTTCTGTGTTTTGAATTTGGAAAAATGGACTACATATTTGGAATCAGGATGTCCAAATTATGTAAATAGGTAACTTTTATTTTTACACATTTTGCATAATTACTGCGGTAAATATTTTATTTACCATGGTTAAAGGGTAAATCCTGTAAATAAGGGTTAAAAAATAATATTATAATAATAAAAAATTACCCTAAAACGTGTCCTAACCTTATTGGTGGACACATACCCGACCATGGGCATCCTTGGGTCGATTTGGGGACCCCTTAGAGCCACTTGTATGTGGTAGGGACACATTATATTAATAAAGTTAAAATAAAAATAAAAATGGCATAAGCTTACATATTTTAGAATAACAATTTTTACATAGGGTTATACATGTTGGATTTTTGATTATAATTATTCATTAGAAATATAAAAATATTTACTACATAATGATATTTTATTTATAATTTTTAAACATCAAATAATTTAAATTATTAGTGACACAATAATGATGCAATGTTTACTTCATTAATAAATCATTTAAATAAATAAGATTATAATGATTAAAATATTATCTAAAACCTGTCCAATTCTTATTGGTTGATGTTATTTAGAAACTGAGTCATCTTATCTTAGACCTCAATGATTTTTGGACCATTATAAACCGAATATAATTATATTATAAAGTAATACTTTCACTCTTTCCTAAAGAGCCCCTCCTCTCCCTTATAAAAGGAGACCACTTCTACTCATTCCTCACATCTCTCAAGCCACTTGGCTCGTCCAAAACTAGCCCAAATACTCTCCCAACTTCCCTCACTACAACCTAGAGGCCTTAGTTTGATCAGAAAGCCAACCTAAGGATCCCTTTTGATCAAATCAAAAGGAAGAACCCGAAGAAGAGGTAATGTTTTCACCACCCCTTTTCAAGTTCCTTTCTTCTTCCACTTCTTCTTTCTTTGTTCTTACCATTATAAAATAATAACTCCAGTATCTAACATATACTGTGATGTTATTATAAATATGGTACAACCATATTCAGTATTCTATCCACCCTTTTAATAACATGTCACCATACGTGCGTACGTACGGCTTACCGTCTCCACGTCGTGGTGTAATTGTTATTCAATAAAATATTATTTGGATAGGTATAATAATGATATGAAACTCATGTAAATAATAAATATAACATGTTAATTATTCTTTATATATGATATAACATCCATTTATATATTATTTTAATATCAAAAGAATGATATTGTCGCTCGTGCGTACGTACTGACTACCGTCTCCACGAACGAGATGAGATTCAATATCCATCGTATCCATTCAAGTATAATTATCATTTGATGATTTAAAAATGATGTTTAAGGACTTGATATCATTCTGGATATAAATAATATAAATCCTATCCATTACAAACATGGCTTACATAACAAAACATATAAAATAAAACAAGTATGTTAACACCCGAAACAACGATAATACTAAGATATTATTATCAAATAAATATTAAAAGATCATATATGATATCATATTAATGTATATGATTATTTTATAATTTAATAACAATTATTTCACCATTATACAGGAGGTTAACCTACCCCAACCAAGGAAAATTACAAGGTAAGGGTTATTTCACAATCTCTTCATTATCCGAGGTTGTTTATACGTAATAATCTACTAGGATCTCGTTATCATCCACATCCATGTTTCTTCAAAATGTATTTCAAAACATTTTTAATATTTAAAAGAATATGGGTTAAAGTCATTTATACCCTTGTTTGACTTTTTATAAGAGGTTTATAAGGGAATCTTTCCGTCATTTTCCAAACAAGGTTCTTTTTAACCTTTTCGACAGAATTAAGATAAGAATGTTTTTTAACTTATACAGCGGGTGCGGTTATTTTCCGCCGTTATAAAATCATCAAAGCTTCCCTTACAATCGTATAAGAATATTTTCAAAGAAAATGTTTTATTTTATAAATATATGTCTCTTAAATGATTTCAAAATAGAAAGAGGTATTTCTTTAAAAAGAGTTTTGATTTCATCTATGTCAACATCCTTTAATGGATTTTACGCTTATTTGAGGATGATATATTATGATACAAAACTTTTATATTGTATTGAAGGTTTTGTGATATGTTTGACTGTGGATGTGCTATTTTTTTATATACCATTCATGGTTTGTGGTGAAAGTATTGACATTTTGTATGCTAGTTTTAATATGAATGTTTATGTTATGTTTAAACCTTTTCATATGGGAATGCATTGGACTTAATATGTGACGGGTGGAGCCCGCTATATCTCCTCGATGTATCGGTAGGTCTCATGAGACAAACTAGTGTCTTGGAACAAGGCCTTGGCAAAATCTTATTTGTAGTCTTGGCACGAGGCCTTGGCTATGTGGTTATGATAGTCTGGCATTATGCATTCCATCATTATGAAAGTGGTTATTGATATTGCATGTGATTATTCGATTAGTAGAATATCCATGTGAATAAGTAAATGGAATTATTTCATTTTATTTATGCCATACTATGTTGAAGTTAATGTTTAAAAGGCTTTTATTTTAGTTATACATTGCCTTAAATGATTATTCTTATTTATGAAAGTTTCCGCTATATTCTTATCCTTACTGGGCATTTGAGCTCACCCCTTTTCTATGTTTTATTTTTCCCAGGAAGTGAAGAAGTAAGTTATGAATGACCTGCAGGGATATTATGTGGGGATATGAGTGTGGATTATGGAGACAATATGTTGTTGTAGAATTTTTTCATTTTATGATGTAATGTAAAACTTATGAATATATCTAGTGTTTCCAAGGCAACTAAACCAATCGGTCTTTCGAGATTTGATCTTTCTTGTGATCATGCCAATGTTATGTAATAATGCACCGACTCTGGGTAACTGGGGTCGGGGCGTTACAGTTTACACACTACACTGTTCACTATGTCACTCTTTGTTTATACATACCACGTCCACACATGTCATATCCGTAAATTTTTCATTGTAAACTTCATTTTAACAATATTTAATTTCCACAAATAATTTCCTCTTTGTATTTTTTGGTATCTCTAAAAAATTGATTCATTGTTATATTATATGAAAATTCCCTTGACAAAGCATACAATTCTAAATGATTGTTCATCACATCTTTTATTCTCCTCTACGTGTCTCCATCATGCTTACATGGTCCTCTTGACTTCACATATATACTTCATATGAATTTGTGTTATTACAAGCCCTTCATGGGATATGTTGTCAATGAAGGAAAAATTACACCATGGTAAAATTCATGAAATGTTCCTACGATATGTGATTGATATAGGTGCCCAGGATAAACACACTTCTACTAGAATTGGTATTTGATGATTGATGCAAGAACCATTTCTAATAGTCATGCAACAAATCTAGGAAATGTAGCCAACACACATTATTGGGACTTATGCACTCCACGTAATTCCATAAGAGTTGCGTACTCCTCATAGTTATTTATTTATTATGATCTCAATGTAATTCATTAGGATACACATGATTATATTTCCTCTTCCAAAATTAAATTACAAACTCCAAATAACTTCCCAACTTCCCTATAAACCAATATTATTAAACAATTCCAACCATATCAATAAACAAAAGAATCTAATACCTCTACAAAAAGGTATTTTATTCAATAATACCCACTTTATGTTTTTTTAAAAACACATAAAAATCATTCTTATAGTCATAAATGACTTAACAAAAACCTACATTGACCTCACATGAGAGAAGATTAGTGAGTGAAACAAGAGTAAGAAGAAAATATTTTCAAGGAATCATTTATTTGTTGATATCAACTGTTGAAACATTTTCAATATTTGTGACAACTTCACCAAACAGAACATGTTAACCACATGTATCCAAAACTAAAATTTTAATTTATCTTTATTAAATCAAATACCTCAGTAACATCATATTTTGAAAAAAAATCACCTATTTTTATGATCCCACTATCAAATTCTCCCAAATAATAATGGATACTTTTCTACCTTTCTCAATGAACCCAAAATTCACCATTATGGGATATATAACATGGTAAATAAAACACATAAACACATTGGGAAAACACCTTTACTTGTGTATTGGGGTTCCCAAATCCAAACTATATAATTTTTAGGATTTGACTATAATCAAATACCTAGTCGATTATATTTAGATAATTATTTAGTTAAGGCATTGGTTATTATTTCTACATCCATTATTTCTATTGAAACACAATATAGCTTCACAATCCCATGATTAAACAACCAGTGATTTTATGAAACATATAATTTTCATGTAAATTTAGTTTCTTTGATAGCATGTGTTACATACAACACCAAGTTTCAATGAACCACGATATACTTTAGAAATATTATTATTTATTGTAATAGTTATAGAATAGTTATTAAATTTGGGGGTATCAATAAGAATACATAAAATAATAAAATTTTATAGTTTAAACATGTGTAAAATAAAATCATTTGTTATCAATATATTATAAATGAAAATAAAATTCAACTGACTGTAAAAGTGATATTTTAAAGAAAACTTTTTTAATACATGCATTGTGTTTTTATGTTGCTAATTTAAATTTATCAGTATTGGTGAATTATATTAATAAAAATTATATATTTTACTTAATAAAATGTGTTATTATTCATATAATATCTCTTTGGTAATGATATAATAATAAATCTGGTTTTATGATTAAAATATTCAGTTTGTATAAAAAAGTGGTTTCATTGCCTTATTCACATATGTTTTAAAATAATATTTTGAACAATTTTAGAATGTATTAATTAAAAAATATATTTATTTTTTTAAATAAACACACTAAAATCACATTAGTGTGATTTTTTTCTAATTTAGTAAATGAATAATTTTTCATTATATATAAAAAAGTGATATTTATTATTAAAAAGTGTATTTTATTTTATTGAATTTAGAAAGATCATTTTATTTTAAAGAGGATTTAAAATAAAAATTACTTAAATAATAATATTAGTAATATATTTTATTTCATTTTAATTAGTTTTATATTGATTTTTCAGGAAATCTATTTTATACTTTTACTAAAAAATAATTGGAGAATATTTTTTTTCATCATGTTAGTGTATTTAATTTTAAATTAAATAATTCCATTTATATTAATTTAATTTAATAAAATAAATTAATTTTTTTAATAATATTAATTAATATTATATTAAAATTTATATTTAATTTTTCCAATAATAAATAGTGAAAAGAGTAAATATTCATGACCCCTATTAAGGTTAAAACGAGTTAATGCGAAGGGGAAAAACTGAACGACGACAATGATTTTAAAAATAAAACTTTTAAAAATCATAATTTATATCCATATTTCTAACTTGTATTATCACATCATTGAATATATATCATTTTGGAGGTAGTTAGTTTGAGAATGACTATAATTTTGTTTTTTTTGAAAATTCGATGTCGGCTTCCACCCCCACATAGAAAAGGATAAATCTTATACTCTACAAAAATCAAGAGTCTTTTGATTCATAGAAGACATGTCAATATAAAATCCTTATGTCTATTTTCATGAATTAGTGTCCCTGTTTTTATTATAAATCCATCATAAGAAGGATTTTGGACAAACAAAATGATGTATTACGATAAAGCAATGTTGTTCTCAACCATGTATTTTCATTTTATTGATTCTTATCATCCTAAAAATATTATAAAAACAAAATGTAATATTAAAATGAGTATATTAAATATAATAACATTTTATTATATTTATGTAATGTATTGTATATATATTCTCTTCCATCAAATTGGAAATGAAATTGCCAATTGTGTGAAAAGCGGACTACCGCCACATGAACCGATGTAATTCATTATCTATCACCACCCCTAATAGAATAATATAAATATTTATTTTAATTATATACATGGTATTTATTATTTAATTATACTACTTTACTTTTATTATCACCTATTAAATCTTAACTTTTAATCCATTGAATGACAATAATTCCACTCATTCAAACATGTGGACTACCGCCTCTACAAGGAGATGTGATACAACATTAATATTATTTTGACATGAAAAGTAATAAGGAAATACGTAATTAATATATATTAAAGAGAATATATAATAATTATTTTTTAATGCTGAATTTTTATTTTCATTTATTCAGTTCCATCTGTCAAAAAATGTACACAACGTTCAAGCGAAGGTACGACCTACCATCTCCTTGGACGATGTAATTTATTTTTCCATGTAAACTTTTATTGATTACTAAAATTTGTATATAATGAATTTATATGATATTTCAATCATGATTAAATTTTTATTTATAATTTATCCATTATAAAATTTCAAGGATAAAAACAACCAGCCCAAAAAATTGATGAAAAAGATGCATTTATCATTAGAAATATTGATTTAAATAAGAAATATTTAATAAATCTGTTGTAAAAGGTTATAAATACATAATATAAGTTAATATATGTGACTAAATTTTTATAATATATATAAAAAATATTTATTATAAATTATTTTTGAATGTGTATGAATAAAGTCTAAACACTAGGTAATGGGTTTCTTTATCATATTTATTTTTTTGAGACACATTCCTAATTAAAAATTTGTTTATTTTATATAGTGGATATTATGAAAATGAATCTATTTTTTGATTCTAACCATTAAAACATGTCTAGTATAAATATCATACATGGATTTCAATTTCATGTGGATTTAATTTTTAATTTTTCAAAGAGGAAAGGGATTTATGTTACAAGCTCACTATTTATTGGGATTATTTATAATTAAGTTTTTGATGAGAAATTTTATGAACTATCCCTCTACTAAAAGATGAATTTTATTCTCCAACAGTTGTTTCTGAAAATAAATTATTCCATTATGTTTCCACTCTATATCTACTCAGGATAAGAAAATTAATTTTGTTAAGGAAAAAACTTCATCAATCTCTTCTATCAAAAATACATTTTCCTCCATATCCATGTTATCTAAAAATACATCCAGGAATTTATTTAATAATTATATATTATTATTTTAATTAATTTATACCAATTTTTTTAATTAATATTTTGCGATTTTTTAAACATGTAACATTTATGTTTTTTCAAAAAATTTGAAAGGAATCTCTACTTTAACATACCCATATTGAATGGAATTTTTCACATTCATGACCAATATATTATTCTAATTTACCTTTATATTTTTTCATGGTTTTATTAGAATAAAATATTTTATTTAGTGTTTAAAAAATTTTTAAATATTAAATAACTGATTTCAAAATAAAAATGATGTTTTCCCTTAAAAAATTTTAATGATATTTTTATGGTATTTTTATTCATCAATGATAACGAAAATGATTAATGTTATCATATAAGTGGGATATGATCCAATGGTACCATATTTGTTCATCATATTTATGGTTTATGATTGGGATGGAAATTTATTTATGAAACCAATCTTTTTCCACGGTTTATATTATGATGAATTGATGTAATAATTATGTAATCCATTTTTCCCATCGATTATTCTCTAATTAAATGTTTATTAAAACTACATTATTTTCAAGGATTCATATACAATGAATGTTTAAGGATCTTATGGTACACATATGTATGATTTTAATTGTGTGATAGGTGGTCTACAAATTACATATCCCTCCAATATTTTGGGTAAATATGAATATCACATGAGATAAATTGGACTCTAATGGAAATTGAACCTAGCTTAGTATGTTATATTAACTACAATGATAGTGTTGAATTTGAATCATGAATAATTTGATGGTTTGGGGATTGAAACCACTCTACATTTATATACTTGTAAATTAACCTTGAATACTATGTAAATGTTATTATATGCCTATATGTAGGCCACAAATCTATATCTTATTCCAATTTAATGCTCTCATGGATCATATTATTTTATTTCTTTATGATTCTTGTCTAATAAATAAAAATTATTTATACCATAACATAGGTTTATGTTCTATTATATTCAAAATATGTTTTCAAATGTTATTATCATGTTCTCATACCTATATGCTCATGTTATGTTGTTATCAACATGATTTACCCTAAATAAGCATCTGATATCAACTTTTCATAGGGATACAATCCCCATATTAGGAATAATGGTACTATGTAAGATACTTATAGGAATTATTGTATTTTTTATGGATAGAGTTTGTGATGATGTAGTTTTATTATGAACCAGTTTTTAATGTATCCTTATTTCTCAAGATACTAATACTATAATATTCTTTTAGGGAAAATTATTTTATCCAATTAAAATTCATTGAATAAGATGTAATATATATATATATATATGAAATTTATAGTTCATTATAGTTGATATTAGATAATGTTTTAGTTAATATTTAAAAAGGAGGATGGAAAAACATAAACTTGAAAACAATGATAACTCAATGTATAGGGAAATGTATGGGAATTCTGGTAATTGATATAGTGAGTGATTTATAAGTAATTACATACTTATATAGATAATATATGATTACATGGGTATGGTATAGTTTTTACCATGGTAAATAAATATAAAAAGGTACCAATGTACTTTAACCTGATCTTCTCCAGGATGATCACAACATGACTTAATGCACATATTGTTTTGACCCCCCCATGAGTGACATGATTTCAAAACTACCAACCTCTTTATACACCATCATGAAGGATTTAAATATGTGATGTCAATTAATGACCATAGATAAGTAAAAGGGTTCATATATTGAAAGAAAAGTCTCATGGTTTTGACATCCTATTTAGTATTTTCATGATTATTTGGTTTCTAACTAATAATATTATAAGCATACTACCATAATACTAATATATTCTATTGTTTATTCCTAAGAATTCACATTATATAATCTTTTTAGATTAGAGTTTAAGAGAATTAGTAAAATATATTACATGGTATCCCATACATTATATGTGTACAGTAATACTCGTTATCCACTTTTTCTATCAAAGAAAACACTTTTAACAAAAAGAAATACTTCTCTTTTAGACAAATGCCCAATTCATTCATCAAGAAATCTTAAAATTCCATAACAGTATTATGACCTCTAAAATATTATAAACTTTATATGAGCACTTACATCTTTGTATGGGTTATACAAATAAGGAAAAATGTTAGTCCTTTGAAAACATGTTATCCATGAATACTTATCATAGTGTAATATTTTTCACCTTTAAGAAGTAGAAAATAAATTCCCTAAATGTTTTTACCATTTATGTAATCATATGATTAACATAAAACCCATTGTAAGAATATATAACACATAAATATACATCAGGACATAATCATACTTAAATGGAATAACCATATAGTCGACTTCCATTAATATCACTCTTATAAATGGAATATTCATATTACCTACATCCATATACAATGCACTGGAGATCTATAATGGTGATCAACCTTTGAATAAGCTCAATCAGGCTCACCCATAAGCTATAATAGAGCTCAATCCTTCCTATACGGTGTATTGGGCTCACCTGAGAGCTATAATGGGGCTCAACGCATCATAGAAGCTATATCAGGCTCACCTATGAGCTATAATGGGGCTCAACCCTTCATATAAGTTGTATCGAACTCACCCGTAAAATTTCCAAGTACCATAATACAATCATAAAATATAAAAGCTCACATATTTCAACATTTAATTCATAAAATTTCATTATTACTCTTAATAAAACCGTTCAAGATATAGAAATAACCAATCCATTTCCAAAAACCAATTTAAAACATTAATAAAAAAATTATTGAATCAATTTTTCTCATACCACATTGAAACTTTTAAAAGAAAATAATGAATTAAAATTTTAAAACATATATATCCACAAAAATAAATCCATAAAATAATTTTGTAATGATGTACATGAATGAGAATTATTTAGTAGAAAAAATAATGAAAAAACTTAAAACAACATTTTAGTAAAGGATCCCCATACCAATTTGAACATTTAAATTATAAGACACAAGAAAGTAGAAAATTTAAAAAAACCATAAATAACATGAGTATAGGTATATTATAGATAAATATAGTCAAAGTTATTTTATATACACTTTATAGAAGAATAATGGTTTATATCATCATGAAATGTCTTAGAGAAAAGATATTGAGACGAAATCCATTACCATGAGTCTGAATCAACACGTACAATCATTATCATCCTTAGGATCATTATTTAATTTCTAAATAACCAATATTATGTTTGTTATTATTTTTATATAGATAGTATCAAATCATAACCGTTATTTAATAATTTTTGTTCACATCAGCTGTTCTGTGGATATTTGGTACTAGAGTTGAAAATGTACACAGTAGGATGTCAATAGTCCATGTGTTCATAATTCCAAAATTTCCAAAATAATATTCATCACATAACAATCAATTTTATTATTCCATTATAATTTGAAATCAAAACATTAATTGTTGTAATGAAAAACGAACAATGTTAAAATCATTGAGACGGTAGGTCGTACGTACACATTAGTAACGCTTTCCATTTTTCATTAATCATTATGAAAAGTAGTTAAGTATTATTTTAAATTTCCAGAATTATCATAATGTAATTAATATCATATTAATAATTTAAATATAATGATATACACAATACAAGTGATGTAGTGAATAAAAATGAATCACATCACTTTATGAAGAAGATAATTCACATATACGCACGAACAACATTATCATTTTTATGTGCATGGAAAGTAAGAAAATAATTGATATGATATTATCATTTAATGATTAATATGTAGTTAATATTATATATTAACATTAATTAAATCATTAAAATATGTCAGTAAAATGATTATAGAAATGAATTATATCGATTTGTGGAGATAATACTTCAAACGCTTGCACGAATGATTAATCTATTTCACATTTGTTGGATGTGGAGATGGATTTAGGTAATGATATTATAATAAAAAAATATAACTATATTTAAGATATTATATTTATTATATAATAAATGATTTAGAATATTTTTAGGAAGATGAAGAAGAATCATAGAATAAAAAATTAATAAAAAATGTTGTCATTCCTTTAGTTGTTCAAATATGTAACACCTAATGACCTATAAGGATGGAGTTATGACTAAAATAAGGCATATATAATGTAGGGATGTATTTTAAAGAGGTTGTTAGGTAGTTATTTTCTGATCTAAAAGTAATTTTTATGTGTGAGTAGTAGAGAGGAATGGGTGCTTATTTATAGGAGAGGGGAGGGGCATACTTAGAAATGTTTAAAATATTAAATCATTATAAATTAAATTTTGAATTAAAATTGTCCTGAATGGATTTATTTCGAATATATGATGTTTTTATGTCGCATCCCAATTATCCAACATAAATTATATAGGTTTTAAATATTTTTAAATTTTTATCTTTGTGTTTTAACCTCTTTAAACTCTTACAATTTTATTATGTGAGTTAAACATTGGGGGTTAAAATAATACCATAACATGAAAAGCCAAAAATTAATAGGTATTTAAGGAAATATTTATACTTATATAATATTTTTTAAAAAATATTATTTTTCGATAAATTTTATATCATTTAAATAAATATTTTATATTTTATTATATTAAATATGTCCATTTTCACACTATTCGTTACATGAATTTTTAAAAAATCATGACAACATGATTACCGAAAAATAAATTATTTAACTCATCTATTACATGTATAATTCATCAATAAATTTCTTTGTTGAAAAAATATATAACAAATTGTATTTATTTTAATATTATTAATATCATATACTTCATTCTTCCATTGACAAATCTATTATTGCATCATCATTATGTTAGAATTAAATTTAATTATTTAATGTCCAAAAATTATAATTAAGTTACCATAATGTATGAAGTATTTTAATATTTATAAGTATTATTTATAGGTGAATATGTAACATATATACCCCATATTAAAAATTATTTACTTATTAAAAATATGAGTAGGTCATTTAAATAAAATATTAAAAATGTTATTTTCATACCTAAGTGGCTTATAAAGATTATAATTTACACAAAATATTTATTTTATTTAAAAAACACTCATTAAATTAAATTAAGACAAGTGTTAGGGTAATTTTATATGATTATAATATTATTTTTTCCTTTAAATTCCCTGTTTACCTTTAACAGTGGTAAATATAATACTAAATTCACTATTCAGGAAAAAGTTATTTTGACCCTATTGAACCATATTTTTTATATTTTTTACATCCATGTATGTATTTTGTTTTCAAAATTCATTTCCTAGAAGTGGTAAAATGTATTTTAATGCTACTATTGCAGATGTGGTAGAAGGCGGGTAAAAGAGACGTTCAAAATATTGATAAGTGTTTATATCTAACATCAATAAAAAAAATATAATGAAATAAATTATATTAAGTGAAAGAAATTTAATATAAATAAACATTAATTCCAGTTAAATAGATAATAAAAAAAATACGAATAAATTATAAAAAATAATGTATTTGAATTAAAATGCTATACTTTTCAATATTCATTGAAAAATGAATGTTATCAGAAAAATACATAAAACTAAACCAATATAAGATTTTTATGTCTCTAATATAATGAGGATGTTTATTTTTTAAAATATAACTTATGAAAATGAAAAAAACTATATCTAAAATGATTTCACAAGTAAATCCAGTAAAAATTCATTCTTTTAAAAATACTACTTTTATTTGTAAAATTGTATTTTTTATTATATAATGTCTATAAAACACATGAGATGAATTTTAAACATTATAAGGAAATACTATTTTATTAACATAATCCATCAAGAGTGGTTCGATTATTTTATTAACACAACTATTTTCACATAGATAGTGTTCCAGAAAAACACATCATTCATATTTGAATAGATTTTAATTTCATTTATTATTAATTTTTTAACCAATGAATAATTAAATAAACTTTTTAAAATAATATTTTCATAATTCAGTTATCACTTTTCATTACCACTATTCTAAGAGCTATGAGATTACTACCATATTAAATAATAATATTTATTTGTTCGCTAATTCTTGATGTGGCGTGTCATGTATGCTATCGATTTTGTGTTTCCTATTAAAAACTCATGATATTAAATTATCCTCCCTTTGGAAAATTTTATCATTGTAATTTTAATTCAGGTTTTTTAACTAATGTATGAATTTTTGAAATTCCTTTATCGCAATCCCACATCAAAAAATGGATTAACAAAAAATACTCATTAAAAGAATGAAACGACCGTCTGAAGGTCGCCTAAGATAACACATACTATGATTCCTTGTTTTAAAATATGGGTATTCAAGAAAAACTAAAGATCCAATTCTAATGGTGAGCAATAGATATCATGATTAGGATAAAGTTAACAGTCTCAAAACCATAAGATTTTGATTGGTAAAATGGTTATTGATTTCATAACATGAAATGTAAAATAAGAGCATTCTTGGTTTAAGATCATTTACCCCAAGTTTTGAAATTCATCTATGTACTTTACTAAAAAATAATGAAACATATTTAATTGGTAAGTAATGTTTCATATTTAGTCAATTTCCAATATAAACTCAACATGTTTCTCCAAAAGATCAGTATTTGTGATTAATTTTTCACGCATAAATAATTATTTATAGAATGAAATAATACAAAAAATATTACCTATCTATTTCTAATATCATGAAACATTAACTGAAAACAAAATGGATAGGATAAGAAATGATAATTTCAGAAAAATAAGTAACCTTAGATGAAGAAATTCTACTTCAAACTCGAAGATTTAATAGTAATACCCAATGCTCAAAATATACCATTCAACAAATTATTGTCCTTAAATCTTCTCAAAATAATCCAATCTATGAATAAAACCTAATACTTTATATAATTTGATCAATTTGTCTTCTAGGATAAATATTTACATTTACCTTCTTATAACATAAATCAATCTTAATGTCTTATACCAGAATGTAATTAACCTAATCACATATTGTCCAAGAAAGGTTAATCATTTCAATAAATAACTCAAATCACCCTGAGTACATAATAAAATAATATATTCATAAACAATAAAATTCAACCATTACTCAAGAAATTAAATACTATATTATTCTATATACCTTAATCATATAATGTTATGAAAATATTCAATTTCATCCAAAATAACATTTATCACTTAATCCCCAAATCATTTTCCATTAATAAGGATATCCATTTGATAAAAAGGTAATTCCAAAATTAAATTTATTCTTATTCCATCAAGTCAGTTAACTAAAAATAAAAAGTCATACTGACCGGGGATGTCATGTAGGCCAGCGGTAAGCGATAAATCATTTTTTCCCATCAGTTTTTTGCTAAATTCTTCTAGAATGGTCTGATGCGAGAAGTTTCCAACATTCCTGCGGTTTTTATTTTTTTCTAAAACTATATAATTCTTATAAAATTCCTAAAATTATATAAAATCCCTAAAAAACCATTACATGTTTTAACCTCTATGTTTATCTCATGCCTTTCAGTTTGGATCAGAAAATATAATAGCACAAAATTACATCAATGATGAATGTCAACAAAATTATTGTTATTCACCTTAAATGTTCATATCATATAGAATCAAAATGGATTTTAATAGATTAATATTATAATAAACCTCAAAATGTTACGTTGATGATGATATCCTTCACTATAAAGAAAACAAAATAATCTCTAAAATTTTTTAAACCATCTTTTGATATCAACTATAAGGAATCGACTATAAAAATAACTTATTATTGTTTCATTGAACTAGTATTGACATTAGAGGATCTATTCAGTTTAGAGTTTTAAGGAATTAGGAAAAACTCTTACATTTTAGAACCATACATTACAAGAAGAAAATTACACTCAGTATCCAATTTTCCTCCAAAGTAACAAATTTCAGAATAAAATAGGACTTATCTTTGAGTGACATCATTAATTAATTAATTAAGACATATTCATTGTATATACCAATATTAAGACCTGTGAAAATAATTTCAAAAATAGGAAAGTGAAAAAATTTCACAAAAAGGGTTACTCAAATAAGTAAAACTATTATAATTGTGAAAGCATGTAAACCATGAATACATTACTACAATGTAATATTTTACACATTTAAAAAGTATAAAATAATTTCCCTAAAAATCATTTCACAACCTTTTAAAAATTTTATGATTAAAAATAAAACCCAAAAAAAAAATTATAACACACATAGGTAACATAGGACATAATCATACATAAATGGAATAACCATACTATTGACTTCCATACATATCACTCTTTAAAATGGAATAGCCATATGACTGACATCCATACATAATGAATTCGATGTTTATAATGGGAATGAACCATCTTATATGCTATATTAGGATCACCCATGTGTTATAGTAGGGATCAATTCTTTGTATATGTTGTACCGGGCCCAATTGTGATCTATAATGTGGCTCATTCCTTTGTATAAGTTATATCGGGCTCACTTGTGAGCTATAATGGGGATCAGCCCTTCAAATATGTTATATTGGGTTCACCCGTGAAATTTCAAAGTTCCATTTCACAATCATAAGACATAAAAGATAATAATATTTAACATGTCAGTCAAAAATTTTCATTTTCACTCATAAGAAAACATGTAATGTTATAGAAATAAAAAATCCATTTGTTAACCAAATTAAAACATTTATAAAATTGATTATTGAATCAAAGTCACCCATTCCACATTGAAAATATTAATACAAATTTGTGAATTAAAATTTATTAAGATTTATGTCCATATAAATGAATCTATAAAATCATCTTGAAAACATGGACATGAATTCGAAAGACTTAGAAGAATAAATATTTATAACTATTGAAAAAATGTTTTAGTTAGAGAGTCTCATACCATGTTGAACATTTAAATTATAATCCACATGAAAGTATAACATTTTAAATAAAATTAACTAACATCAATGTATATAATATTGATAATGAAATTCAAAGTGGTTATATATACAAATTATAAAAGAATAAAAGTTTATATCATCAAGAAATTTCTCAATAAAAGAATATTGAGACGAAACACCTTCTCTTAAGTCTGAATCATCACATACTGTCTCAACCATCCATAATAATAAACATAGGATAATTATTTAATTTATTAAGAATATTTATAATTTTTATTATATCATTTATGGTACTACATTCATGTCATAACAATTACTTTATTATTTATGTTCTCATTGGGAGTTTTGTCAATATTCTGTACTCGATTCGAAAATGAACAGGGTATGATGTCAATAGTCCATGCATCTATAATTACATCATCTAAAGAATAATAGTCATGAAATAGGGATCACTTTTATACATCCATTATAGTTTTATATAAGACCATTAATTATGGTAATGAAAAATGAACAACGTTATATTCATGGAGAAGGTAGGTCGTAGATACGTATGAGTAGCACATTCCATTTTTTTATCATTATGGAAAGGAGGGAAGTATTATTTTATATAATAAAATCCTTAATATAATATTAATCATTTAAATATTCTTTTATATGTCATACATGTGATGTAGTGAATAAAAACATATCAAATCGCTTCATAGAGGTGATAGTTCACATGTACGCATGAACATCGTTATCATTTTTATGTGTCAAGAAATTAAGAATATAATTGATATATTATTATCTAATAATGATTAATATGTAATGAATACAAAATATAAACATAAATTACATCAACAAATCCACTCATAAGAGATAGTTGTGGAAAATGAATTATATCGATTTGTGGAGGTAGAAGTATACATGTACACATGAATAATTAATTCCTTTCACATTTCATGGAAGTGGAGATTAATTTAGGTGGTGATATTAAAATAAAAGAAATATTTATATTTTTCATATGGATTTATTACAGCATCATGTTTGGAGATTATTTTAAGGAATATGACGAAGAAACAAAATAGAAATACTCAATTAAAACGTCATCTTTCCATCAGAAGATCGCCTTTCCTAACACGTTAACAACTATAATGATGGTGTAATGACTAAAAGAGGATACTAAAATGTAAAGAGGATGTCTTGGAAGGTTATTTTATGATATTTTTTGATCCAAAATGTTTTTTGATGTGTTAGAAATAGGGAGTAATTAGTACCTTACTATAGGAGAGGGGAGGGGAATCCTTGGAAGCCCTTGAAATATTAAATTTTTATACACTAATTTTCTAATCTAAATTATCCCAAACTAATATATTTCGAGTCTATGATGATTTTGGGTCAAATAATAATCATAAACATTAAATTATACAACTTTTAAATATTTAATAATTGTTATATTTTTTGTTTTAACCCCTTATAACTCTGGCCATTTTAACAAGTAAGTTACACACTGAGGAATAAAATAATGACTATTACATATTAAATGACCAATGAGTAAGTCATTAATGAAACTTTTAGACATATATAATCATTTTGTCTGTATATTATATTTTTATTAATTTTAAGCCATTTAATTAAATATTTTATATTTTAATATATGAATTATCACAATTTTAACCTATTCATTACATTAATTTTTTAAAAAACATCAGAACTTGATTACTTATAAATAACCAATTTAACTCATCTATTTGATTTCAATTTAACCCATAAAATTATTTTATGGCCTCAACTATTTCAAATTATAATTTTTTTAATATTATCAATGTCATTTATTTGATTCTTCCTTTAATAAATCTATTTCTGCATCACCATTGTGTCATAATTATATTTAATTATTTAACGTCAAAATATTATAAATAAATGACCATGATGTAGGAAATATTTTTTTATTTTAATTTATTATTTATAGTTTAAGATATAAATTATGTATCCCCATATTAAAAATTGTTTACATATTAAAAATTTATGTATGAAATTTTTAACATATCATTAAATAAAATATAAAAAATGTCATTTTATTACCAAAGTGGCATAGAATGATTCAAATTTAGACCAAAGTATTATTTTGGTCTAAACACACACTACTAATTAAATTTGGAAAATGTTGAGGGTAATTTTATATTATTATAATATTATTTTCAATTTTAATTACACTATTTACATTTAACTATATTAAATAAAATTCAAAAGATACTATTAAAAAATTATTTTGATCATATTGGAAAACAATTTTCATACTTATTTGAACCATATATGTCCATTTATTAAAATTCAATTCATAGAAGTGGTAAAAATACTTTTAATGCTAAACACGATGATGTGGCTAGAAGGTGGGTAAAAGAGGAGTTCAAAATGTCAGTAAGTGTTTATTTCAAATTTAAATATTAAAAATAATTCCTACATACTAAATTTTTTTAAATGATAAAATCATATTATAATTATTGTTAAATACCAATTAAAAGGATAATGTAACAATAAAAATATATCAGAACAAATTTTTTTTAAATTAAAATGAAGTATTTTTCAGTATTCATAAAAAGAGTATTCTAATCAAAAAATACCCAAAATTTTAAAAAAATATTTTTTTATGTCCCTCTTAAAATGAATAATTTTATTTTTTTTCAAATATAACTTATAATGGTGTAAAAAACTATATTTAAACAAGTTTTTTCCTCAAAAGGCAGTAAAAATTCATTTCTTGAACAATACTCCTTTTATCGGTAAAATTTTATTTTTTCACATATAATGACTAGAAAACTAGTAAGTTGAATTTTAAATATTAGATTTAATTAATATTTCATTAATATAATCCAAAAAGGGTGATTTGGTTATTTTTTAAATATAATTATTCGAACTTAAATAGTTTTCTTAAAAAACTCATCCTTTATATTAAATTGGTTTTAATTTTCATTTTTAAATAATTTTCTAACCAAAGAATCATTATATAAACATGTTGAAAACATATTTTTAAAATTTAGTTAACACTGTTCATTCCCTTAATTTAAATAGCTAGATGATAACCACCATATTAAATAGAAATATTTAGTTTGATTTATCTTAATGTAGAATGCCATGTATGCTATCGCACATTGTGTATCCTATTACAACTCAGGATGTTATATTCTACCTTCTTTTTTAAATTCCATCATCTCAATTTGAATTGGGGTGGGTAACAAAGTTATAAATTTTCAAAATATCTTTATGGAAAACCCACATTAGGAAAATGATTAAAAAAATTCACATTAAAATAATGAAAAAATAGTATGATGGTTACCTGATATAACACATACTAGTATTACTGATAAAAAACATGGGTATGGAATAAAAAATAACCATCATGTTCTAATAGCGATTGATAGAAAACATGATCAGGAGACAGTTAAAAATCAAAAAATAACGTGTTGTTTATTTGTTAAAAGAGGTCTTTGCTTTTCATTAATAATAAAATGAGGATTCGACCCCAAAATTTTAAAAAAAATATCATTTTCATCATGTTGTGAAATTAATATACTTCCTTGACTAAGAACAAAAATAAAAATATTTACCTGATATATATAGTTTCATATATTTTTCAATTTTCACGATGAACTCGTCATTTGTTTTCCAAAATATAAGTTTTTAAGATGATTTTTTCTCACCTGAATCAACTTATATAGTATAGAATGATCCACAAAAGATTATTTATTTGTTTAAACTTATGTTAAACATTAGAAAAACCCAAAAAGTAAGGATAATATATGATAATTTACCAAATCAACCTTACATGAAGAAATTGTAATTCAAAATAAAAAATTCCACTATAATACCCAAAGTTAAACATAGACCATTAAACAAATAACCCTACTTAAAATTCATCAATATAATCCAAACTAAAATAAAAACATGAAATTATAAAGGATTTCTTAACATAGACTTCAATGATAAAATTAAAAATTTATATCCAAATAAGATTAAACACTCTTAATATCTCATACAAAAAATTAATTAACCTAATCAAATATTCTCCAATATTGGTTAATGACTTCCATAAATATACCAAATCACCACAAGTACATAAAAAACTAATAAATTCTTCTACAATGAACTTCAACCATTACTCCTCAAATTAAATTATATAGTATTTCATTTATATTAATCATATAATGTTCCAAAAATACTGAATTTCATCCAAAATAACATTTATCACTTAATCCCCAAATAATTTTTCAATACCAAGGATATCCATTTGATAAACAATTAAGTTCCCAAAATAAAATTATTCTTATTCCATCATGTGTTTAACTAAAATGAAAAGTTCACAATGACCAAAGACTACATGTAGTCTAGTGGTAAGTGATAAAATATAATCACTCATTAGTTGTGGGTTCTATTCACGTGTCCTTATCTAATGAAAGAAGTTATCAACATTCTTATGGTGTGTCCTTTCTTAAAAAATTATTTAACTCTTATAAAATTTCAAAAATTATATAAAATCCTTAAAAAATAACCATAACATATTTTAACCTCAATGTTTGTCTCATGCCTTTCATTTGGCATCCCAAAATGTTATATCCCATAATTATATCAAAGGTGAATGTATCCAATAATAATGTTAGTCACCTTAAATGTTCATATCATTTTGTCTCAAAAGTGATTATAAAATATTAAACTTATAATCAACCATAAAATTATAAACCAATGATTATATCCCTAAATCTCAAGAAAACATAATAATCACAAAAGATTTATAAACCATCCTCTGATACCCACTATAAGGATCTCACCATAAATATAACTTATTCTAGTATTTTTGAACTATAATTAAAATTATATGGGATTTTTAGTTTATAGTTTCATAGAATTATGAAAAATTATTACAACGTAGACCCATATATTACATGTGGACAGTTACACCAAATATCTACTTTTTCAACCAATGAAACACCTTTTAAAATAAAACAGGACCACTATTCAATACACATAGTTAATTTATTCAAAAGACGTATCCATTTCCCATAACAATATTATGACCAGTGATAATAATTTTAAAACATGGTATGGGAACAAAAAGATCAGTAAGGGTTATATAAATAAAGAAAACTGTTTTTTTAAAACATGTAAACCATTAATACTTTTTCATAAAGAAATATTTTTTAACATCAATAAGGGGAAAATTATTTCCCTAAAAAATAATATTACCCATTCTGTAATCATATGAATACAATAAAACCCATAGCAAGAATATATAACACATAAAGATAATGTGAGACATAATCATACATTAATGGAATAACCATACGACTGACTTCAATACATATCACCCTTACCAATGGAAAAGACATAAAATAGACTCCCATATCCAATGAATTAGATATCTATAATGGGGATCACCCATTATATAAGCTATATCATACTCACTAGTGAGCTATAATAGATCTCAACCCTTTGTATATGTTGTATCGGTCTCACCATTGAGCTATAATGGGTCTCAAACCTTCATATATGTATGATCATGATCACCTATGAAATGTCGAAGTACCATTATAAAATTGTAAAACATAAAATCTTTCCATTTTCAACATTTAACTCATTAAATTTATATTTCACTCTTAAAAGTACTTTTTATGTTATAGAAATAACCAATCCATTTTCAAAAACCAATTTAAAACATTTATAAAATATATTTTACAATCAAAGTGTCATATACCAATTTGGATAATTTAAAATAAATAATAGATTTAAAATTTTAAAATATTTATTTCCATATAAATAAATCAATAAAACAATTTTTTAATAAACAACCTGAATGAGAATGATTTAGAAGAATAAATAATTAAAAGACTTAAAACAATATTTTCGTTAAAGGCCCCCATACAATTATAAAAATTTAAATTATAAGCCACATGAAAGTAAATGATTTTAAAAAACATTAAATAACATGTGTATAAATTGAATATGGATACTAAAAATCAAAAGGGTTTTTATATAAACATTATAAAAGAATAATGGTTTGTATCATCATGAAATTTCTTAATGGAAGGAGATTGAGACGAAATATCTTACCTTGCATCTGAATCACCGTGTACAATCATTATCTTCATGAATAATAAAATTAGGATATTTATTTACTTTATTATGAACCATTATAAATTTTATTATTCCTTTAATATTATTGTTATCATTTTATACAAGTTTCATAATAGTTTATGTTCATATCGGGAATTTTGTCAATATTTGGTACTCAAGTCAAAAATGAACATGGTTGGATGTCAATAGTCCATACGGTAGTAAGCCTATCATCTGAAAGTTAATATTCATAAAACAATAATAACTTTTATAATTTTATGATAGTTTTAAATCAAACCATTAATTATGGTAATAATAGATGGACAACATTATAATCAGGGAGACGGTAGGTTGTACGTACGCATTAGTAAGTCTTTCCATTTTTCATTGATCATTATGGAAAGGAGGTAAGTATTATTTTACCTTTAGATATAGATAATAAAATCATTAATATAATTTTAATCTTTTAAATATACATATATATCATAATGGTGATGTAGTGAATAAAAATGAATCACATCGCTTCATAGAGATGATAGTTTAGAAGTATGAATAGACCACATTATCATTTTTATCTGCATGGAAATTAAGAATGTAATTGATATATAATTATCTCATAATGAGAAGTATTTTATTATTATAACATATGAAAATTAATTCCATCAATATAACTACTAATGAGAGATCGTTATTGAAAACGAATTATATCAATTTGTTGAGGTAATAGTTCACACATACGCATGATAGATTAATTCCATTCCCCATTGATTGAAGTAGAGACGAATTTAGGGGATGATATTATTATAATAAAATATTAGTATATTGAGGAAACTAGAGTTATTATATTAACATGGTTTGAGAATATTTTAAAAATGATGAAGAAGAAATAAAATAGAAATGCCTAATAAAAACATTACATTTCCTTTGGATGATCGCCATTATTAACCCTATAAAAACGCATAGGAGGGTTGAATGTTTGATGTAAGGCCAATATAATGAGTTTAGGTACTATAAAAAGGTTTTTGGGTGGATATTTTCTTAACAAAAATGTTTTTTATTTGTTAGTAAAAGAGAGGAGTGAGTGCCTTTTTATAGGGGAGGGGAGGGGAAGTCGTAGAAACCCTTAAATTATTATATTAATATAAATTACTATTCAAATCCAAATTGTTCAAAAATTATTCATTCAGAATATATGATGATTATTGTGTAGATTCACAATCATAAAATTAAAATTAGACATGTTTTAAATATTTTTTTTCATTATCATTTTTAACCGCTTTTACCTCTGACCATTTTATCTGGTCAGCAACATCTTGAGGGTTAATATAATTACCTTGACATGCCAAAATCCAATGAAAAATTCATTAATGAATTTTTTAGACTTATATAAACTTGTTTTAAAATATTTTTTTTATAAAATTTAAATATTTTAATTTAATAATTTATAATATAAAATATAAATTAGGTCAATTTTGACAATATTCCTTACATAAAATTTTATAAAATCACAAAAACTTGTTTCCTCTAAATGAACTTCATTAAGTAATATATTACATATAAAATTAATACAAAAAATACATGTATGGAATAAAATATTTAAAATCATATTTAATTTACTATTATTAATATAATATATTTGATTCTTTCTTTAATTAATCTATTATTGCATCATCATTGTGTCATAATTAAATTTACTTATTTTATGTCCAAATTTGTTTAAAAAAATTACCATGTTTTATGTACTATTTTTATATTTATAAAAATGATTTATAGTCTATGATAACACTAACATAAATCCATATTAAAAATTATTTAATTATTAAAAATATGAGTATCCTATTTTTAACTTCTCTTTAAATAATATACAAAAAAATATTAAATTTTATTACCGAAGTGGCTTTATAAGGATTTAATTTTCACCTGAGGTTGATTTTGGTCTAATCCCAGTCATCTAGTTAATTTAGAAAAAGTTTTAGTGTAATTTTATATTATAATAATATTATTTTTACCTCTAATTACCTAATTTACCTATAACTATGGTAAATAAAATACTAAAGTTACTATTCATAAAATAATTATTTTTATACTATTAGGCCAGATTTTTAATAAAGATTAAAACCACACATTTCAATTTTTCAAAATTCAATTCACAGAGGTGGTCAAGTTTCTTTTCATTCTAATGCGACAATTGTGGCTAGAAGGCAGGTAAAAGAGACGTTCAAAATTTCCACTATATTTTATAACTAATTTAAATAAATAAATAATTCCAATGAACATAACTAAATTGAATGATTAAAAAATAATTTATTTATACTTGAAAACAAATTAAAAAGATAACCTAAAAACATAAATAAATTAGTTGAATAGGTGTTTTGTAGTTAAAAAACAATATTTTTCAGTATTCAAAAATAATTAATCTTACCAAAAACAAAATCTAACCAAGGTAAATTTTAATGTCCATATTCTAAAGAGGATGTTTATTATGTCAAATTTACCTAATAAAATTAAAAAAAACAATATTTAAAATGGGGTCAACCTCAAAAGTAATTAAAATGATATTTTTGAAAAATAAACCATTTATTTGTAAAATTGTATTTGTTCAATTGTAATGTCTTTAAAAAACACAAAATGAATTTTAAACATTAGATTGAATTAATATGTCATTAATATAATTCAAAAAGAGTGATTTTATTATTTTATAAACATATTTATTCTCACTTATATAGTTTAACATAAAAAACATATCCTTTTAATTAAATGATTTTTTTTTTCATTTATAATTAATTTGATAACCAATGAATCGTTGTATAAACATGATTAATCCATATTTTTATAATTTAGTTAACTTTTTTCATTCCATCCATTCTAACGGCTAGGTGATAACTAAAATATTAAATAATATTATTTGTTTCTTTATTTAATCTCGATGTGGTGTGTCATTTATGATATTGAAAATTATGTTTCTTCTTATAAACTAATGATGTCCCATTATCCCCCCTTTTGTAAATTCCATCCTTTCAATTTGAATTTGGGGTGGGTAACTATATTATGTATTTTTCAAATAATATTATTATAATACAACATCGGAAAAAGTATTAAAAAAACATCCACATTAAAATAATGAAATGATAGTACAAAGGTCACCTGAGATAACACATACTATGTTTATTTATTGGAAAACAATGACATAAAAAAACTAACCATCCTATTTGAATGGAGAGTGATAGAAAACTTGATTAAGAAGAAGTTAACAATTAAAAAAACATATGTTTTTGAATTTTTAAAAGGATATTGATTCAATAGTAAGAAAAGAAAAAGCATAATGTTTTTTAATATAATTTTTACCATGTTTTGAAATTAATCTACTTAATTTACTATGAACATAAGGAATCATATTTACCTGAGAAGTAAATTTTCATACATTAGTCATTATCCATTGTAAACTCATCTTTTTTCTCCAAACGATGAGTATTTAATATGATTTTTTAATCCCTGAATTGACTTCTATAGAATCACATAATCCAAAAATAATTATAATTATATTTATTTATTATGAGTCATTAAAAAAAATAAAACCAGTTAGGATAAGATAAGATAATTTCCCAAAATTAAATAACCTTACTTGAATAAATACATCTTTAAAATAAAATATTCAATTGTAATACAAAAATATAAACTCAAATCATTCAAAAAATAAATTTTCATTAAATTCCTCAAAATAATACATACTAAGATTGAAACAGTAAATTAAGAAGGATTTTATCACATAGTCTTATAAGAAAAATCATAACATTTATCTCCGAATAACATAAATCACTATTAATGTCTCATAACAAAAATTAATTTTCGAAATCACATATTCTCTAAGTTAGGTTAATAATTTCCAAAAATATTCCAAATAACCCAATGTACATAACAACATCATATATTCTTTTAAAATAAAATTAATTCAATACTCCACATGTTAAATATTATAGTATACCATTTACCTTAATCATATTATGTTCATAAAATAGAAAATTTAATCCAAAAGAACATTTAGCACTTAATCCCCAATGAATTTTTGAATACCCAAGATATCAATTTGATACAAAACTAAGTTCCCAAAATAAACTTATTCTTATTCCAACAACTCACTTAACTAAAAATAAAAAGTCATATTTACAGGGGACATAACATATGCCACTAGAAACTGATAAAGCCTTGTCTCCATCCAGTTGTGGGTTGATTCCCCTGGCATTGTCCAACTCGTTAGGTTTTCAACTTTCCTATGGGTTTTCGTTTTTCTAAAACTATAAAAAAATTTATAACATTCCCAATATGATATAAAGTCCACAAAAAAATATCATATTTTTACCTCTATGTTTATCTCATGCCTTCTATTTTTCATCCAAAAATGCAATATCCCTAAATTATTTCAAAGGTGAATGTCTCCAAAAATACCGTTAGTCACCTTAAATGTTCATAAAATACTGCTTGAAAATTGATTTTAAGGAAATAAAATTATAACCAATCTTAAATTTATAAACCCATAATTATATCCCAAACTCTCATAAAAACATCATAATCTACAAAGTTGTATAAACCATCCTCTCATACCAACTATAAGGTTCAAACCTTAGACATTACTTATTCTAGTGTTTTTGAACTAGAATTCAAATTAGAGGATCCTTTCAGTTTATAGGTTTAGAGAATTAAGAAATACTTTTACAAAGTAGACCCATACATTATATGTGGACAGTTATACACATTATCCACTTTTTACACCAAACGGACCCCTTTTAAAATAATAAGAGACTACTCTTTGAGAAACACATTCAATTAATTAATAAAGACGTTATCATTTTCCAGACAAAAAAAATGACCTATGAAAAAAATTCAAGAAATCAGATGAGAACAAAAAGAATAGTAAGGGTTACTTAAACAAGGAAAACTATTACTCTTTTGAAACATCGAAACCAAGAATACTTTTTGATAAAGTATTATTTTTCACCACCAATAAGAAGAAATTAATTTCCAAAAAAACATTTTTACTCTTTCTCGAATAATAATATTACGATAAATGCCACATAAAAAATATATAACACATAAAGGAATCTTGGGAAATAATCATATTTAAATGGAATTATCATAAGGTTGAATTCCATACACAAAACTCTTACAAATGGAATTGTCATATGACCAACAACCATTCCCAATGAATTGGTGATATATAATGGGGATCACCCTTCATATAAGCTATATTTGTCTCACCCATGGGATATAATAGGGCTCAATCATTTGAATAATATTTATCAGGCTCACCCTAGAGCTATGATGGGGCTCAGTAGTTCACATAATCTATATGGGGCTCACCTGAGAGATATAATGGGGCTCAAACCTTCATATAAGTAGTATCGATCTCTCCCATGAAATTTAAATTTACCATAATACAATTTTAAAACACAAAATCATACAATTTTCAACAAGGAACTTATAAAATTTCATTCTAACTCATCATAAAACATTTCATGTTATAGAAATAACCAATCCGTTTTCACAAACCAATTTAAAACATTTATAAAATATATTATTTAATCAATGTGTCCCATAAATTTTTTTAAAATTTTAAAAAAATTATAGAAAAAAAATTATAACATTTATTCATATATTATTATATCCATAAATTCATTGTGAAAACATGGACTTGAATTTGAATGATTTAGAAGAATAAATCTTTAAAACACATAAAACTATGTTTTAGTTAAAGAATCCCATACAACTTTGAAAATTTAAATTTTAATCCACATGAAAGTATAAAATTATATGAAACATTAAATAACATGAGTATAGATAGAATATTGATATATAATTTGAAAGGGTTTGTATATAAAATTTATAAAATAATAAAGGTTCATATCATCATGAGATGTCTCAATGAATCAAGATTGAGATGAAATCCCTTAACATGATTATGAATCGTCTTGTACAATCATTATCTTACTATATAATAAACATAGGATAATTATTTACCTTCATAATAACAATTAAAAAGTTTTTTATTCCTTTTATATGACCATTATCATGTCATTACAATTATTTAATTATTTATGTTCACATCAGGTGTTTTGTCGATATTTGATACTCGAGTCGAAAATGAACATGTTGTAATGACAATAGTTAATGTGGGATACGTACATCATCCCCAGAATAATACTTATCTCATAAATACCACTTTTATACATCCATTATAGTTTTAAATCTGACCATTAATTATGGTAATGAAAAATGAACAATGTTTTAATCATGGAGACAATATGTCGTACATACGCATAAGTATCACATTCCATTTTTCATTGATTGTTATGGAATAGAGGTTAAAATTATATTAGAATTAAATAATTATAATTAAATCACTATTATCATATAAATATATTAAATATAATAATATTTATCATCCATATGATGTATTGAATAAAAACGAATCACATCAATTCGTGGAGGTTATAGATCACTTGTACTTTTGAATGATGTTATAATTTTTTTTCATGGAATGTAAGAAATAAATTGAGATATTATTATCTTGTAATGACTATTATTTCATGAATATAACATATAAAAATTATTTCCACAATTATAAACAATCATGAGAGACGGTTATGGAAAATAAACTACATCAATTTGTGGAGGAAATTGTTCACACATATGCATGAATAATTATTTTCATTGCAATTTGATTGAAGTGGAGAATGATTTAGGTGATGATATTAACATAATTACATTTATGTATATTTAATATACTCGAAATATTATATCATCCTTATTAGAGAATATTTTATGGAAGATGAAGAAGAAAAAAATAGAAATACTTAACAAAACATTTTACCATTCCATCAGATGATAACTTTTCTTAACACCATAAAAACTCTATGGAATGAAATATATCTAAAATAGGGCCTCTATTATTTCAAGGGGTACTATATTATGGTTTTTGGGAAGACATGTTTCGAACCAGAAGGTTTTTTTACGTGTGAGTAATAGAGAGGAATGATTGCCTTTTTATACGAGAGGCGATGTTCTGCCATAAAAACCCTTAAAATAGTAAATTATTATAAATTAGTTTTCAAATAAAAATTGTCCAAAACAGATTTATTTCAATATATTATTGTTTTTTATCCAAAAATAATAAACTAGTTAAAATTATTCAAGTTTGATATATTTTTTAATTCTTATCTTTTTGTTTTAACCCCTTTAACTCTTACAGTTTTATCTGGTGAGTCACACTTTGACCGTTAAAATAATTACCATAACATGAAAAACGACCAATGAATAAGTAATTAATGAAATTTTAATACTTTAATAAACTTTTTTTTTCATAATCTTATATTTTTATAAATTTTATATCATTTAATTGAATATTTTATATATAAAAATATGACTTATATCAATTTTGACACTAATCATTACATGAATTTTTTTAAAATCATAACAACTTGATTCCATATAAATAAATACTATAAATAATCTATAAAATTTCATTTTATTCTATAAAAATATTTTATAGAGATATATATTTCAAATTATAATTATTTAAATATTATTAATATCATTTATTTTATTCTTTCTGTAATAAATCTTTTATCCCTTCATCATTGTGTCGTAATTAATATTAATTTTATAATATTGATAATTATAAAAAAATTATGATGGTGTTGAAAATATATTTAGATTCACAAGAAATGTTTATAGTTGAAGATATAACATATATTAACCAATATTAAAAATCATTTACTTATTAAAAATATGAGTATGATATTTTTAACATATCATTAAATAACATTAAAAAATGTCATTTTCATACCCAAATGGCTTAAAATTTTTATAATCTCCACCTGAGGTTTCTTTTGGTCAAAACCCACTCATCTAAATAAATTAGTACAAGTGTTAAGGTAATTTTATATTTTTATATTATTATTATTACCTCGAATAACCATATTTACCTATAACCGTGGAAAATAAAATACTAATGTAACTGTTAAAAAAAATATTTTTAATCCAATTGAATTATATTTTTCCTAAAGATTAAAACTATATATCACCATTTTTTAAATTCAATTAACTTATGTGTTAAAATAATGTTCAATGATAATCCCAAAGATGTGGCTAAATGTAGGGTAAAAGAGATGTTCAAAATTTCATTAACTATTTATATCTAATTTTTGTACCGAAATCATTCCAATGATGTTCATTAGAATAATAGATAAAAAATTAATATAATTATACATTTAAACCAATTAAAAAATAATCTATAAAAATATGTAAATTATTCAAAAGAGTGGTTTTTGAATTAAAAAGCTGTATCTTTCACTATTCATAAAAAAATGAATCTTGTCCAATATATACTAATAAATAAACATAAGTAAATTTTGATGTTCCAATTCTAAATAAAAAGTTTATTTTGTCATATATAAAATATAAAAGTGTAAAAAAGTATATTTAATATTGGTTCTCTATCAAATGGCGGTAAAAATGACGTTTTTAAAAAATACCTTTTTTATTTAAAAAATTATATTTGTTCTTATATAATGTCCAGAAAAAATAAAATATGAATTTTAAACATTTTATAGAATTAATATTTCATTAATATAGTTCAACAAGAGTTATTTGATTATTTTATAAACACAATCATTCATACCAAATTATTTTTTCATAAAAAACCATAATTTATATTCAATTAGTTATTATTTTCATTTCAAATTAACAATCTAACTAATGAGTCATTATATAAACATGTGTAAACTATATTTTCATAATTTAGTAAACATTATTAATTCCTTCCATTCTATCATCTAGGAGATTACAAACATATTAATTAATAATATTTATTTGATCATTTAATCCCAATGTGGAATGTCATATATGCTATCAATCATTGTGTTACCTTTTATAAACATGGGAGTCTACAACAATTTTATTCTCACACTATGATATTTTGGTATTATTTTATGGATAAAACCCATATAAATCATGTAAATGATGAATTTCAGGTATGATGGAAATATTTTACTCCCTAGAAACCAATTGTTATGGGATATGGAATGAAAAATATCTTCACTATGATTACTGAAAATTATAAATATATTTATCATAATGAACATCCAAATTAGAATGAGTGGGAAAAAATTTATTTTGTGTCTATCAGGAGGAAACATCCAATTTATTTTAGTTGTTTTACTGACTCCCCAATTTTCGAGTAATTAATCAGTACCATTAAAAATATATCATCCAATATCCAATGTTCGGAGCATCAAAAATTGATTTTAGTTTTAAATAATTTTGATGAGGAAGGGGATAAATGATGTACTCTTAGGAATAATACAAGGAAATATGAAGGAATTGAATCCATGGAGTTGTATCAGTTATAGAACATATTTTTCAACTAGTATGTTACTCATATGCTTCCTATGAAAATGGATAAGGAATTGTAAGGGCTAAATCATAAGGATGATGAATATGTTGGTACCAATTATGTAAATATTACGAAGAATTTGAGGAACATTTCTATTATTATCATGCTACCTAGTAGATGGTTTATTGATTCTATAGTGTCTTGAAATTATATCCCCATAGTGAATTAGTAATATCGTACTCATGTAACATTGATGAAATCAATAGATATTCTATCAATGTGGAATTTCATGATGGAGGTTCCTATTAATATCATGGTTTTCATAAGAAAAATAATTTGTAATATATATTAAAATATACAAACCAAGGATATATGAAGATGAGTTTTCCATCATGCATGATGTTTGTAAGGAACCATGAATGAAATAGTCTTAAGGGTACTAGTAAATGTTTTATGCATGGAAGGGAAGGTCTTTATGAAACAGAATACCTAATTGATATAAATACGTTAGCTAAATACGTGAAAAGATATAAATCACCACAAAATACACCACCTGAAATTTAGTGTTTCAAATTCAATGAGTATTGAAATTATGATAATCACTTCCCAAATACAAAGATTTATGATGATGATTGACGTTAATAACATCTTATATTGAGAGAAAAAATGAAATCACATGTGATCGGTATTATTGATAAGTGGGTTGATAATGATGTGGTAAAAGGTACACATACCATACACTCAATATCAATTTATTTCTTATTTGGATATGGATTTTCACAATCTATTAAATTGAAAGAATTTTCAAGGGGTTTCATAATATAACCTCAATGGTTTGATTTTGAATTATAATTTAAAATATATAATGGTATGATGAACAAATCTCAAGTATATGATTATTCATTATAGTAATTTTATTATAATGTGCTTACTACAATTCTATTTATTCTTCCATTGATTGAATAAGATGTTATCATAGGCATGGAATGAATATTTATAAAAAAGGCGACATTTATTTCCCTGTAAGTAAAGATAATGTTTTATATTCCCAAACAACTTATTAAATTATAATATTTAAATGAGCAACGTGAAAGTTTTACTGTAATCAAGTGAAATGTATGATTTTTGATTCTTATTCAAAATAAGTGTTTATAATAGATTATTAGGGAGAAAAAATATCCAATATATGAACATTTTATGAGAGTTTGTTGTTGTAATTATATAATTGTTTCATAATATTCCAACAAATCATGAAGTTGAGATTTATATAGAAGTCATACATTGTTCCATACCTATTATAAAAACCCCTATAGAATGACCATGATAGATTTGTACTAATTTTAGAGGAAAAAATACGGTAATTTTTAAAATGGACTACTTAAGCCAAGTGTGTAACTTTGTTGTGTACATATTCTATTTGTTTATAATAATGATTGATAAATGTGACTCAGTATTGATTTTTAAGAACTGAACAAGATCATAGTAAAAAATGTATCCTCTATCCTATATTAATGAACTGGTTGATCAAATTCATGACGAAATAAAATTTTCAATGATTTTCTATAGTTTTGGATATCATCAATTTAGGGTTAAGAAGGATAATAGATCCAATAAAACATTCTATAAAAGTTATTGACACTATAAATATATAGTGACTATTTGGTTTTACTAACTCCTCTTCTATCATTATATATTTAGGTTATATATTCTTTAATGGTTACATTGATAAATTTTTGGTAGACATTATGTATTATATTATTATATATTAAAATTTTAAATATCATAATTAATATTACATGAAAACCATACTAAATACACTAAGTAACGAAAATTAGTATTCAAAATTCACTATGTGTGAATTTTTTTTCAAAATATTTATTTTTGGGTCATATAATATCATGGGATCATATATCTATGGATCCATCAAAGATAAAAATATCAAAATTTTCCCAAACTAACAAATAAGAATGAGATTTTTTCCCACCATTGATTGGAAGGAATTTGTTGAATATTTGTGGAGAATTTATCAGGACTACATTATCCTCTCAAGAAGTTAACTCATTAAGGAGGAAATTTCATTAAGAAAAATGAATTTGATAAAAATTCAAAGAACAGAATAGAAGGATAATTAGAATATTTTTTATTATATTAATTTAAAGTGGACTAGGTATTGTAATCTATAGAGATGCATAAAATAATGGAATGGGGTGAATTCTCATGTATAATGACATAATTATAGCCTATACCTAATAAAAATTGACATTGAATGAGAAAATTTACACAACTCTTGATTTGGAGTTAGACTTTTTTCATTAATGATATGGAATCGTTATCTTTGTAGAGAAATGTGCGATATACAAGGTATTAAAATAATTTTATTGAATTTTTTAACAAAGAATTAGTCTAATATTCACCAATTGAAATATTTGGTGATGAGTTAGTATTAAAACTACTCTATACATTTTCACCAAAGGGAAGTGAATAATGTGGGTGATGCTTTGAGTCAAAAGGATAATGCAAGATTACTCGTGATTAGGATTATAAAATATTAAATATTTCATTATTTTATAAGGATGGATCATATAATCCTAAAGGAGAGTAATATGGCCATTATCAAATAAATATTCAACCATCTATCCAAGTGATGATTTATGTAGCTCAAGAGGAATATGCAGAACTATAGAAGAAGGTGAAAAATGTTATTGAGTTTAACCTTAATTTTTATGGAATTATAATGTTTCAGAACCATGTATATATTCCATCCATACCAGATACAGGGAATGATTTACTAGTTGATACACATAGTTCATTGTTATAAATTCATCCAAGAGGTAATAATATGTATAGAGATCTATGAAAATATTTCTAGTTAGACTAAATGAAGAGACATATCACTAAATATAAATATTATTACATGGTATATAATCATGATAATGTTTATAGGAAAAAGTATATGGGGATGTCACAACCATTACCCATACTATAATGGGAAAGGAAAAATTTCACCCCAAACATTATCATTAGACTCCAAAAAATGTATATAGGATTTAATGTTGTTTCAAATGTAGCCATTCACCTTACAAGTTCAATACACTTCAATTATATTAGATATTCATTCAATATGGATCTACTTTTTGTGAAATATGTAAATGAAGTGTTAAGGTTTCTTAGAGTACCAAATTTCATTATATATGACATGGATCCAAGGTTTACCTCATTTTTTTGAGAAGTATTTATAAGGATCTGGATATGGAGTTATGTTTCTACACTACTTATCATCCAATTATTTTCATTCTAGCTTAGAGAACCATTTAAAAATTATAAGATATGATGAGATATTTTTCTATGTATTTAAATGGTGTTTGGGATCAATATCTTCCACTGTTCAAGTTTGATTAAAATAATTTCATTCAATCGAGCATTGAGATGGCTCCTTATGAATCCATATATTGAATTAAGTGTATACTTCAATGTTATCGAATTGAGTTGAGGAAAATAAAAATTTGGGATTCATGAATGTTAACGAAATTTTATATATTTTTAGTGAGATTCATAAACATATATGGGAAGAAAAAAGTCTATATATAAGTTCTACATGTAATTATTAATGTGATTTTTCATTTGGAGTTTTGTGAGAAGGTGTTTCTATGAATTTCTCCATGGAAGATTATTATGATATTAAATAATAATAATATGTTGAACCCTGGGTATATTAACCATGTTGAGATTCATTTTTGAGCTGAGACAGTAGCATATCAAATGGATCTTCCACTAAACATCTCCCATGTACATTATGTGTTCTATGTATATGTCATGAAGAAGTTCATACTTGACCCTTCAAATGTGCTGAACATAGAGGTCATAAAAGTAGGGAATTATATTTCATATGAGAAACAATCAATATAGATTATTTATTCTAAAGATAAAGTGCTATGAAAAAATACCACTATCCTCATTAATGTTTTTTGGTGAGACCACCAATTTGAGTAAGCTACATGGGAACCTATTTAAATTATGAGGCATAAGTATCCTGATTTTTTTGTATTAGAGTATTGAATTTTTTAGGGAAGAAATTAATTTTAATGGGGTACAATGTAACATTAAATATTTTATGAAATGTTTTTTTGAATTAAATTTATTTTCAATAATAGCATGTGTTACATGCAAAGCTTCATTTAAATGAAAAACTATATAATATTAAAATATTATTATTTAATGTTGCAGTTTTATCATAACTACTAAATTGGTGGATATAAATTTGACTAAATATATTATTGCATCTAAATATTATATATATGTAAAAAATATATACAATTGTTATAAATTAAATAAAAATTGAAATAAAAATCATCTCAGAGTAAAATAATTTTTTTACTAATTTTTTTGCATGCATGAGTTGTGTTTTTAACATATTAAATTTAATTAATTACTTTAGGATTATTATTTTAATGAAATTTATATATTATATTCAATCAATGTTTTTTTATCATTTATAAAATATTTTTTATCATGAGATAATAATAAATCCAATTTTCTGTTTAAAAATTGTATTTTTACTCTAAACAAGTAGGATCGTCACATTTTCCCCATGTTTTAATTTTTTTTCAAATATTCAAAAATTTATGTCATAAAATTAATTAAAATTTTTAAATAAACACTTGAATATAAACATAGAGATATCTTTCTGGAACATTATGAAAATGTTATTTTTTCAATGAATATCAAAAAATTCAATTTTGTATTAAAAAACTGACAATTTTTCTAAAAAAATTATGAAGTTAAATTAAAATTTTATTTTGGTTTTAAAAGTATAGTTTTTCAATTATGTTATTATTAATATAATTTGGGTAATTATAAATAATGTTATGTAAAATTTTTATATGAAAATGGAAACCCATTTTTTGATCCCATCTACAATTATAATTTTATTTTAAATTATGACACTTCTATGATTTGAATATAGTTGTTTGGATTACATATTTTGATTAAAAATAAATATTTTATATAATATAATCAATATAATCTTTTTTGATAATTAATTCTAAAAATAGTAAAAATTTATTACTGTGGTTATGGATAAAACGGGTTTACCTTGGGGGGGGGGGGTAAACCAAAATATATGGGTATGATTTACAATTAAACATATCTAAATAATAGCGTATATCAATCTTTGGAACATATATTTTTCCAAAATATAATCTATATCATTTTGTATGTCTATTTAGTTGGATTGACATTATAATTTTCTATTATATAACAAAATTTTCTTATGGGATCCACCCCCTCTCAAAAAATGAAACATACACTCATCTCCAATCATCAAGAGAAATTATTATCATCCATGTGATTCCCAAATAAAAACATTAAAATCCCCACCCATGGATTAAATTCCTTTTCATGTCATAAAAAATTCCCATGAAGGCCTTAGTTATAATCATAATGATGTTCTCTAAAGAAGGGTTTGAGTTTGTAACCATGTGATTTCATATTATTTCATATTAAACATCCTTAAAACCTTCTTTATGCATTAGAAATTAATAAAAAATGTGTCAAAAAAATTATAATATGTCATTATTTTAATTTCATGAAATATTTCTATATCATATTTTTTCAAATGTGAAATGAAACACTAACTCAGGTGTATGGTAGACTACCACCCCCCTAACTGATGTAATTCATTTTCCATAACTATATTTTAAAGATGGATATAATATTTGATATAGATTATATTTATAATATTTATGAAATTATTTACTCTTATAATTATAATACCACATCTAAATTCATTCCTTCCGATCCATTGAAAAACAGCAATGTCGTTCGTGCGTACCTTTGGACTATCGCTTCCACAAAGTGATGCCATTCAGTTTTCATTTTATTTTGAAATGTATTGTAATAAATATAGTTTTAAAAAATATAAATTATATATATAATATTTAAAAATTAGTCCAAAATTTTTAATTAATATACAACTTTATTTCATTCCATCTTTTGAAAAATTGAAATGATTTTCATGTGCATGAACGACATACCATCTCCATGAATGATGTAATTCATTTTTACATTTATACTTTTATGGATGAATAAAGATATGTATATAATAAATGAATTTTATGTCTATATAAGTATTAAAATTTCATATATGATGTGACCATAATCTATGAATATTAATAAAACAACCAAACAAATACATATATGAAAGACAATGCAGTTTTGAAATTTAAAAAGCGTTTTGATAAACATATTATCAATAAAAAGGTAATAAAATGTTATCAGAAAAATATATATGAAATGATATATATGATTATTATATTGGAATATTTTTATAAGAATAAAATATATTTTATACATGAGGATAAAATGTGTATGTATAATTCTAGGACTTATAGTTAGGGATTACCATCACACATTTATTTCTTTGAGACACACACCATATTAACTATCGATTTATTTTTTTGTAGTGAATATTTTATACCTGAATTTATTTCATGATTATGATTATGATATTTATTTTTATATACCTATTAATATTGGTTTCTCACTTTCATGATCATTTAATTTGAATGTCACTAAAAATGTATGAGTTTTTTGTTAAAATATCACAGTTTATCTAGATTGTTTATGATTATGTTTTTTATGTTGAAATTTTTTGATATATCACTCAAGATAAAAATTATTTTTATTATCCTGTAGTTTTTTAAATGAATATTTAACATTCATTTACCTATATTTATTACTTAATAGTACATCATAACATTTTGTAAAGAAAATGACATTATTTCTCTCTTCGAGTAAAAATATTTTTTCTTCCACATACTTGTATTCATAAAATATTTTTCACAAATAATAATAATAATAATAATTTAATATTTAAATAATTCATTTTCTTATTATTTGAATATTAAAAAATTGATTCAATTGAATTTTCTTGTCATTGTTTTCACTAATGGACATTCTTTTACTGAAATTATGAAATGAATATTTGTTCTAACGTACGCGGGAATAATTTTTTTTGCTATAATAGAATCTCAAATAATTAAATCATAATTTAAAATATAAAATGGTTATTTTCAAATTAATTATTTTTCTTTTGTATTTATGAAATTTTTTTATTTAAAATAATTTATTTTAACAGTGAAAATTATAGTTTCCTCAATAAAAATTTAATGATATTTTATTGGTACTTACACTCATCAATTTAAATAACACATGAATATACATATGCTCTAATAGTGTTATGATCTAATGATACCATCATCATTCTTCCTCTGGATGGTTTATGTTAATTATGATAAGATGTTTGTGAACCCCATTTCTTCTCCATTGGTTATTTTTTGATGAATTGATGTAATAATTATGAGCCATGTTTTATTACCAAGGGTTATTCCATGACGAAGCATTTATAAAAACAATTTCCTTTCCAGAATTATTATTTTATTAATGTTTTATGTTTTTTTCACACATCTATGTTATTTTTATTATGTGAAATATGGGAAAATATTTATATATCACTCTAATAAATTTGTTAAATATGAATATAAAATGAGATAAATAGGCCGGGAATTATTAGTGAGCCTAGTTAATTAAGGAATATATCCACTATGGTATTCTTACTTATTAACCATGACTTATATATTAGTTTCTTGGGTAAACCAATTCCACTATGTATATCTTGGAAATTATCCTTGACTACTAAGAAATAATTTTAAATTCTTATGTGTATTCCAAAAAAGTTATGTCTTATGCCAGGTTGTATTGTGAAGTATTATATTATTTGGTTCATTTATAATTCAGGTCTTTTTTTCTACTATGATTTATTCCATGACTCACATTTTTGATCTATGATATTAGGGGTATGGTTTTTGAATGTTATTTTCATTTTTCATAAAATTATTCTCATGTTATTTTGATATATACCATATTTAAAATTACTTAGTGTCTGTGCTCACCCATTCTTATTTTTTAATTTACTAAGGAAATGAAAAATAGTGTTATGTGTGATATATCAATTATGGGTGATAGTTATGAAAAATTAATGGTTGATTGTGAAGTTAAATTAAAATATAGTTCTTTACATTTCCATTCTTCCAAAGACACTATACCTATAATTGTTTTGAATGGACTATTATTATGTGTAATTAAAATTTTCATAGTAAGATGTAATATCAATGAATAAAAATTATGGTTAATCATTCATGATATAGTTTCCCCTTTATGAAATGATACCTTATCTCAATATACTTTTTTAGTGAGTAATGGGAATGATTTTTATAATATTTATTGAACATTAATTATTATAATTAATTCCTATAAAATAATTAACTTCAAATCAAATATCTACAAGGTATTTCATTATCCATAGTAACTATATGAAATTTTTATTGAATATAATATATTCATTATCTAAAAATCTCTTGTCAATTAAATTTTTATACATTCATATAAAATAGATACCCTATCCCTCAAGATATAATGAACAACTTATTATTTAATTTGTTCCAACTACTTAAGTGAACCAATATGAATTTTTATAACGCAAAAAATATTATTTATATTTTTTATTTTATAGAAAACTGAAATCCAATAAGCCTTTGATATTATAATTTATTATTTTTACTATATGTATATGTCTTTACATGGAATTAAATTGATATCATTACACTTAATTTATGAGAAAAAAATATCAACATATGTCCCAATTAATTATGATTGCTTTTCAATGATCATCTTATGTTATATGATTTTGACGAAATTTCCATAATCATCCCTAGAAAGTTTCACACTCAAAGATACTTGTGTTTCCATCTTCTTATTATACTCCATTAAAAAAATTATAACCTCCTTCGAATATTTGTATTGAGAATAGTTTTTTATTCTATCATCTTGTTACCTCTAATCCAAGGAAAAGGATGATATCAAAAATCATTAACACTTCAAACTCATATTCATTGATCTATATAAACAAATTTCATGTATTATACATTTAGCACCTAATATAATATTCCATTAAAATACACCAACACCATCATTATTTGATTAATATAATTGATGACATTAATATTATAATAAAATACACCATGTTGGAAAATCATGATTCATTAAATACTGATCATGTCATCAATACCATGATCCTAGTGAATATTTAATTCTATAAAATCATATACCAATTGAATAAATTTGGCCTCATCTTCATGAACTAGAAACCCATCCAAAATATTTTATATAAACAATTTCATCCATAACAACATTAAAAACATCAACATGAAATCCTTATGGAAAAAATTGAATTTTATTTTCAACACTAAAAATAAGAATAATATAATTATATTCTACCTTGAAACATGTGAAAATGTTTCATAAACATTGATAAAAATTATTTGATATTATCTTTTTCATTCATGTTCTTTTTTTGTTTCAAATAATTTTGAAGTGATCATTCAGATTATTATAGATGATCCATTTGGTCATGATAATATTATTTTATCTTAGCCATAAAAAATATCCCAATTATGATTTTTAACTTTTCCAAGTCCATGATAAATTTCAAGAACCTAAATCTTCTATATTATAACTTCATTAAAATAGTTTGGATCTACATGTGAAAAAAGGATTCTAACTATAGAAACTTCATTCTTCATTTCTAAACGGGTGCTTCCTCATCATTTGTTATTTTATTCTTATCAGTTTCAGATGATCTCATTGTCATCTATGTAGGTAAATTACAATTTCCTCATTATCATAATTAAATATTTGTTTGAATCTACTATTGGAACATTCACTCCCACTATGATATTTCTTTTTCATCACTATCAACCTAGACCTATTCCCTTATTTATTGAAGATTCATCTCATTTTTCACAACCCAACATAATTTCTACCAAAAAAATTACTATATTATTATTAAAAATATATATATTCAATTTTTTTTACATTGTATACCTGAAATATCACATCTTCATGACATGATTAAAACGTAATCTATTTCTCTATGTTGATACTAAAATGTTTATTTACAAAGATACAAATTTATTTTAATATCATCATCTTTCTATTCCATTTATCATATAGGATTGTATTTTCCTGGACAAAAAATAAATATCTATCAAAAATATCGAATTATGTTCATATTACATCTTTTAAAAACAACTTTATTAAATATTTTTCAATAACCATTTTCTAGACCATGTTTTTATGGTCCAATTTGTCCTGTTAATCACACTATTTTTTAGGAGTTATAAATACTAAGACATGGTTCCTTATCTCATACCTCTCTAGATAATATTTCACTTGGATGTTGGTGAACTCCATATCATTTTTGGGACGGATAATTAAAATTTCTATCCAATCTAATTTTAAAATTCTAAATGATATTGTTTTATGAAACTAAAGATCTTGGACTTGTTGGTGATAACTAAAATCCACACCATCCTACTATATTCATCAATGAATTGGACTTAATAACTCTTCCCATCAACATATCACAGTGATATACATCCACATACATCAATATTGAATAGTTCATGAACTCTTGTTGACCTTCTCTATTTATCCATGTATATATTTTGAGTGATATTTCCTTGTTCGTATGCATCACAAGTTTGAGTATGATAACATGATATATTAGGGAGATCGCAAGCTGTAGAACATTTCAACAAATCATCAATTAATGATTTACTAAAATGACCCTCATTTATATTCATCAAAATATAGAAAGCACATATCATCTTCCCTAATGAAATTGTTTATATTTTTATTGTCTCTTACCCTTCATCACAACATCACCATCCATTCCCATGATGATATACATCTTCTTTTTATTGATTTTTAATATCCTTTTGTAACACTATGAAAACCCATATTTTATTTTATTTTTTTCGTGATTAGTAAATAATGGTACACATAATAAAATCATAAAATATCACGATGAATCTTTTCATTGAAAATTAGGTACATAGTATAAAATATTGAAACTAGTTGACAATGAAATTATTGAAATTCACATTACCATTCCATTACAATTCCATCAAACTTCTAAAATAGTATGAGGTATCTTGGGGATCTATATATAAAAGTGTTGGAATATAATTTCTAATAAAATAAATATAAAATAATATCATATGGTAAAGTAGTGAATTTAATCCGAGGGGCATATCAATGTAACCAAAGTGGTTTGAAAACAAAAATATTAAACAATGATTCTTGATAAAACATGATAACATAATGGAAACTTATGGCTGTTTGAGACAAAATTAAACATGATATGATAAACATTGGTCAAGTATAAATTCTAAGACATCATAAAATGGTGTAAAATTTCCCATAATAGATTAAATTTCACCCCAAAATCATACGTTAAATCTCATGAGACTAAATCATTTTTAAATGCAGTGGAGCGCTATCTGGGCACATTGATCATAACATGTACATTCTTATGTGTTCCACATAGATCAATATAAATAAGGGAATATTTCGAAAATAATAATAACACAATTGGAGAGTGTGTGTTAAATATATATATGTCACCAATAAATTATTTATATGTACATCATCGTGAATACTATTAAGTGAAAATTGGCCTAACCATTCACTACACAAATGTTTGACATGGTAAATCACATGATGTTTTTGACTGCATAGAATAGATAATAAAGGTATATGGGATGCATTAATGAAAGTGAAATAGGTTTATCATTAATTTTAAATCCTATGGTATGTAATTAGAATCATTTATGATATATCCCAACATAAAGAAATAGAAAAAATGAAAAACCTAAACGGTATTCATGAATAAGGTGGAGAACAAGAGGATCCCCTTCCATGTTAGGGTATTTCCAAAATGAGTGTTTTTTGTGATGAGGAAAGGGTGTTTGTTACAGTTTATATGGTAGAAATAGGATAATTCTATATTAATTTTACAAAAAATATTTTTTTGGACCATGAATGTTAAATTAATAAAAACCCAAAAAATAACTTTTCCTATCTCTAGATTCAACCAGTGTGAAATGAGTTTAATTATTTTACAATTTAAATAACATACATCATTAACATAATACCCTCATTGATGTGGAATTGAGTCATGATTACAAAGAACTGATTTAAAAATAATAAAATATAACATTGTTTTGTGAGGAATCATTATGGGATAATAAAATAAAGAAAATAATTTCAAATATATATATATATATATATATTAAAGGATGAATATGTATTTTTTCAGAGATACCTTCCATGGAATATATTACTTTAAATTTCGCCCATTATAATATCACAACATAGAGCATATATTCAAACATTATTTCATTTTTACATAAAAATGAAACTCTCCCAAAAAATAATGAAAAATTCAACATTGGATAATTTTTAAATGATGATTAAAATATAATATTTTTACCAAAATATTTATAAAAATATAAGAGAGTACCCTTTTAAATCAAAACCAAAGTGTAATGAAACATTCATCTTTTTTAACAATAATTTTTATTTGACATTTATATTTTTTTACGGATTTAAATTATATTATCATTTATATTTACTAAATGATAAATCATAATATTATTATATTAAAATATCATTCCTTCGACAAATACATGAATTCATCCAAATGATTTTTTATTTCAGACATTATATTTCAGAAAACTACATTAGGTGTTTCATCGCATTAAAAATCAAATCTTTTAAAAATATATTATTTAATCATTATCAAGTAATAATAAAAGGATAAATTCTATTATCATTATATATAATATTATTGTATAAAAATTCATACGGTTAGGGTCATAGTTTATATCCCTTTATGACAATAAAAAATTCATTATGTGTTTGTAGCATTATGGTGATATTTTTTAATGTGGTTCGACATATATGGTTTGGTTTGTGATATTAATGAGCTTCAAATTCTCCTATAAATAGTTTCACTCATGATTTAGTCTCTGAATCCCAACTAAGACATGGTAAATAGAAAAACACAATGATTCTACCTCCCTCTAAAACTATGATAACTGTTCTTCAAAACATAAGATCATATAGGTTGAGGCTATTAATTGTTTCATATATCTAAATTTGGATTTATAGTAATCCTTAATATATACTAATGATATGATCACTATAAAACAACCATATTCTCTATGGATATTATTCTTAATGGAATTTTAAATAATAATGGATATATATTATAACTTTTAAAATATCCAAAGTAGTGATTTTGTTTTATATAGCAACATTCCATTATAGATAATTTCATTAAATAATAAAAGGAACATCATTTATAATAGTTTGGGATGTTAAATTCACCCCCCATTAAAAAAATTTATCCATTGAAATTTACATTTCATAAACTAACTAATATGATGGTACTATTATTTAGTCACCTTTTCGTCTTCCCTTATTTCCTTCCAAAACATGTGGTTCTATCTAGACACTTTGACTTGGTATGTTAACCTATGTAGTATAACATTATCTTTATGATAAAATATCATCACTAGTTAATCCTCATAATAACTATCATTATCCAATGATACCACCTTGGTATTAATTACATATGAGGGGTCTTGTGTGTACTTCCTCAATAGATATATATGGAACACATCATCTACCTGAGATAGGTTAGGTGGGAGTGTAAGTCATTTGGCCACCAATTCAATGAAATAAACTATCTCAAAGGTTCTGGTGTATTGTGAATTGAGCATTATCTTTTTCCAAAACCTCATGTACATAAAAAATTAAACTTAATGAAGGAACACATTATCTAGGACCTCAAACTATAGTTCTCCCAAAAACATGTATAAATTGATTCTCTATTGATATTGTGTAGTGATAATAGAGTTATTCTATTATATGAGAGCTCCACTAGGGGATGGTGTTGATCCCAAAATCATTGTAAATCCATTGAATAGGATCTAAATATGTCAAATAGGTTTGGAATCCATCATTCAGGTTGACCATCCATTTGATGGTGATAAGAAGTGATGAATCTTGTTCTTATTTACATCACATGCTAAAGGCATATCTATAACATTGTAGTAAATCATAGATCTTAATTAGATATAGTAGATAGTTGAAGTCCTAGAAGTATTAGGTCTTCTATAATATATATCTTGGGGATTTTTTTATTGAGAGGAATATTCCTTGATAACATTAAAAAGTGATGAATTTATAGGATGATAAACTATCACATAGATGCAATTATTTTAATTTGTTATCATGGGGAGTACAATGATGAAATTAATAGTTTTATCCCATTTCCATTCTCGTTTGTGAAATTATTTCATCATACCCATAGAAACCTGTTTCTAGTGTTGACATGATGGCATACAAAGTATCGACTTTTTGTCATCTAACTAGATTTTTTTTTCATATTTGTATATATCTTAGTTCATCCTGAAAGAATTGAGAAGGATGAGCTATGTGCATCATAAAAATGTTCTCTCTTTAATTATATTTTTTGTGGGAAAAACATATTGGATATAGACCTTGTATCTTTATATTTTGTACTATTTATCTCCCAAATATTTTTTACCATATTCTATTGCATGTCATCTTATTTCTAGGACTCATTGATCCTCCAAAAAACAATTTGTTGTGTAGTTAATTGATCATGGTAGGATGAGGACCCTTTTATTATTCCCATAGAAATCTTTTGTATATCTAATAAGATTGAATCCCTTTCAATCCTTAACATATGTAGATATACATGATAATTATTACTCAAATCATCTTTTACATTGATTCCTATTACAGGATGGTAATGTATTTAATAATAAAATACATTGATCCAATATGACCACATTTTTTCTCACATGTTAACCTCAATTTTTGAGACTACATAATGGTTTCTTTTGTTTTCCTTGTATATGTCACACATCTTCTCATATAGATAATGACTCCAAATATTTTATGTGAATATCATCACATCCAATTAAAGATCATGAGTTGGTTAGTTCTTCTCATGATTCATTATTTGGTGGGAGGCATAATCTATCACTTTTTAATATTGAATGAGTAAAAAATTGACTTAGATAACAAATAAATCCACATTAGTGCCTAATTATAGAACATGTTTAGTGATAAAACTCTTCATTATCCATTTAAAACATTCATCACATTTTTCATTCCTGATAATATTTTCCCCCTTAAGAGATATGTTTTTATGTGGGCTTAGAAAAAATGAAATATTTTAAAAAATTGACATTAGTACCCTGCTAATCTATGGATACTAGAAATATCTATCATAGAATTTAGTATGGTCGATCATTCAATTTCCTATGTTTTTTAATGGCCCATTAGAATACCCTTTATAGTGATAAAATTCTCTTTTATTGGTAAGTCAACCAACCAAAAACATCATCTAATCTAAATTTCATAAATATTTACATTCAACAATATCTTTTTTTCAATATTCAAATGCTCTTCATATTCATCCTTGATTTTGGTGAAGATGAGAATATTATCAATAAATTAAAAAATTATCAGTGTAATGTCTATAGAATCAATTTATCATGTAAAGGAAGTTATCTTGAGAATTAATGAGTCGAAAAAGAAACACTATAAACATAGAGTGTCCTTGACATATACAAAAAGCTGTCATAGGAATATCCTCCTATTTCATCTATACATGATAAGACCCTAGAAAATAATCCACAATTGAAAATTATTAGAATAGAAAAAATTGATAGAACAAGTCATAAATCATTGAAATAGGATACATGTTTTTTTCAATATCTTTTTGAGCTAACAATAATCAATGTATTGGCACATTGACCCTTCTTTCTTCTTAGAATATAGGACCGGTGCATCCCTTTTTGAATAAAATGTATGTTTGAAACCATTATATATATATATATATGTATATATATATATATATATATTATTTTAGTTTCTTATTTATGTCCTCATGTTTATAAATGAACATTATATATTGAATCATATCTCTTTCGAATGCTCTAGGTATAATCAAGATTGAAAAGTCAACCTCTTGACTAGGAGGAAGAACCTCATATTTTTTAGGAAATGCATCATTGGGTTTCTTCTCATGGGTCATGTCATAATGGATGATCTATTCATTATAATCAATAATTTGATATAGATATTATTTCTCCCAAATTAATAATTTCCACAATCGATATGTTTTTACCAAATAAGGTTCATCCTAATCCTTGCACTGGTATAGATTCATAAGGAAATTCAATATACAAAGGGTGATTTCTTTATAATTGATATATATTTTAGATCTATATAAGGTATGAAAATCCTTGGAATAATAGCATCCAATTCCACCAAAGTAATTATCACATGGTTACCATGGATGTTCAGATGAATAATCTTGATTTTGAAGGAGTTATGTACTTGGGATTCAATAATTTCCCCATTTTTTATTTTCACTCATAAATCAACATAAAATCATTGTGGTGGTGTTTAAATAGTTTTTTGAAACATACATGATATGAAATAATTCATTGAACTAGAATAAAAAAATTAATATTTATATTCCGGATTAAATAACTACTTTACACATATCTAATTTATTATTGGGATACACCTATCTAGTTGTGATGGAATAAGATTTCTATTTCTACCATGGTAGTTTTTGGCATTTATTTTTGATGAATACCATTAGATTAGGGCATTGGATTTTTAAATTATTGCGTTCCTTATAGATAAATCATTTTACTGATAGTTGGGGGTTGATCGAAGAATTTATTTTTTCCATCACATTTTTGGTTCTCTCGCATAGGAAATAACTAAATTGGTTCATTTCCTTCATGAACATAATGTATTTCCTCATCCCTTGTAGTTAGATTCTGCGATTCTTTATATAACACTTTTGAAAAGAGGGATGTTGGGATTTAATTACATTATTATATTTATTCATCACACTACTAAAATAAAATTATATTTTATACTTATAATCCCCATTATAACCCTAATATTCTATAATATACATTTATCCATTGAGGTAACATCATAAAATTTCCACATAACTATCAATGTCATGAATGGAATAGTATTTCGATAGACTTTAATTCATCCCACCCATGAATCAGTCAAATTTACTTTCGATGGTAGTGAAAAATTAGAAGGCATATCTTATAATTATTTATAAGCATTCCTCATAGCCCATGATGGATTCATCATCATTTTGGTTATGGTTACGTATATCCCTATCTAATTGCAATTGATGTTTTTGAGGAAAATATGTTTCAAAAAACATTTTTCTGAATTACTTCGGCCTCATCCCCATGCATCATATTTTTTTCCAATTTTAACCATTGAAAATATTCACCTTTTATATCAAAAATATTCATTATGAAATAATCATTATCATAAGACTAAATGATAGAATAAATATTTTTAATGTAATTGATCCATTTCCCTACGATTGAGGAATCGTAATATCCTTTGAAAATTTCAATTCATTATTGTATAAATATCTCAATTGAAAATTGATCTATATTAAGGGGTTAGGGTGTTCCAATAAATTCATTTTTTAGTTTGAAACACAATTTAATTTAGAGTGTATTTTCATGAAGTTCCCAATACCTTCTTTTATAGGGTTTGGCATCTCATTTGGGAAGTTATATTATTTTCATCACATTTTTTGATGGCTTAGTTTTTCAAATTTATAGACATTCGAATAAAAACAAAAAACTAAATATAAATATTTATAAATTATTAAACACATATATTATAAACTATGAAAATTAAATTGATAAATCATAAATGATATATATTCTTTAACGTATGTAATTTTGGGATTAAATCTATATTATCCTTGATCTATCTAATAACCTAAATTATTAGGGTAATTGTTATTCCCTTAATAAAGGTTAATATAGATTATATGAATTTACCAATGCATATTTCTAGGTAATTTCAAACCATGTGTGCATGAAGGTTTCTTTTAAGGCATCTATAGACTATAGATTCTAGTTAAATGAGCCCTAATTGGGGTTATTGACCCAAAATACATAAGATATAGAGCCACATAAACCTATTGTATCTAGAAATGGGTGTATTTTCTCGGAAATCACTTACTTAATAATTTTTTCTTAAAGGTAATTTTTTCTATATTTAGTATTATAATCAGGGATTTTAATAGAGTTTTCTAATCATAATCCCAAAAGTTTCTAGATTTTCCATATAAGGACCCGACCTAAAAACATAAAAAATAATGAATTATATGAATAATTAATATTAAGGATCCTTTCAGGTTTATATTTTTAGAGAATTAGGATATAACTATTACATCTCAAAAGATTAAAAAGTAGACACTTCTACATAGTTTCCATTTTTTTTACAAAACATGAACTCTTGAAAAAAGTGTCATGTCTAGTTCCATGTTTAAGACAACATGAATTTTACGTGAACCCATCCTTGACCATATTCCACATTATATCTTGTGAAAAACATTTCAAAAACTTGGGATGAGCATAAAAATCTCAGTCAGGGATACACAAAGAAGGAAAACGGTTAGTTTTTCAAAACAACAAGTAACCCATGAATAATTTAACATAAGTAATACTTTTCATATAAGGACTCAGCCTTAAACATTACATAATATTAAATTAATTGAATAATTCACGTTGAGGATATTTTCAGGTTTAGAGTTTTAGAGAATTAGGACATAACTATTACATAACAACTTGATTATTACAAGTAGACATTAATACTCGGTATCCATTTTTTCATAAAATAAAAACTCTTAAAAAGACACATGTCTAGTTCCATATTTTAGACATCATGACTTTTCCTTGATCCAGTCCTTGAACCTATTCATCTTTAAGTCCTATGGAAAACATTTCAAAAACATGGGATGAAAAAACAATCTCAGTAATGGTTATAAAATATGGAAGGAAAACATCAGACCAACAATAAATACAAATCCATGAAACCATACTTTTCAATCATAACATACCTTATGAAATCATAATATTTATTAATAACACACACAAATCATAAATAATAATGGTTACTTATGGAATCCATATCAAAATTAAATTGTATCTATAACAACTACGTAGGGAGTTACACGTGGAATACCCATCATAGTATATTCCATAAATCTCTTAGGAGAAACATCACGTTTACCTCTGTCATGTTACCTAATGCATTGGAGAGCTATCTCGGGCTCACCCGCCCTAGGTTTATCACGAAACCACCCGTATATGTAAAAAAAACCCCAATAACCATAACATAATCATAACGTATGACACATGTATAATGGAAAGATAACATTTCCATATTCCAATATATCAAATCACGATATTGAAATAAACAATGTTTTATCAAATCATTTTCAAAACCATTTAAAAGAGACTTTTGAATCAAAGTTTCCCATACCAATTTGATGATTTTAAGTGAATTATCATTTGAAAACATTAAGGTCCATATAAATAAATCATAAAACCCATTTTTAAATCATGGACATTAATGAGAAATATTTAGAAGCATAAATATTTAAAACATTAAAAATGATATTTTAGGTAAAGAGTTTTTAACAAAAAGAGAGATGCTTGAATACAAATAATTGAGGAAAAAAATTCAATAAGAACATCATAATATCATGAGAATAAAGGGATTCATGATATAATACTTCAAAGGAATGCATATACACCATATAAGAGTGAATTGGTGCATAAAAACAATGAAGTCTCAATGAAAATGTAAATTGAGATAAAATCCCTTATAAAGATGGTATCCTTAAATAAAGGATAAATAAGTCACATAATTATTTGTGAAAAATATAAATAAACCCAATAAAAGTGGATATTAAGTGTAAAAAAATGATATGATATTCACACATATTCATAGGATGACAAATTCAAGAAGTACATGTTGAACCCGAAGAATTAAAATTGGGTTAAGAAGTTCCTTTGTAAAAATTCGACAGCTTAATGCCATCAATTTAAAATTTAGAAGATTAGTTGATGAGAAAAAAATGGTATCTCTTAACTTGGGCATAAATTTTTTATCAATGAGTATATATAAGAACATATCCCAACATAATAATATGTACATTAAAAGACATAACAAAAATAAGTCTTTTAAATAGAGGAGGGTCAAAGGTTCCCTTTTCGATTTGGTAACTTACAAAACATACACCACATGAAATAATGTTCATAAAATGAATATGTATATACTCATAAATTAATTTATATTACAAAAAGAGTACAATCGTAGTCATTACATACACCACACAAAAGGAAATAATGGCAAATATATCATGAATCCCATGGAAATAAAAAGTGAGAAGAAACACTTTACCATGTTGAAATCAACTGAGTTGTATGACCGAAAGTTAATAACCAGAAAATAAATCACAGAATACCATGAATATAAATAGAATCATGATAATATATATCAAATTTTAGTACACAGTACACCAGATGAAATAAATAAGTGGCGAACAATGGAAATATCAATGAATTAAAAGTAAGATAGGAATATCCCTTACCTTGTGTCCGACTTGACTCGACCATTCGTTAATCTTTTGAATAATAAAATAAAGTTAATTTACACTTTATTAATAAATTTATTATGTTTATTATTCTAATTATATCACTTATTACCAGGTTATAAACATTATGTAATCATTTAAGTTAATAACATCCATTTTGTCAATATTTGGTACTTGAGTAAAAAATGAACACATTATATTTACAATTTGTCCATGTGGTCAATAGTCCATTATATCCAAAATGATATTAATTATTTATATATCATATATATCATATATATACAGTATATACATGTATTTATAATAGTACATAACATTTGGAGGTAAGAAATGAAATGCACCGTTCATGGAGACGGTAAGTCGTACGTACGCATTAACGGTAATTTCATTTCTATTTCTTATTTTAAAGGAATTAAAACATAATTATACATAGGTATATTATAATTAAAGTATAATATCATATATAATATCAATAAAACTATCCTTTATATATCCCACATAAGGCATTAACGAGTCACATCACTTTGAAGGCGCGGTAGTCCTCACTTCCTCAAATGAGATTATCGTATTTTCCCACTATGGAAACCATAAAGGCGTGATATCATATGAAAATATAGATGAATAGAGAAAACATAAACATAATATATATCATATATAAATACAGTTCCATCATAATGGCCACCATGATAAGTGGTAAGAGGTAATTGAACAATACTCGTTTCGTGAGGAGTTAGTTTGCCATCCATAGAAACATTATGTTCTTGACCCATTAGATGGAGGTGTGTGTAAGTGTAGTTCGAATAATTCTCATAACAATATCCTAGTATATTTAGTATACTTTTTTGTTACAATATAAAGGAATAAAAATAGTTTAGGGGTTGGATAAATAAAATAAAAGAAAACTAATTAAGAGAAACCATTACCGTTAATTTGGGTAACTCTCTTTGGTTTGAACCAAAGGTCTTCTGGAAGTGCCATATGCCTAAGTAAAGGCTTCTATTTTGAGGAGAGGGATGTAGGGAGATTAATTGGGCAGAGTTTGGACGAGAAAAATAGCTTGAGAGGTGTGAGAAATTGGTTAGAAGTGGTCTCCTTTTATAGGGAAGAGGAGGGGCTCTTTATGAAAGTGTGATAATATTATTTTACAATATAATGATATTTGATTTCTAAAGGTTCAAAAATCATTAGGGTAGAAGATAAGATGACTCATGGTTGAAATAAAGTCATCCAATAAAAATTGGACATGTTTTGGATATTATTTTAATATTTATAATCTAAATTATCTAAATCATTTATTAATGAGGTAAATACTACATCATTATTGTATCATAAATAAATTAATTTATTCGATGTCTAAAAATTATAAAAAAATAATATCATGTATGAAATATATTTATCTTTCAAATGAATATTTATATTCAAAAATATTCTTTATATAACACAATATAAAAATTCATTTACTAAAAATTTCTGTTTTTGTCATTTTTGCCTTTACATTAAATTAATTAATCTAATGTGTCATTATCTTTTATAAGTGGATCCATGGGGTCCCAAAATAAACTCAAGGATGACCATGGTCGGCTATTACACATCCAATAAGGTTTGGACAAGTTTGAAGTTAATTTTGAATTATTATAATATTTTTTTACCTTAAATAACCTTATTTACCTTTAACCGCGGTAAATAAAAGTCAAAAGTTACTATTCACCAAAAAATTATTCTCATATTAATGATCCAAATTTCACTTCTTTATAAAAACCAAGCTTTTTGTATTTTTGAAATTAAATTCAATGAAGTGGTAAAATTTCATTTAGATGAAAAAGTTAGTTTTTTAACTACTACTAAGTGGTTTCACTATTCATCATAATTGAAGATTTTCAGAAAAATACCAAAAATTAAGCCTAAGATATATTTGATATTCCAAATTCAAAAATGATGTCTATTTTACCAAATTGAAAAAATAAATTTTTATTTAATTAATTTTAAAATTAATTCCCATTTTGAAAACAAATAGCATGTTTTTAAGAAACAATAACTATCAAAAGATTGACACTTGTTTATGTCGAATTTCAAAGTTAAATTAATTCCAATAACTGAAATTGGATAAAATGGTAAAAATATTTTATAATTAAACATTAAAACCAATTTACAAGATAATCTAACCATATAAATAAATTAGACTAAAACATAGTTTTGAATTAAAAATAAAATATTTACACTATTCATAAAAAATGAACTTTTTCGGAAAAATTCCAACAATTTACACAAATAATATTTTGATGTCTTCATTCTAAAGAAGGATTTCATCTTGTCATATAGAATTTATTAAAGAGACCAAAACTATATTTAAATAGGGTTCACCATTAAAAGTTGGTAAATCGATTTTTTAATGTAAATTATACGTAAAATTAGATTCATTCACATTTTAAGCCTCTATCATTTATTAGATAAATTTAATTACATTTAAAAAACATGTATAATAATATTGTATTTAGTTTTTTTCATTCCCGCCAATAAAATGGCTAGGAGTTAACGACCATTTAAAATAATAATATTATATTATTATGTGCAATGTAAATTTCCGAGAAACTTGTTGTTGCGTATCGGGTACGCTTTCGAACATAGAATCCCCTTTAATGTAACATTAATTTTTAATTGAAAAATATTAATAAATATGAAAAGTGTCTAACTAATTATTTTTCTGGGATGTTACATCCTGCCCCTTTTTGGTAATTGTGTCCTCGCAATTTTAAAATTGGGCTTGGAAACTTCATTAAATGTCCCACATCGAAAAAGAGTCAATAAAACTATCACTTAAAAATAATTGAAGACAAGTACAAAGGTCACCTGAGATAACCCATACTAGGATTCCATGCAGGAAAACATGGATATGAAAGAGAGAAAAAATGTTATTGTTCTGATGGAGAGTGATATAAAAAATTATTACGAGAAAGTTAACCACCAGAAAATCACAAACATGTGATGGGTTCAACGGTTCATGGTTCCTTAATAGGAAAAGTTAACAGACAAAGTTTTTGTTTTAAGGAACTTTTCATTGAAGAATATATTTATGAGATTAAATAAAAACATATGGAAACACAATTAATTTTCATGTATACTTTTATCCTTCACTAGATTCCAAACACAGAATCATATTTCCTCCATAAATTGAGTATTCAGGATGACTTTTTCACATTAAATGTGTTATAATCAACATTGAGAGTAACAAATAATCCAAAAATGATGAACTATATATTTCCCTTTTCATTAAATATTAACTAAAACCAAAACGTTTAGTACAAGATCAGATAATCCCCAAAAATGATAAACTTTTACATAATGAGAAACTACTCTTAATCTCCAAAATTTGTCTAACAAAACCCAAAGATCAACAAAGACAATTCAATAAAAAATTGTCCATAAAATTCTTCACAATTAATCCAAAATTTTATTGTAAACCAAATATCATAAGGATTTAATTACATATACTTCCAAGATACATCTTAACAATTATCTCCATGAAACACTAGTTACTCATAAAGTCTCATATTGAAAAGTAATTAACCTAATCACATATTCTCCATGAAAGGTAAATCATTTTCATAAATAAGTCAAATAACCATGTGTCCAAAATAAAAACATAGATTCTTCCAAACTAAAATTTCAACCATAATTACATAATTGAAATCCCATAGTATTGTATCTTCTTTAGCCATATAGTGTTTCCTCAAAAGAGAACGTCTTCCACAACAACCTTTTATCACTTAATCACTAAATCAATTTTTAATACTATGTATATCCTTTTGATAAAACATAAGTTCCTAAAATCAACATATTCTTGTTCCATAAAAACATTTTACTAAAATAATAAGTCATACAAACCAGGGACTTTAAGTATGCTAGTGGTAGGCAATGTGCCCTTGTCGCCCTCCGGTTGTTGGTTCGATTCCTGCAGCCTTGCCAGATGTGACTGGTTGTCACCCATCTTACGGGTAGTCTTTATTATAAAACTAAAAAATAACCCTAACATGTTTTAACCTTAATGGTTTCCATATACCTCTCATTTTCATCCAAATTCATATGATCTCAACATTTTAATTCTTGAAGTCTTATTTCACCACCAAATGATAAAATAAAATAATCCCCGAAATGAATAACATCATACCTTGATCATGGTATCCATTTGGTTTCATCGTCATCATGTTCACGTAGGTAGAAGGTCCATGCATTGAAAAAATAATTTATAGATCCTTCAAAATCATTTTCTTCCTCCATCCAAAAACACCTTGTACAACATGAGTCATATGGGTGTTGACATAAAAATAGTTTTGGAAAATAATCATGTATGACATATAATTTCAAAACATCTGATAAAACATGATTTCTAAAAAATTGTCGAACTGAATATGACTTGAAACTTTCAATTAACGGTCCTTTTAAAATACCATTAGTATGTGCTAAGAGGCTATATTTTAAAATCAAATATAAATAGGTTGAATAAGGGTCTCCTTCTTCCGCACATTTTTTAAAATCATAATATGCTTCAAAATCTTGTGATAATTTTAAATATTTGAAAAGGCCTTGATAATATTTTCTATTCTTGAAAATATGAGAATATTATGAAAATAGGATTTTTAGAAATACAACCCATGATACAATATGATAACGAGGTATAGTGGAGGTGTTTCATATCTCAAACAACTGCTTGCAAGTGAGTTATATGCTATAAATATTTTCACAATAATCTTAACATGACGTTGACATAATTATTGCGGGCATGTCATCAGGAAGAGATAGGAATTTCGTTTGCGATCCTCCTCCTTCCATTTGTAAATGAATTTCATTGATCGGAAAAGTTATAAAACAAGGATTTAACTGAAATAATAGATAGGGACTAACCATATGTCTAACAAAAATTCATAATCCCTAAAGTTTTCTAAACCGACCTCTGATGCCAATTATAAGGACCCGACCTTAAACATTACATCATATTGAATTAAATTTATAATTTACTTTGAGGATCTTTTCAGGTTTAGAGTTTTAGAGAATTATGCCATAAATATTACATAACGACTTGAATATTACATATTGAAACTACTAATCAGTATCCATTTTTTCATAAAATAAAAAACTCTTAAAAATAAATATGTCTAGTTCCGTATTTTAGACAGCATGACTTTTCCTTGATCCAATCTTTGAACCTATTCATCTTTAAGTCCTCTGGAAAACATTTAAAAAACATGGGATCATCATAAAATATCAGTAAGGGTTATAAAATAATGAAGGAAAACATTATCCCAATAATAAATACAAATCCATAAAACCATACTTTTCAATCATAACATACCTTATGAAATCATAAGATTTATTAATAAAACACACAAATCATAAATCATAACGGTTACTTGTGGAATCTATATCAAACATAAATTTTAGCCATCACAGATACGTATAGAGTTACACTTCAAATATCCATCACAGTATATTCCCTAAATCTCTTTGGAGAAATATCACTTTTACCTCCGTCATGTTACCCAATGCATTGGAGAGCTATCTTGGGCTCACTCGCCCGAGGTTTATCACAGAACCACCCATATAAGTAAAAAATTCCAAATAAAAATAACATAATCATAAAATATGACACATTTATAAAGGAAAGATAATATTTCCACTTTCCAATATATCAAATAAGGATATTGAAATAAACAATGTTTTGTAAAATCATTTTCAAAACCATTTAAAATGTTATTTTGGAATCAAAATGTCCCATACCACTTTGATGATTTTAAATGAATTATCATTTGAAAACATTAATGTACATATAAATAAATCCTAAAAAGCATTTTGAAGTCATGGACATTAATGAGAATGTTTTAGAAGCATAAATCTTTAAAACATTTAAAATGATATTTTAGTTAAAGAGTTTTTAACAAAAAGTGAGACACTTGAATACAAATAATTGAAGAATAAATTTTAATCCGAAAATTATAATATCATGAGAATAAAGGGATTCAGGATATAATATTTCAATGTATAGTATATAAACCATATAATATTGAATTTATGCATAAAAACAATGAAGTCTCAATGGAAATGTAAATTGAGATAAAATCCATTATAAAGATGGTGTCCATAAATTAATGATAAATCAATCACATAATTATGTGTGAAAAATATAAATACACCCAATAAAAGTGTATATTATGTGTAAAACAATCGTGGGTGATTCACAAATATTCATAGGATGACATATTCAAGAAGTACAAGTTGAACCCGAAGAATTGAAATTGGGTTAAGAAAGTTCTTTTGTAAAAATTCGACAGCCTAACGACGTCACTTTAAAATTCAGAAGATGCGTTGATGAGAAAAAAAGGGTATCTCATCACTTGGACATAATTTTTATATCAATGTGGATATAGAAGAACATATCCCAACATAATAATATGTAAATTAAAAGGCATAACAAAAAGAAGTCTTTTAAATAGAGGAGGGTCAAAGGTTCCCTTACCGATTTGGTAACTTACAAAACAAACGCCACATGAAATAATGTTCATACAATGAATATTTAAATACTCATAAATGAAATTATATTACATAGAGAGTACAATCATGGGCAGTACATACACCACACAAAAATAAATAGTGACAAATATAGAATGAATCTCACGGAAATAAAAATTGACATGAAACCCTTTACCACGTTGAAATCAACAAAGTCGTATGAATAAAAGTTAATAATAACGAAATGAATCAAATAATACCATGAATATAAATAGAATAATGATAATGTTTATCAAATTTTAGTACAAAATACACCACATGAAATAAAAAAGTGGCGAATAATGGAAATCTCATGGAATTAAAAGTGAGATTGGAAAATCCCTTACCTTCTGTCCGACTTGACTGGACCATTCTTTAATCTCCTGAATAATTAAATAATGTTAATTTATACTTTATTAATAAATTTTTAAACTTTACCATTCCATTTATATTACTTATTACCATGTTATAAACATTATGTAATCATTTAAGTTAATAACGTCCATTTTGTTGATATTTAGTACTTGAGTCAAAAATGAACACATTATATTTACAATTTCTCCTTGTGGTCAATAGTAAATTATATTCATAATGATATTAATTATTTATATATCATATATATCATATATATCTAGTATATACATGAATTTATAATATTACATAACATTTGGAGGTAAGAAATGAAATGCATCGTTCATGGAGACGGTAAGTAGTACGTACGCATGAACGCTACTTTCATTTCTATTTCTTATTTTAATTTAATTAAAACAAAATTATATATTGGTATATTATAATTAAAGTTTAATATCATATATAATATCAATAACTCTATCATTTATATATCCCATATAAGGCATTAACGAGTTGCATAACTTTGAGGGGGTGGTAATCTGCACTTCCTCAAATGAGATTATCGTATTTACCCACTATGGAAACCATAAAGGTGTGATATAATTAGAAAATACAGAAGCATAGAGAAACAATAAACATAATATATATCATATATAAATATAGTTCCATCATAATGGCCACCATTAGAAGTGGTAAGAGATAATTTAACAATCATCGTTTCGTGAGGCGTTAGTTTTCTATCCACAGAAACATTATGTTCTTGACCCATTAGATGGAGGTGTGTGTAATTGTTGTTATAATACTTCTCATAAAAACATCCTAGGATATTTAGGATAATGGTTTTGTTAGAAAAGAAAGGATTAAAAAGAGTTTAGGGGTTGGAGAAGTAAAATAAAAGAAAACAAATTAAGAGAAACTATTACATTTAATTTTGGTAACTCCCTTTGGTTTGAACTGAAGGACTTCTTGAAGTGCCTTCTGCCTATGTTAAGGGTTTTTGGTGGATGAGAGGGATATATGGAGCTTAATTGGGTGGATTTTGGACGAGCCAAATGGCTTGAGAGGAGTGAGGAATTGGTTAGAAGTGGTGACCTTTTATAAGGAAGTGGAGGGACTCTTTAGGAAAGTGTGAAAATATTATTTCATAATATAATGATATTCGGTTTCTAAACATCCAAAAATCATTAGGGTAGAATATAAGATGACTCATGGTCGAAATAAAATCATCCAATAAAAATTGGACATGTTTTGGATGTTATTTTTATAATTATATTCCAATTTATCTAAATCATTTATTAATGAGGTAAATGCTACATCATTATTGTGTCATAAATTAATTAATTTTTTCGATGTCTAAAAATTATAAAAAAATACTATCATGTAGGAAATATTTTTATATTTCCAATTAATATTTATAGTCAAAAATATTCTTTATATAACACAATATAAAAATTCAATTACGAAAAGATTTTTTTTTGTCATTTTTGCCTTTACATTAAATTAATTAATCTAATTTGTCATTATCTTTCATAAGTGGCTCCATGGGGTCCCAAAATAGTCCCAAAGATGCCCATGGTCATCCATTACACATAAAATATGGTTTTAAAAATTGTTAAGATAATTTTTATTTGTTATAATATTCTTTTTACCTTGAATTACCTTATTTACATTTAACCGCAGTAAATAAAAGTAAAAAATTACTATTCACCAAAAATTATTTTCATCTTAATGAACCAAATTTTACTTCTTGATAACAAAAATGATTTCCAGGGTTTTTAAATTCCATTCATAGAAATTGTAAAATTTCATTTAAATGAAAAAGTTAGTTTTTTTAAATACCACAATGTGGTTTAACTATTCATCAAAAATTGAAATTTTTCAGAAAAATACAAAATATTCAACCTAATCTATATTTGATATTCCAAATTCAAAAATGATGTCTATTTTACCAAATTAAAAACATAAAAGTTTCATTAATTAATTTTAAAATTAATTCCCGTTCTTAAAACAAATAGCGTGTTTTTAAGAAACAATAACTATCAAAAGATTAACACTTGTTTATGTCCAATTTCAAAGTGAAATTAATTCCAATGATCAAAATTGGATTAAATGGTAAAAATATATTCTAATTTCACATTAAAACCAATTTCAAATATAATCTAACCATATTAATAAATTATATTAAAACATAGTTTTGAATTAAAAATACAGTATTTACACTATTCATAAAAAATGATCTCTTTCAGAAAAATTCCAAAAAATTACACAAAGTATATTTTGATGTCCCCATTCTAAAGAAGGATTTTATTTAGTCATATATAAGGTATTAATGTGAAAAAAGTATATTTAAATAAGGTTCACCATTAAAAGGTGGTAAATCGACCTTTTATTGTAAATTATGCTTAAAATTAGATTCAATCATATTTTAAGCCTATAACATTTATTGGATAAATGTAATTAAATTTAAAAAACATGTATAATCATATTGTATTTAGTTTTTTTCATTCCCTCCAATACAATCTAGGAGTTAATGACCATTTAAAATAATAATATTATATTATTAGTGTGCATCGTATGATTTCAACGAAACCTATTGTTGCTTATCGGGTATGCTATCGAACATAGCATCCCCTTTAATGTAAAATTAATATTTAATTGAAAAATATTAATAAAAATGAAAAGTGACTTATTCTTCATTTTTCTGGGATGTTATATTTCACCTTTATGAAGTAGTAAATACTCTTCACTAAATAAAAAATCATTACTTTCCATTTTTGTAACCAAAATATTACCATAAAACCCATATAAAGAACAAATAACATATAAAGGTATTTTGGGACATAAACATACTTAAATGGAATAACCATATGGTCGACTTCCACGCATATCACTAAATGGAATAGACATATGGCTGACTTCCATACCCAATGCATTCGAGGTTATAATGTAACCATCCATCTTGATATTCACGAAACCACCCGTCATTTGGTTTATCATGTAACCACCCACCAATTGTCCAAGTACTATTATAAAATCATAACACATAAACAATTATAAAGTAAAGAAAACATTTCCACACTTCAATCACAATATATCACTTAAATATATTGACATAAAAATCCATTATGAAAACCATTTTCAATACCAAAATACATAAAATATTATATGGTATTTATTTATTTTTAAAAACATTACGGTTTGTTGAGTAAGAAAAAGATCAAATAATAATTGTGGTGGCGGAAAAGGTCGTTGTCACCACGTATGTTAAAAGTAACATTCCTTTTTGTCATTTATTAAAATGCTTCATAGAAAAATATTCCTTTTGAATGAAATTAAAAGTCAAAGGTGTTTTATACAATGTATAAAAGAGAGTTTTGTATTAGAACAAAATATTCCTCAATGAAAAGAGATTGAGACGAAGTCCCTTACCTCGTGTCCGACGTGACCCATTCATTCTTTAATATCCTGAATAATAAACTAAAATTTATATTTACTTTTGTAAGAACCATTTTCATGTTTATTATTCCTTTTATATCACTTATTACCCTGTTATAAACATTATGTAATTATTTAAGTTAATAATGTTCATTTTGTTGTTATTTCACACTTGAATAAAAAATGGACTTCTTATAATTACATGTTGTTCATGTGATCAAAGGTTCATTATATATAGAATGATATTCACTATTTATATATAATATATATCATATATATCTAGAATATACATGTATTTATAATAGTACATAACATATGGAGGTAATAAATGAAAGGCACCGTTCACGGAGACAGTAAGCCGTACGTACACATTAACGCTACTTTCATTTCTATTTATTATTTTAATGGAATTTAAGCATAATGATACATAGGTATATTATAATAAAAGTATAATATCATATATAGTATCATTAAATCTATCCTTTATACATCCCACATAAGGTATTAATGAGTCACATCCCTTTGAGGGGGCGGTAGTCCGCACTTCCTCAAATGAGATTATCGTATTTACCCACTATAGAAACCATAAAGGTGTGCTATAAATGGAAAATACAGAAGCATAATGAAAACATGAACATAATATATATCATATGTAAATATAGTTCCATCATAATGGCCACCATGAGAGGCGGTAGGAGATAATCGAACAATCATCGTTTCGTGAGGCGTTGGTTTTCCATCCACAGAAACAATATGTTTTTCATCCATTATATGTATGTGTGTTTATGTGTAGTTCTAATACTTCTCCTAACAACAGACTAGTATATTGAGGATTCTAGTGTTATTACAAAAGAGAGGAATAAAAAGATTTATGGGTTGGAGAAGTAAAATAAAAGAAAACAATTTAAGAGAAACTGTTACCTTTAATTTATGTAACTTCCTTTGGTTTGAACCAAAAGGACTTATTAAAGTTCCCTCTACCTAAGGTAAGGCTTCTAGAGGGTGGAGAGGGATGTAGGGAGATTAATTGTGAATAGGTTGGATGAGACAAATGGCTTTAGTGGTGTGAGTATTTGGATAGAAATCGACTCCTTTTATAAGGGGGAGGAGGGGCACTTTAGGAAAGTGTGAAACTATTATTTTATTATAAACATATCTTCGGTTTACAAAGGTCCAAAATCATTAAATATGAAGTTATGATTACTCGTGGTCGAAATAAAATAATCCAATCAGAATTGGACATGTTTTGTATAATATGTTAATCATTATTATCTTATTTATTTAATTCATTTTTTAATGAGGTAAATACTGCATCATAATTTTTTTCATAAATAATTTAATATATACGATGTCTAAAAATTATAAACAAATACCATCATTTGTGAAATATTCTACGCTTTCAAATGAATATTTATAATGTAAAGTATAATTTATATAACCCCTAATAAAAATTAATTACTAAAAGATTTTTGTTAATGTCAATTTTGTCTTTACATTAAATTAATTAATCCAAATTGTCATTATCACTAACAAAGGGGCTCAATGGGGTCCCAAAATCGACCCAAGGATTCCCATGGTTAGACAATACTCATCAAGTAAGGTTTGGACAGGTTTTAATTTTATTTTGAGTTATTATAATATTATTTTATCCTTGAATTACCCTATTTACCTTTAACCACGATAAATAAAAGTCAAAAGTTACTATTCACCAAAAAATTATTTTCATCTTAATGAACCAAAATATACTCCTTGATAACAACCATGTATGTCGTATTTTCGAAATTAAATTCACATAAGTGGTAAAATTTCATTTAAATGAAAAAGTCAGTTTTTTAACTACCTCTAAGTGGTTTTAATATTCATCCAAAATTGATGTTTTTCATAAAAATACCCAAAATTCAGCCTAAGCTATATTTAAAATTCCAAATTCAAAAATGATGTCTATATTTCAAAATTCATTACATAATAGTTTCACAATTTAATTTGAAAATTAATTCCCATTGTTAAAACAAATAGCGTGTTTTTAAGAAACAATAACTATCAAAAGATTGATACTTGTTTATGTCCAATTTCAATGTGAAATTAATTCCAATGACCAACATTGGATTAAATGGTAAAAAATTATTTTAATTTAACTTTAAAACCAGTTAAAAAGGTAATATAACCATATAAATATATTATATTAAAAGGAACTTTTGAATTACTATACAATATTTTACACTATTCATTAAAAAATGAACTTTTTCGGAAAAATTCCAAAAATTTACACAAAGTAAATTTTGATATCCCCATTCTAAAGAAGGATTTTATTTGGTCATATAAAATTTATTAAAGTGACCAAAACTAGATTTAAAAAGGGTTCACCATTAAAGGTGATAAATCGGCCTTTTAATGTAAATTATGCTTAAAATTAGATTCATTCACATTTTTATAATCGAAATTTAATTGGATAAATGTAAATAAATTTAACAAACATGTATAATCATATTGTAGTTAGTTTCATTAATTCTGGCCAAAATAACTACTATGAGTTAACTACCATTTAAAAAAATAATATTATATTATTAGTGTGCAACGTAAGATTCCAAAGAAACATGTTGTTGTGTATCGGGTACACAATCGAACATAGCATCCCCTTTAAAATAAAATTAATATTTAATTCAAAAATATTAATAAATATTAAATTTTTGTTATTCTTCATTTACCTGGGATGTTACATTCCAGGACACCAACTATCAAAAACTATATTTTAATCCCCATTATTTAATGATATTTTGTAGAAAGGTGCACAAAATAAATTCTATAATACTCATGAATCCTTGTATCATTGGGAAATTTATCCCATAGACTAAAAACATGAAACATTAATATAATGAAATTATGAAAGACTTCCTTAACATTCTACTAAAATTTCATCATTTATCCAAAACAATATGGGATAATGTGGGGTTGTATATAAGAAAGGTTTAAGCGATAAAGCCTAGTAAGGGAATAAAGAAATAAAAGAATATTATATAGTAGTACATGTAATGAAATGATTATATCATGAAAAAACAAGAGGGTTTCACCTCATAATCATGAATAAATAGTTATGATATAACATGATTTCATAAAGGCAACATTGGAATGTAGCGAAAATTGTAAAAATGATATTATAGAAATTAGTTAAGGATAATAAAAAATACATAATACAATTATGGAATGAGGCCCACAATGAATTAGTTTTCCTCCACAATACCATACATGGAGTCTCATGAGAATAAAACATTATTCAATTCATTATTGAACTGTTTTTGTGAAACTATCGTAATATGCACATCCTCTCCTTTTCCACATAGATCATTAAGCATAAGGATATATATCATTTAATTTATTACCATTATAAGTAGTGTGTGTTATATAGGTTTAAATCACCAATTAATTATTTATGGGTACATCTAGGTGTATACCCTTGAGCTAAAATTGGCATGATTATTCAGCACAAAAATATTTGACATGGAAAATCAAAGCATAATTTTGGCACCAAATTGATGGTAGGTTAATTAAAATAGAATGGAATCCAGATAGTGAAATTGGTATATCAAAACCTAGAAATATTATAGGAAGTAACATATATGTGTGAGATCATATCCTGATATAATAAAATGGAAACAAATTAAATAACATAAATGAGGTACTTCAATAAATTATAGAAGGAGTGGATCCCTTACCCTTAGAGGGTGTTTCAAAAATCTTGTGTGAATTTTTTTCTTCAAGTGGAGTGTTTTTCATTACGTTACATTTTTATAAACCAATATAATTTAAATAATACCCATGTTAATGTTGAAGTATGTCTTGTTTTAAATTATTGATTTTAAAATCATAAAATACAAAATATGTATTGGAGTATTAATTATGGGTTTACAAAATATTTAACTTAATTTTTAGAAAAACTATTTTAATGGTGAAATTTGAATTTTCTCTAGTATAATTTTTATTCCATAACTTAATTTACTTTTAAGTCATTGTGATGTCATTATAAATACCATATATTTATACCATATTTAATTTTTACCCAAAAAATCATCTAATGTTGAATGTTATGAAAAATTCACCAATGGATAATATCAATGAAATGAATACAAAAAAAATTCTTTTAGTAAAATAATTATATAAAAATGATAAATTAAACATTTAAATAAGAATCCAATTTTATTAAAAATGATTTTTGTTTGTAATGGATTTTTTATGGCCTATTTTAAAATTATTTTTGACTACATAATATTATATTATATTTTATATTTAATAAATATTATTTAATAATATTATTTTATTAATATAAATTTAATTTGAAATAATTTTGAATTCCTCTAAAATAGTTCTTTATATGAAGCTATATATTTCTCAAAAATACTATTTATTAATTATTACATCAATATATATTTTTTTGTCAAATTATTATCTAATTATTATATAGTAATAATAAAAGTATAAATATAATCATTATTTTACTGAAAATAAATGTATAAAAATTCAAAATATATGTGCCTAGAAACATATACCTTCATTACACTAATGAACACATCTAAGGTAAGGTGTGTGAATGTGAGAAAGTTATTGGTTGGTTCGGTGTACATGGTTTGGGATGTGATGTAGATGAGCTTAAAATTATCCCATAAATTATTTTGATTTTGGTTTATTTTTAAAATAACCACCTTTTAATAAATTATGGAATAAATAAAGATATTTTATCTCCCCCAGAAGCTTTGTTAAATGGGTCTCACATAGTATAATACTACTCTTTGTGGCCATCAATTATTTTATTAGTATTAGTTGGACTTTATCATAACCCTTAATATATAATAACCATATGATAAATGTATAGAGAGTATATTATCAATGATTATAATGCTTAACAGTTTTTTAAATGTTATATGATATTACATATAATGGACTAAAATAACCAAATTACTTCATGTGTTTCTTATACCCACATTACATAATGGGAAATTCAATTTAATAAAAAATAGAACTTCATTTATAAAGATCATGTAATTATAGATAATTTTAACTACTAATAAAAAATGTTCTGACTTAGTCCTTTAATAACCAAGACATCTACACTACTCATACCTCCCACCAAAAAGGGATTCTGGTGTGCCTTTAATCAATATGACATCATCATTACTAAATTCGATAACATCATCCTTATTATACATGATTCTTGTGACCAGAACAATATTTAATATCTTGTGGAATAAAATACACTCTAAAATATTTATTCAATAAAATGAAATGATGACTTGAAATATCTAAAATATATCCATAATCAACTGTTATCCTTTTGATCAACATATTTAACTTCAGAATAGATTTTGAATGGTATTCTTGATTATTATCATGTTTTGTGGACATTATTCATCCTTCAATAATAAAAATTGTTTTTTCTATATTTATCCCTCATAATGACTCATAAAGAGGATGAATACAGTCACATTATATATTAACTAGAAATTCTCATGCAACAGTGATTAGAAATATCTATCTATATTTTGAAATTATCCATAATAAAAATTGTGACCATCAATCACATGATTAGAATATTGATTTCTATTTGCCTTCTTGTGTTTTTGTTATTACCTTTATTAACTTTAAAATATAAAATAATCATTTTTATATTGCCCTAATTTTCTGTCATAATAATATTTGATATGAGATGTATTCTTATCTGTCATTTATTTAACACCAAATTTTTCAGTGGTTATCTAAATTATATGATTTTTATTTTTATACAAATAATTATTCAAATATAGAGTTAATGAATGTTTTCTAGAATTAATAATTAATTCATTCTATTTATGATCATGAACCATAAAATATAGGTCATTTTAATCTGTTGTTTTCTTCTACATTCAATGGTTCTCCTATTTTTATGGACCTCTCTTTACTAATTTCCATTTTTTCTCATTTTTGTTACTTGAATTTCCAATGTCAAATTATGGATCATAATTATATCCTGGTATTCTATATTTCTTCATAGATTAAAAAATTAGGGATAAATATCCTTTATATATTTGATTTGATTTTACACTATAATAGAGAAACCACTTATATCATTGTTCTTCTGTCAAATGTTTAGCTCGTACTCAAAAACATTTATTGAGTTCTATGACATTTTTATATAATACATTTAATTTCAAACATAACCTAAAACTTATCCTCCTCTTTATTTTGTATATAGAGTTTTTTAGACATTAAAAACTATGTCATATTTCTTCATTTTGAATCTCAAAACATCTATACCAGGAAGAGAAGATTCTAATTCAACAAAATAATAAAAAAAATTTTCCAATTCTTCATCATCATTTTTACTAAGTTACCTGGTATTGTTATTTATTACAACTGACACCATCACTTTTTAAATATGGAATTTCTATCTTCATGTACTTATGAATATGTTTTGTTATAACTATCATTTTCATTGGAGTGTAGGATATTCTTATTAATGAAATTTTTCATATAGATTTTCCTACATTTCACATTTTATAAAGGGTTCTTCATGGGAAGTTAATCACCATTTACATCATCATCATAAAAATTCATTAGATACGTGATATAATGTTCCCAATATTTCCACATAAAAGGAATATGATATGTTGTTTCCCTCTAAACATTCTTTTCCCCTTTTTAACATTGAGGAAATGAATGAAATCACCTCATCCAATAATCCTTCTTAATGGACATCATATATGGTCATCATCTCTATGAATGTGAATGAAACCTATTTAGAAATCCCTTTTACAAAAAAATAATTATCATAATTTCTCATCTCATATGAGATTAGAGTAGTATGTAAACTATCCAATATCATATCCATTAGATATATTCTCGATAATAAAAAGATTATGATTAAATTATGGTGCAATTATTCGTATGATTTACTTGATTGTGTTTATATCATCTAGTATATATCTATAGACAATAATGTACACTACAAATACCATTTCCCCAATTAAATAACACATCAATAGAATAATTAGGGCACATCCTCTAGTCCTCAATACTTTTCAATATTACATATAATTTAGCATCATAAAAGTATGAATAATTTTTTTACATATTTAGATGATTTTACTATGTTTTATGCGATGAATTTCATGACATCCAATTCATTTATATTTTTGTAGATATGTTTCCCCCAAATGAAATTATTTCATTGGAATCAACATCAAATTTTCTTCAGTCAACAGATGATAAAGGTCACTGGTCAATACAATCCAAATTACCATGTATCCCGTTTGTATAAACGTCCATGCATAATGATCATATGTGTTACTGCAACCAATTATTCCATAGTTGATAATTTTTCACATTAAATATCATAATATCATTGTTAATAAAAACCTACATTTCTCCACTGGGAAATAATAAATGAATTTATCATTATCCAATGATACCAATTGTTGACCATACTAGGGTAAATATCATGAGCTGGTGGTGAACAAGGGTTTGAAATATTAAAACATTTTCACTTGGTGAAATTGTTTCATTCATAATGAAAACTATCTTATCTCTCTTTATTGTCGTAGTTAATATATGGAAATTAAATCATGTATTGGAAACCCAAATTTATCTTGGTTCAGCCTCACTAGGATACTTTCCAAGGGAATAAAAATGTAATGTGCTGGTGTATCAAAACTACTAAATCACCCTAATGATAAAATATTGATTGTGGACTCAATGTCCCACCAATTTAGACTCATTAAAACAATGAATACTCTCTACTCTCTCAACGAATGTGAATATACTTCTTATCCACAAGAATCTTATGATGATATGTATCAACTATTAGTTGATTCAAACCTGAATTTGTGGGAATTTAGGATCATTTTTCACTAAATATATGGAAATATACTTCCCAAATAACTAATTATTTCATATATATATATATATATCATATAATAATTTCTCCATGTTCACTAAGATATATATTTTTGTAAATTTGTTTAGTCACAGCGTGACACATTATTGTGTACTCACTACACTATTCAATTTGTGACTCCTTAGTGATTATGAATCACACTATTTAACACATAAATTCAATATATTTATGATATAAAGAAATAATATTTCTTAGAATATTATCCTAAAATTTAAAATATAATAAATATCATGTTTTACACACTATAATAGTCTTCAATGAAAAATAATGAGAAATTTTGAATATTAAACATGACTATTGAAACATTGTTATTAAACGACCTAATATATTAAAATAACTATATGAAAAAATAATTAAAGATAGTTGGATAAAATGGCTTCTACAATTGGAATCCATCCTTGTAGGGTCTATTTTTTTTATCTAAAAAGGCAGTTAGCATCACTAGGGTTTGACTTGGACAGTCCCCAAGTCCAATGTGAGAAATTATGGTTTCTTTGAAACCATTTTCTATAAAAGAAAAATATTGTTGAACTTGGTACAAAATACTGCTAGCTAAATCACCACCTATGACTACCATTATTTATTATCTTACCCTTAAATCTTTCAGGGAGGTTATTGGGGTGTTTTAGTACAATTTATTATGATATTGACATGTAATTACTATCTTTCAAATTTAATGATCATATAAATGTAAAATCCTTTTTAGGAATAATATCAATTATTTTTTAAGTTATGAGTTCTAATATTACAATTTAATTTCTATAAATTTTAGATATGAAGTTCAAAAAATAAATAAAAATATTTTAACACATGTCAAATATTTTTATTTTTACACTAAATAAGAATATATTCATATTATACTTAAAATTAAATTTTCCTAAAAACTATTATTCCATGACTTACTGCACTATATTGATAAATATTTACATAAATTTTATAATTTTAATATAAAAAATAAATTTATTATTTATAATTTTCATGTTTATGTTTACTTATATTTTATTTTTGTGATTTTTTGAAAATAATATTATTTGGTTAAGATTGAGAAATAATGTTTTTCTATGATCTAATAACTTTTATATGAACTTGATGTTTTGAAACATTTATTGATCTAAATAATTTATATCTATAATGAAAAATATATTATTTTTTAAAAAAAATGTTATATTTTTAAAAATAATGAATATCATTACAGAAAATCATGTAATTTTTAGGAAAACTATTTTTCATCATATTAATTTAAATTAACTCATAAGGAAACTAGGTTTTAGATATATTTTAACATCTCAAAACTAATATTTGAAAATAATAATCCTCTTTATGTCTTTACAATTAATAAAATTGATAAATTTACCCATTACTTAATATTTATACTCCAAATTACTCTTTTTCTAAATATAAGGTTTTATGCATTTGCTGAGATAACATTAATATTTGGTTTTATACATGTAGAAATTTAATTTTATAAATTCGGTCTAAAATATCAGTTGATATTTATAATATTATTTAATAATAAAAATTTATTATTATTTATAAAAATTATATAACCATTGTTAATGATAATTACTATATTAATATTAAAATGTACCATTTGAAGAAATTAAAAGCACTGCATAATTTTTAAATAATAATATATATTAATATGTTTTAAATTTATTAAATAATATTAAATTTATGCTTTTATATAAATATAATAACACTAGAATAATGTATGGAATCAAGAAATTATAAAATTATCCCATGTGAATAATTTGTTTTTGTTCTAGCTTTATTAATACACAACACTATGTTTTCTAGTGTTACACACAATAATGATCTCATTTGATGGCATATAAGACATGTAAGACCAAGTTTGAAAGTATATAAAAAAATTAGACACATTAAGATTTATTATTTTTTAAATTATATATTTAATATAATGTTTTTACATTCATGTAATATGTTTTATTGATATATGAAATGAATAAATCCAGTTTATGAAAGAAAGGTTGAATTTTTCTAAAGGTATTTTTTTCATCCATTTAATGAAACACCTAGTTTTAAAATATATTTTTACCATTATAAAATTTTTATTTTTAAAAATAAAATTCAATTTTTAATACTCTATTTTAAAATTTTATTTGGGTTACATTTTACAATTTTTATGAGAAGATTCATTTTCTGAAGAATAGTGTAAAATACAATTATTTAGTTGAAAATATCATTTTCCATTAAATCATTATAAATGATAAATTATATTTTAAATTTATTTTAACGTCACAATATATAGATTATAAAAATATTAATTTAATTTAGATCATTGGAAATCGTTTAATATTGAATTTACATCTAAATGATTACTGATCTTTTTGAACATTTTTATTTTAAAAACCCGCTTTATCACTTCATATGTGTGATTAAATTTATATTTAATTCTTCCACTTATTTTCCATTGATTTAAAAAAATGGATATAAATATTTTTAATCATTATAATATTTATATTATAATAAGATTAACTAAATTTATGTCCAATATTATTATTGAATGTAATTAAAATTAATAGTAGTGATTACTATAATAATAGTTTATGTAGTGGTTAAACATTAACATTATGGGAGAAAAGGACCTAGAAACTTCTCTAAAATAATTTTTCATTACCTAATTTAGAACCAATACCCTCGTTGTTCTAATTTTATAACTGTTTTGGATGTTATTCCATGAAATTAGCCTATATAATAATTTAAGAAAAAAGATATAAAAGGAACCTTCCATAACATTCACATTTATAAAGCGTTGAGATGTGGACAAAAATAATAATATTTTTTGTTATACGTGTCTTTTTCCATGAAAATTGAGTTTTTTATTAAAATAACTTATCATTAATATTTATAGGTAAATTATTTACTTAAAATAGTTATGATATGTCAATGTAGTGACTTTGTTTTAATAATAAAATAGAAAAATGACACAAAATTTTATTAAAATAAATAAAATGGAATTAATTTTTATTTTACAATGTTTATTTCGATGAATATTTCATTTTACACTGATTTGAACAAGTTATATTTTAATTCAATAATTTATTTATATTTATAGATTTAAATTATGTAAATAATGTCAAAATTTACATTAAATTCATTTTATAATAAATGATTTATTATTTAATGATTTAAAATTTTAAAAAAATCCTATCTTCTACCAAATTATTATTCAATGAAAATAAATACAAAATATTATATATTAAAGGAAAAATTGATCTTTTAAAATGAAAATATTGACACCTAAATAGTAAAAACATTATTATCATGGTTTGGGTAAATATAGGGTTTTTGCACGTAACATGATCTTGTTTTAAAAATAATTTCAAAAAAACTGGCTTTTTATTTTCAAAAATTTAATGTCATATTTATAATCCATTATTTATTTATTTTTTTTATAATAATCACATAAATTTATCCTTAATTGATATACTACTTAGGATTGAAAACTAACAACCTTAAAAAAAATCCAATATGGTAAAAGTAAGAAACATATATGTTAAGAATAAAAATTATAAAAATGAACTTATTTTTGGGTGGTGGAGGTTTGGATCGACCATAATTTCAAATGAATTAATTTTATTAATGTTGGAGGCGCATAAGGTAACTAATATATCTCAATTGAGTTTACCTTTTAATATTTACAAAATTTCCACTCCCACTCAACTATAAAAAAGCATTCACTCCTCCAACATCATCACTTCCCACAAGCCACTTTTATCTCCAAAACCTACCCAAATAATATCCTAGCATCAATCCCATAAACAATTATGTCTCACATTGGACATAAATTAATCCAAGGAAGTCCATTTTCGAAAACAAAAAGGAGTTACCCTAAAAAGGTGAAATATCCCTCAATGATTACTTTTATTTTATTTCTTTATTATTCCATTAATCTCAAATGATTACATGATTATGTAATTACATAAGTATAAGAAATATACATAGATTTTTTTAGTTTATGGTTTCGATAATCACCTATAATGACTTTCATCAAATGGGTAACAAAGATACCATTCCTCTGTACAGGGGACTACCGCCTCGTGAATTAGTTTTCATTTTTTATTTAACACCTTCCATGGTATAGAATTATGATAGAAAAAGTTGTTATATGATATATATATATATATATATATATTATATTTCGATCATCATAATACTTCTGGAATTTTTATGTTACACAAAACTTCAATATTTTTATTTTTTAAAAATATGATAACTTCTTTCATGGACGTTTGGACTATAGCTTCCTCAAAGCAACATCATACCATCACATATTACATGTAATGTATTAAAAATGATTTTAATTAAAAAAATGTGAAAAAAAAAATATATGATATTTATAATATAATTACCTTTCTTTATATATAATATATTATTTTCTTTATTACCCTTGTAAAAAATTAATAAATGTGACAATGACGTTTGTGGACGTGTGGACTTCCGCCTCCTCATTGCGATGTGATTCATTTTCCATAACCAATACTATATATATATAAGTCTATATTTACAAATTCCATATTTTTTATGATATAATTATCATAATATATAGATTAAATGTTAATTACCTTATTTCTATAATGATCATTGGAAAATGGGAATGTTAGACATGTGAATGTACGGCCCACTGCTATTTGATTGGAACACCATTTCATTTTTCATAATGATCATTAATGAGTGGTCTTAATTAAATATATTATATATATATATATAAGATAATTATATAATTATTATTATTCTATTGATATTTATATAATAACCTCTTTGACTATGATCGACTGAATTTAATGAAAACACTGGACGTAAACTTATTTGTTTAAGTAGTAATATTAATAAATTTAATAAGTGAAATTAAAGTAATAAAAACATTAAAAAGGTTATAAAATTTTAAATAACTAACATATTATTATTATTCCTAATTATAGAGACACACGTGACATGTCACACTCACGGTAATGGATTTTCATCTTACTTCATTAAACTGTGAGATAAATGTCATATAAACCACTAAATTATTTTTTTAGTGTATATAAGGACCTTTTTTATATATTATATCTCTAATCCTTCTATATTAATGGTATTTAATGTTTTAATTATAATTATCTCATCCAAGGTGCTCTAACATGAAAATTATTCACGAGAAAAAGTTATTTTGCAGTATTACATTCTTTAGTGATTATTAATATTCTCTTAAATCAATACTTTTTCTTAATAATTTTTCACTTAACATCATGTTTCTATATGATATCAATTTTATTGTATGGTGGATATTATTATTTCTTAAACTAAATATCATAATTTTTCAATTGTGTTTTACTTTGAAAGTTATTTGATTTACTATTGAAATATTGGTAAATCTGTATATTTCACTAAATAAAGATATTTGATAAAAATCATTATTTATGAATATAAATTTATTATTAAATATATGATTAATTATTTATACATTAAATAAATGGTATTTTTATAGGTTAATGGATTCCCATCAATGCATTGGTTGTCTCAAAGGATGAATTTATTTGGACAAACCCTTTGCATTTGGAACAAGTATATTATAAACAATTTTGTGAAAGGTCATTGTACTGTACTTATGGTTGGCACAAACCAAATTAGTTTGTATCTTACATATTTTAATCCATCATGTGAAAGGTATTAAATTTAATCATTCCATGTAACTGGGAAACATGACTTCTAATAATTAAGAATTATCGTCATTCAATTTTGAGATATTATTATCCAAAGGATCTTCACTATGAAAAAATATTTGAACTCACTTCAATCTATGTTTATTGATTAAATGTAATTTTTTCTAAATTATTTACCTTTAAATAATGACTATTATCAGGAATGTATTTTTTATTCCCTTATATTTCACCCTTAATGTGTATTTGACCTCAACATTTTTTGTTTCCATACCTAGGATATGGAGATGAGTTCTTAGAATGAGTTTCAAGGAATATAGACAATTAATTTTATAATGAAATATTTTCAAACCCTATTTTTTATGGGTTTCATGTATGTAATATATTTCTCCATATATAATTTAATGTCCTATATGTTTTTATTCATTATAATCATGAAAATTTAATTATTTATGGTACAGACTCTGGGCTTCTGGGGTTGAGGCATTATAGCTAGTATCATAGAGAGGTTTAGTAGAAACCTTGAAATCTAGATTTAAGAAAAAATTGATTAGTTAAAAAAACACTATGATAAAGGTAATTTAATATTTTGTTTTTAAATTCATCAAATATGTTTTAAAGACATATGATATGAACAAATCTAGATTATGCACCAAATGCTGTATTTTTTAAAGGCAGTTTTATCACCTTTTAGTGGGGTACATGTTTTTAAAATTAATTTTAAACCTTTTGTAATTTTTTTTTTCAAAATAGAAATAATATTTGGATGAAGAATATTAAAATTATCTTGGGGTTTATTTAAAATATTTTTCAAATAAGCTTCATTTTTAAAAAATAGTTAAAAATGCAGCATTTTATTTGAAAATTACCTTTTCATTTAAGTAATTTTCATTGTTAAATTAAATTCTACATTTGTTTTAATGTCAAGAAAAATCAACGATACATCTATTAATATAATTTAGTTAATTTGAATCTTTTAAATATTTAATTTAGATTTCAAATATTTATGAATGTCTTTCCATTTTCACATTTAAAACCTGCTTTATCTCCACGTCTACGAGAATAATATTAAATTTAATTTTTCTACTTCTGTGAATTTAATTTTGAAAAATATATCTATATAATTTAAATCATTTTAATTTTTAGATTCTAATATTAACAGTATAATTTTTTTCAAAATTATTATCTAATTTAATTAAATCTAATTATAGTGATTATGGTAAAAATAAGTATAGTTAGTTGTTGAACATTAATCTCAAGGCAATAAAATGACATAGAAACTTGTCCAAATTCCATTTGGTGCCAATATTTCAACCATATATCCAATCGGTTTGTATTTTTTGTGTTATTGGGATTATACTCCATGATCATGACCAATATAATTAGATTATCAAGGAGAAAAGACATAAAATGAACCTTCCTTACCATTAATATTTATAAAGACATAAAACATGAAAAAACATAATATTTTTTTTATACATAATTTTGTGAAATTCAAATGTTTTTTTATCACAATAATTTTCCATTAAAATTTAGTGATTAATTATTTACATAAAAAACATAAAAAACGACAACACATTGATTATTTAATGACTAATTAAATTAAATAAATGATACTACAAATATTAAAAGTGAATAAAATGTTATTAATTATTGTATTACATTATTTTTTATATAAATATGCCATTTTATTTAGATTTCAAATTGATATATTTTAATTCCTTAATTTTCATGATATTTATAAATTGAAATTAACTAAATAATGTCAAAATTGAGGTTAATTTTATAAAATAATAAAAAATAATATATTCATAGAATTAAAATTTATTAAAAATAGTATCTTCTATCTATTTATTTTTAAATTTCAATAAATACCAATTATAGACTATTCATGAATAAATTTTTTTTACAATGAATAAAATTACTTCAAAATGGGAAAAAAATTATTAGCATGGTTCAAGATAATTTAATGTTTTTGCGTATTATATGTGCATGTATCAAAAATATTTTTCAACAGACATTGGTTTTTTATTTTCTAAATTAGATATCAGATTTATAATTTAGTGGGTATATATTTTATAATAAATCTATCATTAAAATATCCTTAGTGGGGAAATTAATAAGTATAGAGAACTAGTCACCATAATAAAAACCAAAATTGTAAATGTAGTGAAACATAGATGTTAAGGAACAAAATTATAAAAATGAAATTATTTCTATGTGGTGGAGTCTTTATTAGATCATAATTACACTTTAATTCATTATTTTTCAACGTATTAGGAACATGAGGTAATTGAAACTACTAAATAGTGTTTACCTGTTAATATTTATAAGAATGTACCCCCCCCCCCCCTCTACTATAAAAGGCATTCAATCCCCCACATCATCCAAACTCAAAAGAAATTGGATGGTCCAAACCCTGAAAAATTAATCTTTGATCATACCTCCCCTAAACATAAAATCCTCACACTGTGAATAAACAAATATAAGTTATTCCTTTCGAGAACACCAAAAAGAGTTACCTGAAAAGTTGTAAAATTCATTAATGATCTCTTTATTTTATTTCATTCTCAAACTATATAATTCATTATATTAAATCAATATATAATAACATAATCATAATAAATATACTTATATTTCCTTTATGTCAAGGTTTAGACCTACACAAACACATAATTCTATCAAATGGGTAACAAAAATAGAATTTGTGTGTATGAAGGACTACTGCCTTACGAACTGATGTCATTCATTTTTTCTTTACCACACATCATTGTTTCCGATTATGATGGAAATAATATTATTATATTATATTTATGATATTTTAGTTTTCTTAATACTTATATAATATTTATTTTACCCATACCTTCATGCTTCCCATTTTTTGGAAATACGATAACATGAATTGTAGATGTATAGACTAATACCTCCTCCAAATGATGTAATACATTCACACATTACATGGATTTTATTACCGATTTCTCTAATTCATAATATGTTACATAAAAATCATATATATGATAATAATGACACAATTAATTTTCAATAAATATAATAAATCATTTTCATTATTACCCATTTCACAGTCTAAAAAATGTTAGAACATTGTTCATGGATGTGGGGACTACCACCCCTTGTGACGCGATGTTATTTATTTTACATCAAAATCATTTTTTATATATCATTTATATGATCAAATGACATGATATTTATGATTTAATTAACATCCTAGAAATATAAAATTTTACTTACCATATTTCCATAACAATCATTGAAAAATGGAAACGTTACTCATGTGTACGTACGTCTTACCATCTTCATGATTGTAACATTGGTTTATCTTTCAAAAAAATATTTCATAATTTTTTTTCAAAATAATACATTATTTGAAAATATTATAATTATTTAAATATTATTATTATTTATATGTTTATATAATGACCCCTTTGACCATAGCTGACCTATAAATGTCATTTTTGACACATTAACCGAATTTTCTCAGAACACCTTATGTAAAAATAACTGTTTATGTATATTTATAACAAAATTTAATTGGTGAAATAAAAGTAAAAATTAAAATTTAAACAGTACTAGACTAAGTAACTAATTAATATATGTTTTTTATTTAATAATATAGAGACACACGTGACAAGTCGAACTAATGTGAGGGATTTTCATCTAACTTTTTATATATGTTAGAGAAATTTCATATTCACTATGTACATCATTTGGGTAGTGTAAATAAAACATCTTTTAGTATATTATACCATTAATCCTTTTATCTTCATGGTATTTGACGTTTCAAGTAGAATTATCTCATCTAAGGGGTTTCAACATTAAAATTACACACTGGTAATTGTTATCTTCCCATAAAATATTCTTTTGTGATGCTTGATTTTCTCTTAATGAAATAACATAATCATAATCATTCTTCATTGAAAATTATATTTCCTTAGGATATCCATATTATTTTATTTTAGATGTGATTATTTAATAAACTGTATAACATATTTACCTACAATTTTTTCATTTAATGTTATTTTATTTACTAGGGAAATATTGATATTTATTTTTTTTCACTCAATATAGATATATGACAACGAACAATGTTTTTGATTTTAAATAGATTATTCATGTAAGGTCCAAAACATATTAAAATGTTCATCCATGTTTAAAATTTTGTTTAAATATTATTTTCAATTTATCATAATATGGGTGATGGAGGTGTAAGGATTTCTTGGGGTGTTTTAGGGGTTCAAGAAAAAAGAGGATAAGAGAAAATAGGGAAAGAAGTGTTCATAAAATGGTTGTCACATGGTTAGTACAAACCATGCATCCAGACATGGAAACTATGTAACTTGGAGACCCTTTTTGATATAGGCTAGTGCATTATTACCACATTTTTTCCAAAACATGCGGGTGCTTCCAAGAATCAGTGTGGATTGGACCTTTTTAAAAGAGGTATCCACATGGTTGGTCCACAGTTTGTCCAACCATGTGGCCAAACCATCCGACCCATAAAATGTAAGAAATTATAGGCTTTCCCTCTCTACTATTAAGGGTTCTGACCCAATTTTCCTCTCTATTCTGCCTCCAGCTGCTTGGGTGGTGAACCAAACCCTACAAAACATCCAATAGATAACCTTACATCATTTCATAGTCACATAGAGTGTATTTTGGAAGTAAATGAAGATATTTGTGAGTCTAAATATCCATTTAATGTTTTTTCTAGATAAGTGATTGTAAAATCCACTACTACAAAAAAAGAGTGTTATTAGAACTAAAAACGGGCTTTAACAGTGCTAAAAAAGTGCTGCAAAGCTCAGTGATGATAGGGGGGCCCTTTATCAAAGATAAAAAATCACTAATAAGGGTATCGTTTATCAATGCTAAAATAGCACTGATAATGGTATCCATTATCTGTGTTAAAAATGTGATGATAAAGGTATCGTTTATCAATGATTTTTTAGCGCTGATAAAGGATCCCATTATCAGCGCTAAAAAAGCACTGATAAATTCCCTGCCTGCTGTAACATAAAATTCTGCAGTAGCACACCCAATCATAACCTACTAAAAAATTAGCAAATCAACAAGTATACCCATACAAAATTAACACATAATTCATAAGGAAATTACAATGAGTATACACATAAAACAAGTATACCCCTACAAGTCATACAACAGGTATACCCATACACCATTAACAAATAATTTATATGTTAATTAAATACATAAAAAATTCAATTTTGAATTCAGGGGGATGGGGGGGATGTTTAGGGGTTTGGGGTGGTGTCCAAGGTAGTAGAAGTTTTCCAGGGGTGGGGGTGTCCATGGGGATGGGGTGTTTAGGGGGATGGGGGTGTCTAGGATGGTGGGTTTGGGGCTGTCCACGGTGGTGTCCTTGGGGTGGGCTGGTGTCCAAGAGGTTGGGGGCTTTCCAGGGGGTGGGGTGTCTAGGGCTGGGGGTGTCCATGGGGTGGGGTGGTGTCCTGGGGGGGGTGTAGGTGGTCCAGGAGGTTGGGGCCTATCAAAGGGGTGGGGTGGTGTCCAGGGGGTGGGGGTGGCAGTCCATTGGGGTGGGGGTGTCCAGGGGTGGGGGTGTCTATGTGGTGGGGTGTTGTCTTTGTGTGGTGGGGACTGTCTTGGGGGCGGGGTCCATCTAGGGGGTGGGGTGGGGGTTATCCATGGGGGTGTCCAGAGGGTGCGGTGGTGTCCAGGGAGGGTGGGTGGTGTCTAGGGGGTTGAGGGGTCTTTAATGGATTTAATGGAATGAATTTCATGGATTTTAAGATCATTGTTATTTATAAAATGGATATGAAATAGTGTTTATTTCATTATTATGTATTTATTTAGGAAAAAATGAATGCTTTTGGTGTGTATGGTAGGAAGGTTGTTTTCCGTATGTCAGTTGTTGTTTTCACTTAAAATTCCGTCCATTTTAATCAAAAGAGAGACACGTTGAGTGATACTAGCCACACTGTGTCTCGTTTTGTGGCTGGGTTTTCTTGTACATATAACACATGCCCCATGGATCATTCTCCTAAAGTATCAACACAATATTAATGTGTTTCATCAGATTGTCGTACGTCATTTGTTGTTTTCACTTAGAATTTTATCCATTTTAAACAAAAGAGAGACACTTTGAGTGAACCTAGCCACATCGAGCCTCGTATTGAGGCGGGGTTGACTCGTACACTTCACACATGAACCATGGATAATTCCTTTAAAGTATCAACACAATCCAAATGTGTTTGATCGTATTTCTGTACATCAATTATTGTTTTCACTTAAAATTTTGTCCATTTTATACAAAAGTGAGACACCTTGAGTGACACCAGCCACACTATCCCTTAGATTGAGGTAGGGTTGACTCATACATGTCAATGATGACCCATGTATCATTCTCAAAATGTATAAACACAATCTGAATGCATTTGGTCGAATTTATGTACATCAGTTTTTGTTTTCACTTAAAATTATGTAAATTTTAAACAAAAGAGAGACACTTTGAGTGACACCGGCCACACTATACCTCGAATTGAGGTTGGAATGGCTCATACACATCAAAAATGACCCATGGATCATTCTAATAAAGTATCAACTCAATAAAAATGCATTTGGTCAGATTTATGCGTGTCTGTTGTTGTTTTCACTTAAAATTCGGTCCATTTTAAACAAAAGAGAGACACATTGGGTGACACCGGCCACACATTGCCTTGGATTAAGACGGGGAGGACTCATACACATCACAAATGACCCATGGATTGTTATTATAATGTAACAACACAATCCTAATGTGTTTTCTCTAATTGTCGTACGTCAGTTTTTGTCTTCACTTAAAATTTTGTCCATTTTAAACAAAAGATTGACACTTTCAGTAATACCAGCCACACCGTTCCTCGAATTGAGGAGGGGTTGACTCGTAAACATCACTTATGACCCATGGATCATTCTCTTAACGTATAAATATAATCTGAATGTGTTTTTTCGGATTTCTGTACGTTAGTTGTTGTTTTCACTCAAAATTCTATCCATTAAAAAAAAATAGAGACACCTTGATTGATACTGGCCATACCGTGCCTAGAATTGAGTCGGAGTTGACTCGTACACATCGCACATGACCCATTAATATTTCTCATAATGTATCAACACAATAAGAATTTTTTTGGTTTGATATGATGTTATTTTGTATATTTTACTTGGTTTTCTTATCCAATGCCCAAAGAAAAGTGTTTCATCATTCTTGCATGTTGGAGGTGAATTTCATATTTTAAAATGGAAAAATGAATCATTGTAGAAATGATTATTATTTAATAACTACTACAATTTTCCTACGAGAATATACATACAACAATGTTTCATCTTTTGATCTCCTTTACCCCTCTCAAAAATGGCCACTAATTGTACACATCCCCAACTCAGATATTCATGCTAATTGTGTACAATATTCCATCAGGTTTGAGGACAACTTGTTTCTGAAAAAATATATATCTTCTTTTGATTATGAGTCATGTGATGATGGTTGTTGAAACACAACACTAGGACCAGCAACAGGTTCAGAATCTTGTTGTTGATCTTCACTGTGAGAAGCAACAGCAGCAACCTGAGAGACGTATTCGTCCTCGAGGTTAGAAGAACCGGAATGTGAAAAAGTCATTATCTGCAAATAACGTTGAATAGTTAATTGAGAATATATAAATTTAGTAATGATAAGATAATATAATGAGATAACCAGATCTATATTACAAACAAATAATCACATATTTATTGAACTCTCATTATTTTTTTCAAACGCTGAAGGGATTTGAAACCTATATCAATTTATTGAATCCCTTCATTGTGGTCTCCCTAATATTCCGAATCCCTTCGTTGTGGTCTCCTCTAACATACAAAACATAATCTACATTGGGACAATAGTAAAATTATTGCGATGTACCATTGAAAGGATCGTCCTCAACTGAATTTTTATCGGTCCCTTCATAATTTTTGGATGATAACAGAACAATCAACCACTTTTGGTTTGTGGGATATAGAACATAAAATACTTTCACCACATGGGATTCAATGATAAATTGTTCATCTTTGTACCCTTGATTACTAAAATCAACCTTCACATAACCCAATTCATCAATTTTAACACAACTATTGTTATCAAGCAACTTCTATTGAAAAAGGGAAATTGGAATGTCGTATAATCCAACTCCCATATTTGTTGGACAATGCAAAAGTATGACATATTCACATAAATTGGATTTCTATCCTTACTTCCAGAATCATGAATCGCTTAAGCCACAAGTGTAACTCCACTATTTTTCATGGTACTATTATCATCATGTGCATCTGTATAGAATGTATATCCATTAATTATATAACCATTTGAAGGCAATACATTCACACATGGTCTGGAGGCAATACATCGAAGTCATTCTGAAATTGAATTCGTAATTTCATCTATCTCCTTAAAAATATGGTCCGAAAACCATTATATAAACTAATGATTATGTGTATTTGATATACATTTTCATCCCTAGATGAATTCAACTGCCTAATAATTTCTTTGTGGGTTTCAATATAAAGTGAAACCTCAAAACTGTTATGAAAAACATAAAGGTGGTCCTACTGCCGATTTGTAATATTTATTGTCACAATATATCATCCAAAAATTCTCTCTCCCTCAACGAATCCAGTGTGCCGAGATTTTAAGAGACCAATTATTTCTACATGAGATATGTATTCGGTACATAATTCAATGTATTCCACTACAATATATAACTCCACGGTACAAACCTCGGCCGACTTCGATTTTTGACATACCATTTTAAAATCATCAAATACTATTCAACAAGTTACATCCATCTATAGTGAATAGGACCACAAAGTTGAATCTCTCTCACAAAGTGAACCATAATAAATGATCCATCATATCAAAGAATGATGGTGGGAAGAAAATTTATAATACACATAATATGATGACAGTTTCTCTTTCCATATATGGAAATTTCACCAAGTCGAAAACTTTGATGCATATATATTTGAAAAAGAAACAATGTTTGGTTAACGTATGACGAACATTCTTGGGAAAAATGCTACGTAAAGCTATATGAGTTAAATAATTTAACAAAACATGGTTGTCATGTGATTTCAACCCTTTCAACATAAAATCATTCATGGACACAATGTTCTGGATATTTGATGAATAGCACTCTAGAACCTTTACATCATTAAAGTAGTTGCAAAACTGATATCTCTCCACCCTGGAAAGTTTGTAAGAAGCTGGAGGAAGAAACATTCGATTTTCACCCTTCACGGGAGCCAACTCTTCTCGTATTCCCATATCAACCTGGTCCAACCTTTCTGTAATTACATCCTTTGTTTTTATAGGGTCATTTAGAAACATTATGATAACATTGTGCCATAAATTTTTCCCAATGCATCACATCAAGAAATTTTCCAACATACAGTCAATTCTAGTATGGTAATAAAAAAAACTGATATCTTCTTCCAACCGATTTTCGTATGGTTTTTCGAAAATTGGTTACCAAAAATAGTGTTCACATCTTTTACTTTCTAAAATAGCTGATCACCTATTAGGATCGATGGTGTTGTCCATTGTTCTGAAAATCCATTAAATGATGTCATCCAAGATTGGTACTTATGCCGAGGAGGTAGAAATCTAAGATGTCCTAAAATCATAGATTTCAATGAATGATTCATCATAATAGATTTTGTATCTTCTTCACAAACGGGACACCCTTGAGTTCCTTTAATGATATATCCTAAAAAATTTCAATAAGAAAGGAAATAATTTATCATCCCATACAACAATGCTCTCAACATGAGGTATTAACTTTTATATTCATCACACACCATATCTCTTGAATCCCACTATAACATCAAATCCTCAATCAAAGGATCTAAATAAATATCAATATCGGTACCTGTTTGTTTTGGTCCTCATATAAGAATAGATACCATGATGAATTTCCATTTCATGCATAAATTGGGTGGCATGTTATAATTTAAGAACATAACAGGCCATGTACTATGAGTTCTAGTTTGAAAAACAAAAGGATTCACTCCATCTGTAGAGAATGCAAGACGGAGTTTTCTCAGCTAATTTCCAAATTCAGGATAATCATGATAAATTCTCTTCCATTGAGGAGAGTCTGTCGTGTGACATAATTTCTCATATTTATTTCTTTTCTCTATATTCCATGACAATTGTCTTGTAGTTTCTTCACTTCCATATAGACACCTAAACCATTGAATGATTGGAAAGTACTATACAACTTTCGTAGGACTAGATTCATCTTTATTGTATTAGTAAGAACCACACATTGGGCATTCTGTAAGTGATTTTTTCTCCTTTCTAAACAATATTCAATCTTTTGGGCATGAATGTATTCTTTTAGAAATCATAAAAATTGAGTGTAGCATTTTTTTAGCTTCAAATTTTTGTCTTGTGAGCTCATTATCTTCTGGAAGCATGTCATTCAAGAGAGAAAGTAGTTCAGTAAAACTGACATTACTCCATCTATTCCCTCCTTTCAATTTATACAACTTCAGTACATCTGAAAATTCTGTATATTTAGTGAAACCAACATATAATGGAGTCTTTCCATAACTCTTTAACTTCTCAAACAATTTTGGGAAATCACGGAGTTCATCTTCAACAGTCCTTGTAATTTCCTCAATACGATCTTCATCATCATTGACATCTGTAATCACATCCTCCATACGATCTTCTTCATTATCCATATTTGAATTCATTGATTATCCATAAAACACAATTTTATCTCAACCACTAGCTACATGTTCTTTTTCTTCATGTTTATTCCAACATTTATAACTACGATCTATTCTATGACATATCAAATGTTCTTACAACTCCTCTGGAGTAATTAGTCCAGAATAAAAACAACGTAAACATGGAAAAAGGATTTGAGAAGGATCCTTTGTGTGATCCTTTTCAAACCTGATGAACTCATTCACTGTATTCTCATACTCTATTGTCAAATGATTAGCATCCATCCAACCTTTATTCTTCTCCATCCTATTTGAATCTGAAAAATTATTATTTTTTATTCAAATACACGAAACAAGACTTCCACATACACTAGAAGAGAACCAATTATAAAAATAGAGATTAATATAGCCTAACCATTTCTAATAATGATTTGGAAATAAACAAAACTAGGATAGACCCCCATCAAAATCAACACACTTTCTATCACCCTTAACATTAATTATAGCGCCCACCACCCTTGCAGAAAAACATTAGACTTCCATTTAACCACCCCTACTAGCCACCTCAATCATAAAAAAAATAATCACATTAAACATCCCAAAACTAGTGACCAAACTCAAAAAAAATGAAAATAGGGATGCAATTTTGATGAGAAAACTAATATAGTAGATACATGTTCAAACACTTGACCATTATATTAGAAAAATTCTGATCCATTTAGTTAAAATATAAATATGCTTCCTTTTTTCTTATGAATCATTAAATATAGACAAACACACTAACCAACTCAATAAAATTCATATTTTCACAGGAATGTGAAGGTAAAGATTGAAAAATAATTCCAATGAAAATAATTCAACTAAATCTTTTAGTATCATTTTTATGATGGTATTGGTTAATAAAGGGATGAGGTCAATATCTTAGGACATAATCATGCCTAGACTCTCAAACCAAACACACCAATCCCAAAACTTTTACCAACTAAAACATGACCATCCGACTAAATAAAACTACACCATAATGAATATAAGCATAATACCAAAAGGAAACTGATGAGGATGAGTGGAGAAATCACCAACGGTGAAAGATGGGATGCTAATAATCTAACCTCGTCGAAAGTAATCTCAAACATTTGAGTTAGGGTTCGCCGGGAGTAGGGTTCAGCGGGGATGATGAGAAATAGGGTTCGTGAGGAGGAAGATCCGCCGAATGGGTTTGAGGGGGAAGATAAGAAGTAAGGCTAGCGTCGGTAGATTATTGAAGCGGCAGCGAAGTTAGGGTATAGGCGGCCCAGTAGGGCTATGAAAGTGGAGTGGAAGTGGTGGCGGAGTGGCAGTGGCGAAAAAGAGAAGATCGGGGGGGGGGGGTTGTCATAGGGGTACAGTCCCATGAGATCTTAAGGGAATGATAAACAGAGGGAACTGTGCACCATATTTTTTAAAAAGGGACTATGGTTTTATGAGTGCTAAAATTTTAGCACTGATAAAGAGTTACCTTTATCTTAGCTTTTTGCATAGTGCTGATAAAAGGTGGAACTTCCAATAAGGAACCGGCCTTAAACCCTGCATAATATTGAATTAAATAAATAATTCACATTGAGGATCTTTTCAGGTTTAGAGTTTTAGAGAATTTGGAAATAACTATTACATCTCAAAAGATTACAAATTAGACACTTCTATATAGTTTCCATTTTTTCATAAAATAAAAACTCTTGAAAAAAATTGTCAAGTCTAGTTTTAGGTTTTAAGACAGTGTGACATTTCCATGATCCCATCCTTGACCCTATTCCACATTATGTCCTGTGAAAAACAGTTCAAAAACTTTGGATGAGCATAAATAGGTCATTAAGGGATACACAAAGAAAGAAAACTGTTGGTTTTTTAAAACAACAAGTAAACCCTGAATACTTTATCATAAGTAATACTTTTCAACTTTATGTAATAGCAAATACTCTTTACTAAATAAAAGATCATTACTTACCATTTTGTAACCAAAATATTACCAAAAAACCCATATAAAGAACACATAGCATATAAAGGTAACTTGGGACATAATCATACTTAAATGGAATAACCATACAGTCGACTTCCATACATATCACTAAAAAGATTAGCCATACAGCCGACTTCCATACCCAATGAATTGGAGGTTATAATGTAACCACCAATCCTAGTATTCACGACACCACCCGTCATTTGGTTTATCACGTAACCATCCATCAAATTTCCCAGTACCATTATAAAATCATAAGACATAAAACAAATATAATGGAATGAAAAATTTTCCACATTTTAATCACAATATATAACTTAAATATATTGACATAACAAATCCATTATCAAACCCATTTTCAATACCAATATACATAAAAGAGTATATGGTATTTATTTTCTTTTAAAAACTTTATGGCTTGTTGAGGAAGAAAAATAACAAATATTACTCGCGGAGGCGTAAATGGTCGTTGTCACTGCTTATGTTTAATGAAACATTCCTTTTTGTCATTTATTAAAACGCTTCATAGAAAAATATTCCCTTTCAAAAGTCAAGGGTGTTTATACAGCGTATAAAAGAAAGTCGTGTATTAAAACAAAATATGCCTTAATGAAAGTAGATTGAGACGAAGTCCCTTACAAAGATCATTTTGTAAATATAACAGTTAGCTTATGTGTATTCACTATAATAGCACATAAAGAAATTATAAATACCTGATAAGATATAAAAATTAATTTCTTACATAATCAAATAACGACATAAATAAGAATGATATGTTCAACACGAAGAATGAGAATTGGGTTAAGAAGTTCCCTTACCTCGTGTCCGACTTGACCTGTTCGTTCTTTAATCACTTGAATAATAATATTAAGTCAACTTTTACTTTCTTAAGAACCGTTTTCATGTTTATTATTCCTTTTATATCACTTATTACCATTTTATAAACATTACATAGTCATTTATTTTAATAACGGTCGTTTTGTCGATATTAGGTCTATAACAACCGTGATTTTTATGAGAAATATTTTGTTTTAATGTTATATACATCATCAAAGGAATCATTCACTACACACAACACTAGCTTGCCTTTCTTTACACGCAATTGCAACTTTCCTTGATAGCTTTTGTTGTACGCAATACCAAGTTTCACAAAACAACGATATACTATTAAAATATTATTAAAACTATCTGTTATTAATAGTAATACCCACTTTTTGAAATGTTATAAATTTTATCTATCAAAATGGACTTCATTTTTGGATTCGGAATATTGAAATTATCATGGGGTGGATTTTTGGTATTTTTCTGAAAGATTCCAATTTTTTATGAATAGTGAAAACACTTCATTACTATTTAAAACCCGACTTTTTATTTAAATAATTATTTATTTTATATAAATTTACTTTTGGTAAAAAAATGATACATAATTACTATATAAGTTAAATTTAATTCATTTGAGTCATTTTATAATAATTTTAGATATATAAAAATTTTATTGAACTTTTCACCGTCTTTTACCCAACTCTTAGGAGAATTTGAAAATTTACATAAAACACCATTTTACCACTTCTGTGAATTGAATTTAGAAAATCCGAGAGACACGATTAATATGAAGCAGTAAAATGTGGTTCATTAAGATAAAAATAATTTTTGGTGAATAGTAAATTTTTACTTTTATTTACCACGGTTAAAAGTAAATAGGGTAATTAAGGGTAAAAATGATATTACTATTACCCTAACACATGTACTAATTGTATTTGATAAGTTTAATTCGAAAAAAAAACCTTAGAAATAAAATATGACCATTTAGGTCCACTTGGATTAGATTAGGACATTTAATATTATTTCATTTAAAGAAGAGTTAAAATAGTTAAAATAAAAGTTTAATAACTAAAACAGTTATCATATAGGGTCATAAATAAGATAAATTCGACTATAAATATTCATTAGATATATAAAAATATTTCCTAAATAAAGGTATTTTATTTATAATTTTTAGAATTTATATAATTTAATTTATTTATGACACAATGATGATGCAATAATTACCTTATTAAGGAAATATTAACATAATTGATATTATAAATACCCAAATAAATGTAATTTGAGACTTTTTAAGAATTAAAATTATTTTATAGGTTAATATGAAATATTATTATTGATTTAATTAACTTTTTTCGAACTAATAATGCTGTTATGATTTTCACTGAAATCAATTACCAAATAGTGTCAAAATTGAAATAAAATAGTTTTAAAACAAATATTATATTATTAATTGTTATTTTATTTCTAAAAATCTAAAGTTTGGCCAAATGACATAGATGAGGTTATATATATTTATAATGAACCACTTGGGGTTCGTTTGACTTGTTATTGTATGTTTATTAACAATATAGTGTAAGAAAACAAGAAGACACGGTAAATGTTAAATTATTTATGTTAGAGTTAAATCTTATTGATAAGGTTAAAATAGTAACATAAAATTGTATAAAATCTATTGGTTCAGATTATTTCTTCCCATACCCACCTTATCTTCTAAATAAATAAATTTGGATCTATTAGAAACAGAATATGACTTTATAATAAAATAATATTATAAGTTTTTCCTAAGGTGCCCCTCTCCTCCATTATAAAAGGGAACAACTTACCTCTCCTCATCACACCTATTTGAGCTTTCAATATTGGCCAAACCCTGACAATATATCTTCTACACTTCCATAGAAACATACTAGAGGTCCTGGTCTTCTTCAAAGACCATCTTTAGTGCCCTAAGAGGAGGTTAAGAAGTGGCGCTTCAAAGAAGAGGTAATGTCTGTTATCGATTGTTTCAAATTTATTTCTTATTCTACTTCTTCTTAATTATTTTATTCATTATGAAGTAATAAAATCAGTATCACTCATATACAGATATGTTATTATAAATATGAAACAACCCTATTTCACCTTCTATCCATCCTACGGAATACAAAATCACCGTGCGTGTGTACCTACGGAATACTGTCTCCACGCCATGGTGTAATATGTTTTCCACCACCACCTTACTTGGATGGTTATAATGGTGTAAATGATAACTATATATGATAATTGTAAATTGATATTGATTCTTAAATAGTATACATACACTTCAATACAATTCCATGTTCATTGGAATGATATCATCGCTCGTGCGTACATACGGCGTACCATCTCCACGATGTGATGCGACTCGTTCTACATGATCTTAATTGCATAATGATTATATAAATTAATTTAATGAATAAATATGATATATATTACACTAATACCACTCTGGAAATTAGGAATCTATATCCTAAAACGAATAATAATAATTTATTCGACAAAACACGCATAAGAACAAAACACCCGAATAACAAGTAACAATGAAATATTTCTAATAAGAAGCTAAGAATATGACAATATATGATATCATAAAAATGATTAAGATTCTGTAATATGTCAATAACATTATTTAAATCATTATATAGGAGGTTCAGACAGGTACGAAGAATATCGGACGTAAGGTAAGGGAAAATCTCACAATCACATTTTTAGCTGAGATTGTTTATACTTTGGTATTTATTGGGGTGTATTTATCATAAACATCCATGTTTCCTCAATATTTAATATTATTTATATCCTCATAAAATTTTTTAAATCAAATATTACTCATTGGTGAGTTTTTAGTAAAATATATGAAAGGAATCTTTTGTCGTTTTTAGTACAAGGAACTTTTTTGACTTTTCCGGCCAAAGTATGAGAAAGATGTTTTTTGTAACTTATAAGGCATGAATGGATATTATGATTTCATAAATCATTATTTCCATGAATATTACTTTAAAATTTTTCAAGTTTATTTTTAATTAATTTATTTTAGTTTAATGTTTTATGACATGTTATGAAAGGAAAAATGTTTTTGAATTAGAAAGGATATTTTCCTCAAGAATGGAGTTCAATAATTTTATCAAAATTATTTTCCATCTAATATAATATAGGGTTCTGTTTCTATCCATATTTTTAAATTAATTGGATTATTTTATGATGGGATAAATTTTATGATTTCCTTTTATCTTATATGGATTATGTTATGATGGAATGACGTTTAAGAATCCCATTTTTATTACATGGGTTATGCTATGATATATTATTTATGATCTTGTGGAACACATAAGAATAGTGTCATAATGAGATGGGTGGGGCCTATATCTCCCACCAATACATTGGGTAATGATTTATATCTCATGATATAGACATGGATGGAATGGAAAGTTAAACTAGTTACTGATACATGACTGAAACAAGGAGTGAACTCGGTTCAGAAATGGAATTTGTTTGCTTAGATAGTCTTGGCAATGAGTCTTGACTAATAAGAAGTGATTCTCTATGATTATGTGTGTATTACACAATGTTTCATGTAATGATTACATTTCACTACTATGATTTATCCCATGTTACTAAATTATGATATCTTTTGAAGGTTATGATTTCCAGAATGTTATGTTCTTATGAATATGATGCGATTGATATTTCTTTTGTATACCCTTACTGAGCATTTGAGCTCACACTTTTGTTTTTTTACTTTTACCAAGGTTAGGAAGAAGGGTATTATGTAGGATATGCCAAAATGGTATTCTAAATATGATGAAATAAACAATAGACAATGTAGATTCTTTTGAACCAGTTGTTTATGTTTCCCAGTTTCTAAAGACACTATACCTATACAATCCTACCATCGTTTTGTTATATGTTTTAATAAGTATGCTTAATTTTGAATTAATAACAATGTACGTAAAGTATGGGTCGTTATAGTTGGTATCAGAGGAAAGGTATAGTCAACCATTGAAAACTAGGATTTGAAAGCCTTAGTAAGAACCCTAAGGATATTTCTAAGCATAGAACACAATATTAGTGTTTTAGAAATGGCCATGAATAGTCTATGATAAGACCTTAAGTGTGAAATTTTATTCTTGGATATGTGGTTTGCCTATTATGATTAGTGTTTCTCACACAATGCTTATTGGATTTAGTCAATTGCTGGAACCCGAAGGAACCGTGTTAATGTTGAATGTGACGGGCAATGCAATGATTGTCCCCCTGAGAAACCAAACGTTATGGGAGCTGGAATGAAAAATATTGTAGCCATGCTCTCACAACTTTCTCAAGCTATGAATCATGCAGGACTTCCAAATGAGCAAAGGATGGAGCAATATTTTGTTGAATACTTCATGAGGCAGCGTCCACCCTCATTCAGTGGGTCTACTAATCCATTAGTGGCTGAACAATGGATCAGTACCACTGAAAAGATATTTCCAGTTCTTCAATGTTCTAAACAAGATAAAGTCATCTTAGCATTTTATCGTTTGGAAGGTGAATCTGATCAATGGTGGAATCTTATCAATAATATGAGTCCAAGAGATGAAATTGAATCCATGGAATGGGACGAGTTCAAGAACATATTTTTCAATATGTTCTTCCCTCGTATTCTTCGAACAAAGATAGAGAAGTAGTTTCATGAACTAATGAAAAAGGATGATGAATCTGTTGGTACCTACGAAGAAAATTTTACATGACTTGCAAGGTACACTTCCGGGATTATTATCCAACCTGAGAGTAAGATTGATCGATTTTTTAGTGGCATAAATCCAAGTCTTCGATGGGAAGTAGCCATAAGGGACTTCAATAGCTATGATGAAATTTTTCTATTTGTTCTGAAGGTTGATATGGAGATTGTAGTAACCCATCCATCATATGCATTTGATATGAAGAGGAAAAAGGAATTAAAAGGAAAATATAAAGACCACACTGAAAAGAAGATGAGCTTTTCCTTATGCTCAATGTGTGGAAAGAAACATTGAGGGAGTTGTATTAAAGGGACAAGTAAATGTTTCAAATGTGGAAAAGAAGTTCATCAGGCATTTGAATGCCGCAATGATGGGAAGAAGATGTCTAGTGATGCGAGATATGAAAAGGCTACACAGAATAAACCTCATACACTTCAATGATACAAGTTCAAAGAAAATGGGGCATTATGCTAATCAATGCCCTAATCCAAGGGTTGTTGATGATGATCGATGTCAAAAAAACTATTAAGGCTAAAGGCAAATGAATGTCACATTCAATTTCTATCAGCAATTTGGACTACGATAACAATGTGGTGAACGGTACACTTACCATCCACTCTAAAGTATCATATGTTTTATTTGATTCTGGATCAACAAAATCTTTTATTTCTGAAGAATTTTATAAGTGTATCACCATATTACCTCAACAATTAGATGTTGAGTTAGCTGTGACAACCCCTAATGTCACACAAGTCGCCTCAAAAGTTCATAATTCTTCTCTAATTGAAGTTTGTGGGGAATTTCTTCCTATAAATCTTGTGATACTTCCTATAGTGGAATTTGACATGATTCTTGGCATGGATTGTCTTTCATTATATGGAGGTCATATCAATTTCCAAAGAAGGGAAGTAACATTTCATATTCCAGATCAATCTGTGATCGTCTATCGATGCAAGGATGAACATAACCTTTCGGTGGGAATTTCTTCAATCTTATGTGTCCTTATTCCACTAAATAAAGGTTATTTATCTGAAATGGTTGGTGAGAAACTCACGATTAAGAATATTCCTATTGAACAATAGTTTGATGATGTTTTTCTGGAGGAATTTTTAGTTGTTCCACCAAATCGTGTAGTTGAGATTTCAATAGAACTCATACCGGGTGTTGTGCCTATTTCAAAGACACCCAATAGAATGGACCCAATTGAGTTGCAGGAATTGAAGAAGAAAATCCAAGAGAATCATGATAAGGGATTCATATTCCCTAGTGTTTAAACTTTGGGAGAACCTGTTGTATTTGTTATGAAGAAATATGGATCAATGAGACTCTACATTGATTATCAAAAACTTAACATGATCACTATCAAGAAAAAATATCATATCCCACGCATTGATGACATATTTGACCAACTACAAAGAGATCAATACTTTTCCATGATTGATCTTCATTCCGGGTATCATCAATTAATGGTCAAAAGGAAGGATATACCAAAGACATATTTCCTTACAAGGTATGGACACTATAAATTTATAGTGATTCCATTTTGTCTTACTAATTCCCCTGCTATCTTCATGGATATAATGAATAGTGACTTTAGAGACTATCTTGATCAGTTTGTGGTGGTCTTTATAGACGATATTCTTGTCTATTAAATGAGAAAGGAAGAACATGAAGATCACTTGAGAATTGTATTAAAGACACTGAGAAAGGAGAATCTTTATGCCAAATTTACCAAGTGTGAATTTGGCTTAAAAAAGTTGTATTTTTTGGTCACATAATCTCAACAGAGGGGATATCTGTGGATCCCGCAAAAACAGAGGTTATCGAAATATGTTTGAGACCAACAACAGTAACTGAGATCTGATGTTTTCTTGGTTTGTCTGGATATTATCGATGTTTGGTGAAATATTTTTCATGATTATCAAATCCACTCACCAGGTTGACTCGAAAAGGAGTTATGTTCGTTTAGACAGAGGAATGTGAAGAGAATTTCAAGAAGTTAAAAAGAAGGTTATCCAGTTCCCCTGTGCTCACACTAACTTGTAGTGGAGAAAGGTTGGTGATCTATAGTGATTCATCCAAGAAGGTATTGGGGTGTGTTATCATGAAAGAAGATATGGTTATAGATTATGCCTCATGATAGTTCAAAATCCATGAGCAAAATTACCCAACTCATGATTTGGAGTTAGCTGCGGTAATATTTGCATTAATGATTTGGAGCCATTATCTTTATGGTGAAATGTCTTATATTTATAATGATCATAAAAGTTTCATGTATATTTTCACAGAAAAGGAGTTGAATATGCGCCAAAGAAGATGGTTGGAGCTTATTAAGGATTAAAGCTGCTCAATTCATTATCACCCTAGGAAAGCAAACATAGTGGGATATGCATTAAGTAGACAAGACCAAGCTAGCTTATCCATGATGAGGATCACAAAAGATCCAATATTTATTGATTTACAAAGGGTGGATCTTGGAATTATAATGGAAGGGGGAAAATCTTATCATTCCCAAATGAATGTTTGACCATCTATATAAGTGAAGATTAAAGAGTCACATAAAGAAGATATAGAATTACAAAAGAAGGTGGGAAATGTTACTGAATTCAACCTTGATTGTGATGGGATAATAAGGTTCACGAATCGAGTTTGTGTTTTACCCATCCCAGAATTAATGAAGGAGCTGTTGGATGAGGCTCATAGTTCTTCATTCCCATTCATCATGTAAGCACGAAGATGTATAGAGACCTGAAAGAGTACTTCTAGTGGGATGGCATGAAAAGAGATATTGATGAATATGTCTCTCGATGCTTGGTTTTTCAGCAAGTTAAAGCTGAGAGACAGACATCTAAGGGGATGTTACAACCATTACCCATTCCTAAATAGAAATAGAAAAACATCACTATGGACTTTGTCACCGGATTCCTAAAACATCCAAAGGCAATAATGCTATCTGGGTCATAGTTGATCGTCTTACAAAGTTGGCACACTTCATTTCTATTGGATAGGATTTCTATCTTGATCAGCTTTCTAGGATATATGTAAAGAAAGTGGTAAGATTGCATGGAGTACCACTTTCCATTATATCTGATCGGGATCCGAGGGTTACCTAAAATTTTTGGCAAAGTCTTCAGAATAGTCTAGATACAGAGTTGAGTTTCAGCACTACTTATCATCCTCAGACAGATGGTCAGTCTAAAAGAACAATTCAAACTTAAGAAGATATGCTAAGAGCTTGCTCTATTGATTTTAAATGTGGTTGGTCTCAACACTTACCTTTGGTGGAATTTTCTTATAATAATAGCTTTCACTCCAGTATTCAGATGGCTCCTTATGAAGCTCTCTATGGAAAGAAATGAAGGACTCCAACTTTCTGGGATGAAGTTGGGGAAAGATTGCAATTAGGACCTGATCTTGTTGATGAGATGGCAGCAAAGTTCAGATCTATTCAACAACACATAAGAGAAGCTCAGAGTCGACAAAAAAGTTATGTCGATAATCGAAGAAAAGACCTATAGTTTGAAGTGGGTGATAATGTGTTCTTACGAACATCTCCTTGGAAAAGAGTAATGAGATTTGGAAAGAAGGGAAAGCTGAGCCCTAGGTATATCAGTTCATTCGAAATACTGGATCGTGTTGGGAAGGTAGCTTACCGATTCGTGCTTCCACCAAATCTCTCTCAAGTTCATGATGTGTTCCATGTATCTCTCTTGAGAATGTACATACCTGATCTTTCACATGTAATTAGCTCAGAAGTTTTACCACTGGAGCAAGATATTTCTTATGAAGAACATCCAATAGAGATTCTGGATCGTAGCGAAAAAGTCCTACGGAACAATACCACTCTCTTGGTGAAAGTTTTATGGAGGAACCACCAATTAGAAGAAGCTATATGGTAGCTTTAGGATATGATGAGGGAGAGGTATCCTCATCTATTTGTTACAAAGTGACAAATTTTGAGGGCGAAATTCATTTTAAGGGGGGTAGAATGTGACACCTGAGATTTTTATGAGAAATATTTTTTTTATGTTATATACATCATCAATGGAATCTATAACTACACATAACACTAGATTGTCTTGCTTTACACGCAATCACGACATTCCTCGATAGCTTGTGTTGTACGCAATACCGAGTTTTAATAAAAAATGATATGCTATTAAATTATTATTAAAACTAGCCGTTATGAATAGTAATACCCACATTTGGAAATTTTATAAATTTTATCTTTCAAAATGGACTTCATTTTTGGATTCAGAAATTCGAAATTATCCTAGGGTGAATTTTTGGTATTTTTCTGAAAACATTCAATTTTTGATGAATAGTGAAAACACTGGGTTACAATTTAAAACCCGACTTTTTATCTAAATAAATATTTATTTTATTTAAATTTATTTTATGTCAAAATTGATACATAATACCTATATAAGTTCAATGTAATTAATTGAAGTAATTTTATAATAATTTTAGATATATAAAAATTTTATTGAACTTTTCACCTTCTCTCACCCTCCTCCTACGAGAATTTGTAGATTTACATAAAACATAATTTTACCACTTTTGTGAATTGAATTTAAAAAATATGTGGGACACAGTTAATATCAAGGAGTAAAATGTGGTTCAATAAGATAAAAATAATTTTTGGTGAATAGTATCTTTTTACTTATATTTACCACGGTTAAAAGTAAATAGGGTAACTAAGGGTAAAAATGATATTATTATTAACCTAAAACATGTCCTAATTCTATTGGATAAGTTTAATTCGACCAAAAACAACCTTAGGAAAAAAATATGACCATTTAGGTCCACTTGGATTAGATTACGACATTTAATATTATTTTATTTAAAGAAGAGTTAAAATAGATAAAATCAATGTTTAATAACTAGAACATTTTACATATAGGGTTATAAATAAGATGAATTCGACTATAAATATTCATTATAAATATAAAAATATTTCCTACATAATGGTATTTTATTTATAATTTTTACACTTTAAATAATTTAATTTATTTATGACACAATGATGATGAAGTAATTTCGTTATTAACGAAATATTAACATAATTGATATTATAAATACCCAAATAAATGTAATTTGAGACTTTTTAAGAATTAAAATAGTTTTATAGGTTAATATGACATATTAGTATTGATTTAATAAACCTTTTTCTAACTAATAATTCTGTTATGATTTTAACAAAAATCAATTACCAAATAGTGTCAAAATTGACATAAAATAGTTTTTAAAATAAATATTATATTATTTATTATTATTTTATTTCTAAAAATCTAAGGATCTTCTAAATGACTTATATAAGGTTATATATATTAATAATTAACCACTTGGGATTCGTTTGGCTTGTTATATTATGTTTATTAACCATATAGTGTAAGAAAACAAGAAGACTCGGTAAAAGTTAAATTATTTAACATAGAGTTAAATCTAGATGATAAGGTGAAAATAGTAAAATAAATTGTCTAAAATCTATTGGTTGAGAGTATTTCGACAAATACCCACCATATCTTAGAAATACATCAATTTGGAGATTTTAAAAACCAATTATGTGTTTATAATAAAATAATATTTTATGTTTTTTCTAAGGTGCCCCTCTCCTCCATTATAAAAGGGAACCTACTCCCTCTCCTCCACACACCACATTGAGCATTCATGATCTTCCAAACCATACCAATTTATCTTCTCCACTTCCATAGAAACATACTAGAGGTCCTAGTATTCTTCGAAGAACATCTTTAGTGCCCTAAGAGGAGGTTAAGAAGCGGCGCTTCAAAGAAGAGGTAATGCCTGTTACCGATTGTTTCAATTTTTTTTCTTCTTCTACTTTCTCTTATTTGGTTGTTTCATTATGAAGTAATAACATCAGTATCAGTAATATACTGATATTTTATTATAAATATAAATCAACCCTATTTCACCTTCAATCCATCCTACGGAAAATGAAATGACCGCGTGTGCGTACGTACGGAATATTGTCTCCATGTCGTGGTGTAATCTGTTTTCCACCACCACCTTACTTGAATGGTTATAATGGTGTAAAGAAAAACTATATCTGATTATTTTAAAGTTATATTGATTCTAAAATAGTATACATACACTTCAATACAATTCCATGATCATGGGAATGATATCATCGCTCGTGTGTACTTACGGCCTACCGTCTCCATGATGTGATGCGACTCGTTCTACATGATCATCATTGAATAATGATTATATAAATGAATTGAATGAATAAATATGATATATATTACATTAATACCATTTTGGAAATGAGGTATCTATAACCTAAATATAATAATAATAATTTATTCAACAAAACACACATAAGAACAAAACACCCGAATAACAAGTAACAATGAAATATTACTAATAAGAAGCTAGGAATATGACCGTATATGATATCATAACAATGAGTACGATTCTGGAATATGTCGTTAACATTATTTAAATCATTATACAGGTGGTTCGGACATGTACAAATCAAATTGGACCTAAGGTAAGGAAAAATATCACAATCTCATTTTTAGCCGAGATTGTTTATACTTTGGTATTTACTGGGGTGTATTTATCATCCACATCCATGTTTCCTCAATATGTAATATTATATATATCCTCCTAAAATTGTTTAAATCTAATATTACTCATTTTTGATTTTTTATTAAAATATATGAAAGGAATCTTTTTTCATTTTTAGTACGAGGTACTTTTTGACTTTTCCGTCCAAAGTACAAGAATAATGTTTTTTAACTTATAAAACATGAATGGATTTTATGATTTCATAAAGCATTATTTCCATGAAGCTTCCCTTACAAGTTTTCAATTTTGTTTTAATTAAATTATTTTAGTTTAAAATTTTATGACATGATAAGATAGGAAAAATGTATTTGAAGTAGAAAGGATATTTTCCTCAAGAATGGAGTTCAAGCACATTCTCAAAATTACTTTCCATCTAAGATAATAATGGGTAATGTTTCTATCTCTATTTTTACATTGATTGGATTATTCTATGATGGAATTACTTTGATGATGTCCTTTTATCTTACATGTATTATGTTGTGATGGAATGAAGTTTAAGAATCCTATTTTTATTACATGGGTTATGCTAGGATGTATGATTTATGATCTTGTGGGACACATAAGAATGGTATCATTATGAGATGGGTGGGACCTATATCACCCTCTAATGCATTGGGAAATGATTTACATCTCATGATATGGCTGGAATGCAAAGTTAAACCGATTCAGTGATACGAGATTGAAATGAGGAGTGAACTCGGTTAAGAAATGGACTTTGTATGCTAAGATAGTCTTGGAAACGAGTCTTGACTACTAAGAAATGATTCTCTATGATTATGTGTGCTTACCACAAAGTTTCATGTTATGATTAAATTTCACTACAATGATTTATCCCATGTTATGAAATTATTATCTCTTTTTCAGGTTATGATTTCTATAATGTTATGTTCTTATGATTATGATGTGATTGATATTTCTTTTGTTTACCCTTACTGAGCATTTCATCTCACCCTTTTGTATGTTTTCTTTTCCCCATGTCCGGAAGAAGGGTATTGAGTAGGATATGCCAAAAAGGGATTCTAGATATGATGAAATAAACGGGAGAAAATGTAAATGCTTTATGAACCAGTTTTTTATGTTTCCCAATTTCGAAAGACACTATACATATACAATCCTACCTTGTTTTTGTTATATGATGTAAAAGTATGGTTCAATTTTCATGTAATAACAATGAATGTAAAGTATGGGTTGTTATAAGGTACTTGAGTCAAAAATGGACTTCTTATAATTACTAGTTTTAAATGTAGTCAAATATCCATTATCTCCAGAATGATAATCATGATGTAGATATCATATATATCATATATATCCATCACATACATTTATTTATAATAGTACATAACATTTAGAGGTAATAAATGAAATGCATCATTCATGGAGACGGTAAGTCGTACGTACGCATGAACGCTACTTCCATTTCTATTTATTATTTTAATGGAATTATAACATAATGATCCATATCTGTATTATTATTCAAGTATAATATCATATATAATATCATTAACTCAATCTTTTATACATTCCATGTAAGGCATGAACGATTCATATCACTTAGAGGGGGCGGTAGTCCGCACTTCCTGTAACGAGATTATCACGTTTACCTATAATAGAAAACATAAAAGAATTCTATAAATGAAAATTACATAAGAATAAAGAAAACATAAACATAATATATATCATATATAAATACATTTTCATCATAATGTCCACCTTGGGATAAGGTTGAAAATATTTGAACAATCATCATTTTGTGAGGCATTAGTTTTCCATCTAGAGAAACATTATGTTATTCATCCATTAGATGGAGGTGTGTTTATGTGTAGTTACAATCCTTCTAAAAAAACATCCTAATATATTGAGGATACTAGTGTTGTTATAAAAAAATGAATAAAAATAGTTTAGGGGTTGGAGAAGTAAAATAAAAGAAATAAATTTAATAGAAATTGATACCATTAATTTGGGTAACTCCCTTTGGTTTGAACAAAAGGAATTATTGAAGTGACTTATTCTAAAAGTAAAGCTTCTAGGATGAGTATAAGTATGTAGGGTGCTTAATTGGGTAGAGGTTGGATGATCTAAAAGGATTGAGAGGTGTGAGGAATTGGTTAGAAGTGGTCTCTTTTTTTAAGGGGGAGGAGGGTCTCTTTAGGAAAGTGTGATAATATTATTTTATTATATAATGATATTCTATATAAAAAGGTCCAAAAATAATTAAAGTCAAATATAATATGAATAATGGTTGAAATAAAATCATCCAATATTAATTGGACAGGTTTTGAATAATATTTTAATCATTATAATATTATTATTTTAAATCATTTATTAATGAGGTAAATACTACATCATTATTGTGTCATAAATAATTTAATTTATTGGATGTATAAAAATTATAAAAAATATACAATGATGTATTAAATCTATTTTTATTTCAAATTAATATTTATAGTCGAAAATATAATTTATATAACACCATATAAATGTTAATTTACTAAAAGATTTTTTTTATGTCATTTTTGGCTTTACATTAATATAATTAATCTAAAGTGTCATTATCTTTCATAATTGGATCCATGTAGTCCCAAAATAGTCTCAATGATTCCCATGGTCGGACATTACTCATCCAATATGGTTTGGACAAGTGTTAAGGTAATTTTGACTTATTATAATATTCATTTATCCTTGAATTAGCCTATTTACCTTTAACCACGGTAAATAAAAGTGAACAGTTACTATTCACCAAAAATTATTTTCATCTTATTGAACCAAATTTTTCTTCTTGATAACAACCATTTATGTCGAATTTTCAAAATTCAATTTACAGAAATTGTAAAATTTCATTTAAATGAAAATGTGAGTTTTATTAACTATTACTAAGTGGTTTCACTATTCATCAAAAAATGATGTTTTTTCAGAAAAATACCAAAAATTCCGAAAAAGATATATTTGATATTCCGAATTCAACAATGATGTCTATTTTTCCAAATTCAAAACATATAAGTGGAATTAATTTATTTTACAATTAATTCCCTTATCAAAACAAATAGCGCTTTTTTATAAAACAATAACTATCAAAAGATTGATACTTGTTTATGTCCAATTTCAAATGGAAATTAATTCCAATGACAAAAATTAAATTATATGGTACAAGTATATTCTAATTAAACTTTAAAACCAATTATTAAGATAATATAACCATATAAAAAATTATATTAAAACGTAGTTTTGAATTAAAATACAATAGTTTTCACTATTCATAAAAAATGAACTTTATCAGAAAAATACTAAAAAGTGCCCAAATTAAAATTTGATTTCCCCATTCTAATGAAGTATTTTATTTGGTCAAATAGAATATATTAATGTGACCAAAACTAGATTTAAAGAGGTTTCTCCTTTAAAAGCAGTAAATCGACCTTTTAGTGTAAATTATGCTTTAAATTAGATTTATTCACATTTTAAGCCTATAAATTTTAATTGATAAATGTAAATACATTTAAAAAACATGTATAATCATACTTTAGTTATTTTTGTTCATTCCCACTAATACAACAGCTAGGATATAACTACCGTTTTAAATAATAATTTTATATTATTAGTGGGCAATGTGAGATTTCAAAGAAACATGTTGTTGCGTATCAGGTACACTATCGAACATAGAAACCCCTTTAAAGTAAAATTATTATTAAATTCACAATATTAATAAATATGAAATATTCCTTATTCTTTATTTACCTGGGATGTTACATCCTTCCACCGTTTTGGGAAATTGCATCCTCACAATTTTTTTCACTTATCAAATAAGTGGGTGTATTTATCCCTTAGATAATTTTCAGATTTCCACATTGCCTCTTAAACCATATGGGTTTTCCACAAAACCTTTACCTGGTGAATTACCTTATTCCTCAACACTTTCTCTCTACAGTCATTAATATGAACTGATTGTTCCTCATTGGAGAGATTCTCTTCCAACTGAACCCCCTATGGACTTAATACATGAGATGGATATGGCATGTACTTTCTCATCATCGAGACATGAAAAACATTGTGTACCTGGGATTAGCATGGAGGTAAAGACACTCTATACACAACTAATCCAACTTTCTCGAGAATTATATAAGGTCCAATGAACATCAGACTCAACTTTCCATTCCTACCAAAAAATATCACACTATTCTATGGAGAAACTTTGAGAAAGACATAATCACCTACCTCAAAAGAATGATCCTTCCACTTGTTATCTGCATAACCTTTCTACCTAATCTGAGCTGTTATCATGTGCTTCAGAATCAACTAAATTTTTTCTACCATCTCTTCAACTAATTCTGGTCCCATCATCTTTCTTTAACCTACTTTATCCAAAAAATATAGAGTTTGACAACACTTTCTGTATAATGCCTCAAAAATTTCCATCTGTATACTAGAATGAAAACTGTTATTATATGAAAATTTAATCAATGAAATATGTTGGTCCCAAAAACCTTGGTAATCTAGTGAATAATCACGTAGCAAATCCTCCAATGTCTGAATTGTTTTTTCTAACTGCCCATATGATTGGAGATGAAAAGATGTACTGAAATTTAATTTAGTACCCAACGACTTCTGAAGGCCTTTCCAAAAGGTAGAAGTAAACCTGGGATCACAATCACATACAATGGAAGGGGAACTCCATGAAACCTGAATATATCTTTAACATACAATAGAGAATGTTGATCTAGAGACAAAGTATCTCTAATAGGATGGAAATGAGCAGATTCAGTAAATCAATCAACTATAACCCAGACTACATTATTACCTCAAGATGTCTTTGGTAATCCTACAAAATGTCCATGGATATATTTTCCCATTTCCACTCTGGCACCGGTAAAGGATGAAGCATTCCTTTTGGTAACTGTCACTCTGCTTTAACCTACTGACAAGTCAAACACTTCATAGTAAAATAAGCAATATCTCTTTTCATTCCATCCCACTAGTAATACTCCTGAAGATCTCTGTAAATCTTAGTACTAACAGGATGAACTAAAAACATGGAACTATGAGATTCCCATAACAACTCATTCTTCAACTGTGAATCACAAGGAACACATAGTCTCTTTACAAAACTCAAAAAACAATCATTATCAATGTTAAATTTAGGAAACATACCCTTCTGAACCAAATCTACCTTTTTCTGTAACTCATTTTCATCTTTCTGTGTTTTCTTTATTCTATCTAAAAGAGATGATCTTACTAACGCCAGATACAAACCAGAGGAATTTCCTGCACCAATAACTTCAATGCCAAAGTCCATCAAATAAAAAACCAAAGGATCTTGTTCCAAATGTATCATGGTTAATAAATCATTATTTTTTTTGACTCAAAACATCTTCCACTTTATTTTCTTTTCCCGGATGCTAACGGATCATGCAATCATAATCCGTGATTAATTCTAACCATCTCCTCTGTCTCATGTACAAATCTTTTTGATTAAATATATACTTTAATCTTTTGTGGTCAATATATATTTCTCCTTTTACATCATACAAATGATGCCTCCAAATTTTTAAAGCAATAACAATATAAGATAATTCCAAATCATGTGTTGGGTAATTTAACTCATGTGTTTTCAACTGACGCGAAGTATAAGAAATTACCTTATCATTCTTCATTAGGACAAAACCAAGTCCTTTCAAAAAAGTATCACTATAGAAAAAAAAACTCACTATTTATGGATGATAGTGCAAAAACTAGAGCATTCACCAATCTGCTTTTCAATTTTTGAAAACAATCATCACATTCTTTTGTCCAAATAAACATAACACCTTTTCGCGTTATCATTGTAATTGGACTAGATAAGCATGAAAAATTTTCAACAAACCATTGGTAATAACCTTCCAGACCAAGGAAACTATGAATATCGGTTATATTTGTGGATCTTGGTCATTGTTCAACAACTTTTGTTTTATCAGGATCAATAGTTATGCCATTTTTTGAAACAATGTGACCAAGGAAAGAAAATTGTTGCAACCAAAACTCACACTTGCTAAATTTCTGAAACAGTTTCTTTTCTTTTAAGGTTTGAAAGATGACCCTTAAATGACTTTCATGTTCCTCTTTAGTTTTTGAATAATCCAAAATATCATCAATGAACACAACCACAAATTTATCCAAGAACTCATGGAATATTCTATTCATAAAATCCTTGAATACAGCAGATGCATTGGTTAAATCAAAAGCCAAAACTACAAATTCATAATGGCCATATCTAGTATGAAATGTGGCCTTCAGAATTTCTGCTTCTTTTACATTCAACTAATGGTACCCTGACCTCATGTCAATCTCCAAAAACATTATGGGATCCCTGGAGCTGATCCAACAAATCATCGATATGAGGCAAAGAATACTTGTTCTTAATAGTAATGTTATTCAATGCTCTATAATCAATGAAAAGTCTCATTTAACCTTCCTTATTTTTAAAAAACAATACAGGAACACCCCATGGTGATGTTCTAGGTCGAATAAAACCTTTATCTAATAACTCCTATAATTGCTTCTATAACTCTTACTGTTCTATTTGAGCCATTTGATAAGGAGGTTTTGAAATTGGATTAGAATCAGGAACTAAGTAAACATTAAATTCAACTTCCATATCAGGTATTATACTAGGAAACTCATCAAGAAAACTTCAAGGTACTCATTTACCACTTGCACATCATTAATATAAAAAGTCCATTTTTTTTCAACAATATGTGCAAGGTATCATTTATTTCCATATTTTACCAATTTTTCAACTTCCAGATATGTTATCAAAATCATGGGTTCATTCTTGAACAAAAACTGAATATCATTCTGAAAAGAAACATCTTTAGCTCTGCAGTCAATCATAGCATGATAAAAAAAAGCCAATCCAAGCCCAAAACAACATCAAACACTACTAGAGTCAAAACAATAGATTTTTCCAGTAGATTCTTTCTGCACACAAGGACATGAAGTTTCATATAATTTCTTTTTGTCTCATCATTTCTTCTATGTGTTTTTGACCATATGTTCAGTATTCATATCATGAGATGGAATTTCCAATTTACAAGAAAACTTATCAGAAATGAAAGAGTTTATAGACCCTGAATCAAAAAACGCATTGGCATAATCTGAACAAACAAACAGTGTACTTGATACTTCTTCATTCGATGGCCCAACTGTTGAGTCAATAAGGTTTTCTTTATGACTTTTCCATTCCTTCTTGTTTTGAAAATCACAAACAGCTTATCTTTAAGGAAAATTTATTTTATAAGGAAAATCGCTTTTATAAGGAAAATTGCTTTTATAAAGAAAATCACTTTTATAAGGAAAATTGCTTTTATAAGGAAAATCTCTTTTGTAAGAAAAATTATCCTTATCAAATTTTCATCCATATTTTTATTTATGTATAAGATTCAGATTCATTTCTATATTCTCGGAATTATTTGAAACTTTGAAATGATGTATTCTGTTTTAGGATCCGAATTCTGGTTGAGAACTGTAATAAAGTTTTATTCCGAATTCCGGATATGAACTCTGATTAAGTTCTACTCCGAATTCAGGATACGAATCCATATGAAGTTCGACATTGAATTCTCATTACAAATTCTGATGAAAAATTCTCATTACGAATTCTGATGACGAATTGTCATTCTGAATGCTCATTCCGAATTCACCTATTAAACTGAATCTGATCATCTTTTTTTTATACAGTCCGAATTTATTTAGACAACGAAAATTATTTTTTATTTAGACTCCGAACTTTCTTTTTGCTTACCCTTTTATAATTTTTCGAAACTTTGATATTTTTTGTTACACTCCGAACATTGTTATTCAGAAATTTGTCATTCCGAACATTCTTATTCCAAATTTTGGAATTCCGAACATTGTGATTATGAACTTTTTCTACTAACAAGTTTGTGTGCCAAAGGTTATTTTATGTATGGCAGGAGTAAATGTTGGTTCAATTGATAATCTAAATCCTACAAGACCACCAATCATTGATGGTAATGACTATGAGTACTGGGGAGATCGAATGAAAACTTTTGTTATCAATACTGGAGTGGACAACATTGTTATGCTTACTGGAGATTATAAAATTCCTGAAAAGGAAGTTAGAACTTTTACTAACCAGGAAAAGCAAGAGTATCAACTCAATTATAAGGTACGTAATACTCTACTGTGTTCAATGACTAGAAATATATATAGGCAAATTTATTCTTGTGAAGCAGCTAATTGTATCTGTAAGAAGTTAGAGGTTACACACTTTGGAACTTCTAAAGTGATTGAGACTAGGAGAGCTATGCTTAGAGATGAATATCATGGATTCAATTTTCCTTATGGTGAACCAATCTGTATTGCTCAACAGAGATTTATGACTATTGTCAACAGTTTACAGTCTATGGGAGAAAAAGGGTTAGGAGATGAAGCACTTGTGGATAAGATAATTGATATCATGTCTAATGAGTGGGAATCCAAAAGAACTGCTATAGATGAGAACCGGAAGGTCACTCAAAGTTTGCTTGATGAGTTATTTGGGACTCTTCTCCAACATGAAACTAAAATGAAGAGAGATGCTGACAACATCAAAAAGAAAAATGGAAATGGTACCGTTGCTTTTACAACAACATCAAATCTTATGAAAGCTAAGACTCCTGAGAGAGTAACCAGATCCAAGTCTAAGAAAATAGTTGTTCAATCAGATTCTAGTGAGAGCGAAATATCAGAAAATGAATTAGAAAATCTTGCTCGAAGGATGAACAAGATAGCTGGTCCGAAAAATTTCCAATCCAACTATAAGAAAAAGGATCGGAAAGATAAGAAAGATGGATAAGTTACTTGTTATGAAAGAAAGAGAGCTGGACATGTTAGACCAGATTTCCCTTTGCTCAAAAAGAAAGAAAGGAAAGAAAGGCATTCAGACAGGAACAGAAAGAAGTATTATAAATCCAAAGCTAAGAAGGTGTTGAAATCCAGTGACACCTGGAGTGCCAGTGGTGGTGATTCTTCAGATGAATCTTCTAATTACGAATCTTCAGGACAGAAGAATCTTGGTCTTATAGCCAGATTACCTATTGATAATCATTGTTTTATGTCTGAGGTACGAAATTCTGAATCATTGACCAATGTTTCTTTAAATTATAATAATAGTAAGTATTATAACTCTTCTGATGAAGAATCCTCTTCTAATGAAGAAAATACATTACCTACTTATGAAGAAGTCTCTAGGTTTGTTGAACTTCTTGAAATTGAGAATTCTAAACTCAATAAGAAACTTGATAAGCCAAACTCTAGGAATGTTATTCTTACAAAAGAGATATCAGATCTTTCTAAAGATCATTATAGGAAAAATGCTGATTATGAAAGTATTTCAAAAAATCTTGAGGAAGTAAGTTCTGAGAAGAACAAACTTTCTATTGAGTTAGAAAAAGTAATTTCTAAGAAAATTTCTTTCGAGCCTAGCTCTAGTTCTAAAACTAATGATTTTGAGGATAAAAACTTGGTTATAAAACTCATTTCTGAAATTTTTTCCTTAAAGAAGTGTTTATCAAACATTACCCATGGTAAGGAAAATTTTGATAAAATGTATTCCCAAATACGACCTTTAAGAAATAAATCCAGATTTGGTTATACCCATGCAAAACCATTTTTTAGTAACAATTATTTTGTTCCTCAAAGTGCCCCATTTTGTACTAAGTGTGAATGTGGTGGTCACTGGGTAAAGAATTGTTCCTTAAACAAAAACCAATCCTTAGGATTTCACAAATCTTACTTTTCCAAGAAGATGTGGGTACCTAAAATTTTGTTATCTAGTAATCTCGGATCCAAACAAGTTTGGATTCGAAAAGTCTAATTTTCTTCTTGATTTCAGGAAAATAAAGAGTGTACCAGCAACAATACATGGTACATGGATAGTGGATGTTCCCGGCACATGACTGGAAACAAAATCTATTTTGAAAATATTATCAAAATGAAAGGAGGAAAGGTAACTTTCGGAGACAATGCTAAGGGAGAGATTTTTGGTATTGGTAATATTGTTCTTTTAGGTAAAAATTTGATTTCAAAAGTTATTTATGTAAAGGGTCTTATGCACAACCTCATTAGCATAAGTCAGTTATGTGATGAAGAATACCTTGTGAATTTTAGGAATGATAGGTGCTTAGTTCACAATTCCAAGGAAGAATTTATTCTCTCAGCCAATAGGCAAGAGAATGTTTAAAATTTGAACCTAGAAGACCTCAGGAGCCAATATTTACCTTGCCTAAGTGCAACGAAAGATCATTCCTGGTTATGGCATAGAAGACTAGGTCACTGTAACCTTAGAAACCTATGTAAACTCTATAAGAAGAAACTAGTTAAGGATCTACCGGAGCTTAGATTTGATTCTTCTAAAGTTTGTGATCCTTGTCAATATGGAAAGAAACATAAATCTAGTTTTAAATCAGTCGGTGAAGTCTCAACAACTGATACATTATAGTTAGTGCACATGGGTCTTTTTTGGTCCAACATAAACTGGAATTATTGAATACAAATACTATGTGTTTGTTCTAGGTGATGATTACACTAGATTTACTTGGGTTTATTTTCTATCAAAGAAATCTGAAGCTTTTTCCTATTTCAAAAGTTTTAGAGCTCAAGTTAAAAATGAGAAAAACCTTCCATTGAAAATGATTCATAGTGATAATGGAGGAGAATTTCAAAATTCTGATTTTGAAACTTTTTGTAGTAGAAAAGGTATTAATCACAATTTTTCAGCACCTAGAACTCCTAAAAAAATGGTGTAGTTGAGAGAAGAAATAGAATTCTTCAAGAGATAACTAGAACCATGTTGAGTGAATATTCTATAGCTAGACATTTCTGGGCTGAAGCTGTACGTACTGCTTGTTATACTATAAATCGAGTTTTGATTAGACCTTTTCTTAATAAAACCCCTTATGAGTTATGGAATGGTAGAAAACCAAGACTATCCTACTTCAAAGTTTTTGGTTGCAAAGTATTCATTTTTAATAATAAAGATAACTTACATAAATTCCCACCAAAATCTGATGAAGGAATTTTCTTAGGTTATTCCACAACATCTAAGGCTTATAGAGTTTTTAATAAAAACACTTGTACTATTGAAGAAATAGTGCATGTAAAATTTGATGAGTCTGATCCTTTTGTTTTTAAACAATCCCAGCCTACATACTCAGATGTGTTTTCAAAAACTGATTATCAACCTTCAATAAAAGAACCTTCTGATAAGGAAATTTTTCATGAAGATACTTATGAAATATTTACCCTAGAAGACTTTCTACCCTATGTTGATGAACAGGATTTTCAAAAACCAAATCAGATGTTTCTTAAAAATCATCCCAGTGATAGTATCCTGGGTGATGTAAATCAAACTGTAAGGACTAGAAGTTCCTTAAGAAATGAAGTAGAACATCTATCATTTCTTTCCCAATTAGAACATAAAAGCACTGATGAAGCTTTAGGTGATGGTGATTGGATAAAAGCTATGTAAGATGAACTAAATGAATTCAAAAGGAATAAAGTCTGGACTTTGGTTGAAAGACCTAAGGAAACTTCTGTAATTGGAGTAAAATGGGTTTTCAGAAATAAATGTGATGAAAATGGAGTCATAGCATGAAATAAATCTAGAATTGTTTCTAAAGGATATAACCAGCAAGAGAGAATAGACTATGAAGAAACCTATGCTCCAATAGCTAGACTTGAATCAATCCGTATTCTACTTTCCTTTGCAGCATTCTTTAATTTTAAACATTTTCAAATGGATCTGAAATGTGCTTTTCTTAACGGTTATGTTCAATAGGAAGTTTTTGTTGAACAACCTCCGGGCTTTGAAGATACAAAACATCCTGATCATGTTTTCAGACTTACCAAAGCTCTGTATGGTCTTAAACAAGCCCCACGAGCATGGTATAATAGACTCACTGGATTTATGCTTCAAAATAAATATGTTAAGGGAAATGCAGATCCAACCCTTTTTATAAAGAAAGATAAGAAAAATGTTTTGATTGTTCAAATTTATGTTGATGACATCATATTTGGTTTAACTCAAAAAATCTTTAACCAATTCTTTTGCATGTTTAATGAAATATGAGTTTGAAATGAGTATGATGGGTGAGTTAAATTTTTTCCTTGGTTTTAAAATTTCTCAAAAACGAGAAGGAACCAATATATATCAACATAAGTATGTTAAATATCTTCTCAAAAATTATGGTTATGACAACACTAAGAGTATAATTACTCCCATTGGTACCTCAAACTCTTTAGAACTTGATGAAGCTGGGAAATTAGTAGATCAAACAAATTTTAGAGGAATGATAGGAAGTTTACTTTACTTAACAGCTAGTTGACCAGACTTAATGTTTTCAGTATGTTTATGTGCAAGATATCAATCCAATCCTAAGGAATCTCACTTAAAGGCCGTAAAAAGAATTTTTCGCTACCTTAAGGGAACCATGGATTTAGGATTATTTTATACTTCTGGAAATGATTTTTTTCTAAAAATCATTTCTGATGTGACTTTGGTGGATGTAGAATGGATAGAAAGTGTACATCCGGAACATGTCATTTCCCAAGAGATTCGTTAGTTTCTTGGTCATGCAAGAAGCAACATTATGTAGCACTTTCCACCGCTGAAGCCGAATATGTAGCAGCTGGAAGTTGTTGTGCTCAAGTGTTGTGGATGCAACACACACTCACTGACTATGGCTTGAGTTTTACTAAAACTCACATTTTTTGTGATAACACAAGTGACATTGCCCTTAGTAAGAACCCTGAACATCACTCTCGTGAAAAACACATAGATATTAGGCATCACTTTCTTAGGGATCACACACAAAAAGGAGATATTATTCTTCAGTTTATCGGACCGCAAGATCAACTTGCTGATATTTTCACAAAATCATTGCCTTCTGATAGATTTGAATACATTAAACAGAAGTTAGGAATGATAGTCGTAAGGTAATCTTTCTTAAATCAACATCCTATTGAAAAAGTCTCCTTACAGTATTAAACATCCTTTTATAGGGGGAGTACATTTGATTTTGAAAGTAATAAATTTTTTCAAAGACAGTTTTTCACACTTTTCGGAACTAAATTTCCTGAATTGAATTACCGGAACTAAAATTTCTAGAATGGATATGTTCATATAGAAGACTTCTTGAATCAAAAAAAACATCGTATTGAACACTTCCGGAATGGGAAATTTCGTACTGGTATTTCCATAATGAGATTTTCATACAAAGTCTTTCATAATGATTTTTTCGTACTGGAATTCTTATAATGTTTTTCGTACTGATTTTTCCATACTAAGTTTGTTTTTCATAGTGAGTTTTGTTTTTTTAGTTAATTTTTCTTCAAATGTTATCCATTACGAATAATCCCCCTAAGCCAATCCGAAAGGTATGATTTCCTTACTCAAGTTTTTCGTAGTCATACTTTACTTGCTGGAATTTTCTTATATTTTGTTTTCGGATTATAATTTTCTTAAATCATTGTTTTTAATAAATCCTCAAAAGATCGGATTCAAGTTTTCATGAGAATTGGTTTTTGACCGTCAGATATGATCTCAGCTTGTCACAATCGTTCGATCAACCGTGGAAGTTGAACCGTTTTCTCGTTGCCTATATAAAGGGGACCCCAAATGGTTGTCCCACATCGGTTTTCAAGCTCCAGCGTCCCGATTCTCTGCCTCTCAATTTTAAAGCCGTTCCAAACTTCATATTTCTCCGTTCCAAACTTCTCAAAGGTCTTCAGATCCGAATGTCTGTGGAAGTATCTTCTCAAGACATGTCTTCCTCTAAGCCAATTTCAAAGTGGTTAGTATATATAGAAAGGCTGGTTCATCCTGATTTCATCAACAAGTATGACTCAATTGTATCCAAGAATATTAAGCTTAATGGATGGGAAGATGTTGTTGTGTCGAAACCTGAAAATCAAGATGAAGTCTATTTAGATTTTCTTATAGATTTTTATGAGACACTCTACTTTCTTATGGAAGATGGAAGAGAAAAGTTGTCTTTTAAGTCTTATGGTAAGACATATAAGCTTTCATATTCAAAGGAAGCTAGCTTGGTAGGGCTGAATAATGAAGGAGAAGCTAAATTTATATCCCATGTGTTGCCGGATTCAAAGGGTATCTTCGACAAGGAAAAAGCATTAAAAACTCTCAGACTGGAAGATGACAAGGCTCTGAATATTGCTAATTTATCTACAAATTTTCGAATTCTAGAATTATGGGTACAAGGCCTTATTGTACCGAGAAAGGGTGACAAAGATAGTTTGAAGAAGATTGAGATCTACATACTAGATTTTCTGTTAAATCAGAGGAAGTTTAACCTGATGAAGCACATTCTCATTACTCTTGAGAATGTTAAGAAAGGGAATCTGAGAGCTCAGATCATAATGTATCCAGAAATCCTCTCAAAGTTGATAGTTCGGTGCCTTGAGTATTTCAAAGAGGCTTGCAAGTCTAAGACAAGAGTTTTCAATATTATGTTGGTGAGTGATGGAACTCTCAAAAGGATGGATGTAGCCTTTGATAAGAAGACTGGTCAGTTTATTGATTTACCTGATCAAGAAGAAGTAGTTCTGAAAGTTGCTGATCCGGAATCCTCTAAGCCAGTATGGAAGAGAAAGTTGAAAGAAGTTGAAGTTCAAGCAGATAATCCCATGTCTATGGAAGTTCATTCCGCACCTCCAAAACCAATGAATATGAATGCATACTCAGATGAGCTAGTTTCTAAATGGAGGGAGATCAAATAAAAAAGAGTGCAAGGGGAGCCTCAGTTTGGCTTGGATCCTGCGGAGGCTAAGGCCTTGAAGGAAAGAACTGTGGATGAACTAGAAAAACAAGTCAAAGAAAAGAATCTTAAGAAGAAGTTGTCTGAAGCAGAGGTAGCTCAGGCATTGTTGAAGTTCAATGAGATGGTTTCAGCAAATATTCTTGTTCCGAGATCCTTTTCCTTGGACTCTCTTCCTGAGACTCCAGGAAGAAATTTCGTCGCTCCGGAAGAAGTTGTTGCTATGACTACTGAAGAAGTAGAGCAAATTGATCGAGTGGAAGAGGAAGAAGATGTAGCTGAAGGCAGTGGTGAAACTGAAGATGTTTTGAAACAAGTAGATGATTATAAGGGGACACCTTCGGAACATCTGTCACTCCGAACATCAGAAGAAGAATCTTCAAAATTAGTCACTCCTGGAAATGATGACCAGCATGGAGAAGCTGAAGTAGCTTATCATGCAGAAGAAGAACAACTTCTACATGATGTTTCTCAAATGGAGAACGTAGAGGATGTAGCTCAAAAAGTTTCTGATGATGAAGACAATATTATTCAAGTGACTGATAGTGAAAAAAGAACTCCAGAACAAGATTCTATTACAAAAAGAGACAAGGGAAAGAAAATTCTTGCTGATACTCTGAGCTCAGTAGTGGTGAAGAGAAAGGAAGTTGTTAGTTCTTCAAAGAGAAAGCTTGACCTAGTTGAAGAAGAAAATTCTCCAAGTAGAGTCTCAGATTTGGAGTCATCTTTGTTAGGTCATGACTTTGTTGTTCAGTCTTTAAAGAAGTTAGTAGGTTCTATTTCGACCTTCTCAAGCATTGATTCAAGATGTCAGATGCTCCAACATGCTTTGAATCAGAAATCAGACCCCATATCTATGGTTCTGGATAATTGTGTTGAGATAGAAGCCCAATTCATATCTTTCTTTGTCGGCTATGAATCCCACAAAAGATCTTTCAAGTGGATGTCTAGTTGGTCAAGGAAGACTATAGAAGAAATGAGGCTCTTTGATGAATTTCAAGATAATGTGAAGGATGCTTTTGATACTGAGGACAGGAAGATAAATGATCTAACTTCTTCCTTTGAAGAGAAATGGAAAATGAAAAGAATTTATGGATTCAAGAAGTCAGAGATCTGAATGGGAAGCTAAATTCTGTCTCTCAAAATTGGAACTATGAAATGGATCATCAGATTGAGTTTGATGAAAATTTCAAGGCTCAGGAAGAAAAGATTAAAGCTCAAGAAGAAAAGCGTCAATCCCAGGAAGAAAAGATTGAAGCCCAAAGTGCAAGAATTATTGTGTTAGAGAAGCAAGCTGAAGAACATCATAAAGACTTAAAGAAGATAAAGACTATTCTAAAGGGTCTCATGGCGAAAGAGAAAGATCCTAAATAGACATATCCGATCTTTTTTTGTACCTTAACTCTTTTGTTGTTGAAATTTTTAAACATAATAGAAATTGTGCTTCCCCATTTTTTTCTCTTATTACTACTAATTTTTCAGGTACTTTTTTATATTTTCCATTCCCTCGAATTCTTTTTGAAAATCACAAAGGGGGAGAAGGAAAAGAACTCTAAATAAAGGGAAAAACAATCTTAACAAAGGGTGAGAAAGAAAACAAACTCTAATAAGATTTTATCAAAGGGGGAGTTTCTCATTAAAGAAGACATTCTTATTCGTAATGAAATATCATTACGGAAATCTAGAATACGATATTAGAGTTTCAGAGCCTAAGGGGGAGTTAGTCGTATTCATCTACATCCGTAAGAAAAGGGAGATAACCCTTAATGTTTTCTTTCTTCTTAAAATTAATTTTTCATAAGGATGTTTGGGCTTTCCAAAAGGGGGAGATTGTTGATTCAATAAGGTTTTCCTTATGAATTTTCCATTCATTCTTGTTTTGAAAACCACAAACACCTTATCTTTATGGAAAATTGCTTTTATAAGGAAAATCACTTTTATAAGGAAAATTTCTTTTATAAGGAAAATCGCTTTTATAAAGAAAATTTCTTTTATAAGGAAAATCTATTTTGTAAGAAAAATTATCCTTATAATATTTTCATCCATATTTTTCTTAAGTATAAGATTCGGATTCATTTATATATTCTCAGAATTATTTCAAACATTGATATGAAGTATTCTGTTTTAGGATCCGAATTCTTGTTGAGAACTGTAATAAAGCTTCATTCTGAATTCCAGATACGAACTCTGATTATGTTCTACTCCGAATTCAGGATACGAATCCTTATGATGTTCGACATCGAATTCTCATTACGAATTCTGATAACGAATTCTCATTACGAATTTTGATGATGAATTCTCATTCCGAATGCTCATTCCAAATTCACCTATTAAACAGAATCTGGTCATCTTTGTTTTATACACTCCGAATTTATTTAGACACCGAAAATTATTTTTTAGTTAGACTCCGAACATTCTTTTTTTCTTTCACTTTTATAATTTGTCTAAACTTTTATATTTTTTGTTACACTCCGAACATTCACTCCGAACTTTTCAATTAGACTTAAAACGATGTCGTACATTCTGTTACACTTGTTTTATCATTAAATGATGTCGTCTATTCTATTTTAAACTAACCATTGGTTAAGTTACAAGTGTACAGGTCCCTCCGATTTGTAAGGAATTTATGACCGTTGGAAAGGAGGCTGACCTTGCCTAAAAATAGGAGCTCATTTGAAAGATCTCACAACTAATGGATAACTTCTTCGACATCATGCATACATGCTGTTGAAGTGATTTATAGAGAGAGAGGATCTTATTAACTCTCAAAGGTTCGTGTGAATCCGAATTTTGGTGATTACATTCGAGGACTTCCAGGGATAGGAAGACAGAGGTTTCCAACACCTTGAAGTTGAGGGCTTCCTTGCTGAGGAAGACATAGGTTGCCAACTACCTTGAAGTTGAGGGCTTTCGGGGATAGCACGACAGAGACTCCGATCTTTGTATCGAGGGCTTACCCTGGTGTGGGTAAGAAAGACTTTCTTGAAAGTATAAATCAAGGGACCTTTATCCAAGGATGGTGGATACCCTTCTCTTTGGGTTAAAAGACTTATATCTTGTAACTTGTAGTTTTACTACTTGATTGTTTCCTCAACATCTTTTATTATAAGGAAAGTTTAACTTTCTTATACTTCCTTACTCATACTTTGTTTAATTTAGATTCTATACAATTTAAGGTAGAATCTCATATTGTAATCTTTGGCTATGTTTCTATTTCCAGAACCATATTTCCGGAACCTACTTTTAGAATCTCCTTCCAAGTTTTCATTTGGTATTAGAGGTGTTGTTTATTTTCTTAGTTTAAACTTTGTTAAACTTATCCCTTTACTTTGCTTAAGGAAACCATAGTTATTCGTAACTAACTTTAAAGGTTCCAAAGGAATTTTTAAAGTATACAATTCACCCCCACTCTTTTATATTGAGCATCTAAATCATTATTTCAATCCTACACCAACATCTGCTGAAGTAGTTACAAAGGATTTCACCACCCCTTTCTGCTTGTAATCTGGCTGCTTTATATCAGTTGAGTTCTTCTCTAGACACTCTTTTATATAATGTCTCATTTCATTACACTTAAAACATTCTATCGATGGATTTTCATTTCATTATTGATCATCTTCCTTAAAATTATGAGCAATATGACCAGACTTACCACACCAGAAGCACTTTCCAGACTTTAACAAACATTCTCCGGGATGCTTTTTACCACACTTCTCACAAGATGGATATTAATTTTTCTTACCTCAAGGCTTCATTGATGAATTATTCCTATTTTTTTCCAACTGGTCCTCTTATTATGTTGCTTTTCAAAGAACACTTGATCATCTGCAAACTCCACTTCCACCTTCTCTTCACATAGAAGAAGTTTTTCATAACTTTTGAACTCACGAGAGGCTAACGCTCTTCGATATCGTGGCTTCAGTCCTGTGTAAAATCGATTTATCTTAATATAAAGATCTCAGATAAATTTTGGTGCATACCTTGCCAGTGGAGTGATCTTTGCTTCATAAGGAGCCATTGAGTCATCCTTCTTCCTTAATTCTAGGAATTGTTTTTCTATCCTAAGATGAACCACCTTAGGAAAATATTTCTCAAAAAACATACCTATGAATTTATCCCAATCAAGAGCATCAATATCCTCACTATCCATGATATCTATCACCATTGACCACCACTGATCAACATCACCTTCAAAACGATAAACATTATGACTAAACGTTTGATGTTCTGAACACCCCATGACATCGAAAATCATTTGCAGTGTTTTAATCCATCCTTCTTCTAGCACCGGATCAGATGATCCTCTGAATTATGGGGGATTTTGCCTCATGAAATGCTCCACTAGTGACATGTTCCTATGTGTTTGATCTAGCTGATCCTGTGAATGGATACCACCATCATTTATATCCTAAATCAATTATGCCATCACTGCTACAAACTGTTCATTTCCGATTCCAACCATCTTAGGTTGCTGATTTAGAAGGTTTTCTTCCTCCTAATGTCGTCCCAACATAGCTGCCTTGTTTCCTCTACAGAAAACCATTATGAACACAGAAATATTTTAGGCAAAGCAACATGGTAATCTATAAATGCTATATAAATTCAATCTTAACATAAATTAATTTATGAAAATTAATTTAAAAATATTATAACTCCTAATGTTGTCTAAACTGACCTATGATACCAACTATAAGGACCCAACCTTAAACCTTACATAATATTTAATTAAATGAATAATTCAAATAGAGGATCTATTCAGGTTTAGAGTTTTATAGAATTAGTACATAAATATTACATCTCAAAAGATTACAAAGTAGACACTCATACGTAGTTTCCATTTTTTTCATAAAATAAAAACTCTAGAAAAAAGAGTTAAATCTAGTTCCAGGTTTTTAGACAGAACGACTTTTCCTGGATCCCATCTTTGACCCTATTCCACATTATTTCATGTGAAAAAAATTTCCAAAAATTTAGAAGAGCATAAAAATCTTAGTAAGGGATAATAAAAGAAAAAAATTTGATAGTTTTTAAAAAAAAACGGGTGAACCATGAATACTTTATCATAAGTAATACTTTTCACCTTTATGAAGTTGTAAATACCTTTCACTGAATAAAATTTCTTTACATACCCTTTTTTAACCAAAATATTACCATAAAACCCATATAAAGAACACATAACATATAAAGGTAACTTGGGACAGAGAGATACTATAATGAATAACCATACGGTCAATTTCCACACATATCACTAAATGGAATAGCCATAAGACCGAATTACATACCCTATACATTGGATGTTATAACTTAACCACTCGTCCTGGTATTCACGGCACCACCCTTCATTTGGTTTATCACGTAACCACCCTTCAAATGTCCAAGTATGAAGATAAAATCATAAGACATAAAACAAATATTAAAAAAAACATTTCCACATTTCAATCACAATATATCTATTAAATATATTAACATAAAAAATACATTATCAAAACCATTTTCAATACCAATATACATAAAAGATTATATGGTATTTATTTTCTTTTAAAAACATTACTGCTTGTTGAGGAAGCCAAATATCAAATAATACTCGCAGCGGTGGAAAAGTTCATTGTCACCGCTTATGTTAAATGAAACATTCCTTTTTTTCATTTAGTAAAACGCTTCAAAGAAAAATATTCCCTTTGAAAATACAAGGGTGTTTATACAGTGTATAAAAGAAAGTCATGTATTAAAACAAAATATCCTTCAATGAAAGGAGATTGAGACGAAGTCCCTTTCAAAGATCATTTTGTAAATAAAATAGAAAGCTTATGTGTATTCAATATAAGCTCACATAAAGAAATTTTATATAAAATATAAGATAAAAAAAATTCATTTCTCACATAATCAAATAACGACATAAATAAGAATGTTAAGTTCAACCCAAGGAATGAGAATTGGGTTAATAAGTTCCCTTACATCTTGTCCGACTTGACCTGTTCATTACTTAATGTACGGAATAAATAACTTATGTTAATTTATACCTGATTAAGAACATTTATAAAGTCTATTATTACTTTTATATTACTTATTACCAAGTTATAAACATTACATAGTCATTTATGTTAATAACGGTTGATTTGTCTAGATTTGGTACATGAGTCAAAAATGGAATTCTTATAATTAAATGATGTAAATGTTGTCAAATATCCATTATCTACATAATTATAATCATGATGTAGATATTATATATATCATATATATCCATTATATATAGGTATTTATAATAGTACATAACATTTAGATGTATGAAATGAAATGCACCGTTCATTGAGATGGTAAGTCATACGTACGCATGAACGATATTTCCATTTCTGTTTCTTATTTTAATGGAATTAAAACATAATTATACATAATTATATTATAATTACATTATAATATAATATATAATGTCATTAACTCCATCCTTTATGTGTTCCACGTAAGGCATGAATGAGTCATATCATTTTGAGGGGGTGATAGTCTGCACTTCCTTTAATGAGATTTTCGTGTTTACCCATAATGGAAACCATAAAAGCATGCAATAAAAATAAATTATATAATCATAAAGAAAACATAAACAAAAAATATATCATATATAAATACAGTTCCATCATACTGGCCACCATGAGAGGTGGTTGGAGATATTTGAACAATCATCGTTTCGTGAGGGTTTAGTTTTCCATCCAAAGAATCATTATGTTATTCATCCATTAGATAGAGGTGTGTGTAAGTGTAGTTAGAATATTTCTCATAAAAAATCCTAATATATTTAGGATACTTGTGTTGTTACAAAAAAAATAATAAAAAGAGTTTAGGGGTTGGATAAGTAAAATAAAATAAAACAATTTAAGAGAAACTTTTACCTTTAATTTGGGTAACTCCCTTTGGTTTGAACCAATGGACTTCTTGAAATGCCTTCTACCTAAGCTAAGGATTATAAGAGGAGTATAGGGAAGTAGGGAGCTTAATTGGGCAGATTTTTGACAAGCCAAAAGCCTTGAGAGGTGTGAGGAATTGGTTAGAAGTGGTCTCCTTTTATAAGGGGGAGGAGGGGCTCATTAGGAAAGTGTGATGATATTATTTTATTATATAATGATATTCGATTTAAAACGATCCAAAAATCATGAAATTAGAAGATAAGATGAATCATGGTCGAAATAAAACCATAAAATAGGAATTGGATTGGTTTTGGATAATATTTTAATCATTATAATCTTATTTATTTAAATCATTTATTAATGAGGTAAATACTCCATCATTATTGTGTCATAAATAATCTAATTTATTCGATGTCTAAAAATTATAAAAAAACTACCATGATGTATGAAATCTCCTTATATTTCCAATGAATATTTATAGTCCAAAATAAAGTTTATATAACACCATATAAAAACTAATTTACTAAAAGATTTGTGTTTATGTCATTTTTGCCATTACATTAAATTAATTAATCTAAAGTGTCATTATCATTCATAAGTGGCTCCATGTGGTCCCCAAATAGACACAAATATTACCATGGTCTTTGATTACTCGTCCAATAATGTTTTGACAAGTGTTAAGGTAATTTTGAATTATTATAATAATTTTTAACCTTGAATTACCCTATTTACCTTTAATCGCGGTAAATAAAAGTCAAAAGTTACTATTCACAAAAAAATATTTTCATCTTATTGAACCACATTTTTCCTCATGATAACAACCATGTATGTCATATTTTTGAAATTCAATTCACAGAAGTGATAAAATTTCTTTTAAATGAAAATGTCAGTTTTTTTAACTACTACAAAGTGGTTTCACTATTCATCCAAAATTGAAGTTTTTCGGAAAAATAAAAAAAATTCAGCCTAAGATATATTTAATATTATGAATTCAAAAATGATGTCTATTTTTTCAAATTCAAAATATAGAAGTTTCATTAATTAATTCTAAAATTAATTCCCATTATCAACACCAATAGCGTGTTTTTAACATACAATAACTACCAAAAGATTGATACTTGTTTATGTACAATTTCAATGAAAAATTAATTCCATCGACCAACATTGGATTAAATGGTAAAAATATATTCTAATTGCACTTTAAAACCAATTAAAAATATAATCTAACCATATAAATAAATTACATTAAAATGCAGTTTTGAATTAAAATACAATATTTTTCAGTATTAATTAAAAATGAACATTATCAAAAAAATTCCAAAAAATTACCCAATGTAAAATTTGACGTCCCTATTATAAATAAGGATTTTATTTAGTCAAATATAATATATTAAACTGAACAAAACTATATTTAATGAGGGTTCACCATTAAAAGGCGGCAAATCGACGTTTTAATGTAAATTTTTCTTAAAATTAGATTCATTAATAATTTAAGCCTCTATTTTTTTGGATAAATGTAAATATATTTAACAAAAAATTATAATCATATTTTAGTTAGTTTGGTTCATTCCCACCAATACAATTACTAGGAGTTAACTACTGTTTATAATAATAATAATATATTATTTGTGTGCAACGTAAGATTTCAAAGAACCATGTTGTTGCGTATCGGGTATGGTATTGAACATAGAAATCCCTTTTAAGTAAAATTAATATTTAATTCATAATATTAATAAATATGAAATATGTCTTATTCTTTATTTACCTGGTATGTTACACTTCCCTTGCACATTTTTGTACTAGTGATCTATCGTATTTATCTAAAACCCTAAAACCTAACTTTTCTAGAAGATTTTAGGTTTGGGGGTTAATGAGTGTTTGAGTTCCAATCAATGGTGGTGGCTAATCAAGCATTGAACAATGAATATGAGGATGGTGGTCTTTAAACATTTTCCCATATTATTAATTTTTTATTTGTGTATGTTGACTTTCCAAAGTGGTTTTTTTGTTTCTTTCAATTTGATTATGTAATTTGATTTGGGCCATTTATTAAGGTGTGAGAAAATTCAAGGAAGTAGTTGCGTTCATTTATTACATGAGGTCAAATCTAGGGCTATCCTTGGTGCTTTCTGAACCCTTGAAAATGGTGAAATAATTTATGTAATGTTGATATAAGGGAAATATGAGAGATAATGGGATGTGATTTGTAGACAACAATGTGGAAATTGATAAAAGGTAAATTTAATTAATTATTTGTTGAATTTTTTGAAAGTCCTAAGGGTCCTGAAATTTAGAAAAATTTATGTTTTGGAATTTGATCTGGTATATATTTTAAAATGATGTATATAATGTCTGAATGTGGGAAATGTTTTTGAATGTTGTTTTGACCAAAATATGATTTTAAAATGCATTTTTCATATGATATTTCAATTGATGATGTGAAATGGGGGTGTGGTCCCTTTCTTAAAAAAAATTCAAATTAAATGTTTTAAAAGTGGAAAGGAAGCCTAAAGACATGTTTTAGTTTTATTTAAATAGGAAGGGTTTTATTTTTAAAGGGTGGAATTGAGATGAAGATAACTAAGTAATTTGACTGTGTGATATTTTTGAATCGTGAAATAAGTTGATATTAACTATTTCCCAGTTTAATCTAACATAAATGTGTTTTTGATATAACATTATACGTGTTAATGTGTTATTCCTTGTTAGTGTGATATTTATAATGGTTTATAATTTTAAATGATGAATATTTTTACTCGTTAGGGTCTATGTTTGTTAAATGTGTTATAGTTAAAGAAGCATGTTCACATGGGTTGATGGTACCTATGGAATTGGATGAAGGCTCCTCCCATGGGTCAGGTTTGGAAAAGTCTCTAAACACCACCCCTAGAATCCATGGAATAAGGAGCCGGATTGAGGATCTATTTCCCAAATAGTTTCATTTTATGAGACTACTAGGACTAATTTTCCATAGTATGTGTTATTTAAATAATGGTTGTGATGTTATACTGAGTCTCTCGACTTCTCAACGTCTAGTCATGTTATGATTAACAAACTGAGGTTTTTGGGTATGTTAATAAATGTTCATTTTCATATAAATATATTATTAAAAGTGTGTGTTGCCCTATATTTGATGTCTTGTGCGTCTAGTATGACCATAGTTAATTAAATGGTTGGTTTCTCCTAGATAATTAAAATATTGATTTGATATATTCTCAAATGCGACTCATATATATATACCATTATTTTGTATCTCAGTTTATTTATTTCACTGAGATTTTTTATACACTATAGTATAGAAATCTTATTTATATAGATACCCTTGGTGTTGTCCTACTGAGTTGTACTCCCACGCTCCTCAAGAATAAGCATATGTTACATACATAATGGTATGGGTTCAGGACATGCACATTGTGTTTGCTTCATTCATGGGTTGTTTGGTTAGAGAATGGGTTGTTTGGACTAGGATGGGACTTGGTTCAATTCTTGGAATCTTCAGTTGATTTGGTTTTGGGTACCATTTTATGACTATTTGACATGTAGTGTATTTATCATGTTTTTATAGAATTTTCTATTTGGTTATTTGTTATCATTTGTTTTATGCTTCCCATTTATTTTTTCATGATGGTTTTTATATCTATTGATATTATTTATACTATTTTTTACTCTAATAAAAGGGTATAATATTCTCAATATACCTTCATTGACTCACACTACTTGTTGGCAGCCTCTAGCGCATGAAGAGGCTTTCCTAAGGTCATGTGATGACCCAGCTTGAGGAACTGATTATAATGGGTACCAGGATGGGGACTTTATAATGTGGTATCTTACCACTTGTCTTTTTTTCTCACTATTTGTTTCATGGTAGATATGATACAAGGGTTTTTTCAGGATATGGAAATGATCTCATGCATACGTTCCTACAACCCAACATATAGGAAAAAACAAAATATTCCATGGGGTTGGAATTGTTGTTTGGTTATTTTCTTTTATGGAATACTATGATTTCCTCCTTGAGTGGTGCACTTGGGTGTGATATAATTGATTTATGAGGTTCTATCTCATATCCATTTTTGGAAAGAGAGGGTGTGTGAGGTCATGCATCATGCTTGGCACATAATCTTGAAAGGTTATCCATATGTTTCCCATTATTGGTAGTTCCTTAGGATTCATATGATAGTAGTGCACTTTACCTCTTATAGATTTTTATTACTGATATTCTCTTGAAATGTGTGATGAAGTAATTTTTTTTAATTGTGCATTTGAAAAAATAAGGATTTTTAAATGTTGGGTCAATAATTTTTTTTAAATGCTTGGGTTTTGAAATGGAATGTTTTAAAATGTTTTGAAAAGTGAAACCTCAATTTTTTTTATGGAATGCTTAAATTAAGTAGGTAAATGGTAAAGTAATTGAACTTTTAAAGGACACCGATGGTGGGTATACCTTACGATGGTTTTTGACCATATGTATGGGTGGTTTGGGTATTGAATGTTCATTTGTATGAGACCACAATTTTTGGGTTGGGAGGATTTGGTGGTTTTTTATGATTGTCAAAGAGGGTCCCTTGTTATAGCCTTGGTAGGGATATGGGTTTTGTCTTCTGAGATTATATCTAGTAATGTGATTACGCTGACCCTTGTGGGTCATGTTTATGTGGTATTATGTTGAACCTTATGGTTGGTACATTGGTCCTGGTATCTCTTGTGGGTTGAGTGCTTTTACATTGTGTTTTGGGCCCTAGAGTGGGCATTGGGATAATGGTTCTCATTTATGTGTGTGATTATCTTTTGTATAAATATTAGAGTAAAGGGTTTTTTGGTGTGTCAGATGAAGTTTGTTTAGATTGGGGATAAGATTATTTCCCGTGAGAAATGGTTGTTGAGGTTTTATGTGTATGGGTTATCGGAAGAGCCAATGTAATTTACTATTCAGGAATCTAGTTTTTGGATTTGGTATCATTTGACATTTTTTGTTACTTGTGATATGCGTCAATCGGGGTTTCTTCTGTTATTCAGTGTGTATATTATGAGGGATGTTTTGACTTTTTATGTGGAACAAAGAGAGAGTCTCCTAGTAAGAAATGTTTCCTAGAGGGATGAATGGGAAGGTTGATGGTCATAGTGATGTGAATCAAGTTGTGTACGTGAGTTGGATATCATGATAAATAGATGGTAGACTCAAGAGGAATAATGTAATGAAAGGGAATATTTATTCCTTGGATTCCTTCTCGAGAAAGAATCTATGTGATGATGGTAACAATAAGATAGGTTATTGAAGAACCATGACTTATTTTGGTGTCTAACCCATCTGTTTTGATGAAAATTAATGGAGGACATGGGGTTGAATATAGGATAATAAGAAAGGGGTGACCAAAGTTTGGATTTATTATTTGTGATGAAAGTGACACATGTGGTCATTGGGTCATATGGGTAGGCCTGTTTTTATTAAGGTTGGTTTGTTAGATGGGAAGGTTGGTAGTTACTTGTGTCCAATGAGGTGGAGAGAAAAGGAAGCATGGTTACAAATGTATGTGGGATTTGGTCTGATCATTAGCGATATACGTCCTAGGTGATCTAGAGTTTGGTTAAATGTGTAGAAAAATGAATATTTGAGACCTCAAGGACTTTGATGATGTCCAAATGTAGGAATGTGACTGGAAAGGAATGATTCTATTTGGTATGGGTGAAAAGGTGGCTCGAAATGAGTGCCATCCATTTTCTATGAATGCAATGTGTGAATTATGGTTGTGTGAAAAATCATTGGTTTATCCTTGTGGGGTAGATCGTTGTTCTTATGTTGTGAATCTTCAGGATCATGGTGAAATTACCTACTATGTGTGGAAGAAGTAGTGCCACATGAGACGTTGGTACACAACTTCTTTGTAGTGTGTTTTCAAATGGTGGTAAGTACAGTTACAAATCTCATTCGAGTGGTGAGGGATGAGAGTTAATGAGAAGTTCACGGATAGTGAAATCCGAAGACCATTAGAAAATTAAGAATCCCCAGGGTGGGAGGTGAAATTAGTGATGTGTAGTTAGTGGTGGTATTTATCGATGATTTTAGAATACTTTTAGCTATGGAAAATCATCCAAAATATATTGACATCCTCCCATGTATTCTAAGAGAGATATGGATTTATTCCAAGATTAAAAAATTAATTTTGGATGGAAATGGAGCCTCTTGGAATATATGCTCAAAGAATGGAATGTGTGTAGGAGCCATAAGATGGGGGGACACCATCGAACGATTATAGGAGAGGTCCTTAGGATGTATTAGATGATAGAAAATGCCATGGGTTCCATTATCATAAGCCAAAAAAAAGTGTTGAGTGATGATAGATTTATTTTTTCCATCGATGTAGGAAAACTATTTCCATAATTCTAGTTTCAGCATGTGATTGAAGAGTGAGCAACTTTGGTAGAAATTTCGTAAGGAAAGAAGTGAGAATGATACTCCTAAGTTGGGGTGTGGTATGTTAGTAATGTATGTATAGAGTAGACCATGGAGTGGGTGTGGTGGAATCAAGATGTCACGGAAAATCATGTAATATTCTGGGATGGGATCCTTGGGTAATTCCAGGTGGGGCATGGATGTGGTGGTAGATCTAATTGTGCAATGGAAATAGGCTAGTTCTAGTTTTAGAGGTGTTTTGAGTGTTTCATCAGTGATGTGTGGGTTGGGTCTATAGAGTGGACAATTGTTTATAGAGAGAGATTCTATGATGATAGGGTTTCATTAAAGATCGGGAATGACTCTGATACATGAAAACAGATAATGATGGCTTGCTGTATGTGAGAATTTGGCACGCCCAGGTAGAGGGGAAACCTACTAACTGTAGAAGATGGGGGCCAATAGAGTGAGTTAGTCATGATGGAAAAACTTATTTTAGTAAAAACAGGATGCATGTGGTGGGATACAGGCCACTATCACTTCAGGTTGGAATGTTATGAGCTCCCCGGTAATGTGAATGGGTTATGATGGAGAACTAAGTTACCCATTGTTGAGATATTGAAATAGGATGTCTGAAAAATATGGTTTTTTTAGGGAATTGATAAATAAAATATTTGGGAGGAATAGTCTAAGATGATGGGTTATATGAGATGTGAAATTTATCTGATATGTTATCAAAGATGAGTTGAGATTATATTGGTCTCTTTTCTATGGTGTAAATTCTTAAAACTAGTTGATGGTGGTGGAGAGGTAATGTTTATGGTTGGGAGAACCATATCATGAATCAGGCTAATTGCAGATTTGAGAAATATTATAGGTTGGATTGTCTCAGATGAGCATCATGTTAGTGCTTAATTTTTTGAATTAATTTTCGGTTCAGGATGAAACCAGTTGAGTACTGTGAGATGAAGATTATCCATGGAATATTCTATCAATGTTCAGATGTGTTGTGAGGTCATAGGATAATCAGTGGTTGATCAGTGTAAGCCAAGAAATGTGGATTTAATCTGGATGACCCTTCTAGTAATTTTGGGTTTGGGTCACTATTAGAGCTTTGAAAGAATGTGGTGAGATGAAAACAAGTAATTTGGGCCATGAATAATGGATAGAGTTAGACCAAGGGTTTTCTGGTTGGTTCTCTGAGGGGGAGGGGGTAGTTCCTGATAGTATATATTTTTACATTGGACCAATGGTGTTACCCAGACTATTCCATTGTGTTTAATGTGGGTATGGATAGTTTTGAGTTAGTTTTATCCTTAAGGAGTTGTGAGTTTGAGGATTTGGACTATGGAAGATATTTCTTTGGGTAAAACTACTACCTTGGTCTGAGTGTGGTAATGGAATGGACATGTACATAAGGATTCTTAGGGCATGAATGTTGATAGAGGATCTTCGTTACCCACCTTATGGTCATAGTGGATCAATACATATTTGAAGTGTTGCTCAAGTAAGAGACACTATAAAGTGGGATGGTTTTATGATCCTGACCATTTGAAAAGGTACATACTATATAAAATTTTGGTTAAACTTCCATTTTTAGTTATAATGAAGTGGTTATTTTTTGTGTGAGATGTTTTTGAGGGTGTTTCGGGGGTATGAGATTTGATTTGAAGATAAAGGAGGTCAAATATTATGAAACACATGGTTGGCTCATTTTTATTACAAACCGTTCACCTAGCCCAATAAATTTTTCATCTTGGGGAACCTTTCATAAAGAAGCTAGTTCATGGTTACCACATGATTTTAAAAACCCTGCGGGTGCATCTAGGAAACTATGCATCGTGGCCCCAATTGGGTATAGGAAGCCACACAGTTGATGCGCGGTCTGGCCCACTGTGCGTCCAAACTATACATCAATTAAAATGTTAAAAATTACAGTTTTCTCTCTAGGGATTTAAGGTTTCTGACCTTATATTATTCTATATTCCTACTCCAACAGTTTGGGTGATGAACCAAACCCTCCACGACCTCTAAGAGTTGACTCTTCTTCTGTTATTAAAAATTTAGAGTTCTTTTGGGTGATAATCAATGATCTATGTGATTATAAATCTCATATTCCCTCCTTTTTTCTCTATTAGGGTATTATAATCCCTCCACTTATTCTGAATCCCTTAAACCATCACTCATCTCATTGATTCTTTATAAGGTCATTAATGGGTGTCTGATTTTGAATAATGGGTGGAGGACAAAAAATTGTTTTTTAATGGACATCAGGTAGGTGGTGTTTAATATTTGTACCATAGTCTTGATGAATTATATGCATATGCGGGTTTTCCAATGTGTTTGCTTATTTTTCTTCCATATATTCGACTATGGAATGTGATTTGGGTCTTAGTTTGAGGTGTGAGACCCTTCATGAACCCCATTGGGTTTGTTGATGATGTGAGTCCAAACATAGTGCTACTCATGGGGCACACTAATAATATAAAAATGGATAAATAATTTAGAGAACGTCGAGATAAGGAAAATATTAGAGCTAATGTGTTTTGATTTGTAATTGTGAATGTGGGATTGGAAATATGGTAATGTTAATTGATTATATGTTTAATTTTTTGAAATTATAGTGAGGCATGAAATGGATTTTTTTTTATTTTGATCCATTCATGATTTTTAGATTTTTAATTTTTTTTTGAATGTGGGAAAAGTTTTCAATTGAGGTGTTCTCCCCAATGTGATTTAAAATGGGGTTTTTATGAGATTTCAATTGATGATGTGAAAAGGGTGTTTAGACCCTTTATTATAAGAAATGCATAATTCATTTTTGAAAAATTGAATGAAATACCTAGTACATATTTTAGTTTTATTTGATGTGGAAGTCCTCTATTTCTAATGGGTGGCTTCATGATGAATTTAGCTGAGTAATATTATTGTCTGGTGTTATTTTATTGTTAAATGATGTGGATTATAAATATTTACCAATTGAATAATTCTTTGGGATGTTTGGTATAATGGTATATGTGTTAATGGTTTAGGAATTTTTAGTGTGATATGTATAATGAGTTATAATTGTAATTGAGTATTTTTTAATGTTTATGGTATACGTTTTGTAAATTTTTTATCGTTAAATAATCATGTGAATGTGGAATATAGGAATATGTGGTATTGGAATAAGGATCCTCCCATTGGTGGGGATCGAATGAGGGTCTAAACCCTAACCACAGAATGCATGGGTTAGGGAGTCTGAATGAGGATCTAGGCCTCGGATGGATTTGATGAGAATACCTAGACTGATGCTCCATGTAAAGTGTTTTGTAATGAATGGATGGGATGTTAGACTAAGGCTCTTTGCATTCCTATATATTTTCATGTAATGATTCCCGAACTGAGGTTTCGAGCTATGTTAATAAATTATTATTACTCTGTACCAATGTGATTAAAAGAGTGTGTAACTCTTTATGATATGGATTTAGCATCCAATGTGACCATAGTTAATTAAATAGTTGGTTTCCACAAGAATATTAAAATGGTGATTTGATAAATGCTCAACTATGAATCATATATATATCCACCTTTATTTTGAGGATTAGTTTATTTATTACACTGGTTTTGTTTTTATATATTTTTCTATATATTTTTTATTACTATAGACACTGTTGGTGGTGGCCTATAATGTTGTACTCTCACCCTGCTCTAGCTGCCATAGCACATGGGTATCCGAGAAGATGTAACTTTTTTAATGGTATATATTCAAGACAAGGACATTGTGCTTGATTCATGCATGGGATATTAGTTTGGAACATGGTATTTCGATATTGAGTTCGGTGCTTGGTATATTTAGTAGTTTTAGGTTTTGGGATTCATTATTTGACATCCTGACATGTAGTATATTTATCAAATTGTTATAGCATGATTCATATACATATTGTTGTCATTAATTTTAGTATTACAATTTATTTGATCGTAATAGTTTTCATATCTCTTGATATATTTTTTTGTGGTTTACTCCAATAAGTATGTATAGTATCCTCATTACTATTTCATTGACACGTGCTATTAAAAGAAAACCTCTAGTGTACATAGAGGTGCACCTGATGTCATGTGATGACATGGCCCATGGTTGAAGATATATTATTTATCGGGTTGGGGATGTTACAACTCTATATATGAGTACTTATATGAACATTTAAGACACATGATGGGGATTGGTTAATGAAATCCCATAGATACAGTTCTCATATCATGTAATGAATTTAGTTGGAAAACACTTTTGTGTTCATAAACAGAATGTTTTAAACTGTCTTGTGAAATTTCTTGGTAGTAGATTTATGGTTGGCCAAACCATATTGTTTTGTAACTAGTATGTTTTAAAACATCTTGTGACAGGTCTTAAGGGTATATTTTTGGTGTACCTGGGAGACAAGGTTTCTAATAATTTATAATTTATTTTATTTAATATTTAGTTATTATTACCAATAGAATTTTCACAGTGAAAAAATATATTGATTCACATCATTATCAAATTATTGAATAAATGAAATGTCTTATCAGTTATTTAACTTTCCATATTTATTGTCCTCATTTATTCATTATTTATTCTGCTACATTTTACCCTAATTAACCACTTGAGATTAACCATTAATTTTTTTACTTTCCTAGGATATAAAGATTAATTCTTTAAATGAGTTTCAAGGATGCTTAACTTTTAAATTTATTATGAAATATTTTATATCCCTAATGAAAAATTGTTTTCATGTATGTTAATTTGTTTTCTAAAACAGAAAAACTATTTTTTCCTTTGGGAAGAGATTCCTTTTAATCATCAATATGTAATAATGTAAGTAACTAGATTCAAGATTATATGGTTAGGGCATTACATTCAATTATTAAACAATGTTAAATTATATTAATTACACATAATGGTGTAAACAAAATTATTATACAAAAATAGCCTTTGTATATATGATATTTTATTAATTTTAATAACAATTTCCTACATTTTAAAATATGTTTAGGATTAAATGGTGAGTAAATTTAGTGTTATAACTTATAATGTAATGAATTAGGTGTTTCATTTTATATTTAGTAATCTATAAAATTACATAGTTGAAAACTAATTACCATAATAAGAGTTAATTTTAGTATATTGAAAAAATTACAAATAAAATCCTTTAATTAATCGTAATTTGTATTACAATGAATGAATGAGAGGATTTTAGAACCTTTATTTTATAAAAAGTCATATTTTCCTCCTTTGAGCAATGGAACCCTGAATTTTGTCGTGGCATTATTGAAATTTGTGGAGTGTTTTTCAATGTTCTCTTTTTATTATTTTATAATTGGATTCCACTTCTTATTTTTCTAGGTTTCACCTAAAAATATAATTTAATCTATAAACATTGATACATTTCAACCAATAAAACCTAAATCATATTCCCAATTCCCCTGGTGTCCTAATACCTTAAATTCCAATGACTACTCTAAGTAGTATTCAAGTCACCATCATAATTATAATAAATTTATATAGTTTTACATCTGAAAAATAATCTTTAAAATATAATAACACCATAATAATATGTTGAATTATATTTAATTATTACTCTGATATACTCTTATTTTAAATAAAAAACCTATATTAAATAATTACATACACTTAAAAAATGAAGGACCATCAATCATGCTTGTGTGGGAAATAGAAAACATCCAATATTTCTCACCATCATAAAAAATCAAAATAATATAATTATTATTATGTTATAAGAATATTCTTTCAAAATAATTACCCCTTTAACCATACTCACCCATAATGTTATAACGTGTTCATGTTTGGGTCGGTTTAACCACTAACATAAATAGTTGTTTAAAAGTCTATCCTGGATGAGTATGTGATCAAATATAATAATCCTATTCATTATATATTACGAAAATAAATATTGGTATATTGTTTTGGAAAGGTAATAATATGTATTTAACAAAAAAATTAAGGATTTATATTGGTTCTCTAAAATCACAAAAATAAGCCACAATTTCTTCCTTTTTTCATGTAGCATAAATAAAAAATATGGAATGATATATGATATTTGTAATTAAATATAATTTATATATTAAATTAACATGATTTATATATTAAATTTGGAAATGGTATCAAGTAATGGTTAAAATTATCAACGTTATAAAACATGTGGAAATTGTTAATGAAATTAACACCTAATGGTTGAAATGATTTATAACTAACAATTATTCCAATAATAAATAATTATTAGTGTGGGATCAAAATGGTATAATATATGAATATTGGTAAAAAAATTGATGATTAAGGTGTTAATTATTATTTTATAGGAGTATAGTTTGTCATAAAATATTAATGGAATCAATGAAAGGGTTTTTCATCTTAAATTCGCATCATTGATACATGATTTATTTTTTTCACTAATTTATTATTTCTATACTATATATAATTCAAAAGAATTTATTTTATTATAAAATATTATTATATGTGTTTTATTAATATAACTTTATTATTATCATTTCCCAATATAATTTGATTAAAATAAATAACAAAAACCTTATGTGGCACTTTTTTTCAAATTTATATTCCATTAAACATGTTTATGTTATACACCATATTTGTTCACAGTGAAAATTAATCACCATGATCATTTATAATAATTATTCACTAAAATTTTATATTACACAATATCTTATTACATTTTCATTCTATCATGATGATTTGACTCAAATATTATAAAATTTATAAATCATTTTCAACTAAATTACCCTTTAATAAGAAATAGTTTATATTTATGAACCTATTTTTATTCAAGTGGTGTGTATACATCCAATTTGATATATTAAGTCAAGAAATTTATTTTTATTTCTATTTGATGTTCAAATTCATTCTATTTATCCTCTATAATTTTAGGATTTAATTGTTAAATAGGGTATAAGGATTTATTTCAAAAATTATTCTAAAATATGATATCTATAAAATGCGATAATCCATTTGAAAATTTTTTATGAAAATTATTTATAAGGACCCAATCATTTTATTCACATATGAATATCATTAATTAATATCTATTTATATTTACCTCATTTTAAATTTTAATTTTGAAAATATTTTAATCGATGTGGTTTTCAAATAATGTATTTCTAAAACATAATCTTCAACCGTATTTATATATTCAAATCCAAATATTTATGATATTTTCATCATATTTTTCAAGGAATTTTTAATGGTTATATTAAATTATAGGTAAAATTTATTCAAATTATTTGAACTATAATCTTATAAAAATTTCTATATGTGTCATTTTCGAAAAAAATAATCAAATATAAATGTTTATGTGTGGAAAAATCATTCAAATAACTTTTTCATTTTCATTGAAACTTAATATTATCATTTTTATGATTTAAAAATGAAACTGACTGTATTCATGTTACAAAAATAATTTCTTTTTAAATACATTATGTGAAAAGGTATTGGTTTTTTGAAAAAAGATGTTTGTCTGATGACCGTAAATATTTTTTTGACTATGGATAATTTTTTAACTTATCTTACGCATAATAGAGGATAATATTTCAATGTTATTATCCACCTTATTTCTCAAGAATACTTTTTTTAATGTTCTTAAATCTCAAATAAGAGATTCATGACTACTTTTTTTCCTAATCATCTGATATTTATAAGCAATTTTTACTTCTGATGCATTTCCTCTGTGAATACCATGTTCTTGATTTATTTGATAGAAATTTGTTCCCCAAGTTTCATATACATCGATTTACTTGGGTGATTTAATAATTAACCATATACCCATTAAGTACAAGGTGATTATATCATGTTTTATCTTATTTAAATGATATTTACACAGAAAAATTATTTATTTCATTGGATACCAATTTAATTTATAATTTCCTATTATAATCATGAAGGAACATTGATATATTCCCTTATGAAAATCCATTTTGAAATTTAAATGAAACCCATTATCATTCAATGGTTTATTTATATAATAATTTTTAAATATCATGAAACCCATTTTATTGGTTATTTTATGACATGATGATTGATTCCAGGAGGAACAGAAATGTAAATATTATGATATGGATGTGACGTATATATACCTCTAATTCATTAGGTAAATTATTTTTTCCAATTATATAATATTGTTATGTCAACATGTTAGTGAGTAACTTTTTTCAAAAAGGGTGAGTGTGATGGTTGTTGTATATAAACACACTTTTATTTGAGAAAATGTTGGATGATAGAATTTTTCACAAAGATATAAAATCCTTTTCTGATTATTTTGTATCATTATTTCCCATGTTCCATGGACCATGTTCAATGAGTCATGTTTCATTTTCCCATTCCATGGTATAACATTTTTTCATTTTAGTTGATATTTCTATCTTAGAAGGATATTTTTTCAAATGATTAAATACAAAAAAATTTGGAGTTTGTTAATGTACCTTCCACCACTATAATAAGAACATCAATCTATGTAGTTCTGATCACATATGATTGGCCTCATTTCCATGGAATTTTATAGAGAAATATTTCTTGTTGAATAGGAAAATCATTTGAATAATGTCCCATATCTTTAAAAATATATCATTGAACATCAATATCTTATTTCTTTCCCTTGAATTCATAGTCTTGGTTGAATTTTTCTCCTCACTTGTAAAAAAATCCTTTTTCATTTTATATAGGATCCAGGGTGTTTCCTTCAACAAGTATGTCACATTGGGAAATTCCATTTTTTATTCTTCTCTTTATCCACTATTTTCACCTACACACTATTCTTATATTTTTTCCCTTGATTTCATAGGACATATAGAATTCATTCTCATTCCTCATATCACATGAGACTATATCTTTGTATGATAAAATATCTTTGGAGACTAATTCCCTTCAGAGCAATGTTTTTAGACAGTTAGGTAATTGATCAATCTTGATCCTTGGATTACATATTTAGTCTTTTTCAATCAATTATAACCCTATAATGATATATTCATACTAGGAAATTTTTTCATCCACATTATTTATCAAACACTGGTATTTCATCTCCATATCTAGTTGTTATTCACGAGGGAAAAAAATTTTATGGAAATTTTCATAAAATCATTCCATTTCAAACATTCAATTTCCTCCTCCTCCTTTGTGTTTTGAATCAATGACCAGCATTGATTTGGTTATTTTGAGAGAATAAAAAATTATATAATGACCTTATCTCTTTCATTACATTCAAATGTGTGATCTACCTTTTCTAAGGAACTTATCCACTACTGAGCCCTAAATTGATATGTAGTCCCACTGAATGATGGAGGTTTCTGTCTCATGAAGTGGTCTAACATTGATCCTCTATACTATGCATCAGGATTATCCATATGGGTATGGTTATTATTCATAACATGAGTCAGTTGTCCTATTATGGTTAGAATTTTCATTGGGCCAATTTTAGTTACTTCTCCAACCACATTATCTTGTATTGGAGGGAAATAAAAATATGGGATACATTAATTAATAAGGTTTACATTCCATTAACTAGGCACAATTTCTAAAAATTTGAATAAACTAAATTTGGTTTTGAATAATAATGCATAACTTCAAAATATCAAAACACATATCATAAATTAGAAATTTATGGATAGCTAATCTCGTAATAATAATCATGGTTTCATTGGGTAAATATTTTCTCTTAAATAAATTATAATTGTTTCTAAATAAATTGGAATTACACTAAGTATGTCCTTAGTTTATTTTCAAACTAGGTTTTCAGTATGTCCTCTTTTCATGTACCAAGTTATGCTGAGTCAGGCTCAACACAACCTGATAAAGTTTTTACACCTCGGTACATTTGTTTTGGAACCACACAAACTTGTAGAATCAAGATATGGATGTATTTATAGTAATACCCACATAATATATACATTACCAATATTCTAGTATGTTATTATATTATTATCCTCTAGGTATATTTAAGGGATATGTTCCCTAATCTATGTTTTCAAAATCTAGTTTTCAATGTTTCTACTAAAACTTCTCTAATACCAACATTAACGAACCCTACCCCAGTATCCCAGATCCAATGAAATAATTTATTACATTGGTAATATGAACAAGTATTCACATCCCAATGGACCTAATAATTTAGTATCTTTGAAAAAACAGATACAATCATATGTTTTACATTACAACATAAATTGAAAAAACCTAACAACTCCATTAGAATCATACATAAAATCTCTTATTATCCCATCAATTCATTTATAATATACATCATCACATCATGTGGAAAATTATGAAAAATAAATGGGTGAACACATATGATCAGTAAGGGAAAATAATAATGCAGATGTTTTTTAAACATAAATAATAAGGCATAGTGAATACTCAAACCCAATATAATAAAACATAATCAAAAGAAAAATATAGGAAGAATAAAATATGAATAAATAATTCTATATAAATAATCACAAGAAACCTAACAATTTATTTATACTAGTAAAATAAAAATATGGTCTTTCAATTAATAATATCAAATTGAGGTGGTGTATAAGTATAATCATGTAAAACTTACCATTGAGGCATCAGTTAAGACCTTTGAAAATAAATGGCAAAGGCCTTATCCAAACACATACATGTTTTGTCTCATGAGACCTTTCGATGCATTGGGAAGCTATAGAGGGCCCCGTCAGTAACATACAAAGTCCAATGAATTCATCATAAGATATTTTTGTAAGATAATTAATATATACTATCATATTTAATATAGAATATGAAATTCAAATAATTTCCTAAATCAATAAACATAATCATTAACCATTTAAAATGATATGGTGAAAGGAATCAAGGTTGCACATCCACAATCCAACTAATCATAAACAATTTAATAAAATATAGTATATTATATCATAATTTATAAATCACAATTAATCAAAATATTCAAAGGAGGGTGTTGAAAAATATGAAAATACTCTAATAAAATCATTGAGGAATTCTTAAGAGAAATGCCCTTTTTTTACTTTGGAAGGAAGTGTAAATTTGGAAAATTATTTGTATTTGTAATTAAATAGGAATGTAACATTTATATATTAGAAAATAAAATAGAGGGATAATTAAATTATTTCTGGGGCATAAATGTTTTCTAACTAAATTGAAAACATGTAAATAGTGTATTTAAAAATGATCCACTTTATTACTGTATAAGGTAAAATACGAAGGAGTCTTTATACATGAAATAGATTATTATTTTTGTATAAAATCATAAATGAACTAAAATAGTTTTTCCTGATAAATATTGTCATATTATAAAAACATTGGTGTCATTAAACAATTTGTGGATTGCACATCAAAATGGGTAAGAAATTGGGTAGTTCCCTTTAATCAGGTTTTCTTATTGAGAGAAATTGAAAAGGGTAACCATATAAAACATTATTCTACAATAAAATAAATATAAACTAAATGGAAACATGAAATTTAATGATGTTTAAAAATTTTATAAGAGGTATATTAAAGTAATAAATAATATCTTTGGGGTGAATATAGAGAAACTCTAACTCGACAGAAAGAATCTATGTTCCATATGAAACACTTACCTTATGTCTGAAATTGTTAGGAATATATACATAATGTCCATGATAATGAAATGAGATTAATTAATAATTTAATTAATAACATGTTAAACATGTATTCTATTTATCATAATTTTATTAATTTATTTTATGGTATTTTTTATAAGTTATAAGGTTCAATTTCATCATTAGAGAGGGTTTATTTTCGTGGTATTCATTATATGTTCAGTAATATAAATATATGAAATATCACGAAAAAATGGAATAAATATCCATATTTTAAGATATATTTTATTAATGAACATCAATAATATTAAAATTTTATTCAACTCATCTGTTTATTTGGGTTGAGTATGAATCCTTATACAACATGTTTGTGATAATCATTTAGATTATTTTGGATGGTTTTGATCATCCCAAACTACTTTTGTTTCATTAAATAATTTCATGTAATTATAATGGATCCAAAATATTATATAGGATATAATAAATATATCATATCATTACTTATCCATAAAATTGCTTTCATGACTATCATTGAAGGCATTAATGGAAATTGAAATCTCTTCATCCCTAAATGTGATACATCATTACATCACAGATGATGCTTTCATCATTATTACACAAGGAGATGGGAAGATAAATAATGATGGGTCGTCAAATTAAAGAAATAAAATTCAAATATAAAAAATATTCTAGAGTTACCATGTCACTTGGTTTGGGGGGGAGGGTAGATAATAAGAAAACTAAATAAATTAAAAGAAATTAAATGAGAACATGAGAGGATTTTACCTCTTGAATTCAGCTCCATGAGGATCTCCATAGGGAAATTTGTCTTGGACTTTTTTTTGAGACTAGAAAATATTGAAATTGTGGAGAATTTTTGGGAAGAGGATTAGTGAGAAATTTAAAATTCTTCATGGCTTATGAGGTGGTACGAGAAGAGGTGTTGAAACATTGTATTTATAGTGGAGGAGAGGGGGTTTTTAGGAATATTTTATCCATTTGTTTATTATATTGTATCAAGACTATGAAATATTTTGATTCTTGTGAATAAATACAGTAATAAGATAATGTTAGTTATAAATAATCATTTCTTAAATCATTCATGATTTTCTATTTCATTTATTTGGCTTAAAATGTTTAATACCATAAATCAGAATATTTCACTATTCATAAAAAATTCAATTATTTTGGAAGAATAAAGATATTTCCATAAAAGTTTTTTAACATGTAGATTTCAATAATAAAATCCATTTTATGAAAATAATTTTCCAAATATGAGAAATTTAATTTTTGAATAAAATCATTATTTGCATGAAAAATACAGATTTTAATATTATAACTATTTTTATGACACATTGAAAAATTAATTACAGTATCTTAAAATTACCTTATTACTATAAGATAAAAAAGTATCTATTTATGAATCTATTTTATGTAAATATAAATTCTTCTAAATCATTACATTAATTATATAATTTTAAATAATAATTTCTCCTTCAAAAATATATTATCACTCAATTTTCCATTTTTAAAACCATTATTTTCTTATTAGATGATATAAATATAACTTTTTTTCATTTATAAGATTCCCAAACTTAATTTATTATTTCATTGGTAATATTACTATTTTACTGATCATATTACTATTCATAATGGTCACATTACTATTTCAACTATCATATTTAATATTTTAATACAATTTTAAACTCATTATTGGGTGAAGCATAAACAATCAAAGATACTAAATTTTGAAAGAGATATACTATAAGAAAATGGGGTGATATAAAATTACTTAAAAAAATGAACTAAATAACCTTTCCAAAATAACGATAAAAAAATTAAACTTACTCTAAATAAACTAATTAACCCAACCAAAAATCGAACATCTGGTCAAATAACCTTATCTAAAATAAACTACAGGCTAAATAACCAAGACAAAGCAAATATTATATCCCAAAAAAAGGCATAACCCAAAAAAACCCCATTTTCTAACCAAAAAATAAAACAATTAACAAATCCTAAAAACATATAACCAAAAAATAATAAAAAAACCTATCCTAAAAAGACTAAACATAACATGAGGAAATTTATAAAATTGAAAATAAGCCAGATAACCTAAATGACAATAATCCAATTGTTCATACAAAAAGAAAAAAGAAAAAATTAACTAACCAAAAATTACCTAACCCTTAAATGAACCAAATGACATAACCCAAAATAAACCAAATGAAAAATTTGAATAATGACATAACCTAAATATGAATCAAATGGACGAACCCCAAAATTAACTAATGGATATGACCCATGATCTATAAGATACCATAATACCATATATACTAAATATCCTTAACCAAATAAAAATAAATAATCTTACCCAATGTGAACTAATTCACTTAAAAATAACTATTGATAAAATGAAACAATTAAAATTGAATAATAAAAAAATACCTAAATGAAGAAAATGAAATAACCATAAAAACATAAACAAAATAGAAAAAAAATTACTTAAAACAAAATAAAAAAAATAACCTAACATAAAAATGGATTACCGAAAAAACAAAAAAATATAATAACATTAAAATAAAAACCCAAAAATGAAAAATTGACATAGCCCAAAACAGAAAAAATAAATTAAACCCAAGAAAAGTAATTTTTCGAACATAGAAAAGATGAAAAAATAACAAAATTAACTAACAAATAATCATATAACAATTAATTGAACAACATGACGTAACCCAAAAAATCCAAATGAACTAAATCAACTATAAAATAACCTAAAGATAAAAAAATGTCCAAACCAAAAAATAAAATATTAACATAACCCAATATTAGGAAAATACTCTATCAAAAAATGAAGTAAATTAATTAATAGAATGAAAATTAAATAAACAATCTAAAAATAAACTAATTAACTTAAAAAAATTGAATTATTGATCAAATTTCATAATATAAGAAATCATAATTTCCAAATGTCTAAAATTATCTAAATGGAGTTACCCAAATTAGTGAAATCCCAAAAATATACCAATTATACAAACAAAAATTAATCTATATAACCTACCATAAAAAATAAAAAACCTAGAAAAAAAATAACATATCCTAAAATTATATAACCCAAAAAACTAAATTAAATATAAAAAAATAAAACAAATAACAAAACCCATTAAAAACCAATTTTTCTAACCATAAAATGATCAAACATCTAAATGAACTAATAATAAATTGCATAACCCTGAAATGAACCAAATTATATAACCCAAAATAATCCAAATAACCTAACTCAAATATGACATCAGTGAAATATGTTACAAATGACTAAACCCCAAACGACATAAACCAGGGTGAATAAAATAAAATATCCTAGAATATGCCAAATTATATATATGAAAAATTATTTAACTAAAAAAATGATGTAAATGGATTAACCCAAATAAAAAAAATAACCTAAACTAAAATTAACCAAATGATCTATCCAAATGACCCAATAGAAAAATATGATAAATGATGTAACCAAAAAATGAACCAAATAAAACAAATCACTAAAGAAAGAAACACCCTAACTCAAAATTAATCAAATTACATAACAAAAAAATGTGAAAAATAATCTTACCAGTTTTCTAAAAGATCAAATGACTACATTAACAAACAACCAAACAAAAAAATTGTCTAAATGACCAAATGATCAAAAATTTCCATTTGATTTAGTAGCCAAATAATGTAACTAATATTTAATTGGATTTAAATTAAAATAAACGAGAAATCCATTTCATACACATGTTTTTAAGTTTAATTATTATATATTGATTATGTTATGCCACTAGAAATATATTTCTATATAAATGTATATACATATGCTCCTTTATTTTTTATATTTCATCAAAATCTTAAATTTAAATTCATTGCAAGTATATAAATTTCATATTATTTAATATTTCACTATTATTTTAATCATTGTCATGTTTAGCCATAGAAAATGGGGATCAATGGTTGTGTACATTGAGAAAAATTATTTTTCTCGATTAGGAGGAAAGTGGATGGAAGGGATGTAAATTCACATAAATAAGAAAAGATTGTATGTATTATTATTGATATTTAATATTTTGATATATAATTCATAATTAAAGATATTTTTATATAATTTCAATAGTGATTCCTAGTAGAAATAATTGAGAGAACAAATAACATCTTTAGGAAAATTGATCATTTTAGATATATATTAGGTGAGTATCCCCAAGAGAGAGTCTAATATCAACATAAGAAAAACACCATCCCCAAAAGTCATTTTCCCTCATTAGGTGCCTCTCAATATGATCACACCAATGAGTTACAAAATTCTAGTGTAAATTTAGGTGAGGCAAAAAAATCAACATTATAGCTTGAAAGTGGAAACTATGTAACCAAATGATTCATAAAAACTATGTCAATGATATGTCAATAAAATTCATCAGAGAATGTTAATATTTTTTATTGATTTATCAAAATAGTGAAATCTATATATGATGCACATAGTTATTTCTATGAGTGACCAATTGGTAGTCAAGGTGATGATACTAGTGGTGGTGGTGATGATTATGGTGGTGGTGGTGGTTATATATAAAATGGTTTTGCTGACAGTGGTGCTGAGGATGTTTCGATGTTGATGATGATGAAGATGTTTCTTTTTGGGGAGATATTGATCCCCTCTATTTTTATACTAGCATTAAAAAGACTTATGGATTAATTTTAATGACATGAATAGATCTATTGTGTGGTTATATATTTAAGTTATATTATTGTAAATATATGAAACATATTAATAGATTGTTATTGAAAGATAAATATTAAATAAATTTATTTCGTTGAATGTATTCTATGATTTTTTTTATTTATAGGTTCGGTCATTTTTTGTGTTGTGGGGTTGGATGGGCTCCTATTTATAATTGGGGATAAGTAATTAAAAAAATGATTTGATGAGCCATTGGCATACCCTTTATATGGAAAAATTAATTCCATTGATTATCAAAACCATGGGTATTATGAATACCCCATTTTCTATACCCACAATTGCTATAGAAAATCTTTTTACAACATGTTACCGATGAATTAAGAACCCATGGTTCATATAACCATATTTATATACTATATTTATTGTCTAATGGGTTACAAGGATGGTTTTAAACAATGTGTATATGGTATGTTTCCATTATTGACATTTAATTTTTTAATTATTAGGTGATATTATTATGGAATAATGACATAGATTACCAAATAGTTTTGGGAATAGTATGTGATAGAGTATATATGATTATGAATTACAAATACTAGAGTAAATAATATATTAAATATAAGGATTCACACACAATATGAAACAAAAATGACGAACATCCTTGATATATTATTAATATTAATTTTCATTATAGACATTTATCATACAAATTAAATGGAATTAATTAATGTGACCATATAAAAAATTAAACAATGACTACATGATGAAATGTTATCTAACAGTGGAATTATTCCATATGATTCTCATTTGACTAATCTCAGAAGTGAGGTATCTTCTCTAGTTTTTCCATGGACAATGCCCAATACTTAATCATGAATTTGTGGATTTAGGGAAATGTTTTTCCGGAAAAGAATAAGCTTGGAGAACTCTCTGTGGAATCCATTCAAGATGAATCACCACCTTCAATTTCCACTATTTTTTATCTTATCTTTAAAAATAATTCAATTTTTAATAGGGGTATTGTAAGTAAAAATTAATTAGATATCATCATGGAATTATTATCAATAGAATCAAATGAGTGTATAAACAAAAAAAAATACATTTTAAACATAATACCATTTTCTCTAAGTAATGCATACCTATATTAATGTGAATCTATATCGCTTTTATACATGAATTTAATATAGATAAAAATAATGTATCCACTATAAAATAGATTTTTATTTTGAAATAAATTTGATTAAATTCACATTATAGATAAGAAAAAATAATTTCCAAAAAAAATATTCCGCAACATTAAAAATTATATCATAAAAATTGTAATGAATTTTATATGTTTAAATTAATAAAATGAAATTCTATTTTTTATTCATTTACCAAAGTTTACTTCATTTGAATATTTTCATTTAGTTAATTAATTAATTATTAGTAAAACATGTAGAAATAAATATTTTTTTAATAAAAACATATTTATATCAGTTAAATGTGTTTGAAACCATTTCTATTTTCAAAATATATATTTTAAATAAAATAAATAAAATAAAAACATATAAAGTTCAATTTTAAAAAACCAAAATTTAGATTTTATATAATAAAGTAATATTGTATGTATTATAATTTTAATACATAATTAATTTTATGAATGAAGGAATTATGTAATGGTTTTATTTTAATGTCGCGTAACTATTCATTGAAAAATAATTATGTTCTATGAAAAAACATGAGACCCCAGTTTCGGAGGTAACCATTATATCTAGGAATATTAAACTCTAGAGATCCTTTACTCGTGAAATTATTTAAAATTTTATTTTCATTGTTTATTAATTTAGAAAAAAAACATTCATTTTTGAATTCATTATATAAAATTTATTTTAGCAATACTTTTTCAGTTTTTTATAAAATATCAGATTTTAGTAGAAAAATAAAACTTTCACAAAACATGTCATTTATAGGACACTATTGATATATATGAATGAAAAAGATTTTTAGAAACCCTTTTATGAAATTAATTAAGAATATATGGAATACAAATATACACTTTAAAATAATTTTTGAACATATAAATCCAATATTAAAAGTTTTTAGAACTCATTAAAATTTCACTTCAGTAAAATAAACAATATCAGCTTTTATTTTAATATATTATTTTGATGGGATATTTTATTTTTTATTTTTAAACAAAAGTCTCATATCCATTATATTTTATAATAAATTAAATTTTTTGAAGAAAATTAAATTCTAAAATAATTGTATCATATATATATATATATATATATATATCATGCATAGAATTAATTTCCCTAAAAAATATTTTATGTTATTAAATGTATTTAACTTAAAATTAACTTCTCGAAATTGTTGAAATTTTATTTGATAAAATCATTTTCAAATTTTAAATAATAGGTATAAAGTTAGTTTAAAAGGTTAGTCATAAAATTTATCCTTAATATTAATTAATAATGTTACAAATTAATTATTAAGGTAACTGTAAATTAGGGTAAATGGTAAAAAGTTACAAATTCCCTAAAAACTAGAGTCATCTAAAAAAGGTGTGTTTAATTTTATTTTCAACAAAAAATAATTTTAATCTCCTATTTTATCTATATTTTTTCTTAGATTATTGATAAGTGACCGTATATTATTGACAATGTAAGGGTTATTGTCAAAACTACCCTTCACTCAAGTTATAAAAGGTTAAAATATTCACAACATCAAGATCCACCAATAATTTAAAACCCACCTTGAAACTATGTTAATTTTAACCTCCTAGTAGACTCTCCCTTATTCAAAATATTTTTGACAACATTAGTTTGTATAATTCCGTCGTTTAGACAAGGATTTTGAGGGAAAATTCAAGTCTCTAACGTGAGTATTATCAACTACATAGATTATCCTATTAATTTTATTCATTGGAATTTATTCAATCCAAAATATAAAATTATAATAGTATCAATTATACAATATAATTTTACTATATTTTTGTAATTATCAGTGTTTATTCATATTCCCAATCCATTAAGAAAAAACCATCTTTCAGGCATTGTGTGAACTACTGCATCCCTAACACAACATGTTTGGTTTTCTATCAAGGAATTACAAGGTTGGATATATAAACATTATTAACGGATAAATATTAATATTATTATTTCATTAAGGTTGTGTTATAAAAAAATAGATAACATATTAATTTTATGATCAATAAATTTTCCTTATAAAATTATTCATTTAAAAGTGGCATGTTAAGAGGATAACATTTTATTCAAATTGTGTAATATTTTTATATCTATTACTTATTCATCTATTTAATTAAAATTATTATATATCATGAATATATGAACTAAAAAATATAAAAATACTTCTCTTATAATGATAAAATAATAAAATATATTAATAATTATTCATTAAATTGTTGTATATTCATGTTCGAGTTGGTTTAACCACCTCCCTAAACAATACCTAAAATTTGAATTGTGGATGATTATAAGAAAAAATTAGCAATATTATAGGATATATATTTTAAAATAAATAAATATATATTTTCTTATAGTGTGGTAATATAAATATTTAATATATTAATTATAAAAATACACATCAATCGTCATGAATCATAGAAACATGATAATTATCAATTTCAACATCAAGGATAAAGACTAAATTTATAAAGGATTGGATCGTTGTAGAGGATAATTTTAGATTTTTGGTATTTTAGGTTCTTATAGGATAATTATTACGAGAAATAGGTGAGTCTAAATGGAAATATCATCTAGAAGGGTTCTAATGTGTGGATTGTTGTGTTGAATTGTATGGTATTCCACTATGGTATGGAGAGCCCAGTTATAGCTTAAAGAGGATAAATGGAGGAATTAGAAGCCACATATTATTATAACTACACATTTTCAAGGATAAGGTATATATAATAGGATCCTAATCCGTGGATAAGTGTTTCTTTGTGGTGAATCATGGTAGTTGTGTTGGGGTTTGAGGTGGTTCTATAAATGGCAGGGGGAGGTGGTAGGTGAACTATAGAGTTAGGCTATGACATAGAAAAAAATTGGAAAATGGGAACTATGGTTGGGTGTTTTTGGATATATCATAGTCCGTACCTATTCTTATATTTTTCTCATTTTAATTTATGAGATTTTAATAGAATAGTGTGTTTGGTAGAATATTCCACACAAAAAACATAGTGTAAATGAACCATGAAAGAATATTAAAACATTATTATTTGATAATTATTTATATAACCCAGACATATGGTTTTTAGGAATAAATAAAATTAAATTATTTATAAAATATATAAAAAGGTCATACTCAATAGAAATTTATTTAAAAATTCATAATAAATATAAACTCAACATTAATACATACATTTTGTTGTTTAAAAAATGTGTTTCCATAAAAAATATAATTTATTTTTCTAAAAAATATTGAATTTATCTTTTATAAGTTTTAAAAAAATATATTTTTAAGAATTAAAATCTTTTTTAATTCATCATATCAATACTAAATACTCATTTTTTATCTTCTGAAACTCATTTAATGAGAATAATGTTCCTCCATATTACTCAACATAATAACCACTAATTAGGAATTATTTAAATTAAGTATATACATTATATATATATTCTTATCAATTTAAATTTATATACTTATTATTTCAATTGATACATTGAATATAATATCATCCTGTCCTTTAAAATTTTATTTTATGAAAGAGTGTATTTTCAACGTGCTTTCATATTTTATTTTAAATTATATTCTTTAACATTTTTGAATTACATTCGATAATATTGATCAATATTTAGATTCAATGTAATTTATACAATATAATATGTTCAACCTAATTTCTTGTAATAATGAAAAGTAAAAATTGTATAGAATAGTCACCCTATAAAAATGGTAATAGTGAGTAACCCTAGAGGTAATGAGGATAATATTTTTAAATATTTTTTATTAGAAATGGTATAGTTTTAGATTAAATTTATCTAAAATAAACTCATTTATATGGAAATTTTTCAGGAATCTATCTTGAAAGGGATAACCCATTGTTGAATAGTTTTGGATTTTTATAGAATGAAAGTAATCCTCCCTTATAAATGCACACCATACTATCCACCTCCGACCATACATAAAAAAATTGGTTTATCAGATATAAAAAAAATAACCTCCTTAATTCAATAATTAAATACATTAATACATGGTTTTATCATAAATTAAATCATGGAAGGATTTATGAATAATCATAAATATGTTGTCCAAAGAAGTAGTAATAGTTATCCTCGAGATCCTTATCTTTCCCCTTATTTTTAAAATTTCATTTCTAAATTAAAAATTAAAATACAATAACACTAGTATATCATATATACTTATATTTTTTTGGAATAATAATCACTCTCAACTTCTTCCATCAATAGTGGAAAAACCCATAATTCATGTGTATGACAGATTTCCACATTACTATCCTATGTAATTATTTTTTCCATATCTAATCTCATGGTAGTTCATAATAATATATTGAATGTTTATATATTAATTTAATAATATTTTATGTTTTTAAAAAATATTAATATTTCATATACATTTTTATCATCAAATCCATTGAAAAATGATAGAACCATTCATTTGTATGGATGAATACCTCCTCACAAAGTGATGTAATTCATATTTTTATTACCGAATGACAAGGATTTTTTATGTTCATATATTTAATAAAATGAAAATATATTTATAATTTAATTATATTTATTTTAATAAATAATATAACTAAACATTTTTCCATCACAATCGTTAAAAAATTGAAATTTTACACACTCATATGTACGGCCTACCATATCCATGATTGAAACGTAGTTCATTATTAATAACCATAATTCATGGTTATATTTAAAAAGATAATTTATTTATAAAAATTATAACCATTTAATTATTATTATTATTGAGATTATGGATCAAATAACACTTTTACTGGGGTCAACACACTGATTCCATTTTGAAATAACGAACATTGTATCCCCAGAAAACCATATGTTAGAATAACTATTTAATTAATTGGACATGCCATTAAATTAAATGAGGTAAATTTTTTATTTATAATTTAATAATCTATGAAATTTACCTTAATTAAAAATCATATAATTTTATTATACAAGAGATATTGTACATTTACAACTAGTTTCTAATCAAGGTAAGGGTTTCTGCCTCATAACATCCATCATTGGATGTATGTTCCTATATACACATAATTTCATTTATAGGGTGTATATAATTACCTTTACATATTATATAATTAATAATAAATAAACAATTATATTTTATCCTTACATTCACTTACTTTATTCATGTGGTTTATTATTCAGAAGTTATCAATGCAGCAAGAGTTTAAACATCAATTCCATTTTATTCGGGATTATTTACGGTATAATTTCCAATGATGGAAATTATTCAATCATGGTATAATAAAACAAGTTAATTTTCTTACCTTCTTTTTATTTATGAAATTTTCATGTAATGGTTATATTTTCCTCTCTTTGGTACTTAAGATGACTACGGAAATATTGTTATGAATATTCTACTTCATTTATCTCTTCAGTAGAAAAGCTTCTTTCCATTCAAGTCAATGTCTTCTAAAAACATTTAAATAATTTTTTTGATATTATCCATTTATTTATTAATTAATAGTTTTCTAAGTTTTAATTTTTAATTTTTTTAAAGTAATATGATAGTCTCTTTTTGAATGAGGCACTTTTTGACTTATCATACAAAATTTTAATAGAATGCTATTATCAAATAATATATGTATGTAATTATATAACATAATTTGATTTGGAGATTAATTTATACTTTTCTAATGATATTCTAAAATAAATGTATTCCAACAATATTTTATGAGATTTTTTTTATATACATTCATTTTCATATTTTAAAGGCTATATTAATTAAAAATGGTTTTATACATTTTAAAACCATTTTTATTCATCATCCAAAATAACTGTTAACATTATGGAATGATTATAATATCTATATATATATATCTGTCTAAAATATATATACCCTTATAACTATCCCTTCCATCGATGGGTTAATACATGAATTATACTAATTTCTCAAATTTTTTCATTATGAAATTTCTAATGATTAAGTTATGATGAAAGATTAGGTAAATAGCGTTACTTCCATGGGAAATTCTTATATTTCTGACTTATGATTGATTTATATAATTATTACATATATTAAGGTACATGAAATGAATTTAATGGGTTGGACCAAAATCATTTTTCCCTCTAATGATTTGAGAAATGTTTTAGTCTTATGAGAATCTGTACATGTGATTAAAGAGTGAACCAAATCAATTATGGGACTCTATGCACCAAGTGATGTTTTCATGGAAGGTTACCTTGAAAAATTAATATGTAAATTATTATTTTCCTACTTTATTACCTATGATTCCATGATCTTATAAAACAATTTTTCTTATGTTATGTTTCCATTTGATAACTCGTTTACCTTCTCTTTTGGTGATATCATGGTATACCATTGACTAAAATGTTACGATTCCTTATCATTTTTTCCCTCAATGTAATTTTTAGATCACACATTTGGTATAGGTGTTCTTTTGGATAGACCATATAATTTTTAGAGATTGAAATAATTTTTGGAAATCGGTATGGATACTAAAATAATGATGTTTTATTTTATACTCATTTTGATGGATTGTTAAACTTGTCCTTAAAACACACTAAGAATCGTTCTATTTGGGTTGTAATTAATATATGAATATATTAAATATCATGCAATGTAATTGAATTAGTATTTTTTCACAATATGTGTTATGGTAGGTACCATACTCTTCAGGAAATATTTTACCAGGAATGTTGCACTGTGGTATATAAGGACTATGACATGGTCTAAGTTGTGTGCACTATTGACTAGAGGGTTCCACTGTGGTCTTTTGATATTTCAATTGATTATAAATACATGAACCTGGCCTACACCAACATTTCTCTCTCATTTCTCTCTATAATACTAGGTCAATAAGTTACATTTTCAACGGATTTTAAGCCCCATTCATTATAGATTAATCACTGATGTCCTTATATTTATCCACGACGATCCAATTATAGTTATACAACTTGTCTTTTGGATTATTATCGATTTAGTCCAGTAATATTAAATGTATTATGTCAATTATATAAAGGTTTTACTCAATCATTATAATGGAGTTTTTCTCTTTATTTTTAGTATAGACGTGGGGTTGAATCCTATAAGGGGTAGAGTTTTCTTTGGTGAGGAGTGATTGGAGATCTTCATTCTTACTCTGTTCTTATTTAATGAGAGTTGAATGTATTAGGTAAAGGATTTATTGTTCTCATTTATTTTATATGAATTATTAAATGGATCATACTTTAACTTATTTATGTGGAGGTGGAATAAACCCAAAAAGGATTCCTATATTAATAGATAATTAGATCATGGTTATATTTTTTTCTCAATGATAAATACTTACCCACTGATATGATATATATTATTCTATCCATGTAATTATTTTTTATCATCGTATTTATGATTATATAAGCTCTTTTTTAAGTAAATTTTTACAATACATAATGGAAGTGAATTTTATATATGAAAGACGAACATAAAGTGGCATATTTGAAGTATACTTATATTCATGTAATTTTATGGAAATATATTTCATTATTAATTAATTTTTTAATTAATCTATCTTCATCATTGTGGGAATAGATTAGTATAAATAATATGCAACTACTAATTATTATTTTTAATTATAAATAAAGGCCTGAAATGTGCAATTCGTACATTAATATGATGAAACTGTAATTTGTGTTAGAAATAATGTTCCAGTAAATGAAATATTGGAAAATTTGATGAATTAGGTTACACATAGATATAAAAAATAATAAATGAATCATTTAACACAATTTTTAATAAGAACAAGTTGTTTGGTAATGGTAAATTTTTGGGTCAATGGATCCCCATTTTTTTTGAGAAGGTTGAATAACATCTTCCATGGTAATCAGATACTGTGAACATGTGAAGGCTAACTACCTTGTTTTTTAGCCTAAATTCTATATTGAAATTGTTTTCTTCATACCACCCTTTTTCATTGAACTGAATATGATACATTTTGTATGATGTGATAGGATCTGTGGATGGCTATTGGTTAATGAGATATGGTTGGGGAGGACTGAGTTTACTATATTAGTTGATGCCTATAAAGGTGGGATGCATAGTGATATACATGATGGTTTCATGGATGGCTTTAAAGTTAATGGAATGGGTTGATGTTTTTCTTCAACATTGTTATGATTAACAATATATTCATTGTAGATAAATACATATAGGCATGAATGGTTGGGTTTCATATTTAATTCCATTCCATGCCCCTCAACTGAAGGCACATGGAGGTTCTTGGTAATACACCACTTTTATGGTGGCTTATTATGTTTCCTATAGTACCTATAATTGTGGACTGATAAATAATAAATTTATTTTTTAAACCGTGGGGCATGTTCCTTACTAAATTAATATTAAAATGATAATTTGAGAGACCATTTACATGAATGGATTATGCTTGGACAATATAGAAATCCAAATGGAGGTTAATTTATTTTAATAAGATAAATGTTAATTTATTGCCAATCAAATAATTAACATATCAATAAATTATTTAATTAACGAAGTAATTTACTGTATGTCATCATAAATGCATTTGTGTATATAGGATATATAGTCCCTAGAAGTTGTATCATGGTTTCAGAGAGAGGATAGATACATTTAACCCAAGGAATGTGTTATGTATATAATTTGTTTTTGAGATAAGTCATATCCTATAATTTTTATGATTATGAATACTACCACACAATTTTTTTAAATAATAAGGACAACCAATAGACACTTGGATGGTTTTTCCCACGATAAATTGGTAGGAAAGGGTCAGATGTCCAACTACACCTTCTGGTTGAACTCTCAAATCTAGTTAGTATTATGTGAATGTATGCATAGTGGTTTAATTTCATATATATGTATGTAGAGGGATATGATTTCATTTGGATATTTTGACAAAAATTTATGTCAAGATTTACTATCTATTATAGTTTTCACATTCTTGGGTAATGATGAATTGATATACACTAGTCAGTGTATAGAATTTGATGGGTTTATGTATAATACATTATTTATGATACATGACTTACAAGATATAATGGTTACTAGAAAATCATCATTCACTATATGGATATGTATCATGGGATGATGAGATGATGTCCTGAATGAGACAAATGTTGTGATATAATAGACTAGTGTTTTTTTGGAATTCTTTCTTTATTGAGGGATTATTTAGGATGTATGATGTTTCGGGAGAGAAAATAATAGTGTGGAAGTTTCAGTGGGCTAATCATATTTTATTACTATAATATATGATCTATTCGGTGAAATATTTAGTTAGAGATAGTCATTGTGATACTAAGAATGTAATATAACCGTTTAGGTGAATAGTTAGTTTCACTCGACGTTCATTGAGATTTAGCATGATTTTCGTATATTAATTATAAGTACCTCTATGGAGGATCCTATGATGTATACCAATTATTTTTACCATATATATCAACTATTTTTTATGTTAAAAAGTGTTGTTAATAGATCAGTCAAAATATTTATAGCTCATTGTTCATAGGAGATTTCTAAGCCTTGTAGTCACTATGACTTTATATTTTTTGTACTTATAGTTCATTTATATTTTTTCAGTTTCATATTCCATTACATGTAATAAATTAAGATCTATTTTTTCTTTGTCTAGCAATGATTTGATTGGTGTACATGTTTTAGCTCACTCTTATGAATGTTTTTAACAAGTGAAGCCTATCATTTGTATGTATGAATCAACCTTGAGGTTTTTCACCAGAATTATGCATATTTGGGATGGGATTAAGGTAGTCACCATATCCCATCTCTCATTTCTTTCCCAAATGGGGTACCCTAGGGTTGGGGGATAAGGCTGTGACATAGTGGCATCAAAAATTGAGGTTGAGGGATAAGATGACATTTGGAGTTAGGAACAAGTCATTCTATTTGAATTGGTAGGGAAATAATGGATTCAATGATTATTAAGCAATATAAATATGTGATATTTGGATGGAAATCATTATTTAGATTCCTCTATAACCTTATACATGAACCTTTATGTTTACTGAGCCTATGTAAAGAATTTATACTAGCTATGGGGTAGGGACCCAGGAAAGGGTCATTCATAATTATTCGTTGTATATGTGTTTCAAATTATTAGATCATTAGATTATGTTAATTCTTAAATAGATAAATAAATATTTATTACTAAATATTCAATAAACTAGGTTGAGGTGTCTTCTGCTATATAATTTTTATGTGTCATCCAAGGTCGATATCCCTTCCAAGTTCAAGTAATGGATGTTCGACATGACATTCCAATAGATAAATGTTCAGAAAATTTGAATGATGAAAACAGTAGGAGGAATACACTCTGATTGTTTCACCTCCATAGACAGAGGATGTATGAAGGTTATGTTTTAGATTTAGTGAATGATGTTTAGTTGGAGGAGGAAAAGATAACATAGTTTTTTATTCATTCCAAAAAGGATAACTGGGGATTATTTGTTGTGAAAATGCTACATTGATCATTAATATAGTTGTGGATATTTCTCGCATTGATTTTGAGGATTCAAAGGTAACATTGGAGAATTTTAGAGACCATTTATAAATTGTGTTTCAATCTTTGAACACAAATGCGTCCAGTATATAAATGTTTCTTACCCTTCAAGTGGGGAGTTCTATTATGCATGAGTTTAAGAAAAATATCAAGACCCTTCTCCAATATTAATTATACCTATTTCCAAATGAGAAGAAAATAGAGGGGAATTTTCTAAGCCTTCTATATAATATATCGAGTTCTAATTCTCCCCATTTATGTTATCTACATATCTTGAGGGGATGAAAAGAGTACTGTTTATTGAGAGAAAACTATCTAAAACTAGGTTATCTTGAGTTGGTGTTTTTTTAGATTATTCATGATAGAGAGATATGTTTTTGGTTCTTATGTTCCTAGGTAAAATAAAATTAATATAGAGTGGTTATCTCCAAAAAATCATCACCTGGATTCTTCTGGGGTAGCGGATCTTAGGCACATTCCAAGGGATACAATGCTATTTTTCTTATGAAGGATGAGGTCATTAGTAGCAAAAGTTCTCAAACTTTAAATGTAGGAAGTTTGAACCGAGTGTTCTACATCATGGTTCTTATTTCATGTCAGTTTCATCCAAGTAATCCATCGTCAAATACTCCCTCTTGGAATCAATAGAGAGGAGATGGGGCTATCAGAGGACACCATCAAGATGTTCTATATCCTTAGAGAGAAGAGTGCAGCTATATATGTGGTTATCATAAGGGTTATAGAGATCATAAATAGGGTCATGTTTAAATTCATTCTCTATACATTCTAGTTCTAGTTGAGATGTAAATCCTTTTATATATCCATTTCATGTTTTCTAAATGGGTGAATGATTTTTTCAAATTAGAAATAAAGCCCTCTTTTATATAACTTAATCTAGTCTGTGCTTTGGATTGTGATGTGGAGATGATTTCAGTTCCCCTATGATAGAATATTCCAGATGGATGTTAGCATTATCTTTATGACGTATGTACATATTATGATCTAGTTCTAAGGAATCACCAATCTTTGGGATAATTCCTTTTCTTTACGAATACAACCATATGGTAACAGCCTTAGTATGGACTTTTTGTTTTTGGTTCAAGCAATAATTGAAACCCTTAGAAGGAAGATTGTTTTACATTATTACACTAGAGAGCCTATAGTGTTCATTGGTTTTCTATGTCCTATGATGGTTCCTAGGTTTATTCCATATTTGTATCCATGATTTTCAAGTAGATACCGATTTCATCGGAGGATTATCCATCGGTGTAACTAAATTTTTTGGAGAGTTCCTGAATGATTTTCTTGAAGAGGTTGTTGTCTAAACCCCTTTATGAATGATCTTGTTAAGGATATCAGTACATATATTCTTTTCTCAAATATAAATTTATTTATATTTGATATAACCTTCTCAGTTATTTGATCTAAGGGTACTATATGATGATCTACTTCTGTGATGTTTTATTTAGTTTAGAGTGTCACATTAGGGTGGATCAGTTTTGTTCATGACAAGGAAAAATGATTGTTACATCTTTTTATCAATTATGTTCTCTTGAACTATCTGACAGGGTAGAACTAGTGTCATCTTCTATATTTTGATGATTTTCACATTCAGTCAAAAGTAGTTTGTTTGATATCAAAGATAGATTTGTGGTCAGGATATAATATGATATAAGTAGATGATTGAGGTATTCTAAATATCAATTTCCATTGTTAGTATGTGTATTAAAAGTTTTTTGTGATGTTTCTCAGTGTACCAAATTCTCTATCCATGTTCATCAGTTGATGAATAAAGTTTTCAGAGAGATCGTGGAATGTTTTTTGGTTGTTTTCATCAACACTTTCCTTATATACTCTATATCTAATGAGATTCATGTAGTGCATCTAGGGGTAATTTTGAGTCATCGTCATCATCATCAGTTGTTTTGAATGTTTTCAATGTGTGAGTATTTAGCTCCTAATGTTCCTTTCATGAGGGATTTTCCCCCAACGGTGAGTAGATTTATATCCATTTAGGATCAAGGTATCCATTTCTTGGGAAACCCCATGAATGTTGTATTGGATCATAGTTTCCTTTATATTGTAGGATTGTATAGATGGTTTGTAAATGAAATATCTCAGGAGGAATCTCAGCTTATATCCTTGACCAGAACATGGTCAGGTTTTCTTGTGGATTGATCAATGTTAGGATGCTTTTGATTACCAGACGTAGATGTTGGTCAACACTATAGTCAATTGTTTACTAATAGAGAGAGTGCATTTTGTTGTTGTTTTTGAATCATTTAATCTTTGATTAGGATATGATTTTATTCATTGGGGATTAATTGTTTCTTATGGGTATATATATTTCTGTCCTAATAATCATAACTATGCCACACATAATCTCTATTTGGAATCAGTCATGTTCCCATTGATGTTATAGAGGCATTACCCCATCGTTGAGAATAATGTTGTTTCTACTTATAATAAGTGTATTATTTCTCCCTTCTTTTAGATTCTTGTGATATTATGACATTTAAATTAATTTAATTATTACGAAATTCTGAAATTAATATTTTGTATACACTAAAAATGGTAAATATTTTGGATGATGCATTGAGAAGGATTCCATGTAGTGATGGTGTGCATGAATATAGAGATTCCTTTTGAGTGATGGAAGAGCTCTCACTATCCCATATTGATATGGAAGATGTTCAAGACATATGTTTTATTTCCACTATGATAGTTTAATAAACCTTTTTCTAGCATGAGGAAGATTCACAACTACGGGATTTTGATATAGAGGTCTCTATATAATGAGTTTTTTTAGGGATTCCCCTGAGGGTTTGTTTAAGGATGATCAATGTTTGGTGTTGTTAACATCCTAACCCAGATTCTAAAATCCAACACCCTGAGCCAATCACTTACATGACCTTAATCTCACCTCCCCATATCCTAGAGGATTTTAACTAGAAGCAAGGGGTTTAATATCGACCATATGGAGACTATACCCTCTTTTAAAAATAAAAAAAAACATCAAAAAATTAAATAACCATCAATCAAATGATATAACCAGGTAACATAGAATCCATCATCATAAGAAAAATAAATCATTAATAAAATAACCAGATAAAATCCATAAAAATATAATGAAAAGTACATCCCAAGTTTCAAATAAAAGAAAAGACACACTAAAACTCCAGAGTGGGTCCAAACACCATGTTTGGTTCCCTTATCCATTCTCCATCTCGACTCATTAATCTCACATAGTGATATTTTCCTTGTCCTATCATGTAAACATGATGTCCCATTAGGTACCAATCAGGTAGTCAGAGTAGGGCATGAGTGCAACTCAGTATGACAAAACAAATGATATCTAAAACTATATTATATAGCTAACATTATATAATGTTGTTTAAAGAATAAAATACATGAAATATTGTAAACCATGAATTCAATTATTCATTATTTAACAACAAAATCTTCATGTTCCCAAGGAAACTTGAACCATCAATACTAGCTTTGACAAGGGTTAAAATTTGAAATATCCCTAAGGGGTATCATGTATCACATAACTCATGAGTTTTTATTTATCATTTAATTTAAATTTAATATCAAAAAACATGTAATCATGGTCTAATTCCAATGTTATGAGCCTAGAATGACTTGTATCACACCCAGTTTGTATTTGGAGTATCATTACATGTCTCACAACCCATTTATCAGTCAATAATTTGTGTGTATTTTGAGAACTGGACCATTTACCACACTCGTACATCAGTAAATCACATATTGGTCATTTGAGAATCAGCCTATGTCCCACAGTCATATATCAATCAATCACACATATATCTCATATATCACATCAATCATGGATAAAAAACATTAACCCTTTTATCATCATTTAACATCATGATATACCATTACAATTTATCACAAAATACATGAATTTCAATTTAGTAACAAACAATATATGAAAAATTTACTATTAATACAACTAGAACTATTTAAATCATATAACCCATTAGCCCATTATGATCCATTCAATAATATCATAATTTCCATTATCAATTAATTCAAAAACATAGTAATTAACCCATTATTCAAACACAATTTCTGATTATTTCCATAATCAAAACATTCCATTAATTAATTAACTAATTAAATATTCAAATTCCACTAATTTATTGATCACATTTATGAAAAATTCAATTTTCCTATATTTAACTCAATTCATAATCACGTGGAATACAAAAATAACCAATTCCACGATACTTTAAATTATTAATAAATTAATTTATTCAATTGATGATTCCATTGTAAATCATTATAACTGAAATTTCATGATACATAAAAACAATTTAAATATTTGACTATGGGAATTTAATTTTTATCACCTACATTGAGATCGTTTTCAGATTCTTTCCAATTGAAATTCCCTTTTGAATTAGAGCGACCATGATCCCGATGAAGAACGACATCTAGATCCAATATTATGATCCCAAATAAAAATAATAAATATCTATAAAATATAGATCTATCACCTCCAATAATATATTAAAACCATCTATTTTTAATCCATTAATTGAGATGAGAGAGAGAGTAACCAAATTGGGAAGAATCCACATACCTAAAGATGTGAAGATATGTTAATCCAACATTTGATTCATTAAGAACCATTATTATGATCCATGAAAATTCATATGGATAACTAAAAAATAATAGGAATGAGTTTTGTATGGGTTTGGTCAACATTGGGTGATGTTCAGGCGGTTGGGAATTTGATTCCAATTTTCTTAATAATTAATCTCATGAGCATGGTTTCCACAGCGTGGATGCTTAATTTTCCAAACCATGCACCTCTACTATATTGGGGCATGGTTATTGATAATTTTTCACTTGGTCTGAAAAAACATGTTCCAACCATGAAATCCATCTCTATCTAGGGTTTCATATTTTTCTAGGGTAGGACACACAGTTTGGAAAAATTGTGCACCAACCATGAACTTCCCAAAACCCCTCCCAAAACATTCTCATTTCACCAAAACACACCAAAGATAATACCCAAAAAATAAATTCTCAAATCAATTCAAAATATTTTTTTCATAAAATCTCAACACATCTATAGAATAATTAGGGATCTTTAATATCCCAAAATTTTAAGAACTAATCCTCAAGATATAATCCAAATCATCTTTATGATTTGGAGTCAAAAATATTAACCCTCTAAGACCAGATATCTGCTTCTCTCTCCCATCATTCCTCCTAAACACACCAATGATTATATAATATACGAACTATTTACATAGTCATTTCAGGAATCAAATTCTCACTATGATCCAAAACATTTTACATATTCTCCTCAAATGATGCATTTATCTCAGGCTCAACATCATCCACATAGAACACATAAGAAGGGTCGACATGATATTTTTGATGCTGTGATACCTAAAACATTTCATGCATAACACTATAACTATATGGAATCTCTAATTGGTACAGCATTGGAACAATTATATCCTCAACCACAAATAGTCCAAAAAACCTGGGTGATATTATTCCTTGCCACTGAATCTGACAGTGATCCAATATAAGAAACAGCTGATGGGACACATGACCCCCCTATTTAGATACTAGGGGTTGTATATATCTATCGTTATAAAAATTATACCTAATATGATTTGTATTCATATTCTTATGAATTTAATGAACCTCTTATGACCTCTCATGCATGTTAATTGGTTGTAGAAGCTCTTTATCAACACCCTCCATCCAACATAGAGGTTATCTGTATAACCTGACATAAATAGCCTTGTATTATTCCTTATTTATTGTTTCCTAGTAGATAATATTATTGGTGAACTCTAAAATTTATATGTTCTTCCCCCAAGTCACACCAATATACAGAACACAAAGTTGTATCATATAATCATGTAGTGGAATAATAAGTTATGATAGCCCATCTATCAATAGTTGGAATATCGTATTCAATAGAGCATGTGTAACAAGAACATTTTGTAAGAACTTATAAAAGAATGAAGTAAAACACGAGTCATGGTCAGAAAAAATACTTTGTGGACCCCAATGAAGTCACAATATCTCCTAAATATAAAAATCTCCCAACCAGTCCACTATGTAACCATCCAATTTAGGAAACAAATGCACTAATTTTATCTTCTAGTCCAAAACAAAAAATAGGACTATTCATATGAGGAATCCTTCAGATACCCCTACAAAGTCCATGTAAATTTCATCCCACTTCTATTACATAATGGGAAATGGATGTAGTAACCCACTAGGTCATTGATGCTCAACCTACACTTATTGAAAACTGTTTAATTATGTAACAGACCTTGCTATTTCCATTTACATGCTTTGCCACCAAATATGTTGCCATAGGTTATTGTACATTTTGGTCAATCATATATACGCCTCCCACATGAAGATATGAAACTAACACATCATCTCCTCACAAATTCTTGTAGTCACCACATCATGAATCATGGCATTATTGATCTTATATTCTTCTATAGTCCATTCAGAAGAAAATTCCCCACCATCAAGGCTTTCCCTCAAGGAAAGAACATAGAATCCTTGAACTATCATTCCATGATCTGTCTCAAAATCAAATAATCCCTTGAAAATAATATGATAGACATATATTCATATTTCTCCTAAGACACAACATGCATATCATCTAGTAATGAATTCATTTTCAACTCATAACTAGACTCCTTAACATATCGAGTCTTAGTTTTCTAGCATAGAGCATCAGAAACACTATATCCCTTCCCGAGAGAATATTCTACTTCAAAATAAAATTAATAAAATTAATCAACACACCTCCAATTCTGGAGATTGAAATATATTTTCAAAAAGATATACTTCACTCTATTGTGGTCAGTATATAGAGTAAAATTTCTGGAATGGTTAATTCCACCAACACATTGAATCATAAACCAATACCTCTAATTAGACATCCTACGTATTGTATTTCAATTCATATTTCCTAAAATATCAAGAGACATACCACAAAAATTACTCTCCATTCATTAATACTCCTCTGTGAATGATCCCAAAAGTGTTTGAAAACCCCACATACTCCTCAAAAGATAGGGTAAGATCAAGAATTCTTCCATTTTAGGCACTTATTCAACTCCTATAAAGAACTATCACATTCTCCATACCATTAAAACTATATCCCCTTCATGGTCAAGCTCAAAAGAGGAGCTTCCAAGTCAGAACAGTTCAGAATGAACCTTCGTTAATTGATCACTAATCCTAGAAAACTATGGATTTTAAAAACATTATTGGGCTACTCCCAAAAAGAAATTGAATAAACATTCACAAACTCCACTGACATAACTTTATTAAAGATGAGTTGAACTGTAAATTGTACAAAATAAATCTTCAATTGATACTTAGATATCCTAGAATACATCCAATTATCTCTTAGTGTACTATGGATGGTGTTAAGATGATTAACATGAATATAACGAGTCTTGAATTACACCAATATGTAATCCATAAAAGTAACTACAAAATGATCAATGTAACTGTGGAAGATTTATTTCATCAAATCCATACACATTGAAGGATAATTTTTTAACCCAAAAAATCATGATGAACTCATATAAGCCACACCGATTACAAAAAATACTGCTCAATATATCAGAAGGCCATGCACTCAATTGTTGTTATCCTGATCTTATGTCAATCATAGATAAAACATAAGATCCTATCAAATTGTACAATGAGAATAAATACACAGAAGATGATAATAGTTATTCATAGTCATCTATTTCATCTTCCAATAATTAACCCATAAGACAAGGATTTTATAATCTTTCATATCAGAAAAGACTGTAGAACTCAAATGGTGACATTATCAAATGGATAAACCCCTTATCCATAATCTCTTCCAGCCAAGTCTAGAGATTTTTAAAATCAATATGTTCCATTATGTATGGGGGAATGGAAACTGGATCATACCTCTACATGATATCAATTACAATTTCCATATCACTCTATGGTGGAGTCCATATGATGTCCTTGGGAAGCACGTACTGAAACATGTGTACTAGGTGTGGAATTAAATCCTTCCATAAAAAACAGTCATCTAGAAAAAATATTGCATCATGGTATTTAAGCTCCTCAGTTAGTGATGAATTGTCCTCTATGACCTGCCTTGATATCCCACTCCATATGGTGAATATAATTGTTACATTTTTCAGATGAAAAATTAACACCCCTTTTGTAAAAATCAACTTGGGCTTGCTATAATAATAACCAGTCCACGCCATAAATTAGGTCGAAGTCAGAAATGTCATGGCTATAATGATCACTACTGAAATACTACTCCCCAACCTCAAGAGAACACACCATTCACAAATAAATTTCTCTCAGTTTTACTCCCAATGGATCAACATTCGTTATAACCCCAAGCACAAAATCCACTTATAGACTCAATCCATTCATATGTTGTGCATATATATAATAATTATTGGTACCTGTGACAAATAAGGCACCAACAATTGTAAAAACTATAAGAATTGTACCTCTACATATTGATGGTGTAACATCATTATCCAAAAGTGTATGATTAATTAAATTCACTATAATATACTACTTCCCTATAATGAAGTATGACTCCCCTAGGTTTGGAAAATATATTGATTTGGGTGCTCTTTCCCAGAAGCACCACATCCACTTTCTCAACCAATATGGATTGCAAAACTATAACTGTTAGTCTGTTATATTGTAGAAGTCCCCCTACCCATAATCAGGTTCTGTCTTGCCACTCCATAACTACCAATTTTTTAGGGGTTCTTAAATAATATATATATATGACAAATCCTACCACAAGCTCAAAACTCTTCCAGTGGTTGGGGTTAATCTCTATGAAAATTACCCAACCTAACACATTGGTAATAGATCAATGGAATAAGATATGGAGTGACTAGTCTATCCCCTTGACCACTGTATTTCCACTTATATGGTCAATATTCTCATAAATATGCTTCCTTCTCTCAAAATTCAAAACTCATTTCCATATATTAGAAGCCATATCTCATTAACTAGAATCCTCTTTCATGTCCCCCCTTATAAAGGAGATCTTGTTCCACCACCTATGCAACATTGTTCACTAGAAAGATATTTATTTGGGGCTTAATTTCACATTTATGCCCATCCTGAAATTGTTTTTCCTCGATCCCCTCTTTAATTATTAACACTAGAGTAAATTTATTGAGAACTATAATGTTACCAACATAGCCCATAACAAGCATACTCCACTTGAGTCAACCTCATAAACTCATCTCATCTCTCATGCCTAAGTGTTTTAGGGTAAAAATTATTCAAAAACATCTCCTAAAAGTGCTTCCACTCCATATTTTTTAGCTATCTATCTTGAGTATGAATGTACCATGAATTATAATCCAAAATATATAAAATGTTAGAATCTAATTTAACCTTTTTCTCTTCCATATCTCATAGTTTTCATGTATTATATGGATAAACTCAATACAAAACTTAGTTACATCAAGTATACCCTCTCCAATGAAGTAATATGGTACTATAACTAAAAATACCATGTTAGGAAAGAAATACTCATAATGAAATAATCTGGATCTATCCCAGTATGTTTCATGAAGTGAGAAATGTCCTCATAGACCTTCTCTCTGAATCCATCATCGTAAATTATTTGTGCCATGGGTTCCACTACAGGTGGATCATATCCATCCATACTATCATATCATCCTCTCAACAAAAATAATCATATCATTATATTTTAACAATTTAAAACACACATATTAAGACATGTTATACAACATAAAAAAATAAAGGTGGTTAAACATAAATTGATAGTAAGTCATCCCCCAAACCCTAGTACATGGTCAAAACTGAGGCACAAAAACTATATTTAATCATCCCATATCATGGTCATGGTTAACACATGTTAAATAAATTCTCATTTTCATGTTTCTCATTATAAAACCATTTAATTCCCATCTTTCATCATTTTACAACATTCAATTAATTTTATAAACATTTTATCATTCCATTTCACATGGAAAGAAAAACATTTCAATTTCAACGACATTCCCAAAAACTAATTTTCCTTGTGTGCCTAAAAATGATGAATTTACATGTTCCAAAAATGATTCATGCATACTCAACTCGCATGCCATACTAGGAAATTAGAAAAATCTCAAAACAACACTAAAACAATATTAAATTCACACAACAACTGCACCACCTGAGGTGAATTAACATCCAACTGTAACAACACACATCTAATAACAACAATCCCATCCTAGGAACTTAGGTTTTACCATCAAATAAGAGTTAGATATTCAAATGAAAAAGATCTTAACCAAGGACCAAATCATCCTATTATCTTATCTAGATTTAAAAAAGTGTATGATAATAAAAAATAAATTGAAATATCATTTTATACAAATTTCTAATATCATGAACTTTTTACCAAACATAAATTCCCCAATTCGTTCAGCAATGTGACCTCAAGCATTCCTCCCTATATTCCAAAGGAATTTGAATAGTAGCAAGGGTCTATTATTCATCATGGGGAGAGTATACCCTTTTTTCAAAGCATCACAATAGTGGAAAATAAAAAAAATAAAAAAAATAAATAACCAACAATAATACAAAATAGTATCAAAAGATGACTAAAACAAGAATACAATAACCAAACCAAAATAGTAGATATGCCCTACCAATTCCATGCTACATTTCAAATAAAATACTAAAACAAAGACACAAGGACACCCCCATGTAGGTCTTGACACAATGTTTGGATCCCTCATCCATGATCTATCCAAACCCATCCTTATAATATAGGTCTTAATCCCTGATCCTGTACCAAAATCATGAAGACTATTCTGGTATTGATTAGGTATTCCATGTTGGGTGTGAGTACAACACAAAAGGCCACCAAGAACGAGGTCTAAATGAATATCAAGTACATAATAGAGATTAAATTTTTATAAATAATAAAATATTGGAAACAATGTAAAGAGATTACATATTCAATTTTTCATTCCTTAATAACATAGCTCCAAGGATACAGAGGACACCTGAACAGTAAACATCAATTTTAGAACATGATAGAGTTCGAACTATCCCCAATTGATATCACATATCACATAACTCATGGGAGTCTACTAGTCGTTTCATTTCAATTTAATATCATGGAAAATTAGAACCATGGTCCAATGCCAAAAATTTAGGCCTAGAATTCCATGTCTAGCACCCAATGAGTATTCAAAGAGTTAGTCAAGATCTCACACCTAATTTATCAATCAATAACCTCTGGGTATTTAGATTAATTAGTCTATGTCTGACAGTTATATATCAGTCAATCACATATGGGTATTTTGAACATCAGTCCATGCATAACACTTTTATATCAATCAATCACAAATATATCACATATATAAATTCAATGAATGATAGTAAAAATTAATCCTTTTATCAACATTTCACTTCATGGTATACCATTACAATTTATCACAGAAATGTGGTTCTTCAATTTAATCACAAGGATTAATCTATTAAATTTAACATTTTTATATTCTGTGATATTTAAATAATATAACCAATTAACACATACTTATCAGGTCAACCATGTCATAATTCCTATTTTCAATTAATTAAGAATCAAATTAATATTACCATTAAAAAAATATATCCCAATAAATTAAAAAAATAGTAACATTGAATTAATTAATTAGCCAATTAATTTATCCCATTTCACCAATTTCGTAATCACGTTTTAAAAAAATCATTTTTCACATATTCATATCAATTTGTAATCACATGGAAGATAAAATAACCAATTACCAAACTCCATAAATTAATATATTTAATAAAATATTTAATTTTAAAATGATATAATTGAAATTTCACAACACATACACAAAATTGGAATTCATGACAATGTGAATTGAATTTAGACCATCTAGCCCGAGATCGTTGTTAGATGCTTGCCAAAAAAATCCTTAATTGAAGAGGAACTATCATGATCATAATTAACCATGAAATATATATCTAAAACCAATATATAGGATCAAACGAATCAATATCCATCAAACCATGATCTAAAACCACCACCAACAGAGGAAAACAATCCTCTTTTTATCCAGAAAGAGAGACGATAGAGAGAGAAACATAATCAGGAAGAACCCACAATCCTTAATAGGTGAAGATATGTCAACACCACCTTTGATTCATCAAGAATGGATTTTTAGAGCTATATTATTTCATCAAGAAAACAATAAAATGAGATGGTTGTGCTAGGGTCCAGTATGGTCTACAATGGGTGAATTATGATGGGTTATGGAATTTTGAGACTGATATTTGGAATAATTAAACATATGTGCATAGTTTTTTTGGGATGGGGTGAATATTGTTCCAAACCATGATCCCAAACCGAATTACTATTATATAAGGGTGAAAGGTAACTTATAATATGGTATAATATTTAACAATCTATCTTCCAACTATGCAGTACATGTCTCTCTAGGGTTGATAGTTTTTCACTGGCAAGTTGCACAGTTTGTGAAAACTATTAGCCAATTAGGCACTTCCCACAATACATACATAAGAATAATTTTTTTCAAAAAAACACACCCATGATGTTATATAAATATAGATATAATCAAAAAAATAAAAAACATTTCTTGAATATGATCTTCATAAAAATCTAGAAAAGGTTGGAATCTTACAATGTTGTTTTAAGAAATTAATTCACCCCATTAGCAAAACCTAAAGTTGTTCTAGGTGAGTTCTATATCATACCCTTGCTGGTAAATCATGTTTCAATAAATATTTACTATGTAATGATAGGTGTGTCTTGGTGGTCCATGTTGAAATGTGTAGTTGTTGTGTTTTTTCTCTTTGTTTTTCAATACAGAAGGTGAATTCCAAATTTCATGTTCCAGATGGTTTTCTCTACCCATTAGATAATCATTAGTGGAAGTGGGAGGATAACTCCAATGAAATAAGAAACTAGTTTACCTCAATAATTTGGAATATTCAATTTTATATGGTTGAGAATGGATAATTTGACAAAATCATCTGACTTTATAGTAGTTTAGGAATCCAGATCAATGGACGTTTTGTCTTCAATCTAATTAGATGAGATTGTGAGACTCCATAGAGTCTTGAGGATTATCATTTTTGATTGTGATAATCATTTTAACTATATGGTTTTAATATTTAATCCACAATTTTTTAGATACCATATATCCCTTACTATTATATTACATCAGTATATGTACAGTCAAACAGATCTGTCTATCCATACTCTTAGAGGCATGTTATATTCTCATGTCTGTATTTATAGAGTTTCATCAATAAGGAACCATCCATTGGATGATTTTTCTTAAATAAATAGTTTTAAATCCACCTTTGGAATATAAACATTTGAATATTTTTATGGATTATAATGTCATTATTTGTTGCGCTAGGCTAGGGTTGGTGATTAAAAAATTATCAACAAAATGAAATTAAAAACCTGAAAGAGATGGTGAAATTAATTCTAAACATTATTATGAAAGTGATTTATTATTTTAAGTCTATTCCAAACAAAGGATGATTCATATGGAGTTCAACATTAATGATAATGTGTTCTTGAAGGTGATTTTCATCATGGGTAGTGATGGTTTTTATTTGGATTAGTATTTCTCATTGGATTAATTTCTCATCTGAGGTGTTATTCATGTTTGGGATGTGGCATAACAAATGAATCATCCCACACATATGATCCACATAGAATATGTATTAATTGCGTTGATTCTAATCTGTTATATTCATGATAAATTTTACATCAATTTATAGGGTGAAATCAATATTGATTATGAAGAGACATATGAGGAGTGGGTTATAGAGATGTAAAAAAACTAGAAGAATTTGCTGGGAGGATGTGACATTATATTTATTTGTGTATTGTGGTGACATTATGGTATGGAGAAGAGATCATGGTAATATGAGCCATATATAAATCTCAATATCCAAAGCTACTTGTTTTTTGATCTTCTCTAATTACTTTGATTTTGGGGCAGTATAATTTTTTATGAGATGGTTTGGTCAAAATGTTTTTGTTGGTGGAATTTCACTCACTTGATTAGTGTATCTACTAGTAGATGGTTTCAGAGAAGGTTATTTTTTTCAGGGTGTTACCCTTGGTTCAACTGAGTGAGGTGGTTTGTCCCCAATGATGGAGATACACATGAGTGGTTACATGTTTTGTGGTTGTTTAGATAATATTTTTTCCACCATTCATATTTTTGTTTTGTTTTGAATTCTCAGGGATAAGAATATTATTGGAGGTATATAATGTTATGTTCTAAACCTAGGTAACCCTTCTGTTTTGAGTTTTTGTTGTTGTAGGTTCCTAGAGGATGTTGAGAGTTTTAATTTTTAGTTTTGATATTAGAATATTGGTTGGAAGGTTTATATGGAATGGAGCCTTAGGATACGATGTACGATTGTCTATAACAGTGCGGAGAGACTAGATACACATTTATGATGACTGAAGGAGGATTTTGACACCACATAGACTTCTATCATGGTTTTCTCATGGATGGTGAAAATATAGGCTATTAACTGGTGGACATGCATAGTAGCATGGAGAATCTCAACTATATTGTAGGGGTTTGAGGAGGATCTACCAACTTTTGTTTAGTAAAACAAGGGATATGGATTCTCCCTACCAGATGAATGGGGGGTTTTGGGATGATCATTTACGATACATTATAGTCCCTCCACGAGTTTATAATATCTACAAAATATGATACTCTATGTTCATCAGACACTTTTGGACTAGATATATTGTGTTTTCATATAAAGGAACTTTTATGTTTTCTAGGTGGATTGCATCATGGTCTAGAGGGCTATACTAAGATCTTATAATTGTATAGTTTCCTATAAAATCATAAACTAACTCTGAAGTGAATTTTACCTAAATTTCCTCTCCCAAACCCTATGTTCTTATGAGTTATTTTTGAAGGATTTTAATCCACTTTCAATAGGTAATAATCAATGGATTCCTGAGATAGATATGTTCTGATTTGAGGTGAGTTATAACAATTATATTAATTTTTCTTATACATTTAGTCTATTTTTCAAACATTCATCATTCCATGCTATGGAGTGTTATCTATATTATTCTAATAGATATTTTCTTATTGTTGGTTGTTCATTTAGGGTGTGAAAACCATGGAGGGGTATAGTTTTCTTATGGAAGAAGTGATTAGTGATCTATATTCTTAATATATTTTCATGTGAAGAATGTTTCAGATTTCTGGTAGGGTATTCCTTGGTTGTCATTTTTTCCATCCAATAATAAATTGACCATTCATTGTTTTATTAAAGGGGTGTATAATTTGACAAGATAAAGGATATCAAAATTAATAAATAATGGGGTCATGGTCAGTGATCATTTGTATTTATACCATGATAATAAGTTGAATATTGATTTTATTGATAGACTGGTATCTATTATATGTTTTGATTATATTTTTATATTATCTCATAAAATCATGTTATTTATGATATTAATAAAGAACTTATGGTCAAAAAAATTGGTTTTATGTCTAAATAACACAATGTGTCTTATTTAATGAATATTCATATTATTATAAGTCTTGGGAAATCCATTTGTTTCTTAATCGTTGTTTTAATAAAGCAATGATGATTCATGTGTAAATATAATTTTTAAAAGAAAAATATATGGTAATTCTTATTGTATATTATAAATAATTACATTATATGATTTCTTTTTCCTTAAGAATGATGAAACTAGTAGATATTCTAGAAAGTATATTTAAATAGATTATAGACTGTGAAAAGTTATTCCTTTGTTTTCCCATAAAAATTGCCTATAATAGATGAATTGGTTAAATAATTATGGAATGAGAAATTTTTTTTTTATAAAAATAAATATATGTTACTAAGTTTCCCCGTTTTCTTATAAAGGATAAATGAATTCTGTTGGGTCGATTAGATTCCATTTTTATGTGAATCCTAGATACCTTTATTTTGACCCAAGATTACCTAATGTAAAAAATTGTTTCATTCTTCCCCTTTGTGTTTCTCGAGATATAATATTTCCTAAATGTTGTGATATTTTCCCTGGATAGCCATTGGTTGATGAGAAATGGGTGGAGTGTCTTGGGATATTGTAGGTAATTTATTCTTGTGATATCGGGATGCGTAGTTATGTACATGATGGTCTTAGAGATCACAAGATAGTATAAGGAAAAGGTCCAATATGGGATTGTCCTTCATTTTATTATATATGGATTCTAGCTTGATAAAAAGTTTTAAGGATGAAGGATCATATTTATTATTTATCTTCATTCCCTTACGCACTAATATATGAAGCTAGATGTTTTTGGTTATTCATATCAATTATGGTAGCTTATGATGTTTTCTAGAGTTCCTATAATTATGGAATGGTAAATAATTAATTAATTATTCATCCATTTGGGATGGATCATAATAGACAGAAAATGTAAATGATAATCATAAGCTATCATCTCATTGATTGAATTATGCATAGAGGTCACGTACTTTACTGTTTTAGTTAATGTAATTTAACTTAAAAATGAAAATTTATGGCTATGGAAATGAATAATATATGGTTAAACTTTTACATATAATCATTTAATTTAATGTATGTTTTCATAAATGATTTTGTAAATATAGGATATCCAGTCTCTAGAAGTGGTATATAAGTTTCTATGTGAGGATGGATGTAGTTGAGCCTACTTCTAGGTGATTAACATTATGTGGTTGTGAGATATATTATATCCTATTTGTTTTATTATTTAATATGCTACCCAAGCCTGTTTAGACGGTCCATAGAAACCTAGTGGACTCTTGGAGACTGTTTTCCCAATCATCCTGTAATGTGGGGGATAGATTATTGACTACCCCTTCTTGCCCAACACTCTTATCATATTAGTATTATGTATGGGTATGCACACTAGTTACATTTTCTATATTCATGTACTAAGCGTTTTGATGGTTTGTGTTTATTTCACACACATGTATCTCCAAATATAGTTTTTAATGTTTATTATAGGAGTTAAATTTATGTTTTGTGATGGATTTAGGGACACTACTCAACGTATGTGTAGTTATGGATTGAAGTATAATTCCCGATGTATGACACGTGAAAACATAATTTGGTGGATCCCAAAAAAAATACTTGGTTACTATTTGGATATATTGTATGAGATGATTATATGACATGTTTCATGAAATACATATTTAGATACTTTATAATATGTGTTCTCAAGTAGCATCATTTAGAGAGAGACGACTCAAGACATATGATATTAGGGTATAGTAGCAATCCTACGATGAAGTGGTAGTAGGGTACCCTTGATTTATTTCTATAATATATGATATCTTTTTTATATATTTGGTGATAGATATACATTGTGAGACTGGGACCATAGAATACATATTTAGGTGATGAGTAAGTTTCACATTTTTTTAACTAGGATTTAGAATGCTTTGTTTATCATTTGAACAAGATATTATAGGGACAATCCTAATGAGTATACATATTATTCTCACCACACATATATATAAATTGTGTTTCATTTTTTCACGATAAATTTAGAGATACTTATGGAAATTACAAGATATTGGGTCTTCAAGATCTATCTCGATATCATGGTCGCTAACATGTTTACCTTTTTTTAAATGGGGATCCATTCTAGTTGTATTTGTTTCATGTCACATTATAGGCATGTAGGTGTGTTATCTTTTATATTTATCAAAACATGAGTGGAATGGTGTACCTTTAATCCCTATATCTTCCATATTCAACTATTAGAGGGAATCTCAAACAAATTTTTATGTATGATACACCCTCAATTAATGTCTCCAACCCACGACATACTGATGGTGGGACTTGAGCAGTCCCCCTCTCCCTTAACCCATTTCTGGACTTGGAAGGGCACCTTTGGTGGGAGGGGTCCTAAAAAAATATGATGAATTGAATTTGAAATAATATAAATTATTTTAATTCATTTCTATTATAAAATTTAATTTCAGGTAAATTATTAGCCTTGGATGAATAATTAATACCTACACCACTATTATGAAACATGTAAAGAAAATAAAATTTTTTAAAACAAGATGTAAAAAATCAGAATAAAGATAACGACTATTAAGGAAATGTATGAATGTAAATGGATATGATTATGGTTCAAAATTAAGTTATTAATTAATAAATGTCTAATATAAATAAGGTAAAAGTATGTTTATAGAATAATGGACTTGTGAAAAGGGTTTCCAATCTCAAATTCCGCTATTTGAGACTTGTTTTATAATATGCACCAAATTTCTGGTTTGTATTGTGTCATAACTACCTATGTAAGATTTTATATCATTAAAATAATTTATTAATATTATTACAATATACATTTTATATCAACTATTTCAAATGGTTATTACGGAATTTCTACCAAATCCATGTGAGGAGTTTTCCATCTCATATTTCAATGTTTGGAAGACCTATTTTATTCACCATCTATTTCCTTTTGTGTGGTGCATAAAATTTTATGAATGAATTATTACCATATTAATAGTTTAATTTTAGGGATATATAAGAATATATTAGTATTAATACATTAATGTTTTTTGGATTCAATATTTAAAATACTATTTTAAAAATAAATCTTTTCCATTGTGACTAAATACCATCCTATATTTTTTTAATGATAATGTATGTAATGTTATATAGAAAATCAATCCCTATTTAGATATTAGGAAGTGGATGAAACTTTATCATTGTTGTACTAAGGGTAAATCACCCCTAAATGGTTAGTTGGTCATTGAATCAATCACCAATATGATACATGAAAAATAGTCATAAGAATACATATATAGCTATACAATCCTATGAGATATGAATTGGAATTTTTAAATGTTCTTTATAAACTACGACGAATGATATTTTCTATAATTTCATTGTCAATTTTCCAATAAATTTAATTTTATCCAATTTCTATCTTCTATGGGTAACCCAACACATTTTAATCATAATTTCACCCATATTTATTTGATAATGGAAATTATTATATCATTAATGACACCCTGCAGATTCTAGGATGGCTACGTGATGTTCTCCTTAAGAAACCTTATTGTTTTAATGGGTATCTATTTTATTTTTTATTTTATCATTACATGTATTGCCAATTTTATTCCACAAGGGTTTCCTTAGGGAATTATATGAATAAAATAGATGACATTTATCATGAACGTATTAAATATAATCTTGTGATGGGTGGGACATAGAATTATATAGTTCACTGATGCATTTATCGGGATCATTAGAAAAAAAGTGGTTGGGTTTGTGTGAATAACTATCTCATGATACGATAGTGTCTTAGTTCAAGGCCTTGACATAAATTATTGATGTCTGAGATTATGAATTCAATCTATTAGAGATCACTTATTACTGTTATCCTTTTTTTCAATTATGATTAGGGATATAGAATTCCCTCAGTGTCTGTTTATTATGGATTCATTTTATTCATTTATTAATACCATATCTCTTATTTATTGATTATTCTATAAATTCTTCAAATTTATTCTACTCATATATAAGGATCTAAAGTTACCCCAATTTTATTTCTTTTCCCAATAAAACATAAGGATGAATATGTTTTATTTTAGAGGATATGATGTATTGGATAATCAGGTTTTCTCTATATTTTTTGTTGTATCTTATGTTTCGAAATATAAATTAAGTACGTATCTTGTATTCTAATACTACTAAACTATTGGATCATTCATGAAATCAATTATTCAATACAAATAATTTAATAAAATTCATAACTCATAGATTCTCAAGTCTAAGATGTCATAATTTTTATTCGAGTAAGGAATAGTAGGAATTTTATAGACAAGGTTTAGAGGAGACTATTTCATTATAACATGTAATATAAAAACCACTAATTATTTTGAGGAAAAAATATAAAAAAAATATAAGTATAATTATTTTTCAATCTGATATATTGAAGTGTATATGTATATAATATTTTATAGCGACAGAGACTAGTGAATGAATATTTCTCTCTTTTAAGGGGGCATAGTATCTATAACATTCAATAGAGAGACTTTATAATCGAATTAATTTCTAGACCCACCCTAGTTTCTATCCTTAATGAAATTATTGGAATATTGGTAGGTTAAGAATTATCCATCGATAAGGATGTTAACCTAAGAATTAAGGATACACCTATGGTATAGAAACTCGTTAATGTTTTTCTAGAACAATTACCTAGCCATCCACCAGATGATGATGTTGAGTTCCCCATAAAAAATTATCGATGCATAAAATATATCTAAAACACTATATAGAATGTGTCTAGTGGAATTGGTGGAGATAAAGAAATACATATATGTATTAAGTGACTATGGATTTAATACCATAGTGTTTCACTATATAGAACCCTTGTTTTATTCATGAAAAATATGGATAGTTATATAAAATTGTGAATAGATTATAGAGAAATCAATACAATTATTATAAATAATATGTATTCTTTTCCACATATTGATGACTAATTTGATAAACTTCAGTGATTCCAATACATTTCAAAGATTTATCTTCACTCTATTTTTTATTATTTAGTGGTGAAGAATGACGATATTCGAATGATGGAATTTAATAAAAGTTATGAAAATTAGAGGGATATAGTAAATTCATTTTTATTAACTAATTTACTATATATAATTACCGATCTAATGAATAGAGTATTCAATAACTATCCCGATCTATTTATGGATGTATTCCTTGATGATATCTTTATATAATCTAAGAGCTATGAAGATATTGGGAGTGATTTAGTAATATTTTTTGAGGCCCCATCACAAATAATTACATGGGAAATATATCTAGTTTGAATTTAAGATCAATAATGTTTTTTTCTTTGAATTGTTTCTACATTAATGGAATATCATTCAGCCATTAAAACACAACGGTTATGAAAGGGCTACATTGATCAAGATAAATGATATATAATATTTCTAAGGATTAGAAAGATACACATAGGGGTTAATATAATATTTTACATGGTTGGACAACCCATTAACCATATTAACATGTAAATGTGTGAACATCAAATTGTTAATATAATGTGAGTAGCGTTTTAAAGATATTAATTGGATGCTGATTAATTTAATTGTTTTTACACTTCCATATTTTAAGGAAGAATTTATAATATATAGTTATGAATATAATAATTTACATGGTTGTGTTATTATATATAAATATTGGTTTATTTCCAATTCAACATGAAAATTGAAAACCCATGAATAAAACCATTCATCTTATGAACTCAGTCTTATAGCTATAATATTTTATTCTAAAATATAGAGACACTTCATCTATGCTGAAGGATGTGATATATAGATGGACCACAATATTATAATCTATATATTCTCTTGAAAGAGTATCATTATGAGTAAATGTAAATTATTGGAACTACTTAAGAACTACAATTTCTCATTACACTACTACCTTGCCCAGTTAAAAAATGTGGTTGATGGATTGAATATGAGAGAACATGGGGTTTGGACTATGATGAGTATTAGAAAGGATCCTATTTACATAGATATAAAAATTTTGATTTGGTGACTTATATGATTTGAGAAGGAGCATATCTTTTCCAAAGAAATTTATAAACCGTTCTTACTAAAAATGATTAATAAATTCCAATAGGATTATTGGAAAATACAAATGAAGGTTAAGAATAAAATATATGAAACTAATTGACATAATTTATAAAGACGATGTGTTGAAATTTGGGATGAGGTTATTTTTTCCAACCATATAGGAAATAAAAATGGAACTACTAGACAAGTCACATAGCTCTAAATTTCGTTATATATCCTAATAGAATAAATAAGTACATGGATTTAAGAAAAAAACCATATGGGATGGTATGAAGTGGGAAATTATATATTATCTATCTATAAGCTTAGTATGCCAATAGGTAATTGATAAAAAACACCACCATAAGGGATTCATGAATTATCAACCACAAACTATATGCAAGTGGGAAATTGATAGAAATGAATTTTTCATAGGACTAACAAAGAATACAAAGAAGAAAAATGATATATGAGTCATCATTGATTATATTACTATTAGTACCATTTTGTAGCCATAAGTGAATATGTACCTTATGAGGTATTTTCCCAGCTCTATATCTATTAAATTATATGGAATAAGGGGTCACATCTATCTATTGATTCTAATCATGACTACAATTTAACAAAATCATTATGAAAGAAACATCAAATGGACCTGGATACAAATATATATTTACACTACACATATCATACCAACACTGGTGGAATGTCTAAAAATACTATGAATAAATTGGATGACATGCTCAGATCATGTTATATTAACATCCAAGGTATGTTGAATGCGTATCTTCAATTAGTATAATTCCCATTAAAAAATAGCTTCCAATTCATCATCTGGATGGCTGTCTACGATGCATAGTATAGTATGTGTTTTTTTTCTCCGTCACATTGGGAAGAATATGTATTGAGAATATTAGTTGGCCTAGATTTTATTGAGGGGATTAATTTCAATGTAAGGGACTATTCATGTAATTATTAAATAATTCCATGCTTGATAAAATTCTTATGATGAAAAAATAAGGAAATACTATGAATTTCACAGTGGCAATCTTGTATTCTAAATAGATTTAACATGGAATGGTGTAGGAAGATCTGATGATAAAGGGATTTTAAGCCCAATGTACAATATAACTTATTATATACTATAATGATTTGGGATTTTATCTTGTGTTATGGCTATCTTACCGAGAATTTTTAAATTGAATGATATCTTCTATGTTTCATTACAGAGAAAATAAATGCATAACTCCATGATAGTTTAAAAATATAAGTGAAGAGATTTAGTTCATAACATTTCTTATAATGAAAAAACTACCCATATTGTATTCATATAAGAGAATGTTTTGGGAAATCAGAACACTCTATTGGTGGAGGTCCTTTAGATATGTCATAAACTAGAATAGAAAACAATGGATCATGAATAATCTATGAGGAAGGAAAATACAAAATTTCTAAATAACATATTCATAATGTTTTTCCAGTGATGAAATTACAGAATGAGTGGTGTGAGAACATAATCGAGGAAACATCATGATAGTAATTAAACACCATATCATGGACTATAACACTCTAAAAATAGTTTATTACACAAATTATTTAAAATTAATTTTCTCAAATTTTCATTTTACCAGTCTAATTTCCTCTCTAAATTCATTACATCAAATGATTATTAGTATGAGTTTTAGCGAATTTCCAAAAATGTTCATGTTTTAGTCGAGAAATATAGTTTTTTAGAAATATGAAATTTTTATGACTCAATCATTATACAAGAATGAACTGTATGTTTAGAAAAAAATTATGAAAATAAAACAAATCCATTTATAGAATATGACATATCATTTTATAAAATTAGTTTAATTATATTAAAAATTTCCAATGTATTTATAATTAGTTAAAATATTATAGTAATAAAAAATCTTCATTCAGTCCTTTCATTAAATCGAGTATTTCAAAGGGAGATTCAGTTTTGGATTTTCCTAATATCATAATGTTCATAAATTTATTATTATAAATGATATTATGTTATTAATATCAGTATTAATAATTATAATATCATATATATAAATTTATATCTTCAAATTATATATCTCTAAAAACAATTTTTATGATATTAAGAATATTTATTTTTATATTAACTATTCACACCATTAGTAATATTAATTAATAAAAGCATTTATAAAATTTAAATTATAATTATAAAAATATAAAAAATAATAATTTAATATTTTAACTGAAATTAATTACTAAGGTTATAAATTAAAGAAAAATATGAAACTAAATTCGGGAAAAATTGAAAATATTAAAATCAAAATCTCTAAAACATTCAAAGATTCATAAAAATGGATTATATGAGGTGCATTTTGACTCAAAACATTTTATTCTCCTCTTTTTATATATTTTTTATTTTTTACTTGAATAGTAACCTTTCATTTGTGAAAATGTAAGGTTTTCTTCTAAAACCACCTTTACCTTCACTTATAAATTGGTTACATCATCACAACGTTAGAAAAATCCAATCATTCTAATCACTCCTTAAAAATCATAATTTTTTCTACTATCATAAACCTATCCCATTTATTAAATCTTATGGTCACCATTGGTTTGGATAAGGCTTTTATTTCCATGCATTCATCCAAGGAAAATTCAATCCCTGATGTGAGTATTATTAACTATTTAACATTTCTTATTAATTATATTCATTCAAATTTGTTATAAAATTAAAATATATTAATATTATTATCATTTACATAGTGTAATGTCACTATAGTATATGTATTTTTTGGAACAGTGGTCATCTATGCCTGAATTGGAGTATGATTTGGGTTTGTTGTCAATCCTCAGAGGAAGCTTAGAATGTGTGCCAGCGAAGTGCTCATACTTGTCAAGCTGATAACAGTATTGAAGGTGGCACCATTTTCCAGTGTTTACCAAATTTCTTGACCTCAAATTTGACAAAAGGGGAAAACTGTCTTGTTTGGAAAAGGGACTTGCGCACCAACTACATGGATGCTTGGGAACTTGCGCGCCTGTTGTTTTTAAAGAACATAAATTCAAAATACGGCAAAGGAAATAGGGTTGTCCAAGTATTGGTATGGTCGCGTAAGTAACTTGCGTGCCATGAATGGACTTGCGCGCCGGTACCTAGGAGGATTGGAAATTTGTGCGCCCGATGTTTTTCATGATCAGATCTTTAAAATATGGCAAAGGAATGGGGGTTGTGCAAGTATTGATTGGGTCATGCAGGTGAGTTGCGCGACAGAGGCTAGGGCAGATGGAGTTGCGTACCAGAAGCTGCTCACCGAGATAAGGCTTGCGCGCCACTGCACACGGTGTCCTTTTGGCCTATAAATAAGGGACTTCCCCTCCTCATTGGTATCAAAGTTAAAACATAGAGAAATTCAAATCTCCCGCCATTCAGGTGTATTTATCATGTAAGTGTTGGAGGGTCGCCCAAATAGAGGTTGTGTGACAGCTGTTTGTTGTGCATCCAAGTTCGTTTGGGCGAGAAGGGAAGAGAGTCATGCATGTTTGGTATTGAAGAAGGTTGAGTCATGGAATTTTTGGTGGTGGACTTGCACGCGAGTTTTAACTTTTGTGCCGTATTTAAAACAAGCACGTCGGCTTGGGGAAGCGCGCCTGGTGTTTCTTGAAGTACGCTCATCTATTTGAAGCTGTGCGAAAGCTGGGAGATTGCCTGATACCCTCAGAAGAAAGTGAGATCTGTCTACTGGTGAGATTTGGACTTCAACAAAGCTTCTACATATAATTGAGGATGCATTCTTTTTCAATGATGAAGAGACCTTCACGTCTATAAAATGAGTGAGACTTTGCCGAATACAGTGAGCCATGGGGAGTCAACGGGAGTGACCCGAGGGATGAAGTGAGTTATCCCTAATCCTTTGTAAAGGCACTGAGCCTGGGGCAGAGTGACTGTGCCTGAACCTTTGTAGTACACATCTAGTGAAGTTTACTGGAATTTGGTATGACCGACAACCTATCGGCGTATGCTCTTTAGACGTATCCCTTTATGGTGAACCAAGTAAAAAGGGATGTGTCATCTCTCTACATGTGATTCTTTTCATTCATATCATTTTCATCATACAGGTTTAACATGTTCCTACCACGGTGGGAACAAGATCCTTCACATTAAAAGAAAAAGTTGTCAACATGATTCCCCCTCCCCTCTCTGGGTTCCCCGGGGTCGAACAAGTGGTATCAGAGGGTAATGGTTACTGGTGTTAGATCTATCCTTTGTCGTCATGGAGAATACAGTCAATACTAGGGGAGTACCTCCCTTCGATGGAAGTAAAATTCAGATTTAGAAGATCAAAATGAAATATCATTTACAGTCTCTCGGAATGGAATTACACTTTGCTACCTTGCAAGGAATACAAGTTACCGATCCAACAGGGCTTGCTGGGACTGATACATATAGGAAATTTTTTGATGCAGTTGCTAAATCTCAAAATTCTATTAGTACAACTCTTTCAGATCAGATCTACCTAAAGGTGATGAGTTTCACCTCAGAAAATTCTATGTGGGATAAACTTGAAAACATTTATGAATGAGACATAAATTTGAGAGAGTAAAAACTTCAAGTCATACACAACAGGTTTGATGATCTAAAGATACACCTAATGAGAATGCATAATCTTTCTTCAATCGAATTACTGAATTTGTAGGAGAAATTTGAGGTCATGGAGAGGAAATCAAAGACATTTATATCCGAAAGTAAATCTTGAGAAGACTTCCTCCAATATACAATGAAAAGGTTTCATCCCTTGAAGAAAGATATCTTTATAAGCTGTCCTTGGATGATCTGTTAAGTAGTCTAGTGGAATGTGAGATGAGAGTCAAACCCAAAGATCATATGACACATGTAATAAAGGAAATTACATTCAAAGCCATGGACAAATTGAAAATTTCAGACAATAGGAGTGGTGAAGATGATGAGGAAAAAGAAATTCTTTCTCTCATCGCCAAGAATCTGAAGAATGGAAAAAGGAAAATTTAATGGTAAGCAACCCCTGGCATGTTTGTTTTGTGGGAGAGTTGGGCTCATTGACTCTCAGTTCCAAAAAAAGTTTGATGATGATGAGAGCGAAGCTGAAGGCATCGAGAAGCCTTATAAAAGGTTTTTTAAAAAGGGAGACTTCAAATCTGTAATGAAAATACAGAAGAAGAGTATTTTCTGTGAAGAAGAAGATGAGGATATTGAATTTTGTGAAGAAGAAGAACCACAATTTGAAACAGGAAACCATGCTTCCATGATGGCCACCATTGAAAAGTCAGAATCCTCTATTAGTAAAGGCAGAGATAATCAGATTACTCTTATTGTTGATCTAAATATTAAAATTAAGGGTGATTTTTCCAAGATTGAGAATAAATGTAAGATATTCAATAATTGGATGGAAATGGTGGAAGAGTCGTCAGAATATGTTGATGAGATTGAAGCATAAATTGAACGACTAGAGGAACTAGTGAGAGTTCAGCATTTGATCCTTCAAATCATAGATGACGTTGTGGAACTAAATCTTAGAACTGAAGAACAAACAATGGTCATAAATGACCTTTCATCTAGAATGGAAGAGAAGTCCAAGAAAGTTGAGTGTTCTGAGGAAGATGTTGTTACTCGTAGGAGTAAAATTGAATGTCAATCAACCACAAATGAGGTTAAGAAGAAAATTCATTTTGGAAGATTCTGAGATGTAGAATTACTGGAAAGAGACATGTGTGGTTCAGATGGGGTTGGAAAAATATTGAGTGATCAAAGACCCGCTTGTATGGGAAAGAGTGGAATTGGATATGAAGTTGAGACTTCAACTGTTGGAAGTAGAGAGATCCAAAAGAATGACAAGATAAAAGTTGGAAATTTTGAAACATTTCCTGATGTGCTGAAAAAGAAACCCTCAATCCAAACTAAAAGAATAACTGAAAATTATCCTCAAACTTATAGAAATGACAGGCAGTCCAACTATTCTCCCAAGGTAGAAGGCATGAGGAGAAATTCAAATGAGAAGACATTTCCTCTAATGATTTGTCAGTTTTGTGGCTATCTGGGCCCTACCATGACATATTGCGAAGAGGCAAGGAGCTACTTGAATGGGGAATATCTGGGACATCAACAAGGAAGACCGACTTCATATCCTCCATCTTATAGAAGAAATAGTTTCTATGGATACTTTTTTAATTGTTCTATCTTTGGCCATAAAGCTATGTATTGTAGGCAGAGATTCAATAGGGGAGATTCGTACAACACTCAGAGACAGGTCAATATCCACCCTTCTGATGGTGTTTCTCTCAAAAACAGTTTATCTTTTCTAGAAGAAGATTATGGGTATGAAGAATCTGATTATGTGGAAGAAATAATTAAATGGTCATCAATATCTTATACTCAATCCAATATCTATTGGAAAGAAAAGAAGAAGATCGAGAAATACAACCTTGCAGAGGTGGATTTCAAAGCTACAAAAAAAAAAGCAATAGTACATGGATTCTGGATAGCGGTTGTTCATCTCATATGATAGGTAATGTTGTCCTGTTAACAGATATCAAAAGAATGGTAGATGGTAATGTACGATTTGGGAATGATGGAGATCTGAAAATCAAAGGCAGTGGAAGTACAGAATTAGCTAATGGGGAGCTAAAGAAGAATGAAGTCCTTTATGTAGATGGAATACATCATAATATACTCAGCATGAGTCAATTCTGTGAGTTGGGACGCATAGTTACATTTAATCAGAAAGGATTCACTATCAAGGGAAAGAAAAGCAATTCACTAATGAGGGGATTTAGAACAAAAGGCAACTTATATCAGGTTGATAGTAAAGAAATTATCTGCTACATGACTTTTAAAGAAGAAAACAATTTGTGGCATCGGTGACTGGGACATATCAATCAACAAGACATGGAGAAAACAACAAAACTGAGTATTGTCATGGACATTCCCAACCTTAAGCGTGAGCATGAAAATTCATGGGATTCTTGCATTCATGGAATGCTGGTTTGCAGTTCATATCAGCCAAAGAAGAAAAGGGAATCTCATGTTCTTGATCTAATTCATACAGATGTATGCGGGACAATAAATGTTGTTGGAAGTCATGGGGAAAGGTACTTTGTTCTATTCATAGATGATTACTATAGAATGGCATGTGTTTTGGACATTCACAGGAAACAACAAGTGCTTGACTACATGAAAACATATCTTGGAATCACCGAGAATGATACTGGATGAACAATCAAAGTGTTAAGATCTTACAATTTAGGGGAATACACATCCATTGAATTTGAAAATTACCTAGAGAAGCCTGGGATACAAAACAAGGTAGCTTCTGTGAGAACTCCACAACAAAATGGAGTTGTTGAATGTCAGAATCGACCGGTGAACAACATGGAACGAACTATGTTGATTGAGATTCGTATTCCATGAAATTACTAGAAAGTGGCTGTTCAAGATGCAGTGTATATTCAAAATCAAACAGTACTTTATATGGGTGAAACGAAAACACCGTATGAATTATGTCATGGAATGAAGCCCTCATTGAAATATGTTTGTGTTTTTGAATGTAAATGCTTCATCAGGAACAAATAAGGAAATCAAGGGATGTATGGTGACCATATAGATGAAGGAAATTTTGTTGGATACTAAATGAACAACAAATCATACAAGTGTTTCAAAAATGATTAGGAAGGATTTTGAAAAGCAGTGATGTTAAAATAATTGAAGAGAAAACTACAAATCCTTCAAGGACATCATATGATAATGCGATAGAAAGTGAAGAATAAAGTGAAATACGATAAAATACAAATACGGAAATAGAGGAAGCTATACAAAACACTCAGCAGTCACATCATGATGATGACTCAGAAGAAGAATCTGAAGAAGAAACTTTGGCTTGAAAGAATGCAACTGAACCATAAAGGAGAAATAATAGAGCTGATATTGATCCATCTAACATAATTGGGGACATGAGTGAACCCACTCAAACAAGGAGGATGAAAAATTACACGCAATCATAATTTCTATCAGTTGTGGAGCCATCCTCGTTTTAAGAAGTCACAAAGGATGAATCATGGGTGAAAGCCATGAAAGAAGAGTAATATCAAATTGATAAGAGTCATACACGGGATCATGTCCATAGACCCGAGGTCACAATGCGATTAGTACAAATTGGATCTTCCAGAACAATTTTGATGAGCGTGGAAGTGTTATCATAAATAAGGAACGACTATTCTGTAAGGGATATTCCCAGATTGGTGGTGTTGATGTTGAAGAAACCATTGCTCCAGTGGCTAGGTTAGAGTCAATCAGGTTGTCCCATTCCATGGCACACCAAAGTGGATATAAAGTATATCAAGTGGATGTCAAGATAGCATTCTAAAATGTTGTACTCGAAGAAGAATTCTACATTGAACAACCAGTGGGTCTTGTTCTTGGTACTAATGAAACAAAGGTCTTTAAACTAAAGAACAATCTATATGGTTTGAAGCAGGATCCTTGCGTGTGGTACTCCCGGCTGGACTCTTATCTGAAGAAGCTAGAATTCAAAAGAGGAGGAGTATATCACAATCTATATGTGAAGAATTCTCCAAAAGATAAATTTATGGTTCTTGTATACGTTGATGATATCATATTTGGTGGTAGAAAGGATAAATCAGTGGATGAATTTTCCAATCACAGGAAAATAGAATATGAAATGTCTATGATTGGGGAGCTCACATATTTCATGGGGATGTAGGTGATTCAAAAGAAAGTTTACACTTTCATTTCCCAAGAAAATTATACAAGAGACCTGCTAAATAATTTTAATATGCAAGACTCCAAACCAATGACAACTCTGATTTTAGTTGGAAGAAAACTTGGAAAGCATGAGAATGAGACCTCTGTAGTCTCCACCATGTACAGGAGGATCATTGGAAGCTTACTATACTTGACAGCAACACGGCCATATATTGTCTTTTCTACATGTCTTGCAGCCCGCTTTCAGAGTAATCCCAAAGAGGAACATATGGCAGCAGTAAAAAGAATCATGAGGTATATTCAAGGAACTCACAATTGTGTCTTATACTTTGCTACATGAAGGAATAATGAATTATCAACATTTTTCTATGCTGACTGGGCGGGAGATGTTGTGGACAAAAAGTCCACCAGTGGTGGAGCTTTCTATATTGGGAATAAATGTGTTGGCTGGTTGAGCATGAAACAAGAAATTACTTCTCTTAGTACTGCTGAAGCCAAGTATATCTCCTCCACAAAGGCATGCACTCAACTGCAATGGATAAAGAATCAATTAACAGATATTGGTTATGAGGTGAAGCAGCCAATGGTGATTTACTGTGATAAAAAGTGCGCAATTGATATTATGAAGAATCTAGTTCATCCTACTCATACAAAACATATTAAAATTCAGTATCATTTTATCAAATAGAAAGTTGAACAAGGCGTGATTAGAATTTATCATGTGGGAATTGACGAGAAAGTGGTTGATATCCTTACCAATCCACTGTCAACGGCTCTTTTTGTGAAGAATCGGTTGAACCTTGGTGTTCAGCCACCTCCCAGTGCATAAGGAGCTTATGACAATCCCCTCTCCCCAGTTATGCTAATTGTTTTTAATCTGTTTATAGATATGATGCAGGTTTATGGGGGAGATGCTGTCACAAACCAGGCCAGGTCACCATCCGACCCGGTGCCTGACCCGGTCTGTGACATGGCCCGAAGGGCGTTCCCGATCCCCACAGGCTGGAACAAGTGCCCGGGGTATCAAACATTACCTGGCAACGATTTACCCGAAATAAAAGATAGAAAAACAACTAACCAGATAAATAAACTGAAACTATAATTAGACAACCAAACACGCCTTTAAACAATGAACATGTTTAAATTCTACAACTCGAACTAATAACTAAAAATAAAAGATGATAGCAGAAACTAAAACTCTTACTCAAACCTCAAAGCAATAGGAGAGGTGCGACATCCACACATCACAAATGTTAACCTGCACGAGAAGAACATCAACGACCAACCACCATCGCTGAGAACACTACCTCAACCTGGAATAAACAGAGAACAAGGCCTACATACACTGAAAGGTTTATGTAGGGTGTGAACAAAGATCCCAGAAGGACGTCACCCAATAAAAAGGTTCCATGCATAATTATTAAATGACAAATACATTTGCAATATTAACTAAAGAAAAGAAATAAAATCTTGAACAATTTAAAATAAAACAGAATTTAAGAAAACAGTTTCAAATGTAACAACTTAAATTAAAACAAACGCACCCTTATTTTTTTTAAATAACCAATATGTTTCACCGAAGAGCGCAAAGTAACAAATGAGAACTAATATGGGAGTGGCCACCTGGGAATCAGCTAGCTTGGGTCCCTAGATCTTCATGTCTCCTTGAAACATGTCTTAGAAGGCCACGCCCCTCAGAAAGGAATATGTTTAGTTAGTGTTGTAATCATCAGTCCTGCCAGTGAAACCGGGTCGGGTCACCTCCGGAACACTGGCCCACTAGTCTAGTATACCCTCCTAGCTACCTGGGCTTCCCGGATTGTGCTCAAATAAATTTCATGTTCATGTCACATGTCACCCTGATGCATAAAATCCAAATAGGATATTTACACACACATAATCACCATTGCACACTCAAACCCTCTTTTAAAACCATACGCACACAAAAAGTGTTTTCAAAACTCAATCTGCATAGGTTACGTACTTAGTTAAACCATCCGCACAATAAACAAATGATTATAATTAAACCACCCACCACATAATCACCCAAATGACTTTTTGAAATAAAACACACACTAAAACGTTTTTCAAACGAATTTTACACCATTGTCATAATTTCATACACCACAAAAAATATAAAGCAGTGGTAAAAGAGTGTTACAAGGATTTTTCAAATACTAGAATAACCAGTTATAAATCCAAACACATTCCAACATCACATGCACTCAAATAAAGTTTTAATGTGTAACTTTCACCACCAAAAGGTTTGATGGAAAAGTCATTAACAATATGAAAAACACAATTGCATAAACCACATAGTTTAACAAGAAAAAAAATAAGAGCATATAATACAATTTTGAAGAAATCATTTTGCGTTAACCACTAAACTCAGGAAAAAACAAATTTTATGACCAAACGCACCCGGCGCCATGTCAGAAAAAACAGTTCTCACCACATGCACGATTTAAAAAGATAACATCACAATTCAAAATTAATGAATATAGTTCTCACCAGAAAACCCCCAATAATATGAACAATCTACTAAATAATATCAATGCAAATCAGACTTCAAATAAAACCAACATCACACAAAAATAATTAATTATATAATATGCGAAACAAGTTAAGCATTGAAAATTAATTTATTAGATAACAATTAGACGGGGAACCACCAAACACGAAGTAGAAAACACCAAACTGGAGTTAAATCTTCAAATTGCATCATGAAACATCAATAGCGTGCCGTTTTCACCACAAAGAACCTAGTGCGATCCCAAATTCAAGATTTGGTCCAAAAATACTCGATATCAAAAACCTAATTTAACATCCTAATTGGAAAAAACCTAAAACATCAAATTAAATGAACCAGAACCCTAGATAATAGGAGGCCAAACCCTTACCCAGAGAAATTCGACCACTGGAGGTGAGTTGGACAACAAACGGGGGTCGTCGGAGGTCACGCCGGCAACTGGTGGGGGATAAAGGAGGCACCGCAGGGGCGGTGGACATAGGGGAAGCTTCAGCCGCAGAGGGAGCGGGGGCCAGTGGCCACGGAAACCCGAGGCCGTGGCGGGAGTGGCGGGCATGCGGTTGGGAGCGGTCGAGCTCGCGACGGGTGCGATTGGGTGGCTACGGGGAGTGGCTGGCTGGGAGGTGGCCGTGACGGGGAGCCGGCGGCAGGGCGAGCAGGCCGGGAGAGGGAGGAGGGCGACATGAGTGGAGGAGAGGGAGCGCGACGGCTAGGGTTAGAGGGGAGGGGGTGAGCCACGCGACGAGAAGCAGTAGGAGGGGGATAGGAAAAATGTGGGGGGGGGGGGGAGGAGAAGAAAAAAAAGAGAAAGGAAAAAAAATAAAAACAAAATTAAAATAGAATAAAATAAAAAGGAAATAAAACCTAAATTTAATATTAATAACTAAATTAAAGTAATAATAATAATAATAATAATAATAATAATTGGAATATTATTAATAACTTAAATAATGTGTCATCTTTAGAAGTAATAATAATAATGATAATAACGTCCTTAAATATAAAAAAAACAATTAAATTTGCTTCACGATTCTTAATTTAATTTATTTTAATTTTGTCCCTCTTTTACATTTTTTAATAATTATTTTATTTAATTAGTTGAACATCAGATAGGTGTGCAAGGAACTGAGCGAGGCCACGCGGTGACCAAGGCGAGGTCGCGTGGCTTCGGCCACGGTGTGATGGATGTGGTCAAGGCCAAAACACACATTTTTAAAAAGTTACTCAAATTTTATTATGTCAGGACTCAACCTAAACCACCCGACGTAATTAAAATTGATAAAATAACTAATTCAAGGGTGACGGGTGTGACAATTCTCTCCACCATAATGCTTTTCATCCACGAAAATCCACAACTAAAGCTGAGACTCAAAGAAGAAACGACACCCCTTAAGGTTCAAAGTGGATTCCTAAGAAAACACGTGAAAAGAGGCAAACACATTGTGCTCAGAGAATGTGAATCAAAGACAACTTCAAGAAACACTTAAAAAGACATTCTAATGTGTGTCACCCACCCCAAAGAGCTAGAATGCCTCCAAATGATTTTTTTTAGAAAACAAACTCTTGAACCCACAGGAACTAACCTCACAAACCGAAACACCTCAAGCAATATTAAACGGGAACCACACCATTTGGATAAAATGGAAAAACAAGGTCAAACCATGTCCATGGAAGACTCTTATCACTTATCACCAAGACATATTAAAAATAGAATCGAAAGATCAACATGGGAGGCCTGAGGGGCTCCCCACCACTAAGAACTCACTGGCGCTCGAAAAGAGACTGGAAAACCGACATGGGGAGGTTCGAGTGGACTCCCCGCCATTAAAGAAAAGTCCAACATTGATTCATTCTAGAGACATTCGTGTGAGACCCAATGTGGGTATCCCCGCCATTAAGAACCTACCAATTCCCAAGGAGAGACTAGAAAACCAACTTGGGGAGGTCCGGGAGGACTCCCCACCATTTAGGAAAGGCCAACACCAATTTATTCCAGATACCTTTGTGCGAGACCCATCGTGGGTCTTACTTCCATTAGAACTAAAAGAGGATACATAACTTTTAAAAATTTTCGATGCTGACCAAACACCACACCACAAGGGGCGGGGAGGGTGGGGACTGACTACCGGGGCGTCAAAAGCATGACCCAAGACAACCCAGCATTTCCACAATCCTCGATGATCCCTATTCACCTATGACACTAATTTAACCAACATACTCCATAAAGACCCTAAAAGCGATTACATCCAGTGGGACGCAACCCCCAAGTCTCTATGGCAACGAGACGACCACGCCTCCACATGGTCACTGAAACCTCACACAACCAGACAGTTCGTTCGGAACGAAACAACCACAGAAAATAATTTAACCCTCCATCACCATCAACACCAATGATAGAAATCAGGTTGGGGTCATGTACACTCCCGGGGTTTCTGACCATGCGCCATCTTCACTCCAAGGCCTATGGCTGGAGCCCTGATGTTTGAAGCATCTCCTACCTCACAGTCAGGTGTTGAAGACTATCGAATGGAGATCCTCATTTTGGTGTCACACGCAACCACACTGCAACCGAGGAAACACCATAAAACACAGCACATTACGACATCCAACTGATCATACACAGAACATTCACCAACACAAGAGTTGAAATGGTGCATGCACACAACCCTTTGTCACACTGAATGAGAACACGACACCACAAGCCGTCACCTGAACATGATCATTTCTGTTGAGAGGAGCATTATAAAAAGAGGGACTTTAAACCGAGTCTTAAACAACACATGATTCCAGAAATTGACCATAGCATCCTCATGTGATTGGGTCTGCCACACTAGTGGCCTAACGTAGACTCTTTCTTAAATTAAACCAACGAAGGACCAAAGGTCATTTATAGTAGTGTCCTGCACAGAACACTCTAGGCTACTTCCACCTTTTCCCCTATGGAATCTCCTTCACTGTTTCCAAACATAACTTTCATATTAATGAGGTCAAACTTCACCCTTGACAATCAATAAGAACTCACACTGCAATATGTAACCTAACATGACCCTTGGAACTGATGAAAATAATACAAAGCCCTTCAATACACTTGTCAATACTGAAAATTCTGAACCGCCTTCACCCTACCCTGCTGGAATTCCTTTCTCCATTTCCAGGGGGAACCATCAAACACGATAGTGTAAAACATCATACTCGACGAGTCAGATACTCAAAATAGAAAAAACCCCTTCAACTCCCATCGCATCTATCATCCCACTGTGAGAGGATCCAATTAGTTGAAAAAAGGAGATGGGGGTTCAATTCTTGAATTCAAGAAGAGATTCCTCTGATCAACTGGAGGTTCGGCCAGTGGCATTTTTCCTATGGCCACACTTCAATCACATGTCAACACTTCATGGGGGGCATACACTAGTCATGAAAGAAAACCATGGACCCAACAGTAATGGTCCGATGGTCAAGGAATACCACAAGCGAACACCAAACGTATAGGGGGAACCACTACAATGGATCCCTGATGTATTCTTCAAAAGAATTCACTAACCACACGCTTGTATACCAACTTACAAAGAAGTATTCAAACTTAGGACACAAATCTGTCAAAAATGATTCTCAGGTCGAAACACCTCACATCCAACCTTTCAAAAATACTACGACACACCACACAATCATCGTTTACTAAAACACCAATTTTTTTTAACAAACCATTTGGAAAATAAGACAAGCTACTGGGTTGCACAAACACCAATGGTGTCCCATGGTCCAAGCACATGCATCTTATCGTGCCACACCAGCACCCACCTCATATCCATCCATACACTCATCCTCTCGTGCCATTAACCCTTTATCTTTCTTTATACACTCATGAATGTGGTTGCCCACAAGAACACCAAGGATCAAAACCAAACCTTTCCATTATTTTTAAACCAAAACATCCAACCAACATTTTTAAACCACATACCTCATATTCTTTTTAAAGTGCTTTATTTAAAAAAAATTCCAAAAAAAATTCCAAGACCAAATCATTTTTACATAAAAACCAAATGTCCAAAATTCCTAAACAAAGAAACAAGGAACAATACAATAGAAAACTAGTGCCAGCGTGTGATTGGAACATATGGTTGGCGGCCATACACCAATCACACCACTTCCACGGAGGGTTTTCTAGGGCAGCGTCCCCTACACCACATGGCGTGCCAAACCCTGCGAGCTCACTAGGACCACTGACCTTACCCCTTTTTCATTTCCCTTAGACAAGATTAATCGCAAAGACCAAAGACTCAGACAATCCTCAACATACTTTGGTAACTTGAGTCCCGCCATGAGGTGTGCTGGCCAGGAACCTTACTCGTAGCCAGGACGTCGAGTCCCACCAAACTTAACTCAAGTCAATCGTGACTCTAACCTGAAAGAACACGACCCAAAAGAGAAAACTTACTCCTCTGATACCATTTTGTCACGAACCAGGCCGGGTCGCCATCCAACCCCGCACTCGACCCGGTCCACAACATGGCCTGAAGGGCATTGACGATCCCCACGGGCTGGCACAAGTGCCCGGGGTATCAAACATTACCAGGGAACAATTTACCCGCAATAAAATATAGAAAAACAACTAACCAGATAAATAAACTGAAACTAGAATTAGACAACCAAACACACCTTTAATCTATGAACAGGTTTAAACTCTACATCTCGAACCAATAACTAAAAAGAAAAGATGATAGTAGAAACTAAAAATCTTACTCAGACCTCAAAGTAACAGGAGACGTGTGACATCCACATGTCACAAATGTTAACTTGCATTAGAATACCATTAAAGACCAAAAACCATCACTGATCATGATGCCTCAGCTTGGAATACATAGATAACAAGGCCTACATACACCCAAAGGTCTATGTAGGGTGTGAGCAAAGAGCCCAGTAGGACGTCACCCAATAAAAAGGTTACATGCATAATTATTAAATGACAAATACATTTTCAATATTAACTGAAGAAAAGAAATAAAATATTGAATAGTTTAAAAGAAAACGGAATTTAAGAAAACATTTTCAAATGGAACAACTTAAATTAAAACACATGCACCCTTATTTCTTTTAAATAACCAATATGTCACACCGATGAGTGCAAAGTAACCAATGAGCACTAATATAGGAGAGGCCGCATGGGTATCAGCTAGCTAGGGTCCTTAGATCCTCTTGTCTTGGTGAAACGTGGCTTAGAAGGCCACAGCCCTCAGAAAACGTGGCTTAGAAGGCCACGGCCCTAAAAAACGTGGCTTAGAAGGCCACAACCCTCAGAAATGAATATGTTTAGTTAGTGTTTCACTCGTCAGTCCTTCCAGTGAAACCGGGTTGAGTCACCTCTGAAACATTAGCCCACTAGTCTAGACTACCCTTCTAGCTACCCGGGCTTCCCGGTTTCTGCTCAAATAAATTTCAAGTTCATTTCACATGTCACACTAATTCATAAAATCCAAACATGATATTTACACACACATAATCACCATTTCACACTCAAACTCTCTTTTAAAACCATACGCACACAAAAAGTGTTTTCAAAACTCAATATGCATAGGTTATGTACTTGGTTAAACCATCTGCACAATAAAAAAACGTTTATCATTAAACCACGCACCACTTACACACACAAACAACATTTTGAAATAAGACACACTCTAAAACGTTTTTCAATATCATTTTACAAAATTTTCATAATTTAATACACCACAAAAAAAAAAGCAGTAGTAAAATAGTGTTACAAGGATTTGGCACACACTAGAATAACCGGTTATAAATCCAAATGCATTCCAACATCACATGCACTCAAATAAAGTTTTAATGTGTAACTTTCACCACCAAAAGGTTTAATGGAAAACCCATAAACCATATTAAAAACACAAATGCATAAACCACATAGTTTTACAAGCCAAATATAAAATCTTATAAAACAATTTTGAAGAAATCATTTAGCGTTAACCACTAAACTCAAGAAAAACAAAATTTTATGACCAAACGCACCCGATGCCATGATAGAAAAATAGTTCTCACCACTGGTATGATTTAAAAAGCTAACCGCACAATTCAAAAGTCATGAATAGAGTTCCCAGAAGATAACACCCAATAATATAAACAGTCTACTAAACATATTCAATGCAAATCAGACTTCAAATAAAACCAACATCGCACAACAATAATTAATTAAATAATATGAGAAACAAATTAAGCATTGAAAATTAATTTATAATATAAAAATTAGATGGGGAACCACCTAACTCGATGTAGAAAACACCAAAATGGAGTGAAATCTTCAAATTCTAGCACGAAACATCAATCGCGTGCCGTTTGCACCACAAAGAACCTAGTGCGATCCCAAATTCGAGATTTGGTCAAAAAATACTCGATATCAAAACCCTAATTTAACATCCTAATTGGAAGAATCATAAAACATAAAATTAAATAAACTAAAACCCTAGACAAGAGGAATCCAAACCCTTACACAGATAAATTCAACCATTGTAGGTGAGTTGGACAACAAAAGGGGGTCGTTAGAGGTCACGCCGGAAACCGGTGGGGGATAAAGGAGGCGTTGCAGGGGCGGTGACCGTAGCGGAAGCGTCGACCGCAGCTAGAGCGGCGGCCGAAGGCCGTGGAAACCCGAGGCTGCATCGGGAGTGGCGGACATGCGGAAGGGAGTGGTCGAGCTCGCAATAGGTGCGATGGGGAGCCGGCGGGGAGCGGTTGGCCGGGAGGCGGCTGTGACGGGGAGCTGGCGGCAGGGCGAGCATGATGAGAGAGGGAGGAGGGCGACAAGAGTGGAGGAGAGGGAGCGTGACTACTAGGGTTAGAGGGGAGGGGGTGAGCCGTACTACAGGAAGGGGTAGGAGGGGGAGGGGAAAACGAGGGGGGAGAAGAAAAAAAGAGAGAAAGAAAAAAAAATTAAAATAAATTAAAATAGAATAAAATAAAAATGAAATAAAACCTAAATTAAATATTAAAAACTAAATAAAAGTAGTAATCATAATAATAATAATAATAATTGGAATATTATCAATAACAGAAATAATTTATTATCCTTAGAACTAATAATAATAATGATAATAACGTCATTAAATATTAAAACAAACCATAAAATTTTTATCACGCTTCTTAATTTAATTTATTTTAATTTTATCCCTCTTTTAATTTTTTTTTCTTTATTAATAACTCTTTTATTCAATTATTTGAACATAATATAGATGTGTGGGGAACTGAGCGAGGCCACCCGGTGACCCAGGAAAGGCTGCGCGGCTTCGTCCACGGTGCGATGTATGAGGTCAAGGCCAAAACACACATTTTTAAAAAGGCAATAAAAATTTTTTATCTCAAGACTCAAACTAAACAACCAAACATAATGAAAATTGATAAAATAAATAATTCAAGGGAGACGGGTGTGACAGATACTATCCAGGGGGAGTGAGGTTTGGGATCTTACAATAAACTAATGCCCGTCTTTTGGATTTATTTTCAATGGGGGATAAAGGAATAAATTCAGGATGAGAAGTAAATGGGAACAGAATTCATGCTTTCTCTCTTGTTTTCTACACCGAGAATTGCTCACATAGACTTAGAGTGTTGGATGAGTTGATCCTTGCATTTTTGGTTTGCATATGGATGGTGAAATATTGAATTTATTCTTTGATTACCAACAAACACAAAGGGGTAGATTGTTGGATCCATGGTCATCTATGCATGAATTGGATTATTATTTGTGTTTGTTTTCAATCCTTAGAGGAAGCTCAGAATGTGTGCCAGAAAAGTGCTCATACAGGTCATGCTGATAACAGTATTGAAGGTGGAACCATTTTCCAGTGTTTACCAAATTTCTGGACCTCAAATTTGACAAAAGGGAAAAAGCAATCCTGTTTGGAAAAGGGACTTGCACACCAACTACATGGAGGCTTGGAAACAAGTGAGCCTATTGTTTTTCATGAAAATAACTTCAAAATACGACAAAGGAAAAAGCGTTGAACAACTATTGTTTTGGTCGCGCAAGTGACTTGCGCGCCATGAAGGTACTTGCACACCAGTACCTAGGAGGTTTGGAAAGTTGTGCGCCAGATGTTTTTCATGATCAGATCTTTAAAATATGGCAATGGAATGAGGGTCGCGCAAGTATTGATTAGGTTGCACAGGTGAGTTGCGTAAAAGAGGCTAGGGCAGATAGAGCTACATGCGATAACCTGCTCACCGAGAGGAGGATTGCGCGCCACCACACACGGTGTCCTTTTTTCCTATAAATAGAGGACCACCTCTCCTCATTGGTAACGATGTTCAAAATTAGAGAAATTCAGAGCTCCCACCGTGCAGGTGTAGTGATCACGCAAGTGTTGGAGGTTCGCGCAAGTAGAGGCTGTGCGACAGCTGTTTGCTGTGCATCCATGTTCTTTAGGGCTATAAGGGAAGGGAGTCGCGTAAGTTTGGTATTGAAGAAGGTTAAGTCGCGAAAGTTTTGGTGGTGGACTTGCGCGCCAGTTATAACTTTCACACCATTTTTGAAACTTGCGCACTGGCTTGGGGAAGCATGCCTGGTGTTGCTTGATATACGCTCATCTATTTGAAGCTATGTGAAAGCTTGGAGACTGCCCGATACCCTAGCAGAAAGTGAGATCCGTCTACTGGTGAGAGTTGGACATCAACAAAGCATCTACATATAATTTAGGATGCATTCTTTTCCAATGATGAAGAGACATTCATGACTATAAACTGAGTGAGACTTCGCCAAAGGAAGTGAGACAGGGAGAGTCAATGGGGGTGACTCGAGGGACGCAGTGAGTTATCCCTGAACCTTTGTAATGGCAGTGAGCCTGGGATAGAGTTACTGTGCCCGAACCTTTGTAATACATAGCTAGTGAAGTTTAGTGGAATTTGGTATGACTGACAACCTATCGGCATATTCTCCTTGGACGTAGCCCTTTGTGGTGAACCATGTAAAAAGTGTTGTGTCAGCTCTCTGCATGTGATTGTTTGCTTTTTGATCATTTTCATCATACAGGTTTAACAAGTTCCTACAAACATGGGAACAAGATCCTTCACATTAAAAGAAAAAGTTGTCACCCTGATTTAACCCTCCCCTCTTAGGGTGCCCCGGGGTCCAATAATATTATCATTGTTTATTTATATACCACATACATTAAGAAAAAAATTTATCATTCATGCATTATACATACTACATTCAAAATAATAAAATATATATTGTTTTCCTCAAATTCATTAAATGGTTTTATCTGTGGATGGGATTAAGGGATTTATATTATTTTTAAGATATAATTGAGGTTCAAGTATGATAAATTAGAAAACCCATTAATTATATTATCAACAAATGATAATAATTAATTTAATCATTTAAAATAAGAGTTCTAATAGCAAAATAATTTATTGAAGTTATATAATATTTTCATATCCATTAATTCTACACACAATTGCTTAAAATTTTTAGACATAACACTAATAAAAACGAGGTAATACCATTATTATTCAACTATAAAGATGTTAGAATAGAACCAACTCATAGTCATTCACCAAATGAGGCTATATCACTATTTGGGTTAGTATAACCATATACTTGAACTATTATTTGAATTTGCACCATGAATGAATAAGGGATCATAAGTACTAGTATAATATGATATAAATGAGCATATAAATATTTTATTCTAGGTTTTAGATGTTATATCAATATTTAGAAAATTAATTAGTATAAAAAAATTCAATCATCAAGAATAAATGAGACAAAAAAATTTCACCTTCAATGATAATGTAACGACCAATAATTATATATAAAAAATTTCTAATCATAGTAATATGAAATATATCATAAAACACATAAATCACATTGATTAAAACAAATCAAACTTTATAAATGATGAATTAATTAAATAATAGGATTTTTCATAAATTAAGGAACCTATACTAATGATATAGTAACATGACCTTTGGAATAATATTATGACCCTTATGAATAATAAACCTTCTAATAGAATATTATAATCACAAATTAAAACATAAATAAATTTTAGATAACATATAAATGAATGTATGATATAATTATATCATAGTATAAGTAAATACATTTTTTGGAAATTAGAAATTAGGTATTGACATTTTAGGGAATTGTAAATATTTTATTACGATTTTATAATTAATATAATGATTTAAAAGAAAATTTATTTTCATAGAATAGAACCATAAAATAATAATTTTTTTCCTAATTATAATAATATAAATTAATTAGTCCTTAAATAATTTTTTAAATTGTTATAAAATAGGTTATAATTTTAATATTCATCTTTTTAGAGTAAATTTTAGTTTTATTAAAAAATTAAAATTATCATATTTATAAAATTATTTTCATAAAATGGAGTTAATTTTTTAATTATGCATGTAATAAAATTAGGGTGATTTTTTGGATTTTTCTAAAATAGTTTAATTTTGTGAATAATGAAATACAGTAATTTACGGTATATGCTAAATATAAGAAATATCGATTCACTGTTGATTTATGGATGATGTAAGAAAATATTCTCAAAAACTTATTCTCCCATTTATTTCATTAGAAACAGTATTTAGGAAAACTCATAGTCTTGAGAACAAATTATAAACAAATGAATAAAATAATAGAAAACACTCATCTCCTCTAACTATAAATACCACCCATCACTACCACTTTTACTCAAAAATATAAATACTTGAAGCATATCATAATTATTCACAATTCACTAACCCTACATCTAGGATAATTTTGTCTCCACAAAAGAACGAATTGAATTCTCCTAAGGAGGTTCTCTAGAAGGATAATTCAAGTGGTAAAAACCGCTTTCTTTTTCTCTTTATTTCATTTCATTTTAATTTTATTTCTTATTCTATATTCACCTCCCTTTATCCCATGATTTTGATAACACTATTATCTTTCATATATGGTAGTGTTATTTTGTTAATGTAACAATCTATCACTATTTATCATTACCCCTCCTTTTTACTAAAAATGAGTACATAGACTGTGATTTATTGAATTATCAAATTCATGCACGAGGATTTTCCAATTTATATTACTACATTAAAGGATGGTTTAAAAAAATTATCAATAAAAATATTACTATAAATTTTAAATGTGATATGTTTTTTTCAGGGACTATTATATATGTGTGATATTAATTAATAAAACAAAACAAGTTCGTGTTGATCAAAAATGCCAAAATATTCTAAATGGTTATCATTAACATTTTCTCTAACAAATATTCATCAGATATAGAAAAACATTTCATATAAGACCATTTTATATTCAATATGATCATTAAAAACTTATAAATTAAATTCTGGATAACTATTCTAAATTTACATGAATTTACATACATAAATACAATTAAATCGATCATCAAAACCAAGGAAGTGAAGGCACCTGAACAAAAAATTGTAACCTATAGGTCATAAAAAAGAAAATAAATGAAATTAATAAAATTATACTATATATATATGGTTATGAATTAAATAATTAATCTATTTAATTTTATTATGCATTACATTAAGATCAACTAAAAAACATTTTTAGTCCTATGGTAAGGGTTTCTACCCTAACCACCATTTTCCCTTCAATTTAGTCATTATCATTCATTACCCATGTGAAATTACTATCCATGTTATGAAAATATTCTTATAATATGTATATTTTCAAAAATCATATATCTAGATCATACCATCCTTCTTTTAGGGGTAAATACATCTCATAATAAAAATTAATTTCTCAATTATTTCGGATAATCAAGCTCGAATAAAGGGAACATCCTTATTTCTAGCCCATTTTCATGGGAACTACATAACCTATTTGAAACCTAAATTTTATTTATAAAATAAATATTTTTATCTTTCAAAAATATCTAGGATCATTTAAATTTTTATATATAATATTTTTCTTTTTTTGATTTAAATTATTTTTAATATTTTCATTCAACCACATGAAAATTTATTCTTTCTAAATGTAATAAACAACATTTTTTACGATTGTAACTTCATTTTGACATCACTTATCATGATTTGTTCCTATTATTCCAACATTATTTTCCATATATGATTCAAATATAATATTTCATGGACACCTTTCTGATATTCCAATTTATTATACTTTATTACAAGATTATCAAACCGATTTCTTTCCATGGGTAAAACTTATGTTTATTATTTTATATGGAACACATATTCATGAATATGTAATTATGGGTGATCTTAGATAGCAGGACAACTAATGGGGTAATTTTTTGTCTCCAGATATTTCATGTGGAATGGTATTAATGGTTATCCTTGACACATTCTCCATTTTCAATTGTCTTTGTGGTTCGCCTTGACTCATGATCTCTATATAAATCTCTTAGTGGTAATCCATAACTCATGATACATTATGTAAAATAATCATTTATTTATGATTTTTTCATGTTGTATATTGATTGAACATTTCTATGTTTCCATGATTACATGATCTTAGGTCTTATATGTTATGATTCTATGTTTTTATTCATGTTCCTTGTATTTTATATCATCATGTTATTCCATATAACCCATATTCAATGCATCATTCCTATATTTATTCTGTTTATAGTATTTGTATTTCATCCAATTTTTCTTGTATTCCCCAAGATATACTATGAATATATATAAGAATAAATCAATTTAGGATATCTTTAGGAAGATTAAATAATAGATTTTTTATTTTGGTTTTTATATATTTAAATATTTATTTAATCATCCAACACACTATGATTTAGTATCCTTGGATTGTAATTTTTGGTTAATTATAATTAAAATAGTGTAATAATATATGTAAAAGGATATTTTCATTATATTTGGTATTGGAGAAAAATATGTTTATTTTTGATATTTGGATAAAAAACGTTAGTAAGAACCCTGGGGATAATTCTCACACCATGTATAACCTATACTGGATCTTAGGTAATGTCATTTTAGGATATTGTTTTCATTTTTACATTTATCATTTATTATCCAATGTTAAATTTTATTCTAAATATTAGTAATGTATTAAAGCCCCTTAATTAAACATTATTTTTTTATTTAACAGTTGGTAATATGAGAACTCTTTCCTTCAATAAAAGTGATATAAAATGAGATTAATACCTTATTTATATCCAAAATATGATCAAAAACGACCTCAACACATCATAATAGTTCTTCCTCAATTAGATCATGTTGTGAATAATAACATGAATCATGTGGAAATACGTCCTTATCTTAATAAAAACCATGTCACATTTGAATACTTTATATGGAAAAGTTCTCCCTTGTTCAGTGGATCTCATGAAACCCACCTCTCAGAACAATGGATTAACTCAATTGATAATATATTCTCTGCCCTCTAGTGCTAAAAAGAATAAAAATTTGTTGTGGGAAATCTATTGTTTTAATAGGGAAGCTAATAAATGGGGGACACTGAACAAGAGTATGAATCCCAATGAGAGAATAAATTCCATGGAATGGAATGATTTTATGATAATATGGTTCAATAAATATTTTCCCATACCCTATATATAAATATGGAAAGGTCTTTCATCAAACGGAATAAAAAGAAAGACATGTCTATTGGGGCATATGAAGAAAAATTTACATGGCTTACGAGATATGCCTCCATCATTTTCATGAACACGAAAATCAAGGTGGATAACATTATTAGAATACTAAACCCAAGTCTATGAAAATATTTGGATATTCTAGAAATTGATAGCTATGAGGAAAATACCTGTTGTGACCTTATGTTTGAAATAGAGATTGGATACTCTTAGTGTTTTCAGGGGAACATAGAATAATAGTAGAAATTTGAGTTTACTATTATTTAATAAATATATAAATCCTCTGATGGAAAGAAAACAAAACATCCCACTTGTCCAAATTGTGTGAAGAGGCATTCTGGAAACTATCTAAGAAGAACTAGGAAATGATTCAAATGTGAAAGAATGGGGAATCAGGATAATAACTCTTGTAGGGGTATAAATAATCTCACTAATGTGGAGGAGAAAGGTAAGGTTCAAATCAACAATAAACCTATTGTGTAGTGTTTCAATAATGAGGTTCATATTAATTATGTGAAACATTTCCCTAAGCCATGGTTTGTTGGAGAAAATTGACAACAACATCCTCTAAGGAAGAATAGAAGTGAATATTCTTTCACTATAATTGAGGTGGGGACCAATAATGATAAAGTGATAAAAATTATTTTTATTCATTAATTAACTGTAAACATAGTATTTTATTATTTTTATATACATTATTACATATATTTCATGTTTAATTGATCTATTTAAACCCCACCTAAAAATATTAAGGCTGAGTTATCCGTGAGAACAAAAAATAAAAAAATTATTGCATACAAAGTTTAAAACTCCAACCTAGTTAATGTTTTTTTAATGATGCTCCCAACAAATTGTGAATTTCTTCCTTTGGTAGAGTTTGATTCCAAAATGGGTATGTATTGGATATCATTATACAAATCCATCATTAACTATTGAGAAAGTGAGATCACTATTAAAATATCGATGAATACTCCAATATTGTACAATTGTATTCAGAATGATTAATCTCATTCTGGATCATTATCTTATTTGTGGACATTATTTACAAATGATAAATCATATCTTGATAAAATTATTGAGATGAAAGAGATGACCAAGATTGAAGACATGCCCAGTGTGATGGACCACACTAATGTGTTCCTCAACAAGTTGTTCAGTCCCCATCCAGACCGAGAGGTTGAGTTATAAATTGAACATATACATGGATCCCTACCTAGATCAATGAAACCATATAGAATTCTTATTTTTGAGATAAAAAATAGAGAAGCAGTTATAGGAGAATTTGAACAACGGTTTTATACACCTTAGTGCTTCACCATAGGGTGCGTCAGTCCTATTCACTATGAAGATGGATCGATTAATTTCAATCTTCCTCGATTGGTGTGATTTGGAAAAAAATCATCATAATGAACATGTTTCCCCTACTATAGATAGATTATGTGTTCAATAAACTATGTGGGGGTAGGTACTTCTCTATAGTGGACCATCAATCATGATATCCCCAATTAAAAGTGATGAACAAAGATATTTCCAAGAATTCCATTATGATAAGATATAAACACTATTAGTTCATAGCTATTCCATTCAAACATTCTAATTCCCTAAATGTTTTCCTATATTAAATCAATATAGTCTTTATAGATTCCTTAAAAAAATTGTGGTACTTTTTATTTACGGTATTAAAATATACTCCATGATAAAGGAGGAACATGAGATGAATTTCAATTTCTACGCCTAAAAAATGGGAAGGGTGACACTATTTGAGAGGTACAATAAATGTGAGTTATGGATGGAGGATGATTCATTACATGGCCATGTTATCCCTAGTAGAGGAATATCTATATACCCTCCTAGGAAATAGGCAATCAAAGAATGTACCATGAAAACATCTATAATGGAGATATGTAGTTTCCTTAGTCTAGCTGGGTGTTATTGAATATTTTTGAAGAATATATCATGATTTTAAAACCCATAAAAAATATGTCTCAAAGGTAAGTGATGTTTATTTGGACTATATAATGATAAAACTACATCAAATAGTTAAAAAATTGGCTTATCATTATACCATTACTCATGCTATTGACAAGTGGATAACTCGTTGTTGTATAAAAATAATTCTTAAATGAATGGTCTAAAATGTATATTGATTAAAAATAATATATTAATAGCCTAATAATTAAGGTAGTTGAATATTCATTCCTAAAACTGTCATACATGTTATGTAGATTGAGAATTTGTGATCTTTTAGTTGAAAATAGGATGAAATTATCTATTTTAGGAGAACTGTGAGATATATGCTGATCATAAGAGGCTCAAAAAATATATTCACCTAGAAGGAGATTAAAATGTGTCAGTGATGATGGTTAGAGCTCATCAAGGATTATGATTTATAAATCCACTTCCATACAGTTAAGGTAAATAAATTGAAAGATTATCTACGTATAAAGGATCCAAGATCATTTTAAATGATGATAATTTTTAAGGATCCAATATTATTAGAACATAAATGTATAGATATAGTAATCAGTAAGGAAGGAACATCATCAATCATTTTTCAAATGATCGATTAACCATCCCTCAGAGTCAAAATTTAGCATGATCTAAAAAATGATGTTGAAACTGAAAAAACTATGAATGTTATAAAAATTGGGGAATCATTACAATTCTAAATTTATGAGGATAGAGTCTTTGTATTGGGGCCATGATTATGTGTACGATCCAATACATAGATAAAAAAATATTCTGAATGAACCACTTAGATCAACCTTCTCTATTCACTATAGGAGAACAATGATGTATCAAGATCACTGAGAGAACAGTTTTTAGGACATTATATAGAATGTGATCGTATAGTATATGTCAAATTGCCTGGTATTTCTGAAAGCAAAGGATGAAAGGAAAAAAAGTATAATGGGATGATGAACCATTTCCTATAACAACAAGGATGTTTCAAAACATCATTATGGAATTTTTCACCGTACATACAATGAAATCTTGTGGAAATAATGTTTTATGGGTTATTGTGAATCATTTAACAAATACTACTCAATTTATCCCGATTCAAGTTCAATTGTCACTCGATCAACTTGCACAGATATACATCAACGATGTGGTAATGATACATAGATTAATAGAAACTATTGTATCCAATAGAGAACCAAGATTCACCTCCATGTTTTAGAAAAGTCTGGAACATGCTCCAAACATTAACCTGAGCTTCAGTACATTATATATCCATCAAACTAATGGTAAATCTGAATAGACTATTCAGATTCTAAAAGACATGTTGAGACCGTGTTATATGGACTTCAAGGGAGGATGAAACCAACTTCTACCTCAGGTGAAGTTCTCATCAAATAATAGTTTCCACTCAATAATTCAGATGTATTTATATTGATCCCTTGATGGTTAAATATAAAGAACACCAAAATGATGTGATGAGGTTGGTGAATGTTTGATGTTAGTACCTCAAATTCTAAATGAGATGGTGGAAAATGTGAAATCCATTAAACTACTCATCATTGAAACCCAATGTAAACAGAATATCTATATAAAAAATCATATTTGGGACCTCACACATAAGGTTAGACACATGGAATTCCTCCAAATATCTCCATGGAATAAGATCATGATATTTGGAAAGAATGGAAAGATATGTACTAGGTTCATTATCCCCCTCAAGATTCTTGACTGTATCATAGATATATCCTATTCAATAGAACTTCCACCAATGATGTATCAGGTACAATATTTATCCAACATATCCCTCTTGAGGATCTAAAAACCAAATCCCTCAAATGTATTGAATTCAATAGTGGAACAGTTGGAAAACGATATATATTATCAAGAGCATCCAGTGAAGATCTTGGAACATATAGATAATGTTATATGCAACAATACTACTCAACCAATCAATGTAAAATGGAATAGACTTATATATAATGAGGCTACATTGGAACTAGATGAAGTATTAAATGAGAAGTACCTTCACCTATTTTTCATTTAGATTTTCAAATGAAATTATGATGGTGAAATTTTATAAGGGGGAAGAATGTTACAACCCATTATTATATCAATGAAATTTCAATTCATAAATTTATGGTATATATTATAAATCACATAGATAACAAAAAACAATTTTTATAAGTTAATAATGAATGAAATGAATGGATTTTTTTGAAGGTAAGTAACTTGTACCTATGTAATAGTAACTGGACATTTGGAATAGTAATATGTACCTTATGAATCGTAAATCAGAAAATAGAATATTAAACCCAAAAATTAATTTATAAAAAGAAATTTCATCTTATAATGGAATATATTATATAAATATATCAAATAAAATTAAATTAATGTTTTGAAAATTATAAATTAGGTATTGGTATTTTTGTGAATTGTAAATATCTATTTACATTTTTATAACTAATATAATGACATAAAATAAATTTTATTTTGTAACTATATAATAATTAATTAATATTTTGTTGTCTCATGATTGTTATAAATTTTTATGATACATTAATTAATTTTTTTTAATGTTTTAAAAGTATTAATAATTTTAAATTTTGTATTTTTTGAGTAAATGATGATTTTAAAAAAAATAATTTTTTTATATTTAGAGAATTATTTTTTAGAAATGAAGTTTATTTTTGAATTCTACATTTCAAAAAATTGTTAGAGTAAATTTTAGGGATTTTTTATAATATTGTTAAATTTGTGGTGAATAGTGAAATATTATAATTTACGGTATAAGCTAAATACTTGAATTATTGATTTAGGGATAACATATGGGTAAGGTAAGACAATAATATAGGAACATAATTATCCATTTTATCTATTTATTAATGGTAATAAAAAAATATTCATATTCTTGAGCAACAATTATAAAATAATGAATAAAATAATAAAAAAGATCCTCTCCTCCCACTATAAATAGCACCTCTCACCACTTATTGTCCTCAAACCTATACATCATTGATGACTGAAAGAATTCTACCCAATAATCTTCAAAGACACTCACCACACATATCATAAAATTTGGCCTCAACAAAACAACAAAACCAATTCCCATAAAGAGGATCTCAGTGAGGAGAATTCAAGCGATAAAAACAACTTTTTTTAATTTATTTACAATTTATTTTATTTTTTTATTCTCTCCCCACCGCCACTTATCCAAATGACATTATAAATCCATTATACTTTATACATTGGATTTTATTATATTAATGAAACAAACCATTTAATTTCTCTTTCCCCCTACTTTTGTACAAAAATTGAAAACATCGTTTGTGATTTATTGAGTTATTGCATTCAAGGAAAATTAGAATTCAATTTCCATTTACACCATTAAGGCTAGTAACAAAACCATTTTTATTTTCTGAACAAAACATAATAAATTTATTAAATCTAATTAAATATTTTGTAACTATTATATATACATGATATTAATTAACAAAACAAAAATAGTTCGTGATGATCAAAAAACGCAATAAATATATTAACTTTCATGATTAACATTTATCTAAATAATCATCCAATCATACAGAAAAAATTAATATATAAGACCACTTAATATTCTATAAGATCATTAAAAATATAATTTGAAATCTAGAATACTATTTTCATTTTACATTATTTTCCATACATGGACATATGTAAACTGTTCATGAAAAACAAGGAATCAAACACTCCTGAACGATAAAATTATATATTATAACTCTCAAAAAGGCCATAAAGGAATTTAATAAAATTATAATGAAATAATTTAATTTATAAAAGGTTATGAATTAATTAATCAATTTGTTTTATTTTATTATACAGGACATTAAGATCAAATGAATAACACATTTGGCATAGGGTAAGGGATTCTACTCAATCCCCCTTTAATCATTTGAGTTACCCTTTCTCTCTCTTTATCCCAATGAAATCATTCTTTCATTTTATGTTCATATTATAAATTCTACTTATATTTTCCAAACTCATTTATCTATATCGGATCATCCTTCTATCACAGTTAAAAACATGTTCTAAAAAAATGCCCTTCTCAATTATTCTAGTTTATAAATCCCCATTAAAATGAATTCCTTGATTTCATACCAATTTTCAAGTGATCACCAAAATAATTTTTCATTCCACAATTATTTTTATAAAATAATGTATTTTATTATGAAAAACAATCTTGGTTCATTTATTATTTTATATAAAATATTTCTCCTTTTTCTATTTAAATAAAAATTAAAATTTTCCTTATACTACACTAAAAAGTATTTATTTTAATGTTTCTTAAACACTATATTTGCAAGTTTTCAAATCATTTTGACATCACTTATTCTTATATATTCTTATTCGTACCTAATAAATTTCCATGTATGATTTAAATTCATTATTGCATTGAAACCTTTATGATACTCCTGTTTATTGTGATTTAAAACGTGATTATGATACCATTTTTTTCAAGGATTAACCATATGAATAGATTTCATGTGGCACAAATATTGAAAAAAATCCTATTGAGGTCACTCCAAAATAGAAATTAAAATCATTGTGCAATAATTAGTATCATGAGGCATCATTTGAAATGGTATTAGTGGTTTTCCATGAATCATTCTCCATGTAAAATGGTCTTGGTGGTTATCCATGACTCATCCTCTATGTGAAACACTCTTTGCGGTTAGCCTTGACTCATGATACTCCCTGTGTAATTTTTCATGACTCATGTTTATGTCATTTTATATGCCTCTATTATATTATTTCATTATTAGATGATCCCATGTTCGATATGTTATGCTTCCATATGATTATTCATACTCTAGGGTTTTTAGGTCATTTTATTGTTCCTTCAAACCCATTTGTTATGATTTATCCCTATATTTAATCCCACTCTAGGTTATTTAGCTCATTCCTTTGTCCATGTACTCCCTAGGTTATCCTATACAGATGTAATATCATAAATGAAATTATTATATCTTTATTAAGATCAATTTCTTTTTTGGTTTCATTATTTTCAATTATGTTTCTAATCTACAAAAGACACTAGAATTTAGGATGCTTAGATTGTAATTATTTGTTAATTCTACACAAAATCATGTAATGACATGTTTAAAAGTATAGGATCACTATAAATAAATGCTAAATAACTAATGTAATAAACACAAATTTTCATAAAGTATTTTAAATAATATATAAATCTAACAATAATGTCATATTAATAATTAAATTTGGGATTATAATTATTATCAACCCTGCTAATATGAAAATATTACCAATGATCCAAACAATACACACCTAATAAAGAAAATAGGAATAATTAATATACAAAATTACTATTAATGATGATTATAAATCAATGTAGATATGATAATTTTAATATGTTAATTTGTTAAGATATATATTCTTGTGATATATGTGGTTAATGTATACTCATGGAATCCACGATAAGAGTTAAGGGGTTTTCATATCAATTTCTTCAATTTGAGGCTATTTATTTATTGTTTACCTATTTTATATTATGTGTTGTATATATACTACTTTTTTTAGATTTTATATAATGAAAATAATTTATTAATGTTATTTTATGATCAATTTTATGTACCATATTTATATTGGTTATGATTGAATTTCGTATGAGGTAATAATTTGGGTTTTCTGTCTATGTCTTCATTCTTGGTGACTCAATTTAATATTCACCAACTAGTGAATTATTCATGTTACAGACATTTTTATGGAATAATTTTAACATTATTAATCATGAAATTTATGGGATTTAAATGAATATATTATTATCCCCCTTTTAGTGATACATTTATCATAACAAGGAACATTCAATGATCAATAAAAAACCACTACAAACTAGTCTATGTATTGGTGAAATACTATGTTCAATAGAGGCACGAGCACTCCTAGCACATTGGTCAACTAGAATGATATAATAAAAACTCATAGAACCCATACCTTCTCCTAAAAGAATTCCATGACATGTTATAAGGTCTAACCATTAGATGATGATATCACAATCTAATGTAAATCATTGATAACATTGTTTCACCTCTCATATGGTGAAATATATCATCAATTCATGGAATACTGTATCATTTCAAAACTATCATCTGATTCAACTTCCTTTAATTGACACATATTAAAAATGATGTATTAGCTTTATTAGAAAACAACACAAGAGATCCCCAAGGTGATATACCTGGATGAATAAACCCTTTATTCTCAAATTCATCTAATAGAGATTTAGGCTCCTGGAGTTTTTCTGGTGGCACTCTATGTGAAGGAATGAAAATTATTACTTATCCCTAAAACAACTCTATCATGAACCAAACATATATTTTTGGAAGAATCACCGATATGTAATATTGAAACACATATTGAAACTAATCCAAAATAGGTGGAAGGATATATTTCTCTACTCCCCCATCATCAAGCATAATACATGCCACTTGGTATATGAGTACACCTAACTGCAGCCAAAATTCCTTAAACAGCCTTCGTGGACATCCCATTTAACACGATGGACTTGAGGGTCTCTCTAAATATACGCGAAGGTTACTCTACAATGATAATAGTAAATTCATTTGCGGTTCGACACTAAAAAATCCATAACCAAAATGAGATCAAAACCTAACATCTCAATCATGGCCATGTTCCCCAGAAAATGGTACCCACCATCCTCAAGATAGAACCACTTACATTTCATTATATTTTATGCTCATACCCATAGTAATGTATTGGTTGAAATAACTCCAAACACATGTTCTACCACTAATCCAAACACAAAAAAAAAATAAAGTACATATAAAGAATGTGAATTAAATTCCATGAATAATACACTAGTGTGAGTAGAATCTACCAGGATCATACCTCCAACAGTTTATGGACCGGCCTCACCACTTTGGGTGTATACTAATCAACATAAATCTGACCTACCCCTCAACCATTGATCTATGGTCTGAGTTTCTCTTGCTACAGTACCATGAATATAAGTATGATCCTGCCCAAGAATACAATGTACTACACCTCAATATATACAACTAGTATATCTCCAAATGCCTTCCTGATATGGAGTAAAAAACCCCTATCAATTTATTGGATTTTAACTAATATTTAAACCACAACATACCTCCATGAATTATATGATATTTTAGATAACATATTCATCATTTGCTGTATAAATTATAATATGACATCAACCTCACTAACTCAAGATATGATACGTTACTTATCATTCTTATATAAAAAATAATCATTCTTACAATAATATAATTAAGTCTTTATACACCATAATAATTAATTCTATAAATAATACTTTTACTAAAATTATTTTAATCTAAATTACATTAAAAAATATTATAATTAAAAGAATTATAACAGTATCCTTAACCATAAAATATATTAACCACTACTTCATAAATTCAATCACTGGTCAATATATAGAATAATCGAAAAAATGATATAAACATGCACAAAAATTTCATCAATCAATTCTCAAATCCAAGGATACTAAAAAAATATAAATTAATTTCTTCAAAATCAATCGACCCTTTGTAATATTAACATGAAAAATGTAATAAATCCAAGATTTATATATTCCTCAATTAAGTTTTAATCAATAGTTATCGTTAAAAATATAATTTTTTTATAAAATTAATTTTCCCGATTACTGATACTATTTAATATATGATTCAAAATCATTTATGATAAATTATTTTTTAAAAATCCTTATATAATTTACATACTCCTCATAAAATTTAGAAAATACCACAATGTCTTCAAAAATTAAAATTTCCTAAATAGAATATATAAGATTATCATGTTTTAATTTCTATTATAATATCAACCCCACTACCTATGGTAAGTCTAGAAAACTAAATTTTTATATAATTATAGGCATATACTATGATTCTAACCTATTTTAGTATGGTCCCTTATTCAGTGATACAAAATAATGCGTTCTAAATACATACAATAATCTACTAAATTATCATGATCCTATTTCAACCAATTACAAAAATCGGAAAAAATTGTTGATAATATCCCGAATATTCATATGAAACATCAACATGAAGATTATTTCCCATATAATACCTTCATTTATAAAAAATTAACTTTTAGTTATTCCTATGAATCTCTTTGTTCAAACCTTGTTTATCCATGGGAATTTTAATATTTTGTTTACAAACATCATACTCAAATGCTTTATAGCATTTTATTTGATAGAATAAAAATATACTATCATATATCCCCAAGAGTGTAAAAATTGTGTTATTTTTTGTCCTTATTGTCATCTAGTGGTTGATGATTGAGTTCCTTCCTAATATACTATTTTTCAGGTTATTTCCCCAAGAGAAATATATTATAAATCCTACAACAAATTATTTATTTTAGATAGTGTGCTTATTTCAAGGGAAAATATAAACCCTCTACTTCTCAAAAAATTCAATATAATATCCTTTAAATAGACTTATTCCTTAAACATACCACTATAGGTTTCAAAAATGTTATCCAAAAAATCATTAAAATTTGTGAACCTAACCTCCAAAATAACAAATCCCTACTCAAATACTAACCATAATGAATAAAGATAAACATATATTTATTTTAAAACACCTTAATAAATTAATCATTACCCCTCAATAAAAAATCTCATCTTCCCATGAATGAAAGGTTTAGTGTCATTGGGGATTCCCTCCCATTTTTTAATCAAAAATGATGTTTTATATACAATATGAATATTTCATTTTTTATTTCATCAAAATTTCCCAAAATTCATCACTATATAAAATTTCATTCTAAATATTGTTCTACAAAAAATTTCAAAAGAATACGGAAAAAAGAAATGGTTGAAATATAACACATAGTAAGGGAAAAAATATACATTTTGTCAAGGGTTAGATAACAAGAATATGAGAAAATATGATAAGAGATAAATTTTTTATTAAAAACAAAATCAATAAAAATACATTTTTCAGAATCCATATGAGAGGATAGTAGGATCTCAAATGACCAAACATGTCACGACCCCCCTCCCCACTAGGTATACCCTTCCTAGGTTGGTAATGTTAGAAGAGAGATAATAACCCCCCGAGTCCCGCCTCCAGAAGGCCCCGGGTTGGAGATTAGCACTGAGGGTATAGTAAAAACACAAATGGGAGGCAATGCCCTCTAAGAGAACGAATGTAAAAGAGAGAGATAAGACAGAAACCAACCAACTCCAACTCATACAACAATATAAATTAAAAACCCATGTACACATATGTAATGTCATGTAAAACTACTAAAACTGAAAGGAAAAACTGCAAGTACTAAAGAAAAGTAGAAACAACAGCAACCACAAGTTCGAACAGCTCCTGTAACCTGAATCTTGTAGAAACAAACTTGATATACAAGCTTCTCCAAGCACCTTAGAAAATAGTTTATATATAAATAGGGTGAGTATAATAGTATACTTGATAGGTTCCTCCCAAGATCATCATATAAAAATGTAAAGAAATTATGCTAATTGACAATTAACAACAAGTAAAACTAACTCGTACCCAAAATAGGTATATTATGTTCCTAGAGTCACCATGGTCACTCCCACCAAGTATCTCATACAAGAGTATATAATTTAGTAATGATTATCTAGGGTACCCTGCCACTACTTCCCCACTGATTTTCCAATATTCCCCAATGTCGCATGTCTTAAGTATCTCTCTCCAAAAAGGCATACCCACAGACACCTGGGTGAATCACTACTACATGCACCTCATGCAAAAAAACCACCACGTCCATGTAACCAATGTAACCAGGTTGTTTCCAGGATCTACCAGAGCTTCCATAACTTGTTTTGTAGATCATGCATTATACCTCAGGCCATTATAGCTCATACATCGATTAAGGATCCTCAAGCCCTCACAACCCATACATGTTACACCTATAGTAGTCTATCGAAAAATATATCCAAAATATACGTGTGTGAATAACCAAAATCCATTACATCCCTCTACAAACATATATGGGGAAAACTAACCACTTTTCATACAAGCACAAGTAATTTCCAAGAGAAGAGTGTGGGGCCAAAGGGGGTAGTCAGCCACCCATCCTACCATTAGAATGTCTGGGTAAACACCCCATAAGGATCAGAATCCTTGGGGTGTCAGTTTCCCTAACTAACGGGGTGGAGTAGAATATAGAAACACAAAAATTACAGAATATACTTTATCTCACAACCACACTATGGTCATAACCAAGTCTTAGACTCTACTACAACTAACATCTCTCAGACTACTAGATGTCACTTCTAAGACTAGGTATCCTATAACAACAAAACCATGTAAAGTGATTGATTACAATTCTTCATTCCCTTTTTATCAGTTGCACTTTACTTTAATTAATTATTTAAACAAAAATTAACTATTAACTGTTTCCACATTATATTTCATTAGAATCACACATAATGTCAACTATTCCATTAAATTTCAAACTCATCATTACATAAAAGAAATCTCCAACCCCTTGGGTTAACATCATTTATTCAATCATTTATTTACATCATTACATTCCCATATTCCAAAGCATTATAGAAAAACATTCTATGCTACTAAACATAATGGGGTCAACATGGTGAGTAGTGGAACAACTCGTCGTGTCTTTTCCACCTATTGAAAGAGCGTAGACTAATCCTCCCTCGAGAATCTAAACACTGAAAGCACATGGTTTACCCTGCGCATCTTTTTCCCTTTTTGGAAGAAGGGTAAGCAAGACCAGCTTCCTTGTGCAGTGAGGAAAGTAAAGTAGATAAAAAACCAATAAAATTCATCAATCGTCAAAACATTCACATACAACATGTTTCATCATGTCTCATGTCCTCCTCGACACCCTCATTCATAAAATAATGCATCTCGCCACTCTAGGTGTCAACTACTTCCACAACCAATGGGTATCCCTGTCCCAACATTTCACAACATTCATCTAGACTCAAATCACAACACATGAAGCATGAAAATTAAAATTACAACAAACGGGCTCTTTTCCCTTAATCATAGAATTTTTCCTTCATACATAATGAGATGTCACACCTCCAAGCATAAGTCTGTTGGCCTTTACTAGAAATAGGGTAACTCAGAAACCTACAAAGAATTATATTTTTATCAAAAATCTGTTTCTTTAATCCATTTGGAATTAACTGATTTATTATTTGTAGGTTCCATCTTTGCGTAACGTAAAAAAAAGCTATCATAGATATCAAAAATTTATTAATAATTCTTACTACATTAATTTGTTTAACATCAAATTACAACAAAAACAAAAGGATTCATTTACATGCCTCTTTATGTTTAGCCATACAATTATCAATTAATTTAGGATTTACATTACTTAGTAATTTATGACATGAATGAAAATATAAACAAAGAAGGAAAATATATTACACTATGTAGAAAAACAATAGGAAATAAAATACGTTCAATATCAATTTATTTATCTGGTTCAAATACTTATTATGTCAATTCCATTGTGATCCAGCTGGCTAAAACATGGTAACTCTACAGAAGAACATAAAAAAAGATATTCCACAAATACCCTAATTCAAAAGGTTCTTCATGATCTTTATAGAAGAAATATCCACACAACAGATCACGATCACCTCCTCCCATGACAATTTCATCCACCCGAGGATGTCAAAGCATGACCACACCAATCGAAACCCAAAAAACTCCTTTAGAATCCTGGAGATCAAATGCCATAATATTGAAAGGAGAAACAAGAGATGATTAACCCAACATAATGATTATAAATCATACGTTATATCAATGATTGATGTATATTCCTTCATTGCACCAAAATAGGGGTGCACTTGCAGCAAGAAAATCATCGAGGGAAACCAATCAAAGGATGATAACATGATCCCACAACTCCTATGCAAAGGAATTCAATTTTTTAGAATCTCACTAGGGATAACAAGGAGGATGATCAAGGGAAGAAGATATCTCATCCATTTAGAATATTTAATAGATCAGTTGTTTAAGATATAAATGAATTTCCATTAATTGCGGATTGCCTTAAACCATGCGGTTTGACAGAGTAAAATCATCTCGAGCCTTAGGAAAATAAATATAGGAGTTATGGGCTATAAATTGGCCTTAATTAACTTAAAAAAGATTTTAATGTGGTTTTCATCAAAGAAAATGTTAAATAAGAGAAATTGAAATAATTTGGAAATTTGGCAAAAGAAATATTAAAAAGTTCTAGAAACACTGTTCATGGGCTATGACACCATTTCAATGACACCATTTTTGTGACACCGTGACTGTGACACCATTTTGGTGACACCATGTATGTGACATCGTGACTATGAAATTGTGTCTGTGACACCGTTTCCATGAAATTGTTTTTGTGACACTGTTTCTATGACACCGTGATTGTGACACTGTTTTGGGGACACCATGTCTGTGGCACTGTGACTGTGACATTGTGTCTGTGACCCCATTTCCATGAAACAATTTCCATGACACCATTTCTATGACACCATGACTGTGACACCATTTCTGTGACACCTTTTATGTGACATTGTTTCTATGACCCTGTGACTATGACACAGTTTCTGTGACACCGTGACTATGACACCGTGAATTTTACACTATTTCTATGACACTGTTTCTGTGACACCCTAATGGTGAAACTATGACAGTGACACCATGAATGTGACATAGTTTATGTGACACCATGATTGTTACACCATGAATGTGACACGGGTTTTGGGTCATCGTTTATGTGACACCGTTATTCTTATAACGTGAATGTGACACTATGACACTGTTCACAGAATTGGAAATTTGGAAAAGTGTTGGGGATGAGTCACTTTACCTCTGAGAACACCTCAAACATCATATTTCAGCATGGGAATGGACCAGAGTGGTACGTACCAATACATCAGATACCTATCAAAACATTCTAAACGTAGATAATCCAAATCCAACCCAAAAGGAAATAAAAAATGGGTCAGAGCAACCACACCTCGATATACCTCTCAAAAAAGAGAAATCCCAAAGAAGCAACAAATGAAATCCATCTTATAAACACAAAAGATCTATAACCACAGTGAAAAAATCATTACATAGAAAGAGTTAAATATCAAACAACTCTGGGTACTGAGCACGTATATGCGACTGAAGTTCCCAAATACTATCCTCAATTCCACTATGTCACCACAATACACGAACTAAGTGGATAGAATGCCCACAAAACACAATCTCTTTGTGGTATTGGATCTCTAAAGGTCACTCCATGAAGGTTTAATCATCATCAACATCGATCTCTCCCTAAACGATTATGTGAGAGTCATCGTGAAGATAACGATGGAGCTTTGTCACATGAAAAACATCTTGTATCCAGATCATCTATGGGGGATGTTCTACTCGATACGCCACAACTCCAACACGAGACGACACCTTGAAAGTCCCATCAAACCGGGGATAATTCTTACTCCCATGACCAAACCATCACTGCCAATGATGGCGAGTCACCTTCAAAAACATGTGATCCCCAACATCATACTCCAAAGGTATCCTCCTTTGAACGACATATGATTTCGGACGATCCTACACTATCTACATCCTCTCATGAATCACCTTAACCATTTTTTTTATTCTTCACAAGTTCGTGTCCTAGAATTGAGATATTTATGACACCAGTCCAACACAATAGAAAACGTAATGGTGGATCATAAAAGGCTTCAAATGACACCAAATCGATGATGGAGTAAAAACAATTGTTGTTAGTAAACTCCACCAAGGCTAAGTGACTCATCCACGAACCTCCAAAATCCAGGACACAAGAGCGTAACTTTTCATCAACAGTCTGGATAGTCTCCTCTGTCTGATCGTCTGTCTACGGATGAAAAGTAGTTATAAGGAATAGCTGAGAACTGAATGTATGTTGGAGACCTCTCCACACCGTATAGGTAAAATGAGGATCTGGATCCGAAATGATCGTCCTTAGGAATCCATGAAGTCTCACCACCTCCACTAGATATTTATTTTTTAAAACATCCACTGAGATTGACATCTTCATCACTATGATGTGGGATGATTTTATAAAACGATCCATTACCAACCAAATAGTGTCATGTCCTCCCTAAGATTGAGATGAAACTGTATCTAAGTCCATTGAAATGTCCTCCCACTTCCAATGAGGAATATCTAATGGCTAGATAAAACCATCAGGGACATGGTGCTCCGGCATGACCTTTTAGAAGACCATACCTCGAGATAAAAACTCCACAACAACACGCTTTATCCAAAGCCTCTAAAACTGACACCTCAAGGATTGATACGTCTTTGTCATGCACGGATGCATGAAAAAGGCAAACTATTTATATCTATGAGAACCATTAGGTTCATCTCCAAAAGAAAAAATATCCTTCCATGATAAAAAAATTGGGGATGTTCATCAAACCAACTATCAGGGGCCTCACCAAAAACAACTCGGTCTCTCTAGACCTCCACCTCAAAATCACCCAACTGGGACCCTTCCACCTACTGCACCAGATATGACTGCACCGTCATATAAAAAAGACCACCTCTACCCCAAACCACTCACATATCAAGAAGTAATGCTAAAAGTTCTTCAATTACTCTCTAGGAATCACCAAATTCACGCACTGCATCACTACGTGACTTACCTCTCAGCGCATCATATAACATCCTAGGTAAATAAAGAAATAATACATTTCCATTTTATTTAATATTTTTTGAATTAAATATTAATTTCACATTATAGGTGTTTCTATGTTCGATGGCGTACCTGATATGCAACAATGGATATCTTTGAAATCTTACGTTGCATAATAATAATATAATATTGTTACTTTAAATGGAAGTTAACACATAGCCATTGTATTGGCAGGAATGAATAGAACTAACTACAATATGATTATATGTGTCTGTTAAATGTTTTTACATTTATCCAAAAAAAATTACAGGCTCAAAATGTGAATGAATCTAATTTTAAGCATAATCTACTTAAAAAGGTTGATTTACCGCCTTTTGATGGCGAACCCACATTAAATATAGTTTTGGTTAATTTTATTTGTTCTATTTTAATAAATAAAATTATTTTTTATAATTTGGAGATAAAAATTCATTTTTGGTAAAATTTTGGTATTTTTCTGATAAAATTAAATTTTTGATGAATAGTGGAAAATACTGTATTTTAATTCAAACATGCCTTTCAATATAATTTATTTATATGGTTATATTATCATTTTAATTGGTTTTAAAGTGTAATTAGATTATATTTTTACAATTTATTCCATTGTTTGTCATTGGAATTAATTTCACTTTGAAATTGGCCATAAATAAGTGTCAATCTTTTGATAGTTAATATTTCATAAAAACACGCCTTTTGTTTTGACATCGGAAATAAATTTTAAATTAATTAATCCAACATATATGATTTTAATTTTGTAAAATATACATAATTTTTGAATTCAGAATATTAAAGATATCTTAGGATTACTTTTTTGTATTTTTCTGAAAAACTTCATTTTTTGTTGAATAGTGAAACCACTAAGTAGTAGTTAAAAACTAACTTTTTCATTTAAATGAAATTTTACCATGTCTGTAAATTAAATTTATAAAATATAACTTACATGGTTGTTATTAGTAAGTAAAATGTGGATCAATAAGATGAAAAATATTTTTTGGTGAATAGTAACTTTTGACATTTATTTATGGCATTTAATGATAAATAGAGTAATTCAAGGTAAAAAAATATCATAATAGTATCAAATTACCTTAACACTTTTTGTAAACTTATTGTATGAGTCATTAACGACCATGTGAATCCTTGGGACGATTTTGGGACCCCATCGAGCCACATAAAAGTGATAATGAAACCTTATTTTAATTAACATAAAATAAAGGCAAAAAAGACAAAAAAACAAATATCTTTTAGTAAATTAATCTTTACATAGGGTTATATAAGTTATCTTTTCAACTAGAATTATTATTTGGAAAGATAAAAAGATTTCATACATAATTATATTTTTTTATAATTGTCAGACTTCAAATAAATAAAAATATTTACGACACAATAATGATGCATTGTTTACCTCATTAATAAATGATTTAAATAAATAATATGATAAAGATTAAAATAATATCCCAAACCTACCCAATAATTATTAGATGATTTTTTTTCAATCATGACTCATCTTATCTTCTACTTTTATTAGTTTTGGACCTTTAGGACCCGAAAATCATAATATAATAAAATAATATTTTTCACACATTCCTAAAGAGCACATCCTCCCCTTATAAAAAGACCTCATTCTAACCCATTACTAACACCTCTCAAGCCCCATGGCTCATACAAAACCTGCCAAAATAATCCCTAAATATCCCTCTATTCCACCTAGAAGCCTTAATTTAGGCATAAGTCACTTCAAGAAGTCCTTTTGGTTCTAACCAAAGGAAGTCACCCTAATTAAAGGTAACAGTTTCACTTAAATTTTTTTCATTTATTTTACTTATCCTATAACTAAAATCATTTTATTCTTTTTTTAACAAAACCAGATTTATTAATATACTATTATGTTTTTATGAGAAGGATTCGAACTACCCTTACACACACCGCCATCTAATAGGTAAAGAACATACTATTTATGTGGAGGCACACTAACACCTCATTAAATGATGATTGCTCAATTATCTCCTACCGCCTCTCATGGTGACTATTATTATGGAACTGTATTTATATATGATATATATTATGTTAAGGATTTCTTTATTCTTATTTATTTTCCATTTATATCATGCATTTATGGTTTCCATTATGGGTAAACGAGAGAATTTCATTTGAGATTGTGCGGACTACCAACCACTCAAAGCAATATGACTCGTTAATGCCATATATGGGATGTATAAAGGATTTATTTAATGATATTATATATTATATTATACTGTAATTATAATATACCTATGTATCATTATTTTTTAATTCCATTAAAATTAAAAATATAAATGAATGTAGCCTTCATGCGTATGTACGACTTACCGTATCCATGAATGGTGCATTTCATTTCATACCTCCAAATGTTATGTACTATTATAAATACATGTATATACTAGATATATATGATATATTTGATATCTCATTCATCAATATAATTCTGTAGATAATAGAATTTTGACCATATATATAACATGTAAATATAAGAAGTTCATTTTTGAATCAAGTACCAAATTCTAAAAAAAATGACCGTTATTTACTTAAATGATTAAATAATGTTTAAAACATGGTAATATGTTATATAAAAGGATTAAAAACATGACAAAGGTTCTTAATCAATTAGAAATTAAATTTATTTTATTATTCAATAGATTAAAGAACAAACGAGTCAAGTCGGACATGTGGTCTGGGACTTCATCTCATTCTCTTTTCATTGAGGCATATTATGTTTTAATACACGACATTATTTTATACTCTGTATAAACACATTTGAATTTAAATTTCATTCAAAGAGAATATTTTTCTACGAATCATTTTACTAAATGATAAAAATAATTTTTCTTTTTAACATAAGTTGTGACAACGACCTTTCCGCTACCACAAGTATTATTTGATCTTCGGCTTCCCTAACAAGCCGTACTGTTTTTGAAAGGAAAATAACTAAAATATTCCATTTTTACGTATTTTGGTAATGAAAATGGATTTGAGAAATAATTTATTATTTCAAAATTTTTAAATGATATATTGTGATTGAAATGTGGAAATGTTATCTTTCCATTATGCTTGTTTTATGTGTTATGGTTCTTGGGAATTGTTTATGTATATGGTTGGTTATGTGACAAACCCTGGGTGGTTGAGCCCAAGATAGATCTCCAATGCACTAGGTAATGTGATGGGGGTAAAAATGAATGTTTCACCTTAGATATTTAAGGAATATATATTGTAATGGGTATTCCAAATGTAACTCCCTATGTAGCTATGAAAGCTACAACGTATGTATGTTATCGATACCACAAGTTAACTTTATGATTTGTGTTTACTATGTAAATCTAATGATTTCAGGAGGTATGTTAAAGTGCTTATGTTATGTATGTGTTGATGAACTTGCATTTTATTTCATTGTTTTATAACCCTTACTGAGCTTTTTATGCTCATCCCAAGTTTTGAAATGTTTTTCACATGACATAAAAATGAATAGGGTCAAGGATGGGATCATGGAATAGTCATGCTGTCTAAAACATGTGACTAGACAAGACTCTTTTTTTCAAGAGTTTTTATTTTAAGAAAAAAATAGAAACTGAGTAGAATTGTCTACCATGTTATATCAGAGGTCTGTTTAGATAAAATTAGGAGTTATGGTATTGTTAAATTAATATCCATAAATTAATTTATGTTTATTTTGAAATGTTATCATTTACATATTACTGTTTTACTTCGACTAAGATATCTATGTGTTCAGAATGGTTTTATGTAGAGGAAACATGGTAGCTATGTTGGGGGGAGATTGTGAGGAAAACAACCATCCATATGAGAAATCTGAGATGGTCAGAATTGGAACAGAATAGTTTTTTGCAGTGATGGAATAGTTGAATCAGGATATAAATGATGGTGGTATCCATGCACGAGATCAACTAGATCAACCACAAAAGAACATGTTAGTTGTAGTGTATTTCATTAGGCAACATCCCCCATATTTCAGAGGATCATTTGGCACTGTGAATATAGAAGGGTGGATTTAATAACTGGAAAATATTTTCGATGTTATGGGGTGTTCAGATCATCAAAAGGTTAGTCTCATTGTTTACCATTTTTTAGTAGAAGTTGATCAGTGGTGGTCAACAGTGGAAAATATCAGGGATAGTGAGGATATTGATGCTCTTGATTAAGATTAATTCAAAGGTATGTTTCTTGAGAAATATTTTCCTAAGTTGGTTCGTCTTAGTATTGAAAACCATTTCCTGGAATTGAGACAGGAGGATGACTCAGTGGGTACTTATGAAGAAAAAATCACTCGACTGGAAAGGTATGCTCAAAATTTCATACGAGATCTTGATAGTAAAATCAACAATTTTTACTCAGAATTAAATCCAATGTATCAAAGTGATTTATATTCTTATGAGATCAAAAGATATGAAAAACTTGTTAGATGTGAGGAGAAGGTGGAAATGGAGTTTACAGATGATCATGTCTACTTTGAAAAACAACAGAATAAGAGGTAGAGGTGGAAGACGAAAGGGAATAACACTTTAAAAAACTCTGATGGTATGAAACTTAAGATTATAGTTTGTAAAAATAGTGGTAAAAAGCATGATGGGTAATGTATTTTGTTTTTTTTAAGTGCTTCCGATGTGGTAAAATGGTAAATAAAGATCTTAATTGCACTGAATATGATCAGGGTAATGGTAAGTCAAAATATAATTTACACTCATTAAAATGTTTTTAAGAGAAATTAAATTGGTCATTATGAAAATGAGTGTCCAATGAAGAACTCGACTGAGGGAAAGATTCCATAATACAAACATAAAGGGGTGGTGAAATCCTTTTCCACTACTTCACCAGATGTTGGTCCATCAAATAATGTAGTATCAGGTACAGTTTTTGATTGTTTAGATTATGCCAATGTGTCGTTTCATTTTGGGTCTATACATTCATTAATTTCTGAGAGGTCTTCTAGTAAATTGGAAATTCCATCTCATGATATGAATCTTGAACTTTTGTTAAAAACACAGGGGGGAAATGTTCAGACAAAAAGAAATTATAAGAAACTTTCTGTCCTTGTGTGCAGAAATAATCTACCTCCAAAACTTATTTTTTTTCCTTCTACTAGAGTTTGATGTAATTTTGGCTATGGATTGGCTTTCTTTTTAACATGCTATGATTTAATTCAGAGATAAAAAGGTTTCTTTTCAGAAAGATTTTCAGTTTGTGTACAATAATGAACCCTTACTTATGATAACATTTTTGAAAGCTGAGAAACTAGTAAAAGATGGAAATGAATGTTACCTTGAACATATTGTTGAAAACAAATAAACTGTTATGATTAATTTTTTGGTAGTGGTAAATGAGTATTTTTATGGTTTTCCTAATGAGTTTCATGGAATAATACATGATCGAGATGTTTAATTAACTAGTGACTTAGTTCTTGTTCCTAAGACAATTTCAAAACCCCGTTATCGAATGGCGCTAATTAAAATTTTAGAGTTAAATAATCAATTGCATGAGTTATAAAATAATGGTTTCATTCAACCAAAAACATCACCATGGGGTGCTCCTACCTTATTTTTTAAAAATAAAGATGGATTAATGGGAATTTTCATTGATTATAGAGAATTGAATTACATCACTGTTAAGAACATGTATCATTTGCCTCATATCAATAATTTGTTTGATCAGCTATAGGGAGCTCAATATTTTTCAAAGATTGACTTCAGGTTGGGGTACCATCATTTGAAAGTAAAAAAAGTAGACACTATAAATACCATGTTTCATACTAAATATGGCCATTAGGAATTTTTATTTATGCGTTTTGGTTTAACCAATGCACATGTTTTATTCATGGATATTATGAGTAGAATTTTCCATGGGATTTTGGATATGTTTGTGGTTGTGTTCGTTAATGATATTTTGTTTTATAATAAAAGTAAAGAGGAGAATGCAAGTCATATAATGGTTGTATTAAAAAACTTAAAAGAAAAGAAAGTATTTGGGAAATTCAGTAAGTGTGAGTTTAGTTACAACAAATTTATTTTCGTGGTCACATTGTTTCAAAAAATGTTATAACGATTGATCCTACTAAAACATTAAAATTTTATGAATGGACAAGAATCAAAAAAATAACCAATATTTGTATTTTTCATGGTTTGGAAGGTTATTAACGAAGGTTTTTTGATAATTTAGCACCATTATCTATCCCACTGACTAAGTTAACTCAAAAAGGTGTTAAGATCCTTTGGATAAAAAAATGTGATGATTGTTTCCAGGAATTGAAAAGAAGATTTGTAAATCCTCTAGTTTTGACAGTACCTTCCAGAAATGGTGAATTTTTTATTTATAGTGATTCTTTGTTTAAAGGACTTGGTTGTGTCCTAATGCAGAATGATCATGTAATTGCTTAGGCTTCACATCAGTTGAAACATTACGAGCTAAATTACCCCACACATGATTTGGAATTATCTGCTATTGTTTTTGCTATAAAAAGTTGGGTCCATCATTTGTAGGGAGTAAAGTATGAAATATATATTAATAAAAAAAGTTTTAATTATATATTCACTCAGAAATAATTGAACATGATATATAGGAGATGGCTAGAATTAATCAAGTATTATGATTGCACGATCCATTACCATCTGGGAAAATCAAATAAAGTCCATGATGCTTTGAGTCAAAACTGTAATTCTTCATTAACCATGCTACATTTAGAATAAGAACCTTTGATTTTTGATTTGATGAAATTAGGCATAGAAGTTGTTGGTGTAGGAAATTCATCTGTTTCGCTGCAGGTGTCAGTGAAATCATCTCTATCAGACAGTATAATGCAAGCACAGAAGGAAGAATGTGAGTTGATGAAAAAAGTAGTGTTGGTTCATAAAGGCAAGTTTCCAGATTTTAATATTGATAATGATTGTATTTTGGGAATTGGGAAGATATTATGAATGCCTTGTGATTCAAATTTGAAGAATGGGTTGTTATTTGAAGCTCATAGTTCTTCGTTTTCTATTCATCCAGGTAGTACAACGATGCAAAAAGATCTTAGAGAGTATTATTGGTGGTATGGAATGAAAAGATATATTGAGGAAATGATTTTGTGGTGTTTGAATTGTCAGTAGTTTAAAGAAGACTGAAATTTACAGGAATTGATGCTTCAGTCTTTAATGGTATTAGAGTTGAAATTGAAAAATATATCCAAGGACATCATTATGGGATTACCGAAGATATCTTCAGGTAATAATTCAATATGGGTTATTGTTGATCAGTTGATTAAATCTACTAATTTCCTTCCTATTCAATATACTTTGTCTCTAGATCAACTTTCTCGGTTGTGTGTTAAAGAGATAGCCAGGTTTCAGGGATTTCCCTGCTCCACTATATCTTATCATCATCCCATGTTTACTTCTAACTTTTGGAAAGGCCATCAAAAGTCGTTGGGTACTGAATTAATTTTTTTATAGCTATTCATCCTCAATTATATGGGTAGTCAGAATGAACTATTTAGACCATGGAGGATATGCTACGTGCTTGTTCACTGGATTATCATGGATGTTGGTAGCAACATCATTCTTTGGTTGAATTTTCGTATAATAACTGTTTTCAATCTAGTATACAGATGGCTCCATTTGAGGCATTATATGGAAAGCGTTGTTGAACTCCGTATTTTTGGGATGATGTAGTTGAAAGGAAGCTGATGGGACAAGAATTAGTAGAAGAGATGGCATGAAAGGATCAGTTGATTCCGAAGCACATGAGAATAGCTCGGAGTAGGCAGAAAACTTAGGCGGATAATCGTAGGAAGGATCGTTCTTTTGAGGTTGGTGATCATGTATTTCTCAAGGATTCTATATGGAAAAGTGCTATGCATTTGGGTAATAAGGGAATGTTGAATCCAAGGTTTATTGGACCTTATGAAATCCTGGAGAAAGTTAGATCTGTTACCTATAGAGTACCTTTACATCCAATTTTGTCCCATGTATATAATGTCTTTCATGTTTCAATGTTAAGAATGTATATTACAGATCCATCTCATGTTTTATGTCCTGAGGTAATTCAGTTGGAATAGAATCTCTCTTATAAGGAACAACCAGTCCAGATTCATGACCGTAAAGAGCAAGTATTGTGGAATATGTTAATTCACCTGTTGAAGGTTTTGTGTACAAACCATATGGTTTAAGAGGAAATGTGGGAATCTAAAAATGATATGAGGGATAAATACCCCCATTTATTTGATAAGTGAATAAAACTGTGAGGACGTAATTTCCAAAAGTGGGGAAGGATGTAACATCTCAGGTAAATAACAAAAAATACATTTTCATTTTAATAAATATTTGCGAATTAAAAATAAATTTACTTTAAAGTGATTGGTATGTTCGATGGCGTACCCAATACGCAACAACAAGTTTCTAAGAAAATCTTACATTGCACAATAATAATATAATATTATTATTTTAAATTGTAGTGATTTCCTAGCTGTTGTATTGGTTGGAATGAACAGAACTAACTAAAATTTTATTATAAATGTTTGTTAAATCTTTTTGCATTTATCCAATAAATGTTAGAGGCTTAAAATATGAATGAATGTAATTTTAAGCATAATTTAATTTAAAAGGTTGATTTACCACATTTGATGGCGAACCCTTTTTAAATATAGTTTTGGTCATTTTTATATGTTCTATTTGACAAAATAAAATTCATCTTTATAATTGGGACCTCAAAATTCACTATGGGAATAATTTTTGTATTTTTCTGATAAAATTCAATTTTTGATAAATAGTTGAAAATATTGTATTTTAATTCAAAATTTCCTTTTAATTTAATTTATTTATATGGTTATATTATCTTTTTAATTGGTTTTAAAGTGGTATTAGATTTTATTTTTACAATTTAATCCAATTTTGGTCAATATAATTAATTTCACTTTGAAATTGGAAAAAAACAAGTGTCAATATTTGGATAGTTAATATTTCTTAAAAACATGCTTTTTTTACAACATGAATTAATATTAAATTAATTAATCCAACATCTATGTTTTTAATTTTGTAAAATAGACATCATTTTTGACTTCATAATATCAAATATATCTTAGGCTAGATTTTTTGTATTTTTTTAAAAAACATCATTTTTTTAGAAAAATACAAAAAATTCAGCCTAAGCTATATTTGATATTCCGAAGTCAAAAATGATGTATATTGTCCAGGACATCTGGAATGGTACCATTCATCTTGCCTGGATGCTCACTACTCATAGTATGGATAGCCTGAACTCTCTCTCAGATGTCAATTTCATCGTCACACATACGTATCATGAAGAAAACAGGATCGACGATGGGCTTTCTATTATGGGTGTTGTTCATGATATACATTGGAGGGATGATCTTCCTCCCGAGTTACTCCCTCATTATGTTAAAAATGTAAAAAAAAAATCATATTTTAGACTTCTGTAACTATTTGTTTTTATCAATAAAATTTGTGTTTTGGTCATCGACCATAACAATTCCTTAAAAAAATCAATTTGTGATGAAGAGTGAAACCACTAATTAATAGCTAAAAACTCACTTTTTCATTTAAATGAAATTTTACAACTTCTATGAATTGAATTTCAAATATCCGACATACATGGTTGTTATTATTAAGTAAAATTTGGTTCAATAAAATTAAAATAATTTTTGGTGAATAGTAACTATTGACTTTTATTTACTACAGTTAAAGGTAAATAGGGTAGTTTAATGTAAAACGAATATCATAATAATACAGAATTACCTTAACACTTATAATAACATTATTGGATGAGTCATGACTGACCATTGGAATCCTAGGGTCGATTTGGGGACCCCATGGAGCAACATAAGATTGATAATGACACTTTATTTTAATTAACATAATGTAAAGGAAAAATTGACCTAAACAAATATATTTAGTAAATTAATTTTTACATAGGGTTATATAAGTTACCTTTTTTACTATAAATACTCATTTGAAATATAAAAATATTTCCTACATAATGTTATTTTTTAAAAAAAAATTTGACATTAAATTAATAAAATTATTTATGACATAATAATGATGAAGTGTTTACCTCATTAATAAATTATTTAAATTAATATTATTATAAAGATTAAACCAATATCCAAAACCTATACAATTATTATTGGATGATTTCAATTCTACCATATGTCATCCTATAAAAGACTTTAATTATTTTTGGACCTTTAGAAACTGAAAATCATTATATTATAAAATAATATTTTCAAACTTTCCTAAAGAGCCCCTCCTCCCCCTTATTAAAAGCTCTCATCCTTAACCCATTACTCACACCTCTAAATCCCATTTTCTCATACAAACCTTTCAAAAATAAGCTCTCATTATCCCTCTCTTTCACCTAGAAGCCTTAACATTGACATAAGGCACTTCAAAAAGTCCTTTTTTCAATCCAAAGGGAATTACCTGAATTAATGGTAACAATTTCACTTAACGTCTTTTCATTTATTTTACTTATCCAAACCCTAAACTCTTTTTATTTTATTCCTAACAAAAAAAGTATTTCTCATATTCTAGGATGTTGTATTGAGATGTATTATAACTACACTTACACACACCTCAATCTAATGGGTAATGAACAAATTGTTTTTGTGGATGGAAAACTAACACGTCACGAAATGATTATTGTTCAATTATCTTCTACCTCCTCTCATGGAGGAAATTATTATAGAACATTATTTATATATGATATATATTATTTTTATGTTTTCTTTATTCTTATTTATTTTACATATATAGAATATCTTTATGGTTTTCTTTAGGGGTAAACACGAAAATTTCATCTGAGGAAGTGCGGACTACAGGACCCTCAAAGTGATATGACCCATTAATGTCATATGTGGGACATATAAAGGATGGAGATCATGATATTTTATATGATATTATACTAGAATTATAATATACCTATGTATCATTATGTTTTAATTTCATTAAATTATTAAATAGAAATGAAGGTAGAGTTCATGCGTATGTACAGCTTACCGTCTCCATGAACGGTGCATTTAATTTATTACCTCAAAATGTTATGTAATATTATAAATACTTGTATATACTATAAATATATGATATATATAATATATAAATCATTAATATCATTCTATAGACAATGGACTTCTGACCACATAGACAACATGTATGTATAAGAAGTTCATTTTTGACTCAAGTACCAAATATCGACACGATGACCATTATTAACTTAAATGATTAAATAATGTTTATAAAATTGTAATATGTGACATAAAAGGAATAATAAACATGAAATTGGTTCTTAAGAAAGTATAAATTAACATTAATTTTTTATTCATGAGATTAATGAATGAATGAGTCAAGCCAGACACAAGGTAAGGGACATCGTCTCAATCTCCATTCATTGAGGCATATTTTGTTTTAATAACCAAATTTATTTTATACATTGTATTAACAACTTTTACTTTCCATTTCATTCAATGGGAATATTTTTTTCCAAAGCATTTTACTAAACGAAAAAAAGAATGATTATTTTTAACGTAATCGGTGACAACAACCATTCTGCCCCCACAAGTAATATTTGATCTTTGGCTTCCTTAACTAGTCGTAGTGTTTTTTATGGAAAATAAATAAAATATAACCTTTTTACGTATTTTGGTACTGAAAATGGTTTTGTGAAAAAATATATTATTTCAATATCTTGAAATGATATATTGTGAATGAAATGTGGAAATGTTATCTTTCATTTATGCTTGTTTTATATGGTACGGTTCTTTGGAATTGATTACGCATATGGGTGGTTCTGTGATAATCCTAGTGCAGGTGAGCTCGAGATAGATCTCCAATGCATTGTGTAACATTACAGAGGTAACTTTGAATGTTTCTCCTAAGATATTTAAGGAATATAATGTCATGGGTTTTCCAAATGTTACTCCCTATGTTACTGTGAAAGCTACAACGTAAGTATGTTTTGGATGCCACAAGTTACCTTTATGATTTTTTAATATGTAAATTTTATGATTTAATGAGTTATGTTAAAGAGATTATGTATTTTTCGTATTTATGAACTAAATTTTTATTTCATTGTTTTATAACCCTTACTGATCTTTTTATGCTCATCCCATGTATTGAAATGTTTTTAACATGCCTTAAAGATGAATAGGGTCAACAATAGGATCAAGGAAAAGTCATGTTTTCTAAAACATGGGACTAGACATTACTCTTTTTTTCAAGAGTTTGTATTTTATGAAAAAATAGAAAATGAGTATAAGTGTCTACCTTGTAATTTTTGATATGCAATGTAATAGTTATGGCCTGATCCTCTAAAACTCTAAACATGAAAAGATATTCAATGTGAATTATTCATTTTATTCAAGATTTTGTAATTTTTAAGGTTGTGTACTTATACATCATCTACAACATTCCCCTTCCCAGGTGTATATGATACTTCAATGTCGTATTCCTATAAGAACTCCTTCCACCGATGTTGTCCCATGTTAAAGTCACAGTGGGAGAAAACATACTTCAGACTCTTATGGTTAGTGAAAACAACAAAGCGCTCTCCAATTAGGTAATTCTTCCAAAACATCATTGAAAACACCACTTCTACCAACACAAGATTGTGGGATGAATAGTTAAGATCATGGGGACACAATTGTCATGACACATAAGAAAAAACTGAAATCTACTGCATCAAAACACAACCTAACCCTAGATGTGAAGCATCGAAGAACACATCAAACCGAACTCTCTCAGCTGGATAACAAAGAACTCCAGCACTTAAAAACTTCACATTTAGATACTTGAAAACTTCCTGAAACTGATCATTCTACATGAACTTCTGATCCATCCAATTCAATTTCTCTTGAGGAGTTTCAACCTGAGAAAAATCGGCTACGAATCTCTTGTAGTAGCCAGCAAGAACAGGGAAACTTCACACCTTTTCCACTATCTTAGTGGTATCCCAAGACACAACTGCTTCTATAATTGATAGTTCGGTAGATACTCCCTAATGGGACACAACATTCCCAATGAAACGGTCTTCTCGATCACAAAATTCACAATTCAATAACTTTCCAGACAACTGATGGGGACCAAGTCCCAAAACAGCGTGTAGAATCCATGCATGATACTCCATAGATGTGGAGTACACAAGGATTTCATTGATGAAAACCACCACGAACATGTCCAGGAACTCACAGAACATAGATTCCATAAAACCTGTGATAACAAATGGATCATTCATCACACTGAATTGCATTAAAATGTATTCATAATGCCCATGAAAACAACATAATGTAGTCTTCAGGATATCCTCATCATTCACATGCATATGATGATATCCTGACCAAAAGTTGATCTTTGAGAACCAACATTCTCCCTTCACATGATTGAATAAATCATCAATCCATGGAAGAGGATAGGGATTCTTTACCATCACTTTTTTATGTGATGATAATCAATACATAATAGCAAACTACCACTAGCCTTCTTCACAATCAAAGCTGGTGCACCCCATGGTGACGCACTCAGGTGAACAAAACCACACTCTAACAGACCATCAATCTATATACGCAGCTCTTGTAACTCATAATGGGATATCCTATATTGAAACATAGAGATAAGAGATACTACTGGTTGTAGCTCGATCCCAAACTCGGTCTCTCGGTGAGGGGGAAATGCTACTTCCTATTCTGGAAAAACATTAGGGTACACTTTTACGACCCTAGGAAAAGCCAACTGCTGAACCTTTAATGAACTCAGAATCATCTCAACTATCTTGGATGATAAGGATGCAACACGCATTTGACCCATCTAAGGGTCTCATTTTCCAACAAACACCACTGGTTCTCAATGATCATCGATGTACACAACCATCCACCTGAATAAATCCACGATATCCTACACTGAATACAACCAATCAATTCCAAGGATGAAATAATATGGTTGTATCTATAAACATAAGAAATATCCCCATGATCAGTGCTACCTCAGAACTATCTCACATTCTCTTCATACTTAAAACAAGTAAGCTCAACCTCCAACTGGCATAGTCAACCGCACAGGCACGGGAAGCCTCTCTACCTCAAGTCCCAGATCATGGAAAATGGTAGTTGATATGAAGAATTGTGTCACTATTGAATCAAACAAGGCCTACACCAAGGTAGAAAACAATCAAAGGGTACCTCAAATGATGTCTGGATCATTTAGAGTTGTTTATTATAAAGCATTAAGCAGAGCATGACCTCTCTGGCCCAGATGAAGACCACCACCACTTCTGCACTCTCCCCTCCAAAGATAGTGAGCATCCAAGGGATATCCTATGCCTTCCCCATATAACCTATACTAATCCAAATCTAGTGCAAACTGATGCTCTTTCATCGATTGGAATTGCCACAACGGAGGAACCTAGAGCGGAACACCTGTTGTAAAATTACTGCTCTAATTGGTCGGGAACTCTTGTTGCTTATGACCTCCACCACCATAATAAAAACAAGCGCCTCATCCCCTGATATAGGCCAAAGAGTCTCTGCCCCTAGAGAAATGATATGTAGAGGGCTGGGACCTCCCCCTGGCCAAACATAAACTCGTCTCCCCTGAAAATCAGGAACCTCGAACCACAGCTCTACTTCATGAAGAATCATGAAGACTCCCCTCTCATGAAGATCTGATTCTCTCCAATATCCTCTCATAAACCTATACCCTCTCTAGCACCTCAAGAGTTGTGTTCATCATAAACAGGGTGACCTGGCACTGGATCTCTTGATGCAAAGCCTCCTCGAAAAGCCTCTCCCAGGCCTCCTCATCTGGCAACAGGTCCGAAGCATATCGTAAAAGGTTCCTGAAACAGATTCCAATCTGTGTTACACTAAAGATCCCCTATCGAAGGTTAATATGCTCCTAGAAACTAGACACCTCCACAGTAAAATAAATAAAATCAACTATAAACTTCACTCGGAATGCCTCCCATGAGATCTCTGACTCCTTTCAATCCTCGACGAATAACAACCACCAATGCCTCGCTTCTCCACATATCTTTTTCAAAACCAAGGACACCCAGTGATTCTTCCGAGTATGGATCTAACTAAATCCTATCTTGACCCCCTCCAAAGAGTCTCCTATGACTAAATCAGAAATGGATCCCTCGTACTTCTATAGACACTGCTGCTAGAACTCTTGGAGTGTCCTCCTCAATGTTTCGTCATCGTCAACCTCTACCCTATGGCATTGTGCTGGCACAACCGGCGGGACATCTTCTATGCGATCATGATGAGGACGTCGACCTAGAGACATACCTATAAAATAAAAAATAGTTAGAGCTACTAAACCTAGAATATCGAGGATTAAACATTAATTAATTAATTGTTCACTTTTATTCATTTTATTTTAACCTATCCCAAGGTCTACCCATTCAAACGTTGAAATAGTGAATTATTATTCATGATCCATTCCATGGTCTCTACACTTCAACTCATATGATCATGTTTATTAGCCATTATAAACATAATGGTCTATGCATAATATCACAGGGGGGCCTAAAATCTTACGTCTCATCCATTCCCTGGTGTTTACATCACTTGCTAAACATGAATGACACCATTTCCCTACCAACCCAAGAAACCACACCTTTGCTTAAAACCCAACTCCATCCTATCCCACAACTACAGCCTTTGATTCCAATCTATCACGAACCACTCCCCAAAAGGTGTACCCCTCATAGGCCAGCAATGTGAGAATGGAGATGACGACCCCCACCCACCCCCTCCCCCCCGTGTCCCTCCTCCATTAGGCCCCGGGTTGGGGACTAGCACTGATGGTATAGTAAAAACAAAAATGAAAGGCATTTCCCTCTAAGATAACACATGAGAAAGAGAGATATAAGGAAGATACCTACCAAATCCTACTCAAAAAACAATATAAAATAAAACCCCAAGTACACATATGTAATGTCATGAAAAAATAATACAACTGAATGGGAAAAAGTCCAAGTACCAAAGGAAAGTAAAAACAAGACCAACCACAATCCCGAACAGCTCTTACAACCCCAAGCTAGTAGAAACCAACAATATCTACAACATGCTCCAAGTTCTCTAAAAAATTGTTTGTAGGGTGAGTATAGTAGTATACTCAACAGGATCCTCCCCAAAGCCTCTTGTGATAAAGTAAATAAAGCATGCTAAATGACAATGAAGAACAAGTGAAACTAAATCGTCACCTAAACAGGTATACTATGTTCCCAGCCTCACTATGGCCACTTTCACCAAGTATCACCTACAAGAGTATATTATATAATAATGAATATCAAGGGTACCCCACTACAACTTCCCCACTGGTTTTCTGTTTTCCCCAACGTCGCATGTCCCAAGTGTCTCTCTCTAAAAAGGTTTTCCTGCAGAAACATGGGTGAAGCACCACAACATGCACCTCATGAAACAAATACACAACTTCCACATAAGAAAAGTAACCAAGTAGTTTCCAGGAGCCACCATATCTTGCATAACGTGTATCATACATCGAGTATTATACCTCAAGCCATTACAACTCATACACCAGGTAAGGATCCTCAAGCCATCACAGCCTGTACATGTTACACCTATAGTATTCCATAGGAAACTATATCCAGAATATATGTGTCTCGATAACAACAATCCATTATATCCCACTACACACATATATGGGGAATACTAACTGATGTGCCTATCGTCCCAATTAACTACCATGAGATGAGAGCTAGGCTAAAGGGGGTAGTCAGTTATCCATCTTCCCACCTGAATGTTGGGGAAAACACCCCTCAGAGCTCAAAATCACTAGGGTGTTAGTTTCCCTAACTGGCGGGGTGAAGTAGCATGTCGAAACATGGAAAGTATAGAATATACTATAGCTCACAACCACATTATGGGAATAACCATGTCTGAGACTCAACTGGTGATAACATCTCTCAGACTCATGGCTTCCACTTCTAATACTTGGTATCCTATAATAACAAGACCATTTAAAGAGCTTAATCACATTCCTTCATTCCATTTTTATCAGTTTAACTTTACATTCATTAATTCATTAAACAATAATTAAATATTAACAATTTCCACATTATATTTCACTAGCATCACACCCAAAGTACATAATTCCTTTAAATTGGAACCTCAACATTGCATCCCAGTAATCTTCAACCCCATGGGTTAACATTATTTATTAAATCATTTATTTACATCATTACTTTAACATATTCCTAGGCACTCTTGAAAAACATTCTACCCTAATAAATACAAGGGGATAAACATGTTGATTAGGTGAAAAACTTGTTCAGTCTTTTCCACCTATAGAAGGAGCATATACCAATCCTTCCTCAGGAAGCTAACTCAGGAATGAAAGTGGCATACCCCACTCGTCTTTGCTCCTTTTTGGAAGAAGGGTAATCAAGTCAAGCTACCTTGAGTAGTGAGGAATGTAAAGCAGATAAAATACCAATAAGATTCATCGATCATAAAAATATTCATATCCAACCTGTTTTATCATCTTTAGTTTTGTCCCCAACCCCCACATGCATAACCCAATGCATCTATCCACTCTAGGCGTCTACTACTTCCACAACCAATGGGCTTCCCTACCCCCACATATGACAACAGTCATCCAAAATCACATCACAACACAAGAAGAAGGAAAAAAACATTATATCAACTGGTCTATTTTTTGTTAAACAAGGCATTCTCACTTCCTACATAATGTGCTCTCACATCTCCAAGCATAAGGCTCTTGGCCTCTACAAGCAAGAGGGGAACTCAGAACCATACAACACAATATCCTTGTATCAAATATCCAGTTCTTTAATCCATCTAGAATTAACTGATTTATTATTTTTATGTTCCAAATATGGTTAACCAAACATAAATCTATCATAGCTATCAAAAATTGATTAAACATGTTTACTACATCAATTTGATTAACATCAAATTAAAACGAAAACAACATGATTCATTTACATGCCCCTTTATCTTTTATCCAAACAATTATCAATTAATTTCATCTTTGAATTCTTTACCAAATTTCATCATGATAAAAATACTAAACAAATCAATCATATATGTCACATATCTATCAAAACAAGGTGAAATAATATACGATCACTATCAATATATTTATCTGGTTCAAATATTTATTATGTCAATTCCATTGTTATCTAGTGGGCTAAAACATGCTAACTATGCAGTTGCACGTAAAAGAAACGTGAATAAAATAATCCCCTACCTCAAAAAGTTATTAACGTTCTTTATATGAGAATGATCCACACAACAGATCACGATCGCCTCCTCCCGTGACAACTGCATTCACCTGAGGATGTCTTGGCACGACCGCACGAACCGAAACCCAATAAACTCTATTTTAATCATGGATATCCCATTCCATAATATTTGAAGGAGAAATAGGAGAAGATGAACCCACAATAATGATAATAGATCATAAATTATATCAAATATTAATCGATACTGCATAGTTTCACCGAAACATGGGGTGCAGTTCCAGAAAGAAGAACTTCAGGGGAAACCAATACAAGAAAGAAAGATTGATCACACAACTCCTATGGGAAGGAATGATCGGTTCGAGACTCTCACACTAGAGTACAAGGAGGAAGATCAAGGGTGGAAGATATCTCGTTCCATTAGACGATTTAATGAAGCATCGGTTTAAGATACGCTTGAATTTCTATTATTTGTGGATGGCATTAAACCATGCGGTTTGAACAAGTAAAAGAATCTCATTCCTTAGAAAAATAAATATAGGAATTATGGATCACTAATCAGCCTTAAATATCTTAAAACATGGATTTTAATGCGTTTTTCATCAAATAAAACGTTACATAGGCAAAACTGAATAAATCTAGAAAATTGGAAAAGGAAATATGAAACAGTTATAGAAACACTATTCATGACTTGTGACACCAATTTAGTGACACCATTTATGTGAAACTGTGACTGTGATACCATTTTGGTGACACTGTGTCTGTTACACAGTGACTGTGACATCGTGTCCTTAACACTGTTTCCATGACACCGTTTTTATGACACCGTTTTTGTGGCACAATGACTATGACACCGTTTCGGGGACACTGTGTCAGTGACACTAGGACTATGACACCTTGTATGTGACAACATTTTCTTTAAACAATTTTTGTGACACCGTGATTGTGACACCATTTCTGTGACACTGTTTATGTGAAACCGTGGCTATGACACAGTTTCTATGACTCCATGCTTGTGACACCCTAAATGTGACACTGTTTTTGTGACATAGTATTTGTGAAACCATAACTGTGACACCATTTCTGTGACACCGTGATTGTGACACCATTAATGTGACACAATTTGTAAGAAACTATTTCTGTTACACTGTGAATGTGACACCATTTCTGTGACATTGTTTCTATGACAATGTTTATGTGAAACTATTTCTATGACACCGTGACTATGACATTGTTTCTGTGACACCGTGATTGTGACACCGTGACTGTGACACCATTTCTGTGACACAGTTTCTATGACACCGTGAATGTGACCCCATTTCTGTGACACCGTGAATGTGATACCGTTTCTATGACATTGTTTCTATGACATCATGATTGTGACACCGTGAATGTGGCTCCATTTCTATGACATTGTTTCAGTGAAACCGTGAATGTGACATTGTGACACTAATCATAGAACTGTAAATATGGAAAATTTTTGGGGATGAGTCACCTTGACCTCCCATACTACCTCTAACATTAGATTTCTCTAAGGGAATGGACTAGACTAGTCCGGGCCATTACAAAACACATACAACGGAAAATAGAGTTGGAATCACGGGATAAAAAATATATGAAATATTGAATAATAATTATCATATAGAATATATATGTATCATGCACTTTAAATATTCCATGAAAAGGAATGTTTTCAGAAACATTGGAATATAGACATTATTACATTGTGAAAAAAATGTCACACTTTATTTTGTGAAAAATAAACTGTCCATGGTTCTTATTGTTCAAAAAAAATTCCCATTAAATTTAGTGTGAAAATAAAAAATGAACATGATTCATTTTGTAAAAAATAATTCTCATGGTACACGTTGTGAAGAAACAAAATTCCATGGTTATGTATTGTGAAAAAACAATGTTCCCGCTCAATATGTTTTGATAAAAAATGACCATTCTAGACACCCATATCAAATGTGATATAACACTTTACCAATACATTTTAGGGTCATATAAGACCCCACATATCATTCATTTATACATATAAGTTCTATACGAAATAAATACTTCATTATATTATAAAAAAATAAAAATAAAATGAGTTTTATTTCACTTCCAGATGTTATCTCCTAATTTATCCTCAATCATGTAAAAGGTTAAAAAATTCAATCACCTCAAAAGAATATGTATCGGAACATTTAGAAGGGGAATAATCACAAATATATACCACGAAAATAAATTTATTTGTGATATATAAGAAAATCATAGTGAAATAATAAAGTATGTTTTCTGAAAATACTTTTATCATTAGTGTAAAAGAAGTAATCATCTCTTTAAAAAGTCAATAATTATTAGGGGAATTTATTATTTTTAAAAAAATTATATTTAAAAATATACATTTAATATTTTTAACTAAAAAGGCTAAAAATATTATAAAACGGAGAATTGAAAACATTTTTATAACTTATACCTTTAAAAAAATAATAAATGGAGACATCAAACTAAAAAAATTCTTTCAAAAAGGAATTGTTAAAATTTAAAAAAAATGTTAAAAAATTATATTCAATAACGAATACATGGAAAAAAATATTATATTTTGATTAAATTTGGAGTGTAAGAATAATTTTATTTAAATTATGGAAAACTTCTTAATAATTTGAAAAACCATTTTTGAAAACCACCATTTAAAAAAGATAATAAAAAAATTAAAAGTGGATAAGGGAAATAAAATTTTAAATTGAGATTATACATAATTAGTTTCTCAAATATAATGAATCACATTGGTGGGAATGTGAAATATTTACAAGGTGGTTGAACATTCATTGATGTGGATGAGAATTATTCTCACTAATGATATAATTCCTATGGGGAACAAATTTAATAAGGAGGTATATTTGAAAAAAAATTATTTCCCAATAAAGGATGTGAGATTACTATGATATAATATATTATTTTAAAATAAAAAAACCATGGAATAAATAATATATATATGATGTATTATTACATAATAAATTGAGTGAGTTAACATATATGCTTAAAACATTTTATTCTTTTATATTTAAGGATATTTAAAGAAACAACATGATATAACCCTTAAAACCCAATCAATCTCATGAATAATAAAAATATTAGGTAAAAACAATATATAAAATAAAATATGGTGCACAATATAAATATTTCATCATGTATTGGAAAAGGAGATAATGAAATCCTTACAACATTAGAAAATTTATAATAAAACCCACATGGTTGAATGATTTTAAAGAAACATAAAATACCATGTTTAATGATAAAAGCATGTTACAAAATATTGAAGGGGATGTAGGTAAACTATTATAAATAGAAAATGGTTCGTAATAACAAATATGTATCCTTACGTAAAATTTAAGATATGAAATTGTAACCATAATTCCCAACTTCAGCTACAGTGGTTATATCTCCTTTAAATAATTATAATATTAATCATCGATTTAAAAATTTATTCATCTATTTAAAATTATATAAAAATAATTTTTAATTATTCTACATATATATAATGATTAGTTATTTTTTATCTTATATGGAAGGTGTTAGTAATGCTGATCTCTTTGAAAAAGTTTCATAATAGTAGTATTATTCTTCATTCATATCCCAAAGAAAATAATTCATAGATCAAAAATGGTGATATAATTTAAATTTTATATTAATTTATAATTATATAATTCTATTATAGTTTATTTGAATTAGTATAATTGAATTTGGAATTGATGATGTGCATGATACAATGATTCTAAGAGAACTAATTCTTTTTTATAAAATAATGGGCTGATTTTTTATATTTCGAGTATATAAATAAACACATTATTTACATATTCAAATCAAATATAACTTGAAATTAAATTCCCATATTAATTTATGATAAAAATTTATATCATTTTTATGTAGTTGAGTAAATCGACCCAAAAAAGAGAAATTTGTAATGAATGTTAACAAATTAATTTTTTTGTAATACCATTTTACCAAAAACATAATGACATTATTTATAATTTATTTGTGTGATTTATTAGAATTTTAGTATATTCTAATAAAAATATAACCCATAAGAATTTATTAAATAAATTAAATAAACCAAGACTTTCTTCGTATTACTATCATTTTAGATGGTTCAATTTATAAATGTATTTATTTCTCATATTGTTAAAAATCTATACAATCTGATATAAAACCCATCAATTTTTTTAAAATAATATATTTTACATTATATTTGTTCTTATATCCATCCACAAAATGAATAAATGAATGAAAGAATGAATCAATCTACATAGATGGTTGTCAGTCTATGATCCTTTTAATTTTCAGGTATGTCTGTCTATGAGTTTTTTTCTTAACTTTTATTTCATTTATTTCCATCATGGATGTCTTTCATTTGAAGAAACATATAATATGGTAGTTAGGAAACCTGATAAAACCATAGAGGATCTTCATAGAGACCTCTTGATGGGTAAATTACTTAATTTTCGAGGTTTTATGATTGTTTGAATTAATGGAGTCGCTGAATAAATGTGATATGTTATTCATGTGATCTTGGTATGTTAAGAAGATTAAAAATATGATTTCTTTTCAAGGGAAAAATTATTAAAAAAACAATTTCTGAACATTTACATTTCATGTAAATGGATTACATGTCAGGTAATTTTATTTCTATTTTAATAAAATAAATCCAAACTGATGGGTTGTATGTGTATCCCATTAAAAATATTCTATGAGATGTACCTATATTACAAGTCATGTAATTTCATGAACTAATGTTTTAATGTATGATGTGTGTTTGAATTTTATTCTATTTTACTATAACTCTTCACTTCTCTTATTACGGTAATTGTCCATGTGATTTTAGAGATTTGACCTCCCTTTAATACAACCCGATAAGGCCATCAATTCCTAGTATGTGGTTTTAGTACGATTATACCTATCTCCTTTGGTTTTCCAACTATGGTGGTAAAATCAGTTGACCATGTTTTATTTGGTTTTGATCTTTATATGTTTATAACCTTGTTTCTCTTAGAGATCCTTGAAATATTTTTCCTTGTGGGATTTTTCCATTAGAAGCATTTTGGGACGACATTTAATGCTACTGGGTCTAAATCATAACCCCATGGTTTTATAGTTTCCATGTTTGTGAAGTACCATGATATCACCTATGTAGTATTTTACCAAATCAATTAATAATTATTGGGATTATTCATTTATGTCATTTGGATTCAATTATCTTCTATTCTTGGTTATGGAAACCTATCGGCTTGGAAAACCATGAAAATAATTGAATTAGATAATTTCTTAAACTGTGTTTTGCATGAAATGATACCTTAGGAGGTTATTTGATGCAGAATACATATGTTTTTGGACTATTTGTTTTTTTGACTGTTAATCAACTGTGATATTAATTTAATTTGGTATATGAATGAGAATTAACAATTTTCAAAATTAACCATTAACATTTATAATGTTATATTGTGATATTCGTGTGATATGACATGAATTTTGTTCCATTCTATAATGCTTATATATCATGATCTACCTTAGAACATGCCTAATTATATGGTTTAATGAAGATATTTAGTGGTATTGATTGAGTCACATGATATAATTCCTATTGAGATAAAGCATCACCGAATCCCATGAAGTAATTCTAATAGGTCTTTGACTCGGATGCTGTAACGGTTTTATGGATTTAACTAGGATTTTTGTGACTGTACCGCAGGAATATTATGGTGGTTGTAATTTTTGAAATACATATTTTGAGATATTCCATCATTTTAGAAAGGAAGGTCATTTTACAATGGTTATATGGTTGTGCTTGTTATAGTTTTCAGAAATGATTATAGATAGTCTAAAATGATTCCAAATAATGTAATTATAGTATTTTATTAATTTTTGAATAAATTACTACACCCATTTATCAATGTACTATATAAACATCTTTCTATGCTGGTTTCTTTATTTATTGTGGTGTTAACCTACTAATTTATAATCACACTCTATTTTGGTCTCTATTTGGTACATAGATAGATTAAATGGATATAGGTGTGGAAAATAGAAAAGATCATGTTTTTTATTTCATGCTTGCTGGATGGGCTGGGGTTTGGAGCTGGAACCGACGTGGGGTTTAGGACGCGTGACATTTGAGTCATTATTTGGGACTCTTAGTATTTTACTTGTGTTTTTTATAGCATCATATTTAGTTATATTCTATCCCATAATTACACTTATTCCATTATTATTTATTGAATTTTATGTTGGATTTAATGTTGTTTTAAATTATGTATATATTATTATTTATTTCATTTGAATGGTTTATTTCTATGGATATAACACTTTATACTGGGGGGTATAGTATCCCACCTATACATTTCCCATCCCAATAACTATTTAGAAACTTCTAGCTTATGGGCAGGTGGCTGGAAGTATCATTACCAACCCTTTCTACCCACATGAGAGAGTATCTGATTTGGGGAAATTACAATGTTTTATCAGTGTATTAGGTTTTATTTACATCTTTTTTAGTGTTTGGGAATGGTGAAAAGCTAATTAATTCTTTCGGGACATGGTAATGAGTTTGTGCATGGAATTATCAATCCCATGTATGGTGAAAAATATGAGTCCCTAGGGATGGTATTGTTGTTTATGTGGTGCGTTATTTAATTTTTATGGTATTCACCTTTGGTGCATCACATGTTTTTTGAGGTTATAGTTTTATAATGAATATATTTTATATGTTTTTTTACTTATGGGACCTTATATGGAAGGATGAGAATACATGCATCATATTAGGTACATAGAGAGATATTGACATGCATTTTCCATGAAAGTGGCATATCTATTCTTGCATGTGATATATACATTCTTCATCAAATATGATTTGAGATATCTATTTCACGGGATAAATGATATATGCTTATGTGTCATGCTAAAACACTTATAAGGTAGTTTTAGACAGACTAAGAGTTAATGGTTCTTTATTATAGTCACATATTGATGTTATCCTTATTGCTAGAAAGTTCCCTTTGGCATGTGATGGTGTTTTAGATAAAATGACTCCCTATCGTCTTTGAATTGTGTGTAAGGAGATCAGAAATCAGTATTCTCCTAACACAACTAAACCTGATCTTCATGTTTTTCATGAGGATAATATGGATGTTCATCTTTTCAACAGCTTCATGTGGGTCATGAAATCCATGGAATGGGAGATTGTTCATACCATTCCATCAATTTATTAATTGAAAATGGAGTTTTAGCTACATGAACCACAAAATAATTATTTTTTAGGGAGGACCCTATGTAGGTGGGTTCTAGATCAAGTTAACCAAATGAACATAAATTGTAACGCCCCGACCCCAGTTACCCAGAGTCGGTGCATTATTACATAACATTGGCATGATCACAAGAAAGATCAAATCTCGAAAGACCGATTGGTTTAGTAGCCTTGGAAACACTAGATATATTCATAAGTTTTACATTACATCATAAAATGAAAAACTACTACAACAACATAATGTCTCCATAATCCACACTCATATCCCCACATAAAATCCCTGCAGGTCATTCATAACTTACTTCTTCACATCCTGGGAAAAATAAAACATAGAAAAGGGGTGAGCTCAAATGCCAAGTAAGGATAACAATATAGCAGAAACATTCATAAATAAGAATAAACATTTAAGGCAATGCATTACTAAAACAAAAGCCTTTTACACTTGAACTTCAACATAGTATGGAAAAAGTAAAAATGAAATAATTCCATTTACTTATTCACATGGATATTCTACTAATCGAATAATCACATGCAAAAATCAATAACCACTTTCATAATGTTGGAATGCATAATGCCAGACTATCATAACCACATAGTCAAGGCCTCGTGCCAATACTACAAATAATATTTTGTCAAGGCCTTGTGCCAAGACACTAGTTTGTCTCATGAGACCTACCGATGCATCGAGGAGCTATAGCGGGCTCCACCCGTCACTTATTAAGTCCAATGCATTCCCATATGAAAAGGTTTAAACATAACATACACATTCGTATTAAAACTAGCATATGAAATGTCAATAATTTCACCATAAACTATGAATGGTATAAAAATAGCATATCCATAGTCAAACATATCACAAAACCTTCAATACAATATAGAAGTTTTGTATCATAATAAATCAACTTCAAATAATCTTAAAATCCATCAAAGGATGTTGACGTAGATGAAATCAATATTCTTTTTAAAGAAATATCTCCTTTTATTTTGAAATCATTTAAGATCCATATAAAATAAAACATTTTCTTTGAAAATATTCTTCTAAGCTTGTAAGGAAAACATTGAAGATTTTATAACGGCGTAAAATAACCGCACCCGCCGTATAAGTTAAAAAAAACATTCTTACCTCAATTCTGTCGAAAAGGTTAAAAAGGACCTTGTTTTGAAAACGACGGAAAGATTCCTTTATAAACCTCTTATAAAAAGTCAAACAAGGGTATAAATGACTTTAACCCATATTCTTGTAAATAGTAAAAATGTTTTGAAATACATTTTTAAGAAACATGGATGTGGATGATAAAGATATCCCAGTAGATTATTACGTATAAACAACCTCGGATAATGAAGAGATTGTGAAATAACCCTTACCTTGTAATTTTCCTTTGTTGGGGTCGGTTAACCTCCTGTATAATGGTTAAATAATTGTTATTAAATTATACAAGAATCATATACATTAATATGATATCATATATGATCTTTTAACATTGCTTTATTAATAATATCTTAGTATTATCGTCGTTTCAGGTGATAATCGATTCGTTCTTCTTAAATGTTTGGATACGTAAGACATGTTTGTAATGGATAGATTAAATCTTATTCATAATCAGAATGATATTAACATTATTTTTAACCCTAAAACGAGAATAAGACATGAATGGATACGATGGAGGATGGATCTCACCGCGTTCGTGGAGACGGTAGTCCGTACGTACGCACGAACACTACTTCCATTTAATTTTTATTTTAAAAGAATTGAATCCAAATGATACATAGGTATATTACTATTCCAGTATAATATAATATTTTATATATATTACTTAAGTTCATTAACACCATCCTTTATACGTTCCATGTGTGGTATGAACGAGTCATATCATTTTAAGGGGGCGGTAGTCCGCACTTCCTCAAATGAAATTATCGTATGTATATACAACATGAAACGAATAATGGTATGAAATAAAATGGAATTACAGAAGCTTATATATAAAATATATATCATTAATATCATATTTAATTATAGTTCCATCATAATGGACACCATGAGAGGTGGTAAGATGTATTTGAACAATCATCGTTTCGTGAGGCGTTAGTTTGCCATCCACAGAAACATTATGTTCATCATCCATTAGATGGAGTTGTGTGTATGTGTAGTTTGAATCCTTCTTATAACAAAATCCTAGTATATTGAGGATACTGGTGTTGTTACAAAATAAAGGAAATAAAAAGAGTTTGGGGGTTGGAGAAGCAAAATAAAGGAAAATAATTTAAGAGAAATCGTTACCTTTAATTTAGGTAACTCACTTTGGTTGGAACCAAAGGACTTCTTGAAATGATTTCTGCCTAAGGGGAAGCTTCAAGGAGGAGGAGAGGGATGTGGGGAGCTTAGTTGGGCAGAGTTTGGATGAGCCAAGTGGCTTGAGAGGTGTGAGGAATGAGTAGAAGTGGTCTCCTTTTATAAGGGAGAAGAGGGGCTCTTTAGGAAAGAGTGAAAGTATTACTTTATAATATAATTATATTCGGTTTATAATGGTCCACAAATCATTGAGGTCGAAGATAAGATGACTACTATTCTAAATAACATCAACCAATAATAATTGGACAGGTTTTAGATAATATTTTAATCATTTTAATCTTATTTATTTAAATGATTTATTAATGAGGTAAACATTGCATCATTATTGTGTCAGTAGTAATTTAAATTATTTGATGTCTAAAAATTATAAATAAAATATCATTATGTAGGAAATCTTTTTATCTTTCTAATTAATATTTATAATCGAAAATCAAACATGTATAACCCTATGTAAAAATTGTTCTTCTAAAAGATGTAAGCTTATGCCATTTTTATTTTTATTTTAACTTTATTAATATAAAGTGTCCCTACCACATAAAAGTGGCTCCAAGGGGTCCCCAAATTGACCCAAGGATGCTCATGGTCGGGTATGTGTCCACCAATAAGGTTAGGACTCGTTTTAGGGTAATTTTGTATTATTATAATATTATTTTGTAACCCTTATTTACCGGATTTACCCTTAACCATGGTAAATAAAATATTTACCACAGTAATTATTCAAAATGTCTAAAAATAAAAGTTACCTATTTACACAATTTGGACATCCTGATTCCAAATATGGAATCCATTTTTCTAAATTCAAAACACAGAAGTGGAATAAATTAATTTAAAATTAATTTCCGCTGTCAAAACAAAAAGCGTGTTTTTAAGAGGTAATAACTATCAAAAGATTGACACTTGTTTATGTTCGGTTTAATTGTAAAGTTATGTACAACGACCAACATTATATTAAATGGTAAAAATATATTCTAAATATACTTTAAAACCACACAAATTCACAATTTATCACTATTAATTATTTTGATTAAAAAAGTTGTTTTTAATTAAAATTTAGTAATTTTCACTATTCATCAAAATATGAAAGTTATCCGAAAAGTACCAAAATTTCACCTTAGGATAAATTAGATATTCCGAATCCAAAAATGAAGTCTATTTTGAAATATAAAATATATATGATTTCAAAAAGTAGGTATTACTATTCACAGCGACTAGTTTAATTAGTTGTGGTGTGTGTTAGAACTCGAGGTTGCGTACAACACACGCTATCGCATTATTCGAAGGGAAACATACCATGGAAGCTTGGGGTGTTACATTCTCCCCTCCTTCAACTAATTGCGTCCTCGCAATTTCTAGGGTATTACTACATAAAAAGACTTGGTTGGTTCTTCATCATAAGTTCCTCGGGTTCCCACGTTGCCTCTTCCATCTTATGATTTCTCCAAAAAACATTTACTAGACGCGTCGTCCGGTTTCTCAGTACTTGTTCTCTTGTATCAAGAATCTTGACGGGCTCTTCACAATAAGACAGATCGGGTTCCAGTTCTAATTCCTCATAGGTGAGTACATGCGTTGGGTCAGGAATGTATTTTCTCAACAGAGATACGTGGAACACATCGTGAACTTTGGAGAGACTTGGCGGCATTGCCAATCGGTAAGCTACAGCCCCAATTCGTTCTAGAATTTCGAAAGGTCCGATGTACCTGGGACCCAATTTACCTTTATTTCCAAAACGTATGACTCCCTTCCATGGAGATACCTTTAGGAAAACATGATCACCGACTTGAAATTCCAAATCCTTCCTTCGATTATCGGCATAGCTCTTCTGCCTACTTTGAGCTGCTTTGATGTGATTTTGGATTACTTTCACCTTTTCCACCGTTTCCTCCACCAGTTCTGGGCTTACAAGTTTTCTTTCACCAACGTCATCCCAAAAGGTTGGTGTACGACATCTCTTTCCGTATAACGCTTCATATGGTGCCATCTGTATACTCGAATGGAAGCTATTGTTATAGGAAAATTCTACCAGTGGTAAATATTGATCCCACATACCCTGAAAGTCAAGTGAGCAAGATCTCAACATGTCTTCTAGGGTTTGAATAGTCCGTTCTGATTGTCCATCTGTTTGAGGGTGGTAAGAAGTGCTCAAATGAAGTTCAGTATCTAGGGATTTCTGAAGACTTTTCCATAATCTTGAAGTAAAACGGGGATCACGATCAGAAACAATCGATAGGGGTACTCCATGAAGTCTCACAACTTCATTAATATATAGTCTTGCTAGACGTTCCAGGGGTAGATCTTCTCTTATAGCAAGAAAATGTGTTGTCTTGGTAAGACGATCAACAATAACCCATATTGCATCGTTCCTTCTAGGAGTCTTTGGTAGCCCCATGACAAAGTCCATCGTAACATTTTCCCATTTCCACTCCGGTATGGGAAGAGGTTGCATGACTCCTCCAGGCTGTTCCCTTCCAGCTTTCACTTGTTGACAAACCATACATCTTGACACAAAATCAGCAATCTCCCTCTTCATGTTGTCCCACCAAAAATGTTCCTTCAAATCTCTATACATTTTGGTGCTCCCAGGGTGTATAGAGAAATTGGAACTATGAGCATCATCCAGCAATTCCCTTTTTAGATCAGGTATATTGGGAACACAAAGTCTCTTCCCAAATTTCAAAATTCCATCTTCATACACAATGTCTCTCAATCTCCCTTCATTCACATCTTTAATCTTCTTTTGGAATTCTTCATCATCGGTCTGAGAACTCTTAATCCTTTCTAGTAAAGATGGTTTGGCAACCATTTGAAAAAGCATTGATGTTTCACCTTCCCTGGTTATTCCCATGTCCATCTTCACTAGATCCATAAAAATTGGATCCCTTTCAATTCTCATATTGTTCAAAACTCCATGGTCTTTTCTACTCAAAGCATCTGCCACCTTGTTTGCCTTCCCTGGGTGGTAGTGTATCGTACAATCATAATCCTTGAGTAATTCAAGCCATAACCTATGCCTCATGTTGAGTTCTTTTTGTGAGAAAATATACTTCAAACTCTTGTGATCAGTATAAATCTCACATTTTTCACCATAGAGGTAGTGCCTCCATATCTTCAAAGCAAAGATCACTGCTGCTAACTCGAGATCATGAGTAGGATAGTTTTGTTCATGAATTTTCAACTGTCGTGATGCATAGGCAATAACTCTATCATTCTGCATAAGGACACAGCCAAGTCCTTTCTTCGATGCATCACTATAAATAACGAACCCATCATTCCCCGATGGTAGAGTCAATATAGGAGCATTGACTAATCTTCTCTTCAGTTCTTCGAAACATTCTTCACACTCTTTTGTCCAAACAAATTTAACCCCTTTACGTGTGAGCTTCGTTAATGGGTTAGCCAATCGGGCAACATTCTGGACGAAACGTCGATAATAACCTGCCAAACCAATAAAACTACATACCTCAGTTATACTCGTAGGTGCTGGCCATTCTTGGATTGCTTTGGTCTTAGAAGGATCAACAGAGATTCCATCATTGGAGACAATATGGCCAAGAAAAGAAATCTCATGATGCCAGAATTCACACATGCTAAACTTCCCATATAATTCATGCCTCCTCAGAGTCTTCAAGATAATGCGCAAGTGATTTTAATTATCTTCGTATGTTTTGGAGTATACCAAGATATCATCAATAAATACCACCACAAATTCATCGAGATACTCCTTGAAAACTCTATTCATCAGATCCATGAATACAGAGGGTGCATTAGTCAATCCAAACGGCATTACAGTAAACTCGTAATGCCCGTACCTGTTTCGAAATGCTGTTTTCGGAATGTCTTCCTTCTTCACACACAACTGATGGTATCCAGATCGAAGGTCAATCTTTGAAAAGTATTGAGCTCCATGCAGTTGGTCAAATAAATCATCAATACGAGGTAGGGGATACTTGTTCTTTATCGTTATGGCATTGATCTCCCTGTAGTCGATACATAACCTCATAGATCCATCTTTCTTTTTAACAAAAAGAACAGGGGCTCCCCATGGAGAAACACTAGGGAGAATAAATCCCTTATTACTCAATTCCTCTAGTTGTTTCTTTAGTTCGAATAACTCTACAGTGGCCATTCTATAAGGGGTCTTCGATATAGTCCTTGATCCAGGAATCAAATCAATGGAAAACTCAACTTCTCGTTCTGGAGGATGTCCAGGTAAATCTTCTGGAAATACATCTACAAATTCTTTCACAACAGTTACATCCTCTATTTGAACATTCCTTTCCTCACCCGCAGTTATTTCATTCTCTTCCTCCCCAATAATTGAATTTAGATGAGCTATTGAGGGTGGATCTAAATAAGAATTAGGTGGTGACGATTCTGCTCTAAAAATAAGGTGTTCCTTATCATTATCATCAAGAATCATAACCTATTTCTTCTTACAATAAATCCTCGCATCATAGTCCGAATGCCAGTCCATACTGAGGATTATATCAAACTAAATAATAGGTATGATGATGAGATCAGCAGATAAAGAAAATTTATGTGCTCTAATGGGGACTGATTCACAAAACATTGTTGCAACGATACTTCCCTTAGGAGTTTTAACTGACAACTCCCTTATTAAATCAAATTGGAAATATCTAATTTTCTTAGCAAACTGGGAAGATATGAAACAATGCAATGATCCAGAATCAAATAATGCATTTGCTAAACTTGAGGAAACCATTAAATTACCTGCCACCACGTCTTTCGGAGCTTCTACCTCAGCAGTAGTGATAGCATATGCCTGGCCTTGATCTCTCGGCCTTTTCTGAGTTAAGTTCTCCTGACACTTAGGGCATGCATTTGCATAATGCCCCATCTCCCTGCAATTGTAGCACTGAACGTTGGTAGCTTCCTTCTTCCCCTTGCAATCATGAGCTTGGTGGCCTTTTTCACCACACTTGTAACAGACTCCCATTCCCTTCAAGCAAGTACCAGGATGTTTCTTCCCGCATTTACCACAAGATGGATATTCAACCTTTCCCTTCTTCCCCTTATTTCCATTCCCAGATTGATCAGCAGGTCTCTTCTTCTCTTGCTTTTCTTTAAAGTCATAAGACTTAGAGAATTCCTTTTCGGTCTTGATAGCACATGAGAAAATGTCTTCGTACGATGAAAAGGATTGTGAGACTAACGCTCGACGGAGAAATGGTTTTAACCCATCAAAGAAACGATCAATCTTACTTCTTGGGTTGCGAATATAATCTCCAGCATACCTCGCTAACCTTGTAAATTTAGCCTCATACTTTGTGACATTCTCATCCTCCTTTTGTCTCAGACTCAGAAATTGTCTTTCCATATCTGCTCGATGGTCGTGAGGAAAGTATTTTTCTAAAAACAGATCTTTGAACTCCCTCCACTCCATATTTGATACTTCATCATCTTCCTTCATGTTTTGAATCAATGACCACCATTGATCAGCATCTCCAGTGAGGCGGTAAACTGCCATGATAACTTTTTCCCTTTCACTTCTCCCCAAAGCCTGAAATATTTTCTCTAGGGAAAATATCCATTGCTCAGCTACTAAGGGATTTGTATTCCCATTGAACGTTGGTGGTTTTTTCCTCATGAATCGATCTAACATTGATCCTCCACGCTGCGGATCAGGGTGCTCCATACGGGTAAGGTTATTATTCATAACCTGAGTAAGTTGTCCCAGTATGGTGATTAGCTGATCAGCACCAGTTGCATCACCATCCCCACTATAATTATCTTGAGCAGGAGGGAAATCCCTATATGGAGTGCGTGCATTGATACGGTTTCCATTTCTTCCACTAGGCGCCATTTCTAAACAATGGCATAAACTAGATCAGTTTATGAATCAAAATACATAATCCCATACTTATAAAACACATAACATAAATTGAACTATTTATAGATATAATCCATAATCATAAAAATGTTTTCTTTGAGGAAGTATATACTCATAAACCCTTCATAATGATTTGTAAAGAAAATGAGAGTTATCCTAAGCATATCCCCCGGGAGTGTCGTAACCAAGAGTGCAGCAAGGCCCGTTGTCGTGCACCAGTTCCCGTTCGAGTCTAGCTCAAAGCGGTGTTTTCGGGTTTTACCCCTAGGTACATCTGTGCCAGATCCGCCTCTACCTGCTCGAATCCAGACAGGGATGTATTGCTTGGAAAACTCACAAAATCTCTACAATACCAAAATTCTAGGAAGTTATTCTATACTAATCCTCAAAGTTCATCTTTGGTCTACGTGCTCTAATCAGAGTTTATCTAAATCTAGCTTCCAAGGGTTGTAATAAACTTCCTCTGATACCAACTGTAACGCCCCGACCCCAGTTACCCAAAGTCGGTGCATTATTACATAACATTGGCATGATCACAAGAAAGATCAAATCTCGAAAGACCGACTGGTTTAGTAGCCTTGGAAACACTAGATATATTCATAAGTTTTACATTACATCATAAAATGAAAAACTACTACAACAACATAATGTCTCCATAATCCACACTCATATCCCCACATAAAATCCCTGCAGGTCATTCATAACTTACTTCTTCACATCCTGGGAAAAATAAAACATAGAAAAGGGTTGAGCTCAAATGCCCAGTAAGGATAACAATATAGCGGAAACTTTCATAAATAAGAATAAACATTTAAGGCAATGCATTACTAAAACAAAAGCCTTTTAAACTTGAACTTCAACATAGTATGGAAAAAGTAAAAATGAAATAATGCCATTTACTTATTCACATGGATATTCTACTAATCGAATAATCACATGCAAAAATCAATAACCACTTTCATAATGTTGGAATGCATAATGCCAGACTATCATAACCACATAGTCAAGGCCTCGTGCCAAGACTACAAATAATATTTTGTCAAGGCCTTGTGCCAAGACACTAGTTTGTCTCATGAGACCTACCGATGCATCGAGGAGCTATAGCGGGCTCCACCCGTCACTTATTAAGTCCAATGCATTCCCATATGAAAAGGTTTAAACAAAACATAAACATTCGTATTAAAACTAGTATACGAAATGTCAATAATTTCACCATAAACTATGAATGGTATAAAAATAGAACATCCATAGTCAAACATATCACAAAACCTTCAATACAATATAGAATTTTTGTATCATAATAAATCAACTTCAAATAATCTTAAAATCCATCAAAGGATGTTGACGTAGATGAAATCAAAATTTTTTTTAAAGAAATATCTCCTTCTATTTTGAAATCATTTAAGATCCATATAAAATAAAACATTTTCTTTGAAAATATTCTTATAAGCTTGTAAGGAAAGCTTTGAAGATTTTATAACGGCGTAAAATAACCGCACCCGTCGTATAAGTTAAAAAAACATTCTTACCTCAATTCTGTCGAAAAGGTTAAAAAGGACCTTGTTTTGAAAACGACGGAAAGATTCCTTTATAAACCTCTTATAAAAAGTCAAACAAGGGTATAGATGACTTTAACCCATATTCTTGTAAATAGTAAAAATGTTTTGAAATACATTTTTAAGAAACATGGATGTGGATGATAAATATATCCCAGTAGATTATTACATATAAACAACCTCGGATAATGAAGAGATTGTGAAATAACCCTTACCTTGTACTTTTCCTTTGTTGGGGTCGTTTAACCTCCTGTATAATGGTGAAATAATTGTTATTAAATTATACAAGAATCATATACATTAATATGATATCATATATGATCTTTTAACATTGCATTATTAATAATATCTTAGTATTATCGTCGTTTCAGGTGATAATCGATTCGTTCTTCTTAAATGTTTGGTTACGTAAGACATGTTTGTAATGGATATATTAAATATTATTCATAATCAGAATGATATTAACATTATTTTTAACCCTAAAACGAGAATAAGACTTGAATGGATACGATGGAGGATGGATCTCACCGCGTTCGTGGAGACGGGCGTCCGTACGTACGCACGAACGCTACTTCCATTTAATTTTTATTTTAAAAGAATTGAATCCAAATGATACATAGGTATATTACTATTCCAGTATAATATAATATTTTATATATATTACTTAAGTTCATTAACACCATCCTTTATACGTTCCATGTGTGGTATGAACGAGTCATATCATTTTAAGGGGGCGGTAGTCCGCACTTCCTCAAATGAAATTATCGTATGTATATACAACATGAAACGAATAATGGTATGAAATAAAATGGAATTACAGAAGCTTATATATAAAATATATATCATTAATATCATATTTAATTACAGTGCCATCATAATGGCCACCATGAGAGGCGGTAAGATGTATTTGAACAATCATCGTTTCGTGAGGCGTTAGTTTGCCATCCACAGAAACATTATGTTCGTCATCCATTATATGGAGTTGTGTGTATGTGTAGTTTGAATCCTTCTTATAACAACATACTAGTATATTGAGGATACTTGTTTTGTTACAAAAGAAAGGAAATAAAAAGAGTTTGGGGGTTGGACAAGCAAAATAAAGGAAAATAATTTAAGAGAAATCGTTACCTTTAATTTAGGTAACTCACTTTGGTTGGAACCAAAGGACTTCTTGAAATGATTTCTGCCTAAGGGGAAGCTTCAAGGAGGAGGATAGGGATGTGGGGAGCTTAGTTGGGCAGAGTTTGGACGAGCCAAGTGGCTTGAGAGGTGTGAGGAATGAGTATAAGTGGTCTCCTTTTATAAGGGAGAAGAGGGGATCTTTAGGAAAGAGTGAAAGTATTACTTTATAATATAATTATATTCGGTTTATAATGGTCCAAAAATCATTTAGGTCAAAGATACGATGACTAATATTTTAAATAACATCAACCAATAAGAATTGGACAGGTTTTAGATAATATTTTAATCATTATAATCTTATTTATTTAAATGATTTATTAATGAGGTAAACATTGCATCATTATTGTGTCATTAATAATTTAAATTATTTGATGTCTAAAAATTATAAATAAAATATCATTATGTAGGAAATCTTTTTATCTTTCTAATGAATATTTATAATCGAAAATCCAACATGTATAACCCTATGTAAAAATTGTTCTTCTAAAAGATGTAGGCTTATACCATTTTTATTTTTATTTTAACTTTATTAATATAAAGTGTCCCTACCACATACAAGTGGCTCCAAGGAGTCCCCAAATTGACCCAAGGATGCTCATGGTCGGGTATGTGTCCACCAATAAGGTTAGGACACGTTTTAGGGTAATTTTGTATTATTATAATATTATTTTTTAACCCTTATTTACCGGATTTACCCTTAACCATGGTAAATAAAATATTTACCACAGTAATTATTCAAAATGTCTAAAAATAAAAGTTACCTATTTACAAAATTTGGACATCCTGATTCCAAATATGGAATCCATTTTTCTAAATTCAAAACATAGAAGTGGCAGAAATTAATTTAAAATTAATTTCCACTGTCAAAACAAAAAGCGTGTTTTTAAGAGGTAATAACTATCAAAAGATTGACACTTGTTTATGTTCGGTTTAATTGTAAAGTTATGTCCAACGACCAACATTATATTAAATGGTAAAAATATATTCTAAATATACTTTAAAACCACTAAAATTCACAATTTATCACTATTAATTATTTTGATTAAAAAAGTTGTTTTTAATTAAAATTTAGTAATTTTCACTATTCATCAAAATATGAAAGTTATCCGAAAAGTACCAAAATTTCACCTTAGGCTAAATTAGATATTCCGAATCCAAAAATGAAGTCTATTTTGAAATATAAAATATATATGATTTCAAAAAGTAGGTATTACTATTCACAACGGCTAGTTTAATTAGTTGTGGTGTGTGTTAGAACTCGAGGTTGCGTACAACACACGCTATCACATTATTCGAAGGGAAACGTACCATGGAAGCTTGGGATGTTACATAAATCATCTTGAGACAATCGTGAATAGAAGGGTGAATCATTCAACATATATTATTAATGGACCTTCAATGCATTGGTGGGATATTCTAGAGAAAGATGGGTACTATGTTGATCTCTCATGGATGGAATACAAGATGAGGCTCATGATCCTTTTATATCCCAAGACATTGAGGGATGAGAAAACTCATGAGTTAATACATTTGAAAGTGGATGGAAATTCAATGCTAGACTATGATTGACATTTCACTGACCTATAGCTCATTGAACAATATTTGGAATATGAGGATATCTACATGGGATGATGTTTTCAGGATGATATTCTCATCAAGATATAGTACATGTAATCATTTCTTTTCTAGAGAAAATTTGAGGACATGGTCAATCAGGTAGTCATCATAGAAGGGAAACTGAGATCGGCCTTCAGCAACATCCAAGAAATTTTAAAAGGATGATATGTGATGTATTCTTCATGAATTTTGAAGCACCTATATGATAGTTTTTTCGAAGGAATAGTGGTATGAGTAGTATGTTCAGTGAAAAACCATATCATGACCATGTTCAATTCCAGTTCTATCATTATGCCACATTCTTACACAAGAAACCAAAATGTACATCACTTGTAGTCTAGTACCATATCAATGGAATACCAAGTCATCTTCAGACATTATATGTGGAATTTTTATATTGGACCATTGGTAGGGGATCCGGACTGGCACTTGTGTTTGGAAGGGGCCTGGAAACCCCTCAGTAGGATAGTAGCTAGATTTCCACTAGCTATTGAAGGAGAGTATGGGGATGTGGTAACCCACTTCATGTGTAATAGTAACAGGAAAAGGAAGTAGAATAAGGTTGTCAGAATAGATCTAAGGGAACTGGGGAAATTCAATTTCACATTATGAAAACTACTCAACATATCATGGAAGTAGGACCATATATTATCATATGTAAAATTATTGTATCATCTACCATATTATGTGTGTTATTTAATATAGGACCTTATTATTAATTTATATCTTTTTTTAAAATGTTTGGGACTTGGATGTTAAAACCACAAATGCATATTTGACATTAAAACATGATTGGAATCCTGATCAGATTCTATAAGACATTATAATGCATGTTCTCTAGATATTTGTGGTAACTATTTATTTTGGGAAAACTTAATGCTAGAATTGGAAGGCTTTGAATTGATTCTTTTTATGTATTCGTTAGTTCCATAATAGGCTCGTATGGACTGTTAAGTAGGATTGTTACATTATTATCTCGAGGAGTAGGTAACTATTTTCACCAAGGCGAGTGTGATATTCATGCTGGTCATGCATGTCTAATTAAGTGAATATTATATTGCTTCACATATCATATAACCAATATTAATCTATGTGATTTAAAAAAGCACAATGATTCTTTTCCTCAAGTGGTGAATCATTTTCAGGGTGTTTTTCCTGCTCAGTTCTATGGCTTGCTGCTTGAGTGGGAGAATGAGTTCATTATCGAGTTAGTGGTGGGAGCAGTTCAAGTTTCTATCATGAATTACCTAATAGAAGTGATTGATCTTCTTGTGTTGAAATTTAAACTAGATTAACTATAATCTAAAGGTTTCATACAATCTAGTATAACTCATAGTGGTCCTAAAATTGTTTTAATGAATATGGTTGATGGGTCTTCGCACTTACCTATGGTGTATCATCAATTGAACTATATGATTATCAAGAACCCATATCTTCTTCGGTAAATTGATGGTATTTTTGATCATTTAGTATGTTAGAAGCTATTCTCCCTGATTTTAATGAGATCATTCTACCATCATTTGAGGATGAGACCAACGTACATACCTCATACTAGATTTAAGATGTGTTATGGATTGTATGAATACATAGTGATGCCATTTGGGTTTAATAACACAACAGTGGTATAAATATCCTTAATTTATGTGATCTTTTGTAATTTTATAGACTGGTTTGTGGTGGTTTTTTCAATGATATCTTAGTGTACACTCAGGCATCAGATGGTCATGAAAAACATCATTACATTGTCTTGAGTATATTGAAAGAATATCGACTTTACTCCAAGCTAACTAGATGATGTTTTTTGGATTAATAATGTGAAATTTTTGGGGGAATTTAATCATAAAGGAAGAAGGTTTATTTGACCTATATAATTTCATAGTTGTTATATATTGGGAATAACCTAAGAATTTCTTCTAGAATTGTAATTTTTTTTGGCTTTATTAGGTTATTATCGGCACATTTTTGAATATTTCTTCCATTTAATAGATCCAATGTATCAGAAAACCATGTAATGTTTGAATTATGTTTTGTATAATTTGTGTGAAATATATTTTTAGTATAAAAATGGTAGGAGGTACTCAGAACCTATCCTCACTTTACCTATACTGGCTAAATTATATATTGTGTAAGGAGACACATCCAGAGTTATACATGGAGAAGTTATAATGCTATAGGGTCAAGTGGTTATGTATGGTTCGGGGTAGCTATGAAAACATGTGATTAATTACCCTAATCACGATCTAGATTCAATAGTAGTGGTAAATTCCTTGAGATGTTTTAGAAACTATCACATGGTTGAGAGTATTGTGGTATACATGAATCACAAGAGCCTCAGGTAATTATTTTCTCAAAAAAAATTGAACCTTCATCAGAGGAGGTGGTTTGAGTATCTATAGTCTTTCTATTTCAAATTTTCTTATACAAATGGAAAATGAAATATAATTATCAACACCATGATCTGAAATACATATAAAGAGATAGTATGGGAGTCTTGTGTCGAGTGGGGGATAATGGCCCTTTTTTCAACATGAAACTGGATGATCATGATTCTTATGGAAGAGCTATTATAACATAGACATATTTCATACCCATCCTTTTAGACCAGATTATAAACGAGTAGTTTTCTGAACATCTAATATTAGTTTTAATATACATGTAATATGGTGGGGAGACACCATCTAGATGGTATCTCGTAATTTGAAATTCCCTCTATTTTTATGGTCATGTATGAGTTCCTATGGGCTTTCAGGAGGAGATGTTGAGGGAGTTACATGCACATATATTGAAGGTGCATCATGTTTTAAAAAACATGTTTCATGATCTTTATAGATAGTATTGGTAATCAGAAATGAGGAAGGATGTTTCAAGCATCATGGATAGATACATCACATGTCAGTAGGTGAAAGATGATAATCAGAGGATAACTGGGTTTTTACAGTCATTTAGTTGAGTGGAAATGGGATGTCGTCACATTGTATTTTGTGACAATTATACCTATGAAACCCTATAAAAAAGATGATTTATGTGTTTTTTTGGATCAACTAACCATGGTGTCCAACTTCTTAATTATCATGATAACCATCACAGTGGATGATTGAGCAATTTTTATGTTTAAGAGTTTATTTAGTTATGTGGTATTATGAGGAGTGTAGTTTATTATAAAGAACCTCATTCCACATCATTTTTCTATAAGGGCATTCAAATAGATTTGTGATAATGGGTTATTTTGATCATAACCAATAATCCATATACTGATGGAAAATTTGAGTAAACTATTCTGATTCTGGAGGATATGTTTTAAGATATTTTTTTCGATTATCGGGGTTTATGGGAGAAACATATAAGATTCATAGAGTTTTCATATAATAATATCATTAAATAATTGATCCAAATGGAAATATTTTAATTTTTTTTATTGATGTCTATTCTATTAACCATTTGTTTTGGATAGAGGATGGTGAGATGGCACTTGTTGGGCATAGTGTGAAGCAAGATACATCTATGAAGGTTCATTTGATCAGACACCAGTTGGTAACTTCGTAAAGATGTGAAAAAATAATATGCTTACCTTCAGAGATGAACTCTAGAAATTTATGTTGGTCCTCTTGTTCTCCTTCTAGTGTTGCTGAGGTTGAGGAATCCCTTTATCAAAAATTTGAGAAAGCTAGAGACTAGGATTGTTAAGTTGTTTTAGATTATGGCATGGGTCACTCCATTGGAATGTGGTTATCCATTCAACAGTAGTATGGTACCCGGAAAGATGTGTTCCAGGTGTCACGGACCTAAAGCTATCATCATAACTCTCCTCATCTCGATAGACGTATCAGATTTTGATCATTGTGTTGATGCTTCATATGTGGAACATCTGATTTGATTTCTGGATTGTACTCTGAAATATATTCAGGGTATGACTATACCATTGGTTCTAGTGCCAAGACCACATTAGAATGTTTAAGAGGATACATGGATGAGATATTGTAATATACAAACAAATTTTCCATACAAGTTAGCTGAGACCTCAAATTGATGTTGCAATTAACTTTTGGATGAGATTTTTTATGGTGGGAATGTTCTATGTTCCCTTTTTTCATGTATGCCTCTCGTGGAGTTTTTTTCTAGCTTTTATATTGGTTTTATTTTCATCATGGATTTCTATTGTTTGAATAAAGGTAGTCTTGGGTTATTAGGAAACATGAGAACACCATAGAGGATCTGTGTGGAGAGACATAGTGGGGGGAAAGGTATTAATTTTTAATTTAGTATTCCTCCTTGAATTATTAGATTTTGTGTATTAATGGGTTATGGGTTTCACTAGTTCTTCGAAATTTGAGAGCATCGATAGAGGTTTAGTTTCTTTGATGTGTAAATATGATGACAAACCATCTATAGAACAATTAATTTCCATGTAAATCGATTACATTCATGTAATTGTTTTGGAATACAAAAGAAATAAATCTGTGATGATGAGTTTTTTGAGATATCCAATTAAAAATATATAAATGTTTTGAAAATAATTTAAAAAAATTTTATTTCCCAAAATATTAATTTGAAATATGTTTTTATATTTAATTTTATTCTAAGTTGATGCAAATATTCTCCTCTTGACCTCGGGAAACACTCCTGTTTAATTTGGAGTGTCAACCTCTATTATAGACATTTCTATAAGACCTTTCATCCATAGTATGTTCTTTTAGCCCTATTTTTCTTTCTCTCCCATGGATCTCCAACCCTTGAGGAGAAATCAATTAAATATTTTAATTGTCAGATTTTTTTCAGTTTTGTTCAAGTTTCCTCCTTGGGGTAATGTTTACATTCATCCTCTTGGGAGTACTCGATTGGAAGTGTTTTTTGGATAATTAGTATATGTTAGCGGTTCTAAATCATAATCATATGGTTTGATAGTTTCATTTTCGTGCCATATTATGATAGTACCAATTTAGATTGTGTCCAAATTAATTACAAATAAATAGGAATACTCAATGAATTCCTTTGGTGTAAATTGGATTCTAAAAAAGATAATGGCTACCCATTGGTAGAGAAAACCATGCGCATATTTTAATTGGCTACGAGATTAATGTGTTTTTAGCATAAAATGTATGCTTAGGTGATTATTCGTTGTAACATCCTAATTTTTTGGTTTATTTCTTATTGTTATTATTTTTAATCAATTGTGAAATTAATCTAATGTGGTATATGAATGAAAAACGGCAATTCACATAAATGACCAATGAGATTTGTAATATGAAATTGTGATTTCCATTATTTATGGTAGGAATTTTGTGTCATTTAATAATTGTTATATATCGGGCTCATCTAGGACACTTTCACACTTATATGATGTAATGATGATATCAAGTAGGATCGGCCAATTCTTTTTTTGTAATGACTACAGGGATCATGATTTTCCTAGTCTCTTATTACAACTCTTATAGGGGTTTGACTTGGATGCTGTACTGATTTTAGGGATTTGACCTGGATTTTTTGGGCTATAACATGGTTACAAGGAGGTAGTTGGATTTTTTTTAAATCATGCTCTCAGATATTACAGAATGGAACTGAATAAGTTTATTATCAAATTTTTTTATGGTTGTGGTTGGAATTTTTTTAAGACATGATCAGAGATATTTTATTATAGATACAAAGTAGGTTTTTGTTATATTTTGTTCAATTTTTAGTTATCTAATTCATACATTTATCATTTTATTGCATATAGTTATTATCAAAATGGTTAGTTTAAAAATAGTGGGGTTAAATTTTTGAGTTTTTCTCACACCATATTCGGTACTCGGTTAGGGACTCAAGTAGATTACATTGATGCATGATTGGATAAGGCTGAAGGACCTTACTATCAATTACATTCTTATTGTATGGGCTATGGGTTGGAGTTGGGACACATGTGGGGATTTGGACCAATGTCTTAGGAGTCTTTATTTGAGTAGCTAGTATTTTAATTTTATTTTATATGTAATGAAATTTAGTTATATTCAAACACATCATTACATTATTCATTATTTATTTATTGAAATATTTTCATGGATCTTGTTTTTCCTCTATGGAAATAATTTTATTTCATTCATTTATATGGTTTATTTCTAATACTATGATACTTTATACCAAGGGGTATATTCTCACAACTAATCATTTAACATCCAAATTCATGTGGAAAACCTCTAATATATGGGGAGGTACACTTGAGGTATTGTAACCAACCATTCCTGGACACATGAGTGAGTGACTGATCCAGGGACATTACAGTCTTCATGTACATATGGATGATTATTACATTTTTCATAAAATAGTAAAATGAGTAATATGGAATATCATTTAAAAATATTAAATATAATGTATATATAATACATGTTTAATAAACTCCCATTTTTTACTATCCATGTTAGTCATTAGAGGGAAAATAATATACGTTGTCTGTGTGGAGGCTATATTCCACAAATGAGCATGATTGATATTTTTTAATTTCTTATTGAAAAAAATAAATAGGATGATAATTCTTTTAAAATAAACAAAAAATATATTATAGAATAAAGATAAAAATTATTTTATCATGTCATAATGGATTATTTAAATTTAAAGTAAAAATATAGAGGAGTACTATATACTAGAAGAGTATTGTAGCAGTACTGTAGCAGGTAGAGTAATGTAGCATTACTATTCAATGAATGGGCCTTGGGCCAAACCTTTGGGCCTATAGGCCTTGTAATAGGCTAAATTCCATCTAGGCCTTCAGGATATGTAATGGATCTACGTCTACCCATTTAAAAGAGGTCTTTTCATTGATTTAATTAATAAATGAAGCTTCAACCCCAAAATTTTAAAAAACTGTAACTAATTATGTTAAGGGTGATATAATATGGATAATAAAACAATTAATAAATATAATCATATTTTAAACATGTATGACACCTTTTACCTCTAGAATTAATACTTTTAGAATTTTGAATTTTACAGATGCAAGTACTTTTTACATATGTAATTTCACCATTGTGCCTAAATTTTTTAATGTATTATATTATATTTCCCTAATTATTAAAAATATGAATTTTATTATTTAATATAAGCTCAATCTAAAAGAACGTTATTGTTAACATTATCGTATGAGACAAAGGAAAACCCTGTTTTAAAAAAAGTTTATTTTGAAACATTAAATTTGTGCGATGTATTCAATTATCAATGAAATGAATTTTAATGATATAAATTTGATTATTATAAGAAATTATTATTTTTAACTAAGATAACGATAAAACTGAATTATTACAAAATAAGTACTAATTAAAAGTAAAGGGAAAAACAACTTTTATTATAAAACAAAACTTCTACTATTAAAACTAGGTTTTATAAATTCATAATAGAATAAAAAAAATGAATATTTATACTCATGTAATACATATCAGGTAATGAAAAATATTTTTATTTTTTTATTTTATACTTACATCTCTTTATAGTCTTAAACTATACAATTTTAGTAAAAATATATATTTTAAAATTTTCTCCCTAAAATAAAATATATTCCAAAAAATAATGAAAATCTACTCTAAGGTACCATGGATATGGTAAATTAATAATATTATGTTATATTTATAAATTTAAAATTGTAAATATAATTTTAGTTTTTTAAATGAAAATAATATATTTAAAGAATAATTAGATTTATTAAAAAAACTAATTAAACATCAAGTGTATTTTATCTTATTTCATATTAATCTACAAAATAATAAATGTAGATATGTTAAATAATAAATATATAGATTATATAATATGATAAAAAATTTACTATATTTTATTTAATTTAAGAAGGTAAATTACAATACTTATTTTTTAATGGAATATCAGAAGGAATACTTTTTGAAATATTAATATATGAAGAATATTATTAATATACTTATCTATATAGATTATTTCCATTTTTATAGATGAATGAATTTAATATTCATATAATATAATTATTTTATTATTCATTTTCATTAGTTATTTCAGTAGGCTTGCATTCCATGTGACTTAACATAATGAAGATAATATGAATTTTAATGGTCTAAAATCTTAGGTCATCACAATCCTAGCTGGGTCAACAATTTAGGATATGTATAAGGAATAACATACAAGACATAGTGTACCATTAGCTGGTGGATGGGTTAATCATCATTATGGATAAAAAGTTTGTAGATTCCTAAGACAAATTTCTTAGTGAGATGAAAATGAGTAGTGATTGCTGTTATGTGTTGGCTCTCGAGTATGAGTGGGGTGACCATGTCCAATAATTTCATGTGTTAAATTATGGGATGTGGGAAATGGTTTTTTCAAATTTATCTTGATTGGTTCCCAGATGTATTAAGACAAATCAGTGGATCATTGAGATGTAATTAGGATACCTATGTCCATATTGATTTAGTTTCTTAAATTTTTGTAGTTAACACTATAATTTATATTCATATAAAATATTATATGGTTCCCATGGGTTTGCACCAGGATTCTAGTGTATTTTTTATGAATTTAGGGTTTGTATGATCTATGGTGTACAGGTACTCTTAAGTGCATTCTGATGATAATTTGGTAAGTGATATTCATTATAGTACTACTAAGTATATAATTTTAATGAATTCCAATATGTCAAAATAAATAAAGAAAAAGAAAATAAGTCTCAACATATATTTATTGTTTTTTCCTATAAATAAATTGTATATATTTTATGATACATATAATAGAGTACTGAGCTTATAACACATAGATATTAAATGAATTTTTATTAATATTCATAACATTCCAAAAACACATGCATAAGGACCATAATAGGTTAGTTCCTTTGGGAACATGGAAACATAATTACCTGGATCAAAGGTAGACTACATCATCTCCCCCTAATATCTTCATATCTAGAACCCTTCAAAGAAAAATCACACATAAGACATTTCTTAATTACATGAGGAATGTTAACCAAATATTTGGTGAGATCATATGGTCGATAAGGGTAAATAAGGGAGATATATAACCATAACGAGAGCACATGGGTATGAGAACAAGAAAATGACATTTGAAATGCATAGCTTGTGTATCAAATATTAGAATCTTAAGTATTAGTATAAATATTAGATGTGTAAAAGAAATGAATCATATGTAAATCAAAGAACATAATCCATGAGAGAAAAACCATTTCATAAGACATAGATTTGTGGCATACATATAAGTATATAAAAACATTTCCATATTAGTGAAGGCTCCTTTCCAAGGTATCATAGTGGAATGTGTTCAGTCCCCAATACATCATAGTAGACTAGGTTCACTCCGAAGACCATATTAAAATATAAAAACCTTCAATGAAATGGGTTAACACCATGTTCATGTCATTTTAATATAATTATTTATAAATCATTACAAATTTTATTGAAGTGATATATAGGTCCCACCGATCTCATAATGAAATACATATTTATGTGTGACACAAGATCATAAAAAATCATCATATCATAACCCATGATATGAAATCAGTTTCATGAAAATTTCTTAATATAATAACTTTTGTTAAAGATATAAGATTCATTATCATTACATTAATTCATCATTTCATATCTCATGGAAAAATTAAAGAGTTTAATAAAAATTTTATGATGGTGTAACCCATGAAATAGAATTGTGTATCATAAAAATAATGACATCATAATCCTAATCCATTATGATAAGGAATATAAATGGCACAATATGATGATATACCATTGTGGGGAATTGATAACATCAATTTTTGTCATCATAAATGTAAAATTATTTTGATCAATCATTTAATTCATTTATTGAAGAAAATAAATTCTCTCCTATGAAAAAATATTTTCAAAACATTATAAAATTTTTCTATAATTTTCATTTTAACGTCAACATAAATAACAATAAAGGAATCTCGAATGAAAATAATGGGCTTGATGACTAGATGTTTTCATCATATAGTACATGTTTAAAAAAAATTCCTTTATCTTTTTCAATAATATCTAATAGTATATTGTTTTGAATATGACATGAATATTAAATAAGATATTTATCTTAAAAAAATTCATACATTGGTAAAAATGAGTTATAAAATTCATATTTAAATAATAATTTTTCTGAAATAACGTGATAAAATGAGGTTTTCAACCTAAATGGAATTCATACCTAATAGTGAAAAATATTTAGTTTTATTTAAAAACGTTTTCTCAATTAGTTTAAGGTCCAAATAGTTGGAAAATTGTATTATTAAATTAAAATTTCATGAATAAATATAGTATAATAAAATTAATTAGTTTCTTGAGAGGTGGATGATAAGAGTTCTCTCAATTTGATCATAATCATAAAAAATCCTAATACATAATGAGATTGTCGAATAAAAACATTACATCGTTGATATCCTTGAATATTATGACCCATCAATGAATAAAATAATATAGAAAAAACATATCATCAGAATAAATAAATTAATGATTTTACATGTCACGGGGTTTGTATATACACCTCAATAAAGGATATAAGTGCCTAATATATCAAATGTCTTAAAGGAGGAAAATTTAGAAAAAATCCCCTACCTTTAGTCATGACTTTTTTCATCCACATTAAATACAACTATATAAGAAATATATCTCTATTAATATTCTATTACAAAAATATATTCATATATATCATAAAACATATAATTTTATAATGACATTTAATTACCTTATTATCAACTATCCCATGTTCAAACCATGTTTTAGTTAATATCTTCTTTGTTTTTAAATTATGTTTTGATTTTTTATATTGGGATCGCACACATTGATTATGGTTCTATCATATAAATAGTTTTATTCATAATATAAATATCATATATATTCATTATTTATTTTTTAAGGTGACCCCTTAAGGTTATATATAAAAAAAATACAATATTCATGGAGTTGGTAGGCCATGAATATGCATGAATGATATCTCAATTTAGATATTGGTTTGAATGAAAGAATCATAAATTATATATTATTAATCTAGAATAATTATTATTTCATATATATCATACATTAATACTATCCTTAATACACTGCATCTCAATAAGTCAAGAATGACATCACTTTTTGATGAGTTATTTCTTTATACTCACAAGCAACATTATATTACTCCCAAAAAATTGAGATTATCATTGTATTTGTGATAAAAAAATTTAAAATCATAATAAAATCATAATTATCATGTATAATTAATTAATCAATAATTATAGTCATCCTTGAGTGTTGTTAATGGAATGTTTAATGACTTCAGTTCATGAGGGGGTAGTCTTCCATACACATAGATAATGATTTCCAAAACCATTTAATGGATTCGTAGATGGTTATCGAGAGTAAAATTGACAAACAGTAAATAATTATATGGATGATATTGAGGATATTTTATCATCATTGTATAATAATAATTTAGTGATTTTATGGAGGATATAAAATAAAAAACAATCTTCGATCAATGTTAACTATTCATCATGTGTCCTCCTTAGTAATGAAAAAAATCATTCTATGGATGGATTTATATAAAACATGTCATATAGGCTGAGAGTTGGAAGATGGTAAGTGATTTGGGTAGTATTTGGCAAAATAAAAATGTTTTTAATTACTAAAAAATATAGAATAGGGGGATATCCTTTTATATGTTATGTGAGTGGCACACATATATTTTTTTGATAGAAGGAATTCAAACCTCATTTTTTCATGTCATAAGGAACCAATAAATGAATATTACATAGAATAGAATATATAATTTCTATAAAATCATTAAAAATGGGTGTCAGATATGTTTTAGGTTATTTTTATCCCTGATAATTTTAGTTTAACTTATGAAAACCCATAATTTACCTTATCAAAGTTAAATATTTTTTTTTACGATTTTTACTAATAATTTTGGTAAAAAAATCATTTAAAATAATAATATATTATAAAATATATAGATTTAAAATATGTAATCCCTTTCTCCAAATTCAATTATCTTTTGTGGTGAATGTTAATTTAAAATTAATCCTATATATGTGACGAGAAAGCAGTTTTTTAAAGAGAATGATTTAATAGATTATGATTTATTTAAATCAAAATTCAATATGAAATTGATTCTAATGAATTAATTGGATTAATTGATGAAAAATTGAACTACTATTTCATTAAAACCAATTTAATGTATAATTTATCTTTATATAAAAATTAAACCAAAAGGTAGTTTTAAATTAAAATTTCTTATTTATCACTATTAAGAAAAAAATGAATCGTTTTCAAAAAATAAAAAAATTGAAAAATTGAAAATTATTATAGTATTTTTTTAAAAATGTAGTTTATTTAATTAAATTAATTTAGGAGGATTTTTTAAAAATTTGTTTTATTCTTCCTCATAAAATGAAATAAAAAGAATTTATTTTGAAAATATTATTTTGAAAATAAAATAATGCCTTATCGAAAATATTCCATTTTTTATCAATATGTTTCTGTTATAAAAACCCATTATAATAATTATTTTAAAATTATTTATGACTAGTCATAAAAATATTTTCAATGGATATGTTAAAACAGTAATGATTAGATGACTATAAAAAAATATCTTGATGTTTCTAAAAACTAGTGTCGTGTGTAACCCAGATAATGTGGGTTTTCCTGTAGCAAAAGATTAACATGGTTATGTGTGTAATGAAAGATATCAATAAAAATTAATTTATTCGTAAGATAATAATTCATAAAAACATAGGGTGTTATTTTATACCACTATTAAAATGAATTTCTCCCTTTAAATTCATCAATCTAGAAAAAAATAAGGAGGATACTTCTATATCATCATATCCTCTTCTTCTCACATTGAACACAAATATTGATGTTTTTTCCCCTAATTCATTGACCAAGATAGTGGTATTTTTTAGTATAAAATTATCATTACAATATATAATCTATAAAATATTTTCATTATAAAGAAGATCATTCTCTAGTGTAATAAAATCCGAGTTCATTACATATGAATTTTTAGGTTTGTACATCCTCAGGAGAGGTACTAAGAATACATCGTGGACTTGAGAGAGGTTTTGTGGTAGTGCCACCCGGTAGGCTACCATAACGATATGATAAGTACTTTCAATGGGACCTATATATATAGGGATTATTTTCTCTTTCTTCTTGAATCTCTTATCATTCATCCATGGGGAAATACTTATAATCACCTTATCACCAATATCTAACACTAGATCATGTTAGTGATTGTTAGAATAACATTATTTTTGAATGTTACCTGCATTGATGTGTTGCTGAATAACTATAATCATCTTTTCCAATAATTTAACTATCTGAAACCCCAATAGATTTATTTCTACGAAATCATCCAGATCTTTAAAGATCTATATTCCCTTCTATATGATTCATCAAAAGTATCCATCCTAATACATGATTGGAAGCTACTATTATTGGAAAGCTCCACTAGAGGAAGTTATTGATCCCAACCACATTTAATATCCAAATAAATATATTACAACATACACTATAGGGTGTGAATTTCTCTCTTTGGATAAACATCTGTTCTTAGATTTTATTTAGGGATGAAACACATGTTCGTATCATGATCGTTATTAAGAAATTACTGCAATTTTAATGTGAAACATCGATCTTGATCAGAAAAAATTTAATGTGTACACCAATCAAAATTTCCAACTCCCAATTGTATATCCTAGAAATCTGTTCGAAATTGAATTATTTTATGATAGGGATCAAGTGAGTTGACTTTTTACAATGATCGACTATAACCCATATAGATTTGTCCCTATAGACATTTTTGGGAGTTCGACAAAAAAATGTCCTTGTTCTTTCATTACTATTTAAATTATTTTATGGGTAATGGGAGAAACATCAATTATGATTTTTTATTTCAGAACTAACATGTTGACATAATAGCACCATGAAATAAAATAATTGATATATCTCTTCATGACATCCCACCAAATCATACATTTAAATCACTGTATATCTTTATAATTTCTCAATGATTAGAAAATAAAGAACAATGAGATTCATATAATAACTCATTCTTAAAATATGGTATGTACCGAATTCATAAACAATTCATGCACCTTATCATTCCATTATGATCATGGATAGACTTAGGAAAATTTCTATCATTATTTTATAGATCAACATCTTCCTTCTCTACCTACTTAATTGTCACATGTATAGATTTTTGAATATTCATTTGAGAAGGGAAATATTTTCCCCTTTATATAAGGATTTTTAGATACATCCTTTTATAATATATAAATATTATATCCTTTATTATCCTTATCATGGATAAACATTTATGATCCTTTTGAACAAAAGCATCTGTCACATTGATCTATTTTCAACAGTGGTAATTTACTAGAAAATCATAATATGGAATCATCTATAACCACCATCTCTAGATCAAATTCAACTCATTATGTGTTAAAATATTCTTCAAATCTTTTTATTGGTATATATATCAAAATTTTCACCATAAATGTAATTCCTCAGTATCATAATTGAAAAAACTATCACAAATAACTCCAAATAATATGTTTTGAATTATTTAAAATTAATCTTCTACTATCACAAAGAATAATCTATAACTATGTCCCTAGGGAGAAGAACAAATCCCAATCTATTATGGTATATATAAATATTTAAAACCAACCCTTTTCCAATATATAGTAATGTAATTATAGGTGTGAGGAATAATCTTCTACTTAGTTCCTTGATATTTTCCTCAAATTCACTGGTCTAGAGGAACACAACTCCCTTCTGAGTTAACATGGTATAGGGACTAGATACTCAAGAAAATTTATCCATAAAACATCAATAATATTCATGTAACCCAAGAATACAATGGTTCTCAATCACTGTGGTCAGACTAAACCAACATTTAATATACTCTAGTTTTCATGGATCTATTTATATACCCTTTGTTGAGATTATATGAACAATATAATGAAACCCTTCACATATAAAATTCACTCATTTTAAATTTTTCATACTATTTCTCCTTTATTATTTTCTTCAATAAAATTATCATGTGATCATCATTCTCTTCATTTCGATTTGAGTAGATAAGAATATAATTTATAAGGACTCCTAGAAACTAATCAAGCTAATCTGTAAATAATCTCTTCATTAATGTCATGACCCGCCCTCGGGGTCCGTGCCGTGACTACCCCAAGCCCACCTTCCATAGGCCAGGGGCTGGCGACTAGCACCAAGGCGTAAATCCCGGTAAAAAGGGAAGGCATTGCCTTTGTAAAGTAAACAAACACCACAGAGTAAGCAAGAGGAAAGTAACACTAAGCAAAAACAGAGTACAACTAAAAGTGCGGAATGTAAAAAGGGGCCGGAAATACAAGCCCAACTATAAAGTACAACTCGAAAGGGAAAACAGCAACTGAAAAGTAAAGCTGCTACGCCGAGCTGTCCACTGGAAATCCCACCTGAAGGGTGGGTACAGATAGCTCCTCTGCTCCTTGGGTCCCGCCGTCTGCTCCGAGTATGTCCCGCCCAGTGGTCTGCCTCTGGGTACCGCCTCGTCGTATAGTCCACCTCCAGGTACTGTCCAGTCCTCGAACACTCGGCCTCTGTCAGTACTGGCCGTCGTCTGCAACCAACACAACGAGGTGCGGGCATAGCCCGTGCAGGGGTGAGTATAACGATACTCAGTAGGGACCCCGAGACCCTCAAGGTCTCACTAAAACCAACAAGGATAACCACAAGAAGATCACAACAGATAAACTCTACTTAGGTATATGCCCATACATATACCTAAGTTATCAAGTAACCCATCTCAGTCATGAGGAAACACAAGGATCATGAGATCAACGGATAACCACTACCCAGGTATATGCCCATACATATACCTAAGTTATCAAGTAACTCATCTCAATCATGAGGAACACAAAGGTCAAAAGTCTCAGCTCAAACCAGGATTTTCATTATCGAAACCGTAACTGCTGAAGAGCTCCGTCTCTAGAGTGTACAGTGGTCCTGTCACGACTCCGAGGTACTGCTCAATAACCTAAGACTGCTGAAGTACTCCTCCTGTCGAGTACTGCGGGTCTGCTGCCAACTACCGGGCGCTCCGTCCGCTGAGGGTCTGCTGCCAAATACCGGGCGCTACACATATAGCCTACTGAGGTACTCCTCCTATCGAGTACCGTGGGTTTGCTGCCAACTACCAGGCGCTCCGTCCGCCGTGGGTCTGCCGCCAAATACCGGGCGCTCCGTCCACTGGGCTAGTCGACTCACTCCAAGTCGAGTCGGTCAAGCAGTCGTCAGGTCTCAGCCGGCTACACGGTCTCCGTACTCTGCACGCTCGTCTCCGGGAGGGTCCGCTCCACGAGCTACTGGTCGATACTCCAAGTATCACAAGGTTCCGCGAAGAAGTGGCTCAAAGGACCGTCTCGTCACAGGGGTCTCAACGCAACAGACGGTGCGTCGATCGGACGCCCGGTCTGTGAGTTATTAGCCTTTTCGTCCCAGGGGCCCGGTTGGTTTCGAGTGCGAACCAATCCCGGCCGTATCACAACTGTACCCCGAACTCCCATAGGGTAAACTCAAAGGGACCGTTACTCAACGTAACCACCAACGCCGCTGACGGTCCGTTAAGCGGACGTCTTGTCTGAAAGATATTAGTTTTCCCGTTCCAGGGGCCCGGTTGGATTTCGGGTGCGATCCAACCCGGCCACTACTAACTGTATCCAAAACTCGGGCGAAGGATACCAAAAGTTCCGTATCGTAAACATGAACTCAACGCAACAGACGGTGCGTCGATCGGACGCCCGGTCTGAGAGTTATTGGCATTTTCGTCTCCAGGGCCCGGTTGGTTTTTAAGGCAAATCCAACCCGACCATACTCCACCTGCGTCCAAACCTCGGGCGGAGTATGCCAAAAGATCTGTCTCACTAAGAGGAACACAACGCGACTGACGATGCGTCAATCGGACGTTCGTAGCTCAAGATATGAGCGTTTCCGCTCCGAAGGCCCGGTTGGTTTCGTGAACGAACCACCCCGACTGAACTCAAAGTAATCCGAAACCTTGAGTGCGATATACCGAAACGACCGTCTCGATCCAAGGATCGCGTTGCCGCTGACGGTTCGTCGATCGGAGGTCCGAGGCTCATGTTATGGGCCAAAAACCGAATCTGGTTCGAAACGGGGGGGTCCGGGTCCGGGCCGACCCGGCCCGACCCCCCCCCCCCTGGGGAGGCGCGGCGGCGGGCGGCGGGCGGGGCGGCGGCGCGGCGGCGCGGGATGCCGCGGCGGCTCGGGGTGCCGCGAGGGGCCGCATGCGGTCGGCACGCGGGGGGCTAAGCCCCCGCTTCTTGGGAAGGACGGCGCGGCAACATGCCGCGCCCATATTTTAAAAACGCCCACCCCCCCACGTGGGGGGCCTGTTTGAGCGGAACCGGGGGGCTGCTGCCCCCCCCCCCCCTTTATGGAACCGCCTCCCCCCTCTTAAAGAGGGGGGTTTTAATATGACGGCCGGGGGATTAATTCCCCCGGTTTTAATGACTTCCGGCCGGCCAGCTGGCCGACCGGTTTTCTCCAACGAGACCGGAAATTTCTGGTCCCCTCTTCGGCTTCCGACGCCGGCGGCCCGGCCGCCGGTCTTCTCTTCCGCCGCGGCCCAAAACCGGCCGCGGTCTCCTCGTCCCGCCGCGGCCCGGAACCGGCCGCGGTGTTCGTCGTCCGGCGCGGTGCGACGGCACCGCGCCCCTTCACCGTGCCTTGATTCCTTTCAACGCGGTGCGACGGCGTCGCGTTCTTGAAGTTTCTTCCTCGGTGTGGCGCGACGGCGCCGCGTGAAACAATTGCACGATCAACCGCGTGGTGCGACGACACCACGCCACTTGCTTCCACCCGCAAGAATAAACAAGAACGATGGAGGGGGGGTTCGGCCGTGTTCATGCGGTCCGGCCCCCCTCGCGTTAACAAAAACACTTATATAAAATATTCAAAAGCCTCACGTAGACATGCGATCCACGAGCAAGAAATGGAATAAATTAACAATATTCAACAACCCCTACCTTGGTATAAGGTTTGAAGATTTGTCTACGTTCCGCGGAAGACGACGTCGCGGAGGTCGGGCGTCTCGGTCGACGTTCGTCAAATTCGACGACGAAGAGGCGCGTCCGAAGAGGCACGTCGTTGGAGAATCCTTGTACGCCGACGAAGATTGTCCGAGGAAGGTGCGGTGTTCTCTCTCGTTGACACCGAAGTCGAAGAAGAGCGGAGCGGCGTTCTTCGTCGGAACTTGAGCGTTCTACGTCAAGTCTTGAGGAAAGTCAAAATAAAAAGGAAACAATGAACTCAAGAACCCCTACCTCGATAGTCGCACGTTGACGGAGTCGTGGAATATCAGTGTCGATTCCTATGACGTCGGAGGAAGAGTCGTTGTCGATGGCGTTCGTCGCGGAAAAGATGATGCGGAAGAAGAACGTCACGTCGCGGATATGGCGTCGCGGAAAGACCGTGTTCTTTGGCGAAGAAGTTCTTCGTTGAAGAACGACGTTCTTCGTGTTCTTCGTCAAGGTTGAAGAAGAAAGAAAATCTCTCAACCACTCCAAGATGGCTAAGAGTTCTAACCCAACAAAATAAGACAAAGTCTTATTTTATTCACAAAAATAATTTCAAAGGTTTGAAATTCAAAAAAAGAGATAACTCCACATTTATTAACAAGTTGTCATGTTAATTAAAGAGGGGTTAAGGGAGTTTGAGGGAAGATGAGAGGTTTAGGTTTCGTGTGGGCCCCACCACACTTAATCCTCTCAAGGGAGGTTAAGTGGGTGTGGGTCCCACCCCTAACTCCCTTTGAGAGGAGTTAACCTACAAATAGTAAAATAAAAATAATTCACACTTTTTATTCAACTTTTTTATAAATCTCCCAAAAACTAACTTTTAACCCGAAACAAACGCAACTCCCGAAAAGGTCTCTTTAAGAGAATATCGGCGCTGCGAGTTCATCGGTGCCCTTGGATTTCAATTCCGAGCACCGTATCCAAATTTATAAAAACCCGCTCGTTCGTTCACTGAACGTACCCGAGCCAAACTTCAGAAATTAATTCCGGGCACTCCGGGCCTCGGAATCAGGTGCCGTCTGAAACCGCGCTCTTGTAAAATTCTAAAGAAAATTAAGAAAAAATTTTCCTTGAATTTTACGGGTCTTTAAATTACTCCCACCTCAGGGCTTTACGTCCCCGTAAAGATACATCAAAAACTAGGGAAACAAATGAGGGTACTGAGCACGCATCTGAGCCTCCCACTCCCATGTGCTCTCCTGGAGATTCCCGTGCCGCCATCTGTTGCGCACAAGAGGAATCAATCGCCCATGTAGGACCCGCTCCTGTTGATCCTCTATCTCCACCGGGACCTCCGTAAAAGTCGCCCCATCGTCAACGTCAAGCTCCACATGGTCAGGGATGTGCATCGGGTCGTGCACGTATCTCCTCAGCTGAGATACGTGGAAGACGTCGTGCACCCGGTGCAACTGAGGTGGTAGAGCCAGGCGATAAGCCACCTCACCAACCCTGCTGAGGACCTGGAAGGGTCCGATGAAGCGCGGAGATAACTTGTCACCTCGGCCAAATCTCCGAATACCACGTCGAGGTGAGACCCGCAAGAAGACGTGGTCACCATCCTCGAACTCTAGTGGCCTCCGCCTCCTGTCAGCGAATGACTTCTGCCGGCTTTGTGCTATCCTCATCCGCTCCTGGATGACCAGGACCTCCTCTGACGTGGCCCGGACCATCTCTGGTCCCACAAGAGCTGCAAGATTTCTTCTTTGCCGATAAGAGAAACCTGGTCTCATCCCCTGGATGAACCACATTATTTGCCTAAAACAGTCAATCCTAACATGGATGATACTAATCCATACCAAGGATGACGTCGTAAGGCCTCGACGCTACTACTAAGAGATCCAACCGTTACTCTCGCCTCCAAGGGTTGAGTCACACTGTCGGCATCAGTGTGTGGTAACTGGTCTCTTCCAGTAGATGTCTCACAAGTGAGGGTCAAGTCAACAGTCAACTGGAACCTCTTAGTAACATCACAAAAGAGGACAGGAATGAAAACATCACAAAGTATGCGTCTTTTATTATTGCAGCTCATAATACAAAGATGCTACACAAAAACAACATCAACATGGAACTAGAAGTACAAGAGACGTATCCACTAGTTCCGCTTCTGTCCACCTGCTTTACTGTTGCTCAAGCATTTTTCGCTGCCTCAACCTCGGTGGCTCCCCCCAAGCCTGCGGATCGAGGAGTCGGACAGTCACGTGCCAGGTGACCCTTTCCGCGGCATGAGTAACACAACCTGCTCCTTGCACGGCTAGCTCTGTTCCCACTCTCGGTGCCCTGCACCACCGGTCCTAAAACCCGAGATCGCCCAACTGCTGGTCTGGTCCTCCTGGACCTCTGCATCATCTGTCTACTGCCCACAGATGACTCGGCTTCTGATCGAAAAACACGCGGCAAAGGCAGAATCTCCTGTACACGCTCGGGGTGTAGAGATACTGGCACAAACTCCACCCTGAAGAAGGTCTCGAAGTCTTCCCATGCGAAGTTCATCTCATCGCAAAACTGAAACAAGTGGCTCCACCACCTACCTGCTGCTGCCTGAAGGAGGCTGGTAGCAAAGATCACCATGAAGTCTGTCGGCGTCCCCACTAGCCTGAAGACTCTCACCACATCCTCCAGCCAAACCTCAGCCGCCTGCGGGTCCGTCTCTCCCCGGAACCTGGGTGGCCTCTGGCGCTGGAACTCGTGCAGCGCGCTCAAGCGTCGTGCATCGCCTACTGCTGGGGCTGGTGGCATCGGTGGCCCAACGTATGGTAGTACCGCTGGTGCCTCAACTGCAAGAGGGCCCTGTACCGAAGCCTCGTCGCTCGACAGACTGTCAGCACGCTCATCCCTCCGGGCTCTAGCTGGTCGTCTGAGAAAAGACATCCTGAAAGAAACAACGTAACACGATCAAACGATTATACCTGGTGAGCTGACCTGGTTTGAGCTGTTTTAAGGGGAAAAACCTTTGAAAACACACACGCAATCAGTGTTTTCGTGCACAAAGTCGGAAATCAGTTGTCAGGGTCCTGGTGTATGGATACGTCGGCCGCCCGCACCAACACTGGACTCCCTGAACTAAAAACCACACTCGGTACCCTTAACACTATTGCTTCACAGAAAAAAAGATCAGAGTCTGCGGTAGAACCGACCACCTCTGATACCAATTTGTCACGACCCGCCCTCGGGGTCCGTGCCGTGACTACCCCAAGCCCGCCTTCCATAGGCCAGGGGCTGGCGACTAGCACCAAGGCGTAAATCCCGGTAAAAAGGGAAGGCATTGCCTTTGTAAAGTAAACAAACACCACAGAGTAAGCAAGCGGAAAGTAACACTAAGAAAAAACAGAGTACAACTAAAAGTGCGGAAAGTAAAAAGGGGCCGGAAATACAAGCCCAACTGTAAAGTACAACTCGAAAGGGAAAACAACAACTGAAAAGTAAAGATGCTACGCCGAGCTGTCCACTGGAAATCCCACCTGAAGGGTGGGTACAGATAGCTCCTCTGCTCCTCGGGTCCCGCCGTCTGCTCCGAGTATGTCCCGCCCAGTGGTCTGCCTCTGGGTACCGCCTCGTCGTATAGTCCACCTCCAGGTACCGTCCAGTCCTCGAACACTCGGCCTCTGTCAGTACTGGCCGTCGTCTGCAACCAACACAACGAGGTGCGGGCATAGCCCGTGCAGGGGTGAGTATAACGATACTCAGTAGGGACCCCGAGACCCTGAAGGTCTCACTAAAACCAACAAGGATAACCACAAGAAGATCACAACAGATAAACTCTACTTAGGTATATGCCCATACATATACCTAAGTTATCAAGTAACCCATCTCAGTCATGAGGAAACACAAGGATCATGAGATCAACAGATAACCACTACCCAGGTATATGCCCATACATATACCTAAGTTATCAAGTAACCCATCTCAATCATGAGGAACACAAAGGTCAAAAGTCTCAGCTCAAACCAGGATTTTCATTATCGAAACCGTAACTGCTGAAGAGCTCCCTCTCTAGAGTGTACAGTGGTCCTGTCACGACTCCGAGGTACTGCTCAATAACCTAAGACTGCTGAAGTACTCCTCCTGTCGAGTACTGCGGGTCTGCTGCCAACTACCGGGCGCTCCGTCCGCTGAGGGTCTGCTGCCAAATACCGGGCGCTACCCAGATAGCCTACTGAGGTACTCCTCCTGTCGAGTACCGCGGGTTTGCTGCCAACTACCAGGCGCTCCGTCCGCCGTGGGTCTTCCGCCAAATACCGGGCGCTCCATCCACTGGGCTAGTCGACTCACTCCAAGTCGAGTCGGTCAAGCAGTCGTCAGGTCTCAGCCGGATACACGGTCTCCGTACTCTGCACGCTCGTCTCCGGGAGGGTTCGCTCAACGAGCTACTGGTCGATACTCCAAGTATCACAAGGTTCCGCGAAGAAGTGACTCAAATGACCGTCTCGTCACAAGGGTCTCAATGCAACAGACGGTGCGTCGATCGGACGCCCGGTCTGTGAGTTATTAGCCTTTTCGTCCCAGGGGCCCGGTTGGTTTCGAGTGCGAACCAATCCCGGCCGTATCACAACTGTACCCCGAACTCCCATAGGGTAAACTCAAAGGGACCGTTACTCAACGTAACCACCAACGCCGCTGACGGTCCGTTAAGCGGACGTCCTGTCTGAAAGATATTAGTTTTCCCGTTCCAGGGGCCCGGTTGGATTTCGGGTGCGATCCAACCCGGCCACTACTAACTGTATCCAAAACTCGGGCGAAGGATACCAAAAGTTCCGTATCGTAAACAGGAACTCAACGCAACAGACGGTGCGTCGATCGGACGCCCGGTCTGAGAGTTATTGGCATTTTCGTCTCCGGGGCCCGGTTGGTTTTTAAGGAAAAACCAACCCAACCGTACTCCACCTGCGTCCAAACCTCGGGCGGAGTATGCCAAAAGATCCGTCTCACTAAGAGGAACACAACGCGACTGACGATGCGTCAATCGGACGTTCGTAGCTCAAGATATGAGTGTTTCCGCTCCGAAGGCCCGGTTGGTTTCGTGAACGAACCACCCCGACTGAACTCAAAGTAATCCGAAACCTTGAGTGCGATATACCGAAACGACCGTCTCGATCCAAAGATCGCGTTGCCGCTGACGGTTCGTCGATCGGAGGTCCGAGGCTCAAGTTATGGGCCAAAAACCGAATCTGGTTCGAAACGGGGGGGTCCGGGTCCGGGCCGACCCGGCCCGACCCCCCCCCCCCCCCCCCTGGGGCGGCGCGGCGGCGTGGCGGCGGCCGGTGGCGGCGGGCGGCGGCGGCGGCCGGCGGCGGCGGGCGGCGGCGGCGCGGCGGCGCGGGATGCCGCGGCGGCTCGGGGTGCCGCGAGGGGCCGCATGCGGTCTGCACGCGGGGGGCTAAGCCCCCGCTTCTTGGGAAGGACGGCGCGTCTACATGCCGCGCCCATATTTTAAAAACGCCCACCCCCCCCCCCCCCCACGTGGGGGGCCTGTTTGAGCGGAACCGGGGGGCTGCTGCCCCCCCCACCCCTTTATGGAACCGCCTCCCCCCTTTTAAAGTGGGGGGTTTTAATATGACGGCCGGGGGATTAATTCCCCCCGGTTTTAATGACTTCCGGCCGGCCAGCTGGCCGGCCGGTTTTCTCCAACGGGACCGGAAATTTCCGGTCCCCTCTTCGGCTTCTGACGCCGGCGGCCCGGCCGCAGGTCTTCTCTTCCGCCGCGGCCCGGAACCGGCCGCGGTCTCCTCGTCCCGCCGCGGCCCGGAACCGGCCGCGGTGTTCGTCGTCCGGCGCGGTGCGACGGCACCGCGCCCCTTCGCCGTGCCTTGATTCCTTTCAACGCGGCGCGACGGCGTCGCGTTCTTGAAGTTTCTTCCTCGGCGTGGCGCGACGGCGCCGCGTGAAACAATTGCACGATCAACCGCGTGGTGCGACGACACCACACCACTTGCTTCCACCCGCAAGAATAAACAAGAACGATGGATGGGGGGTTCGGCCGTGTTCATGCGGTCCGGCCCCCCTCGCGTTAACAAAAACACTTATATAAAATATTCAAAACCCTCACGTAGACATGCGATCCACGAGCAAGAAATGGAATAAATTAACAATATTCAACAACCCCTACCTTGGTATAAGTTTAGAAGATTTGTCTACGTTCCGCGGAAGACGACGTCGCGGAGGTCGGGCGTCGCGGTCGTCGTTCGTCAAATTCGACGACGAAGAGGCGCGTCCGAAGAGGCACGTCGTCGGCGAATCCTTGTACGCCGACGAAGATTGTCCGAGGAAGGTGCGGTGTTCTCTCTCGTTGACACCGAAGACGAAGAAGAGCGGAGCGGCGTTCTTCGTCGGAACTTGAGCGTTCTACGTCAAGTCTTGAGGAAAGTCAAAATAAAAAGGAAACAACGAACTCAAGAACCCCTACCTCGATAGTCGCACGTTGACGGAGTCGTGGAATATCAGTGTCGATTCCTATGACGTCGGAGGAAGAGTCGTTGTCGATGGCGTTCGTCGCGGAAAAGATGATGCGGAAGAAGAACGTCACGTCGCGGATATGGCGTCGCGGAAAGACCGTGTTCTTCGGCGAAGAAGTTCTTCGTTGAAGAACGGCGTTCTTCGTGTTCTTCTTCAAGGTTGAAGAAGAAAGAAAAGCTCTCAACCACTCCAAGATGGCTAAGAGTTCTAACCCAACAAAATAAGACAAAGTCTTATTTTATTCACAAAAAGAATTTTAAAGGTTTGAAATTCAAAAAAAGAGATAACTCCACATTTATTAACAAGTTGTCATGTTAATTAAAGAGGGGTTAAGGGAGTTTGAGGGAAGATGAGAGGTTTAGGTTTCGTGTGGGCCCCACCACACTTAATCCTCTCAAGGGAGGTTAAATGGGTGTGGGTCCCACCCCTAACTCCCTTTGAGAGGAGTTAACCTACAAATAGTAAAATAAAAAGAATTCACACTTTTTATTCAACTTTTTTATAAATCTCCCAAAAACTAACTTTTAACCCGAAACAAACGCAACTCCCGAAAAGGTCTCTTTAAGAGAATATCGGTGATGCGAGTTCATCGGTGCCCTCGGATTTCAATTCCGAGCACCGTATCAAAAGTTAGAAAAACCCGCTCGTTCGTTCACTGAACGTACCCGAGCCAAACTTCAGAAATTAATTCTGGGCACTCCGGACCTCGGAATCAGGTGCCGTCTCAAACCACGCTCTTGTAAAATTCTAAAGAAAATTAAGAAAAAATTTCCCTTGAATTTTACGGGTCTTTACAATTAAATCCATTAATATAGATTGTAAATTGTGAAGAATAAATGGTTTCACTATATATATATATTGTCCAAAATTTTTATGGAAAATTTACATGGGTATATATTCCCATCTAACCATCAGTTAATGATATCCAGAACAAAGGTCTATCTTTCAAAAGTATTGAGCTCTGAATTATTGATCAAACAAGTCATCAAAAAGATGAATAGGATACATATTATTAATTTTGATCATGTTCCTCTCTCAAAAATCAACGAATAGCTTCATTGATCCGTATTTTGTTTTCCAAAATGAACAGATGCACCCTAAGGTGACAAACTTGGCCAAACAAATCTATTCAATATGATTTCCTAGTGTTGCTTCATTAATTCCTGAAAAATAATGGGTGTCATTATATATGGAGTCTTTGATATATTTGTTACACTAGGTATGAGTTCTATTGATTTCTCAACAACACAATTTATAGGATAGAAGTGAAACTCTTAGGGAATGAAGTCCAAAAATTCTTCAACAAATGTTATATCATTGATTTCATGTTTATCAACAATCAGTTGAGATAAACACCCACTCTCGATGGGAATTACGACACAGAAAATTGATTTCATTTCCATTGGATGCTATTAAATATCATCACATTAATATATGATCATAAGATGGTTTCGAATATCAAATTTTACTTTCTTTCATGGAAATTGATGTGGGTTTTTTGTAGAAAAATTCAATCCAAACCCATGATAACATCAAATTATACTGGAGGAATAATGAAATGATTTCTCAGAAGAGAATTACCAACAATATAAAACTAATATGAATCAAAGATATGAGATGTTATAATCTTATAGTTATGGATTTAACTTCTTATTAATAATTTGGTTTGAATCTTGTTACCCATAGAAATGTTTTTAGAGATGATTGAATGGGTTGATCCACAGTAAAATAATATATCCATAGTTCTAGAGTGGATGGTATGTATATTTTTCACCACATATGTATCACACTCCTTATAAATAGTGATAACCGAACATTTATCCTTAAACCATGCCTTAATTGGTTGGTCACATCGATCATCATCAATAACCATCGTATTTGGGCTCTAGATTTTAAAGTTCACAGACTATTTTCATTTGAAACACTATATTGTGGGTAGTGCAATATTCTTAAATAACATTATATTAATATAATTATCTATGGTATTTCCATCCATTTTTTAATTAATTTCATCATGACCGTCTCTTATATATATAATTAATTTACGAGTCTCGTAAATGAAATTTAAAACATGTTTTTCCCAGACATTAAGCATAAAAAGATGATCTTCTTCTCTCTATGGATTTTATATTTTCCTTGGAACAATATCTTCATTTTCATATCAAAACATAGAGATTGATATGTAAATAAAAATATATTTCCTCATTTATAGAGCATCAAACAATCTCTTCACAGATACTGATGTCTTTTATGGTTAACACCCTTTAGAGACATGGTTTCAAGCCACTAAAGAATCGATCAACGTTATTTTCTGGTTGAACTATAATACCAAGAGTATACATCAAAATTATGGTTAAATATTTCTCATAGATACCTACTAATTCATCATCATTTTTCTTTATCTCAATGAACAAATTCTCGATATTCATATATATATTAACAATAATTTACACATTGAAAGATATCATTGTTAACTCATCCCAATCCATGGATTCAATTGGATCATGTTCCCTTGCATTCATGATAGGAGTCTATTTTTTATCTTCTTCACATTTAAAATGAGAGATAGACATAATGAAAATTTAAAATTCCAAACACCGGGATTGGAAAATTTATTTTTATTGATACTGATAAATTACTCTAAAAATAGTTGATCAGAAGACTAACTATAATAAGGTGGATATTTGATCAAGATGAACTTAACATAATGATTTTCTATCCTTTTTTATATTGAAGTCCATTATGATTCAGATCTTGATAATTTATAGTGATTATTGAGAAATTATTTTTCATTCTATATCCCATAACATTCGGATACTTAAGAGATAAATCACTGAAATTTCTATCGTACGAAGCACAAATATGATTCCTCTGGATTACATCTAGTGACTAAAACAAAAAAACAGTGTAAGAAACAATTATCATGTTAGGGTACCACATAATCAAAAAAAATTACTTATAAGATTTTTAAATAAGGAAACCTTATTTTTAATATATAAAACCATTGATTTATCTTAGTTCATTAATTTTTATATTCTTATTTAATCCTTCATGGTGTATCATTATGATATTATTAATTTACCAATGGTATCCCCTATGACTATCAAGTGAGGTGTGTAGAAATACCAATTTTCGTAAACTTTGAGATGATAAATTATATATCAAAGTGAAATTTCTATTGTTATTCTTCATAGGTACTTCTGTTCTAGAGCCACATCCACTTGTAGTGTCTTGAAATGGATCTAATATCATGTCAACCACTTTCTCTACCATTTATCAACATTTGAGGACATATTCATAATCTTTTTCCCGTCCTTTAAGAAATCCATAAACATATTATTAGGGATTTTACTATGGATTTTTCATCATAGTTTCCAAAATTTATCTAAAATTTTCCTATGATACTAACTATATTGACCCAATAATATCATACAGATATGTTAAATGATTTTTAGTGAATATTCATAATATTAAAGAAACAGATGATGAAGGACAGTAATAGTTTTGTGAATTTGTAAACTTTTAAACACAAAACACTATTTCATAGGTAAAATATATGATATCCTATTATGTTATACTTATCTAAAAAAATAATAGAAAAATCATGTGTAATAAATCTATTTAAAACCTGAGGAAATGAAATATAAAAATGGGTCATATCAGTTGATTGATAAGGGTAAAAAAGTTTGATATGTAATAATCAAAAGTTCATAAGTGTATAAGACAACGTGAAAAAAATTTAAAAGCATCTCCTTTTTATAAAAATTCATAATATTTGGAAATAGAATAATTATTGGTATTTCATTAGAAATTAAACATTAGGAAATAATATAACACGAGCCATGAGAACATAACATTAGCATAAGACATATATTTTTGGCATACACATAGTTATGGAAATTAATTTCTATATTAGCCATAACTCGTTTCAAAGGATATCATCATGCAATAGGTTCAATCCAAAACCCAAAGTTATAGTAATGGTTCACTCTGAAGACCATCATTGTGGACTATATCACATAATAAATCATGACCACTCCCTATTTCATTCCAGTCTATCTCATAATATTTTAATATTTACACAAATCATTGAAGGGAGATATATGTAAAAAATTATCATAATTAAAACGATATTTATTTGTTCAAAAAGATACTAAAACATTCATAATATAATAATTACTAATATGGAATGTGTTTAATAAACATTTCATCATGTCAGAGCCTATGTAAAAGGGATTGTCTTCAAAATAATTTTACCATTTCATCCTAGCATATCCTGTAGAATAAATTTCGAGATTCATAAGAATTGAATCATGGTATAACATGTTGGATACAAAGCATGTTTGCTAAAAAATTTCCATCGTAAACATAAAAAATTTCCTGAATCTATTAATATGGTATCCCTGCATAATATCCCTGTTAATGAGTAGGATACATCAACAGTTGTCATCTTACATAGAAAATGATTTTTATTGATCATTTAAAACATTTCCTTACGAAAATATCATTGAATATTTTTAAGTAACTATTTTAAACATTAATCAATTTGAAAAAAATATATTAAAAATAAAAATTAATACAGTTAAATTAATATTAAAATCAAATAATATTCATCAAGAAATAAAGTTTCTTTAATACCATAATCATTAAAACAAATCCACCACTAATATTTTTAGTATAATCCAAATGGGAATTATTTGGGATAAACAACAATACTATTTTTCTTTTATTTTTTAATAAATTTAAAACAAGGGTAAAAATTGAATTAAAAAATTATAGGATAATAATAATACATTTTTGTATACATTTGTATAAAACATTACTTTGGAAGAAAAACGATTTATAACTCAAGAGAGAAATTATGTCTATTTTTATTAATATTTTTTCTCAATTATATTAAGTGATAAAGAGTTAAAAATGGTACAATTACATGAAAATTTCTTGTATTAACAAAATATAATAAAAATAATTATTTTTTTCGATGATCATAATAGTTTTTTTCACGATAGAGATATTCATGAACAATATTAAAAAATATGTGATTTGTAACATTAAATCATTACCACTTTGTTATCCTTTAATCACAAAACCCATGAAGGAATAAAATTATATTTAACATAATATGTCATGGGGATAAATAAATACATGATATTACATTTCCAAAGGGTTGTATATACACTTCATTAATGAATATAGGTTGATAACATAACATATGTCTCAAAGAATGAAAATTGAGACAAAAATCTAATACATTTCATATTTCCCATTGTTATACACATTAAGAAATTATATAAAATACATATGTGATTATTATAAACTTATTACGGAAAAATAATTCTATATATTATATCATAATTGATTTTCGTATAATGTCTTATTAACCATTTTTTAGCAATTCAATTTTGAAGTCATATTTCAGGTAATAACACAATTGATTTTCACATATATTTTGTTTTGTTATTATGTACATGTTAATTTGATAATTATTCTATCATATCTATAATTTTTACCATGATATAATTATCATATATATATTATATAAATGTATGTATAGTGATCCATAAAGTTTTGATAGAGGAAATTAAATACTCCATTCATTGAGATAGTAGTTTGTACCAATGCGTGAACACAGATTCCATTTTCGTGTAGGATTGAATAATATAATATAATATGATATATTATCATTTAAAAATTATTTTTTATGTCATATAAATCAAATATTTTCATTAAAACAATCCGTAATAGATTTCATGTAATGCTTGAACGAATCAGTTTGCTTCATGAGGTGGATAACCACCATACACACAAGGGACATTATCATATTTCCAAAAAATGTAGTGTATGAATGTATGTGTGATATCAAAATTACATAAAAATAATAACATAATAGCTATAATATTAAATAATTTATACATCATTATAACCTTATTTAATATATGGTAATGGAATAATGAATGGAATCTGTTCATGAAGAGGTAATGTGTCGTACTCATGAATGATGATTTCATATACCATTTGAATGATGTTTTTATAGATTTAAGTTGTGACCATAAAATAAAACCATATTTTTTTATTTTAGATACTAGGGATGTTATATAGTTCTGTTATTAGAATAATTTAAGTATTTTGAGGAAGAAATAAAACCAAAACACTTGTTGATGAATATTACCACTTATTTGGACATCCTCCTTACGTTGGCACCAAAATAATCCAAGGGTTGGATTTATAACCATAATAAAACGTATATTATTATATCATGGATTTTGGGATGTTATATGGTTTTGGTTTTTTTCTAAATAAAAGGTTCTTATGGTGTTAATAAGATATGAGAGGGGGTGGCCTTTTACAAGTGATGTGAATTGCAAACTTGTAATTTGATGGAAGAATGAATAACACTTATATTTTTTGTTATCAAAAGCCTCCAATAATGGGAAATTATAGATAATAGAAGACAAAAGGTCTATATGTGGATATAAAATGGGTCTTTAAATGTTTTTTTATTCTGAATTGTTATCTTTTTTGTTTAGAACCCGGTAATCCAATTTGTACCAAAACTGTGGTAAATAATTGTTTTATTTTTATTAAAAATTATGGGATAAAATTATGTTTATATTATTATATAATATAAATTATTATCACCCAAAATATTTAATATATTTTTCCAAATTGAATTCTAATAAGTTTAATATTTTAATTTAAAAATAATCTCATAGATGTTATGAGAAATTAGTTCTGAAAAAGAAAATCATTAAATGATTATAAATCTATTAAATAAAAAATAAATATAAAATTGATTAAAATTAAACAAAATAGATTAATCAATTAATAATTGAAGTTATTTTACTTTAAAACTGATTTAAAAAATAATTTATGTTTATAAATAAATTAATATAAATTGCATATTTCAAATAAAATTATTTATTTTTTATTATTCATCTAAAAATGAAACATTTCAGAAATATCCATAAAAATCAATCTATGAAAATTATGACATTGTAATTTTATAAATAAACTTAATTTTATCATATAAATTTTATAAATGTGTGTAAAATTAATTTTATTATTTTTCAAAAAATGAAATAAATGTTTTTTTGGAAAATAATATCTTCAAAGCATGAAAAGAAAATTATGAAAATTAAGTACTTTTAATCTATATGATTCTTTTATATATAAAAATATATATAATATTTATAAATAAATTATTACTATTCATATCACTAACTTAATGGCTAGTTTAGAATGGTTTCATTTAAATAACTATATTAATAATAAATTAGGATATTGTTAAAATATAGAGTCATGTGTGAAAAAATATAACCCACCATTGCATTTAGTGAAAGACTAACATAGTGTTTCACAAAACAAAAGATATCAAAGAAATTTAATTTATTAAAAAAATTAATTCCAAAAAACTTAACGGTGTTAAAATTATAGATTTTAACAATTGAAATTTGATTGGTGTGTTGTTTCTAGATCACATGTTGATTACATTGTTGTATTTTGAATTATATAGTTAGTGTAATATTTCCAATATGTTGATCCTTTTTTATATTTATTATTCAATCATTCATATTATATTTTCTCTAATTACTATTATATTTTTAATGCTGTTACCACGATATTATTTATGATGTTATAGCTACTATTTTTTCCTATTTCCAATAATGTTTTGTTATTTTTACTAAATATAACGCCACTGTAATGTGAAAATAGTATAAAAATGTCCTAAAATATATTGAAGGTATATATGAATCCATAAAATATATAGTTAAGATACTATGATTCATGTAATGGTAATACTAAATTATCATTATATGTAGTGTAACTCTATTTGGTTATAAATGATTGATATTTAATATAACCATCATACATGTCATTCATTCTATAATTTTTATATGGTAGTCATACTAAATAATAATCATTTATAGACACAAAGAGGAACATGTTAAAAATGTTTTAAAAACTATAATATTATATATAATATTTCACTATGTATGATGGTTTGTCGGTATCTTATATTATAAAAAACCATCATATATATATATATATGATTCTATAGTAGTTTATCATCCAAGTATTATATTTTTATGGAGGAAGGGATCTAGGATATTCTAGTGGGGATACTTGGATGGAGGAAGAATATTTATAAAGTTGGTTATGTCTCATATATAAACAAATTGGTCGGGCATAGGGGTTAATAAACTAGTAAAATTTTATTCCCCCAAAATTTTAAATTAATCAATTTATATTATCATGATTCAATTTATTAATATAGAATATATTAATAACTAAATAAAATAATAAATTAAAATACAATGTTTTTCAGGTCTAATTTATCTATGAACATTCGTATACTCTACTCAACCAATATCCAATATGGGAATATTATGTTTAATAATAATATCCATTCAGATTTTCATTGTCATTGTTGAATGATTAAATGACACTTAAAGATTGTAACATCCCAACCCAGTGGCCACTAAAATCATTGACATCAGTTGGGTCACAAAATAACCTCAGGAGTGCTACCTTGTATGCTAGAGGCTTCCAATAAGAAGAGTGGGTTATAGAGATGAATTTGGGAGACTATACCTATATAACAAACAATATATCCAAGATAAATAATAAAAATAAATGTAATAACAATCAAAAACATTATATTTATAGTATTTGAAAAAAAAAATGAGTATCCATGTAACACATGCTATAACAGTATGATTAGCAACTTATAGTTAAGGTAGTTAGTCAAATAAAATCCTCAATACCAAAACTATAAAATATACCAGACAAGATGTTGAGTCCTAACTCATTTTTGATATCCCATGCTCTAATGTATCATTCCATTCACGAACCAAATTCTAGGTACTTTTACTAATCATATGATAGAAAACAAGTATCATCTACTTGGGTACTCATGTGTTATGGAGGCTTGAGCAGGGAGTGAGTACAATTATGTAGGACACCACCAATAGTGTCAAAAGACATAACTATTCTAGTTAATATTGTATAAGGATAATAAATTTATAGTAATGAAAAAACAATGGTTAAATATGTTCTACCTTTAAAATGTTATTAATTAGTTATATACATGGTTTATTTTTCATCATATAATCATCATGGTAATTCTTACATTTCATTTCAGAATGCCATCGTGCTATCCATTTATTTAATCAGGTGTACCTTAGAGAATCAGTCTAGGTAAATGTACCATATATAATAAATTTCATAAGTCAAAAATAAAAAAACCTCAGCCCATGAATCAAATTAAGATTCAGTATGACATGTCCGATAATCCCAAACACAAGTTCACTGTTCGGAAAAAACTGAGTAAATGTCCATGATTTCAATTGAGGACTCAATACATTGTGTATGAACATCCCGACATTTAGGTAACAAGTTGAAAAAAACATAACATATTTCCAAGAATACAATTGGGGCACAAAAGATCAGGTATGTCCATCCCGACCATGATATGAAATTCCATGCCAATACCCCTTTGTTCAGGAGTGTCAGTCCTTCCCCTGAAAAGCTATGGTGGACTGGGTTACGAGGATAATTATTCTAGCCCACCCAAAACCAAGTGGTGGATTGTCTATCCTGAATCCTATAACTATTAGTCACAGGTCAGAAGTCAGTATCATTAGTTCATGAGTTGAACTAGGATTATCCACATCTCATTTGACCATCAACAACCATTAAATTTTCAATCATTTCCATCATTTCCATCATTAGCATAAAATTTATCACAAAACACTAATCTTAATCATTTATCATTTATCACAGTCCAGAGATACCTCTAATACCAAACACATCAATATAAGGCCCTAACTATTATCACAATTTGATAAACACCCCACGAAAGATGGCATGTTGTAACAAAACCACAGACTTTATGACAACATTTAAAAATAACCCATCACTAAGGTTGTTTGTCTTTAATCATCAAAACATAAAAAAAGATCAACCCTTCCATTAAATTCCATAAATAAAACCTCCATATTATTATCCAAAATTGAAAACCACACACTGAAATCAAATACCATTTCAAATCCAATGACGTCAACTTTTCAAACACTTTGTGCCCACACCTCCTTTCTAAAACAATACCCCAATTCAAACCATAATTTCCTTCATTGAAACTATAATCCGATAAAATCAAAATAAAAACATTTAAACCATTTCAAAATATTGATAATCATTTCATAATTCTAGAACATGAATATTTAAATATTTCAAATATAATCATTCATAAATTCCAAATTAATAAGGACACCCCATTTACATCCATATTTACACTATATAAACTTTTACCAACACTTTTAACCATTTGAGAATCTTTTTCATACACCATGGGAAACCCTCTATCTGGTGTCAAAGTAACAATGAACCCAACGGGGTCATTGAAGAGTCTCTTACATCACATTTATAACATATTTTATAGTTCATATCTATTGACCTGAAAATTTATCATGTCGGAAACTTGTAACAAGTACATACACATATATAAAAATCAAGACTATTGGAAAAAGAAATTAGACCACCCACCTCATGCTCATAGACAATCTCTCATCCAACCGTGGCCCTTCATTCTATCCCAAACAACCTTGAACATTAAAACCAAAAATATTCTTGAAAAAATGAGGCTTTAAGGGATTTTTAATGATAGATAACATAACACTAAAACTATTTAAGATAATAGAAGGAAACTAGGTATGAGACTATACTAGAGGTTTGATTCATACCCAATGAAACTCTCAAAACATATTAATAAAAGGGGAATCAACCGTGTAGGAGGGAGTGTCTCCTAATCATCCACCATAGATGGATGAGGTTGGATGGGGGATAAATTTGGTGGAGAAAAAATTACATTGGGAAAGAAAATCATGAAAAACATACTATTAATGATCCAAATGTTTTGAAAGACGGTTTTCCAAATTGTACACCAATAGTGTGGCTCCCACTGTATATAAATAAATAGTGTTGTATGGTTTTACAAGTAACTTGAATGGTTTAAAAAATCATTCAAAGGAAATTTATTCACTACTTTCAAAGTTGACATCATGCTGCACAATATCTGAGGCCACCCGACATAGTTTCCATACCTATGAACACCATTATGAAGGACACCATGTTATGGAACATAGTTTCAAATAACCATTTTCAAACCATGATCCTATGATATATTGGCCCCTTTTCGAATTTTTCATCCCCCAACACTTGGGACACCCTTGAGGGCTTTAAGACTCTTTAGAAACAATCTATATTGGACCAATTCAATCTAGGACATACCTTATCGTAGGTTCAGGGTCTTACAACCTACCCACCTTCTAACATATCATCCTTGATTTTCAATCCAAAGAATCTCCAAGCATCCAATAAAAATGGTCAGACCACTGGTACTACATATTACATGAATCATAAAAGTATCCTCATTAAAATAGTGATGTATTAACAATGCTTGGACCAAGGAAACAGACCATCCATGGGGAGTTTCCTTAGTGTGATCCACCACACAAAGTCGATTCTCCTCAAGGATGCATCAATATCAGCCCATCATTATCAATACCAACCATAAAAATATCCATGAAAACCTAGTGTCACCTGAAGGAACAATCTATTAACCAACCACTTCCCTCAAACTACATTGGTCCATAACATTAGTCCCAACGACCTCATCCCACATCTAAACATTTAATACACAACCAATGAACAACACTTATCTAAAACATTTAACTTTTCAAAACCCGAGTCAAATACCATTTTATAAAATGAACACTAAAATGAATTTTCATAGTCCCAATCCAACACATGACACCGATGACATTATCAATCGACCGATTTTATGCTATGGTTATTCCCACCATATGCTTTAGCTAACCACCATCATATTATGGTTATTGAATATATAATCATTGAAAATGAAACATGAACCTAAAATTTAACTTTCATAATACACCTTATGCATTTCCCAACTCATAGTGCAAAATCATCTATGAGTAAACCATCCAATATTGGCACCCATTCAATCCATTGAATTCTATTGGAATGGAAGCAGCATTACCATCCATTCATAAACTAATAACACAATGGATTTTATTAAATATTACATTCATTACAATAAAAACATCTCAATCCAAATTCTAAATGAAAGTGGTTTAAAACTGACACCTTTCATTCCATTAAACCTTACTATGTCGTACTATCCCCATCCAACATAACCTAGTTACAACTTAATCCCACTATAGGTACATTACAACATTTTCTAGCCATTATAACTTCTCACATAAGGAATATAACCATAATTTGATTATTGAACCAGAGTCTATCCTAGACTTCTAGTGAATTCCAATTTTTAAAAATCCACCACTCCCCAAGATATCACAGTGATCTACTCCAACCACTAATAAAAAACCAAAAAAAACTCAAATTTCTTATAGAACCACCATGAACCTAAATTCAATGCTTGAATTGATCAGCCACTGAATCGAAGGCCCACCAATCCATCCTGTGGAATCCAAATTGGTTCCTTACAGGATTGTTTTTGGCATCCAATCTCCACAACATGAAACCAACGGTTTTCTCCACCGATCTATAAAAGTACCAGAATGAGGGTAACACTCCCAAGGCTAACATGTCACTCCCCACCATAAGCATATCATTTTTACCTACTCAACCAACCAATATCAACCACCACAGCTAATGTTCCTATCACTATAGATCACCAATGTTGTATGTGTCTATATAACCTCCACTGGAGTTACAAAACAAACAATCTTCATTGCTCATCCGTAATATTCAAGAATGAAACATTATATTTGTGGACATGAAAACCATCACACATTTCTGATCTGAAAAAATCTGATGGTTCACCACCCACCAAACAGATTTACATTTAACATTCTATAAGGGAGAAAACATTAGAAGATTCTTTATCCAATCAGATGGAATCCTTAAGTATAATAGAGTATACCCAATTCTCTCTTGTGTACTTTGGATGATGTCGTGATATTGGGAATGATCACCATGAGTCTGGAAATACACAAAGATATCACTGATGAAATCTACCATAACCGATTGAAAGCCAAAATGTATCTCAGATAATAATAAATTACCAAATTTTTCCCAAATAATCCATATAATCTTATTTTCAAACCACATGTTCACACATCCAAAACGAAATCAAATATCTCTAAATAGATCCAATCATCCAAAAATCATACAACCCCTCTATGTCATACACATTCATTTGATCATTCATTGAACCTGATTCTAGATCCCACATGTCTTACATCACCAGAACAAGGAAAAACACCCAGTCATACAACTATCTAGATGTTTTGGTCTGTCAGCCTCATCAAACATAAGGCATCCTCAATGTTTCCATACAACATCCCAAACATCTACATATCCAAGAGCAACCATGTGACCACCCCTCCCCCTCAGTGTTATTTTTATATCAAAACATCCATAAATTGTTAATATTAGTCCCTACATTAAATTTTTATGAAACAACTACATTAAACAACAAAATTATTTTCATCATTATTCATCATACCTTATGAACAACCACAATCACTTAGGTTCTTCCTTCTGAATGAAACCAATACTTTACCATGCACCTTAATAAAATTGAATGAAAACCACCAGGCCTCAATTCCTTCTCTAAAGCACACAAATATGATTTAAATTAAAGGTAACTTATAGTAATTGGGATAACCTCCATCATGGTTACCCCAGATTTTCCAAAACCACAGATGAGGTTATAAAACACAAGTGATATTCTCTAAAACCATTGAATTTACCACAAAGACCTCTAGGAAAAACTAATACATGGATGTACTCTATGTGCACCACTGACAATGTCCAAAATGTACCCCTATGAAAAATGCACCATAAAGCAATAGAAACCAAACCGACTCCTATCACATATCACCCTCGAAGGTCAATTGACACCAAAACCCTAAAATAAATTAACATATTTAAAAGTCCATTAAATCCCCCTCTAAGAAATCCTCATCATACCTCAAACAAGTCACTACTCATGGGTGGCACTCTTACACCTGTTTAGAAAGATATTGTGCCTAATAGTCCAAGCGAGATTTTACCCTAACACAAAAAAAAAATATTTCCACAAAAAAATCAGTACTATGATCCAAAAACAGATTATAGGTTCCATAACTCCAATTTAAAGGGTTCAACCAAAAGGGTCCCCCACATCGCTATTAACAGATGATCTTTCACAACCTTAAGGTCACAGCCTTTCAGAATATAAATTAATCAACATTCCTCTATGTGACATATCCAAACCCTACAAGGCCTCGCAAACTGTAACCCATGGTCTCAAAAATATGCACTATCATTTCCCAAACAACCTAAAAAATGCCAGATTTAAAACACAAAGAGAACTAATTTTATACTTATCAAAGTAGAAACATTTCTAGATTCACTTATTAATTAAAAATTTATTATTTTAAAACATGAAGAATTCAAATTTAATAAAATTAAATTTTTTAAACCTAATGATTTAGGCATTCCAAAACCCTTTTATTAAGACATGATTGAAATGTCCCATGATTCATTGAATTTTAAATTTCAAAAGAAATTAGTAAAAAAAATTAATGCAGTATCAAAATCAAAAAATCAAAAGAAAAAAATTCACTCTCATGTATATGAATCCTGAGAAAATATAAAACATAGGAAAAATATAGATGACCTATCAATCCTATGTTCCTTGTAGTATGAATAAACACACAAAATCGCCATATCATTCCATACTGGTCTAAGAGATAAAACATCATAAATCAATAACATCATATCCAAGTTTTCTAATCAAAGTGGAAATATCAATCAACTTTCAATGCACAAGGAATACAACTAATTCTTAACCCTATAAACATGAGGTTTCCCCATATGTGGGGTTGTAGGCACTAATTCATGATCTCAATATTCATCCCTGACAAGATCCTAGTATTTCATCTACATAGCACAAAATAGTAAGAAAAATTACAATATTTATGATAGAACTCTATAGTATCCCAACCTAGTGGAATCTTAAACCAATGCCTCGGGCCGAGAATCCACATAACCTTGGGTGCTCCTCTCTGTGCACTAGAGGCTATAAACAAGCAACACAGGTCTATAATGATTCATTGTGGAAACTATAAACAATTATTAGAGAAATAAACAACAGAAATAATACTAGTATATTTTATAACCATTAGTAATAATCAACTGACAACATAAGAGAAAAACCCACACGTAACCTAGTATCACATGCTATTTCAATTGGATGAAAAACTTATAATTATATCATCCATTAAAATAAAATACCCAATACCAAAACAAAATAATTTCCTAAACATAGTCATAATTACCAAACAGATACGGACATCCCAAGATCTAACCCCTCATTCTATGCATGAAAAATACTAGGACCCTATTTAAAACTGTGAATGAAAATATGTAGCATTTTATTTGGTACCCAAGTGTTATGGATTCAAAAGGAATGCATTAGTACAAATGAATTGGAAACCACCAAAGGTGTATAAACAAAATAAATCATTTAAAATAGTGTATGAATATAAAAAAGTTATAATATATTAATAACCATAATGGTAAAAATAGTTTTACTTTTAAAATTTTAAAATTAGACATCTAAATTCTATAAGTTACATCATATCTTCACCATGGGAATTCTACCATTTTCATTCAAAAGGTTATTAATTTTTCCCTTAATTTAATCCAGTGTACCTATTAGAATTATTCTAGGATCCAGTACTATATATCACAAGAGTAATAGGTTCGTAAACAATGATCCTTAGTTCAATAATCCAATTGGGATTTTTGATATCATGTTCGGTTATCCCAACCACTAGGAATAGGACTGAAAAAATTGTGCATAAGTCCTTGAATCCAAATGGGACTCATAATTCCATGTCCCACCATATAAAAAGTTAAGTTACATGTTAGAAAACATGGACCATCAGTCCTTGAATCTAATCGGGACTCAAAACATCATGTCTGACCATCCCAATCTTGATATGAACTATCATGTCCATACCCTGGGGTTCAGAGTGTCATTCCTCCCATGAAAAACTATGGTGGACCGAGGTTCTTGGAGCATTATTCTGTCCAAAAAAACCTTGGAGTGGAGGATTAGTCTTACATCCCAAAAAAATTGGTCATAGTTCGGTAAACATGGAGAATAAGTCCATGAGTTTAATCAGAATGCAACATGTCTCATACAACCATCCCAACTAGTACATAATCAATCATTTCCATCATGTTCACATTATTTATCGAGAACCAAAACCCTCAATAATTTATCATTTAACATGGTACCCACGAACCCTTAAAACAAAACACATTAAAATAAATCCCAACACCTCTTTATAATTTCATATACACCAATTAAACATTTTAGGGGCCATAACAAAACTACACCGTTCATCATAACATTTTAAAACAAATGTTCAACCAAGGATGTTATATTTAAACATTTAAGAGCATAAAAAGGATAATAGTTAACATTAATTCATTAAAATAAACTTACAATAAAATTTCACAAGTGTGAAACCACACACAGAAATATAAATTCCCATGGGAAATATAATAAGAAACACTTTTCAAAAACATTTATGTCAAAAAATCCATTCTATAAAATTACACAAAATTTAAAAATTATTTTCCATTATTGTAAACCATATCCCTATAAAAATACAATACATAAAATTTATACATTTTGAAAATCCAAATAAGAATATAAAAAGGATAGAATATAAACATTTCAATTTTTAACTTTTAACCATGATCAGATACCAAATTTACAACTACATCCCTTTTATACCATAATTTCACTCTCTGAATTTTAACCAATACATTTTACCATTTTCAATGGTTTGGAAGACCCCATTGGTAACCCTACGTATAGTGTTAAATCATCAATAGACACAAAAAGGTCCATCAAGGGTCTCATTCCTCATATTAATGAACAATTTTACATTACATATCAAATGACCTAAAAACACAATAAGTCATAAAATTTGAATGGCTACATACCAATAAATAAACACCCACACTAAGTTAAAGAGATTATAGACCACATACCTTATGCTCGTAGACAAATGTTTACCAATCATTTCCCCTTGATTCATTAATAAACAACCTTGATCATCAAAACCTATAATCCAGTGGAAAATAGCCTTTTGGTGATTAAGGGTTAAGGAAATCATCACACCAATAGTCCTCAAAACAATGGAAGGAAATTGATTCAATGACTTACACAGAGCATCGATATTCATCCAATGCTACTCCAATCCCCTATAAATTGATGGAGAAACAGCCATGGAGGTGGAAGGAGCTCCATGTTTATCACCCTAGTTGGAAGTTCTTGAATGGTGTATAAATTATGGGGACAATAAATTTGTATTGTATGGAAAATGGTAAAAACCACACTTTTAAGGAGCAACATGGTTTTCTGAAACCTAATCAAACCATGTGGTTCACCCTATCCAAGATGAAACCATGCCACACTATTTTCTTGGTCACCCACATGGATTTAAATAGCATATAGTAGTTATACATTCACCATTATCTAATTGTAAACTAAGATGCATGGTCATCTGGGCCACCATGCACAGTTCCCCTAACTAGGAACACACTTTAGAAGGATTTAGGGTCTTTGTTCGTGGTTATAATATACCATCCACCAACCATTATATCAGAATTGATGGACCAAAATTCCCATTTTTCTATTCCCTGAACCCACGAGACACACCCAAACCAGTTCTAATATCTAGGAAACAATCCCAATAACAGAAATTCAATCTATGATGTACCTTATCCCAGTGTTTGTTTCTTTCAATGCATTAAATAATAGAATATTTCTCATTCAATATATAACAATGATCTTCCATAGGTATTATTTCTAAAGTTATAATACCATGTGTTAATTTATCAATAATAAATAGTTTAAAGACAAATTAAAATTATGAATGACATGAAAAAACAATTGGAATAAAGTGAATTATAACAAAAAAACATATTTTAATAAATAATATCAATATTAATTTATAATCTATATTTAGATAAATTTTTATTTTTATTTCAGTAAAATATAAAGCATTTTGAAGAAAATTAATCATTCAGAATATTTTGAAAACAAATTTTGTTTCATCAACTATGAATATCTATAAAATCATCTATAAATTCATACATTTAAATTTTTTAAATTAATATAATTTAAAGTATGATATTAATTTTTAAATAGTTATATCATTGTTTAAATAATTAATCAGTCTTAATGACTTCAAATAAATCATAAAAAAATCCCAAATATACTTTTTAAAAATAATAGAAAAATTATAGGTCAATGAACTAATAGAGATAAATTTACCATTATTCAAAATGATTTGAAATTTAATATTTGTGAGAGATAAATAAATGGTGAACTATGTTGAGTTGTAATTTCTTTAAAAAATTGATTATAAATTAACTTTTATTCATTCTTTATATTTAAAATGGCTTTTATTGATTACATTTAAACTCATTTGAGTTCAGTAGTATAGAATTAATCTATATTTTTCAAATTTGAATTTATTTGTGTTTTATTGTGCATGTTTTCTATTTTTTATATATAACATTTTTTAAAATTATAAAACATTAAAAAACATTTATGATGTAGAATCTCAAGTAATTTATATTTTATAACATAAAAATCCATTCCACATACAAATTTTTTATTCAATAATTCAGTGTAATTAATTTGTGATTATTAAAAGAATCAATAATATTTCAATAAAAATCAATCTAACAAAATTTTAAAATTTAAAGAAAATAATTTATATAGAAACCTTCATTAATAACTTTATATGTAGAATAATACAATTCTAATGAATTTCTAATTAAATTTTATAATTTCCAAATTCAATTAACTTAATGTAATGTAATTCCCCAACACAGTTTTTTTCCATATGTCCCTACTATTAATAAAAATTTAATAGAGATTCCTAAAAATTATATCATAAATATATATATATATATATATATACTATTTATGGAATAAATTATGATGTCCTAGGATCTATTGTGGATTTGGGAGGGATTTCATGTTTTTAGGACTCAACTAACATGTATAGTGGGGTGTTCAATTGTTGATATCTTCACAATTGAGGAGGGAATATTGTCTATATGGTTATTTACAAGTACAACAAGGAATTTATATCTTCCTAGAAAAAATATATAGAGTAGGGAATTTGTAATGTCTCATTACATATTTTAGGTATTACTTACCCTTTTCCTTTACACAGTTGTTATTTGGTTGAAGTTTCATTCTTTTTTGTGATTTTTTATAATTTTTATGGAGTTTATAAAGTGATTCTCAATGTAGTTATAGGGGATATATAGGGAATGGAGTGGTTATGGAATCGATGATCCAGCTAATGATTATCCAATTTGTATGGATTTTCATTTTTAGTCACAAATACTGTGTGTAGAGCCATCTTAGGAATGGAATCTCTAGAGATTGAGTTAGGATGTTTCTACCATATTTGACAAAGCTATGACATAGGTATGTAGGTTTTAGCATAGAGTCTCAGAGTTAATTTTAAAGCCTTTACCATTTTGGGTTTCTTTTGAATGTTGTTTCGTATTATTCATATCCTTTTACTGGGTACATAGTATTTGTGTGTCATCAATGCCATGGATTTAGGAGCCACATTGACCTGGGGTGGTTGCGGGATGGTCTCCTCTATTACACAATGGTCTAAAAAATTTCATCACTTCTTCACCATTTTCATGGGGGCTACCAAATGGTATTTTTTCAGACTGTAAAATACAGGACATGAATTTATTATTAAAACATTCTCCTATTTTACTCCCACTACACCCTTTAAAACTTGGAGTCTCTCAATAGTTGAATTTGGCCCCTCCAACTTCGCATCTTATCGAATTGAAGTGTTAGTTGATACGATTTACGTACCCCCAGTGAGTTTATATCTTCTTTATTTGAAATATATTTTTCTTCTCAAATCCTTTTTTCTGAGCATGATTTATTCTAATGTTGATTTTTGGATTGTCACCTTGAATTGATTGATTTTTATTCTTGAAATTCCACATCAATATTCAACACCATTAGATTTTTGATGGCCTTTACAATTCTATGTGATAGATTTATTAATAATTTTACCTACTAGTATGAGTTTTCAAAATATTGTTTACGATAATAATAGCATTGATTCTTTTTTGAATTGAAATATATTTTAATTTTTTATTAATCAGTGAAATGTGATTACAAGATGATTGATATTAAAGGAATGTGATTTCAAAAAATGAAACCAATTTTTATGGACTCTGAATATATGTTGTGATTTTGAGGAAAGGTTATTTTAATGATTTGATATTGATTTTGGAGAAAAATGGAATTAAATTCAAGAAAATTTTGAAAGGCGTTTATTTCATGAAAAGAACTATATTTGTTCTAGAAATTGAATTGGAATGTTGAACATTAAATTGGACATTTGAACTGTGAATGATGAATTGATTTGATATGTCTGTTTTTTCAAGAGATATTTATTGACTGAATCACATGTAAGATTTAGTAATTATATGGGTATTTGGAAAAGAAGTCTAGGGATATAACTCAGTAATAATGTACTGAATATGAAAACACTATCTAATCCATGCGTGACTTGATTTCCCTCGATGTGATGTTGATTAATTTTATCTAGATGGTCTAAACCTTAGATATGTTCACACAAACATGATCCTTTTTTGTTAACTGTGTATTGAAAGAAACCTATAATTAGGAACTAACTAAACTTATAGATAATGATAAAGATGGTGTTCATTATTTTATTTGACAACTATAGTCCTTGTGTTTATTGAACTACATTAGCAAGTCTATTCATTTTATTTGAACAATGAATATTTTTATATGGTTAGATATATCTTCCATATACTTGATTTAAAATAATGTTTTAAATAATATGTGAGAAATATTTTCCCTTTATAATCATTATTTTCATTGATTCATAAATGGGATAATTTTTATTGAATTTTTTAGGGAACATTCGAAAAAATCCTACATTGATGTTTTTAATAACACAACACATTATCCTTTATTAATTTTTATATTATGTTATTTAGGTTATATAAAAAGGGAAAGAACAAATTATATATGGCTTGTGGAATTAATTAATTTGACATTGGTGTGATGGTGGGGTCTGGTGGAGCTTTGGTCCTCTTATTGCACATGGTTTTTTGAATCTTTATAATGATGGATATGGTGTCATTTTGTTATATATGATACTTTTTTATGGTTTCTATCATATTTTTGTAATATTATAAATGAGTATTATTTTCTTATCTAATGTGTATTGGTTCATGTTCCATTTATATGTTTTGTTTTTTTGGGTGAAAAAGTTTTTTTATTTTTTGTGTAATTTTATGTGATAATAATCGACCCATGGGGATCGTGAATGCCGTTTGGACTATGTCGGAGTTGGATGGGGAATTAGTGAACAATTTTATCTAGGATAGTTCATGAAAATAGTGGTATCATAAGGTTTCATGTTGTGTGTCTCACATTGATGTTGACATGCTATTTGGGATATATTGGTAGAATGTTGGTATGATTTTCAGAATATAAGGTGTAGATGCAAGTGAGTATATTTCCAAATGTAATTTTTTTGAGCCCTAAGTAACCATGGGAGATTCAGAAATGTGTCCCTATGGAATAAATTAAAATGGTTTTAGTTTTTTTCCTAAATTTATTCTAATATTGGGGAATTTTTTTTATGTTAAATCTCACTCCTAGAATTGATATTCCAGTATCACATGATTAAGATGACGATATGGGTATCCATGCTAATGTTTTGTGTTTCATTTTAATGTTGTGTACGTACAAGGATCTAGTAAGACATTTAAATAATAATCAAGTGGTAGCTACATAAAAACCAAAATAAGAAAAAAAATAAAAATTTATCAGATAGTCCTTGTTTTGGTAATGGGTGTTGTCTATGATTTAAGAGAGGTACCTGCATGCATTATCATCATATATCTAGTAATTTATCCTCAAAATTATAAAACTAGATATCATTCATTAAATTTTATTTGGAATAAACCACCATATTTCCCAGAATAAAATTATCCTGAAAAGGGAGAGGATTGTTAGTAAAATATTGATATACTTTTCAAGTTGTTCGAAATACCAAAGGATATAATGGTGAGATCCAATACTTTCATGTTGGAAGGACCATGAAGAATGTGGTTGGAATCAATGGATTTATATAAGAAATGTGAAATCATATACTAAAATAATTTTTGGGGATATTCTCACAAAATAGTTATATTCATAATCAATGGAATTTGAAAAGAATATAGAGTTTCATAGTCTATAATAAGGTGGAAGAACAATGACACAATATGAAAAATGATTTGTTGAAATTTTTTAATATATTCCTGATTATGTTATGAATGATAATATTTCAACTCAAAGGATCAATATAGACATTATATATAATATGTGATCTTGGGATATCATGACTATTATAATATCATATGCTGACTTGTTGGATAGAGCATTGTTGGATAAGGTTGAAATAGCTGGTAATTTAGGGTTTATGGTAGTATCGTCAAATCCTAGTGGAATTAATTTTTTTTCTAAAGGATAGTTAAATCATGATGACTCTCATGGAAGATCTCAATAGTATGAATAATCAATAAAATATTCAGTGTCTTATTGGGGCTCATTAACATTATTTTATTTTGGAAAGGTTGGCCATTCAAAATGATATTCTAAGGAGACCCCAACAATTTGAAGTTATTCATATCATCCAACCCACCAGAAGAATAAATTTCATAGTGTTTCTACACCATACAGTGTAATGTGTTCATTATAACTTAAAATTTATTCATTGAAATCATATTCCCCAAGGACAATGTGGTATCATAGACAAGCATAATTAATTAATCCTTTTCACATAGAAAAAGAGTATTTAGTGGAAACTGATGTGGTTCTAGTGATGGTTATATGTTCCATCACTATAGTGACTTCATTAGTGACTGATTTATTTGATAATAGTGAATCACATTCACAGATATCAAATATATTGTTTGAATAGTATATGATTTACCATGGATCTTATATCATATGTGACAGATATTTTTATTCTCATTGGATAAAAGGGAGAGTAGGGAATCTGATTACATTATTTTCCCAACACTTAATAAAATATTGAACTCCCCTAGAACATTATTGGTATATTAATGAAACCATTGGATTTCATAATTGGTTTGGATTCCCTAATTACTAATAATCCCAAAAATTATTTTTATCTTAAGTGGGTCTCATTTATTGCACATGATGGGGTGTGTCATGTTTTCTAGGGAGAATGAGACCCAATAATGACTAGTTTTAAAAACAAAATCTACAGTTGGGTAGGATGGTATCAATGTTTTCTTTTGATTTGGTTTGATAGTCGTTGAGTGTTGATCTTCCTATAGTGTTCTTTATGTTTCCCAACATATTTCCATATGAATTATTCGGTTTAACTCTATTAAAAAATTTATAATTTTATATTAACATGGTAATAGGTACACAACCTATATTTATTCTTTTAGGATAAATTGACATAGTTGAACTGAAGGAGTTGAGGACATAGTTGGATGATTTGTTATATAAAGGGTTTATAGGACTAAGTGTTTCACCTTGGCTAGAACCTATTATTTTTTCAAATAATAATGATGGGAAACATCCCCATAATGTTGAACACTAAAAACTCAATCATGTTACAATGTGTAATAATTATATGTTTCATCTAATATAGGATTTTTATGATCATTTGAAATGTGTTAAGTGATTCTAAAAGATCGATAATTAGTATGGTTATCACCAGTTGAGAATAAAGCAATATAATATCCTAAACACTGCCATGATAATTATGTAAGGACATATGATTACCTGGTTATTTCATTTATCGAAACCAATAAACCCATTGTTTATTATTACTGAAGATTATAATATTCCATTAGTGTTTCAATTTAAAAATGGAGAATTTCAAGAGTGACATATCCTCTAGTATATGACTAAGTATGATCATTTGGGTAATCTAAGACAAGTAATGGAATTATTTATAGATAATAAAATTTATTCCCATATATAAAAATGTAATTTTTGGATCCCGAATATGATTTTTTTGGGATATGTGGTATCAAAACATTGTATTTCAATTCATTATTTGATAGTGAATGTTGATACGAAATGGGAACAACTAGGAAATGTTTTTTATATTTAGGCCTTCTTGGAAATATATGGGATCTATTTTTTGTTTTCAAAGTATTTATCTATGTTGGATTATCTAATGACCACTCTTACTTAGATATAACTGATGATAAATTGGGATTTGTATTTTATGAATTCTTCTTATGAGTTTTGGTTACTTTTTACTTATTTTCAACTATTGAATGTTTAAGATGACTCTCAAGTATATGTGTTATTTTATGATGTATCGGGACTTGGTATTGGATGTTTTATCTTATAGGTTGTTCACATTGTAGATTATGGTGGATGAAATCATAGGGAACTTGAATATAAATATCCCACTCATGATCTTGAAGTCATAACTATGATGCATGATATTAATTTTAGTAGGAATTACCTTTTTAGAGAAAAGAATATTATCTTTTTTGATTAAAAACTTTTGTTCTATTCCATCCCACAAGAATATTTTTATCCATGAAAAAGTTATTGGGTGGAGTACCTGTATTTTTTTTTAATTTCAACAGTCCATACACCCCTTCCATGGGAAATATCATCTCATATAAATTGAGTAGAAATCCAATGAGATAGTCAATGAAATAATAATCACTAGAGTAGAATTATATGTATTTTGTTTCTTGTATTAATTATGGAGTTCATAAGGATGATACATAAATTATTTTGGAAGGAATTCCATTTACCTCCTCACTTATAATGATTATTTTTTTTAGTCTAATATAGATAAACAATTCTAGGGAATTTATGACTCTATTTATGGTTGAGGGACCATATGTGAGTGTATGTTCACTTTTAACTGTGTTTTATGCATCCAAAACTCATAAATTATACCTTCCACTAAGAGAAAATATGTGATGAGGGACTTCCATAATTCCTACTGGGTGTTACATCCCATCCCAATAAATAATTTCTATGAAATTCAATGATGATTTTTCTAGGCATGGATGGGACATGATATCACTAATGTAGTTTCTTATTATAATACATATCATATGTTCTGGATTGAGAACTATGAAGCTTCAGTTTTCCTTCATCCCATAAAAGTTTTGACTTGTATGTGGGATGATATTTTGATGGGCTTCATGTTTGGGTTTCTATATACTCATGAAGGGAAGAATACGATTTTGGTAGTGATTGATCAGCTCCCGAATTTAGTTCACATTATAACCATTTGTAATATTTTCAAATTTGATCACATTGAATTTATATATATGTACTATATAATCATATATAAAAAAGATCCATCTATTGTAGATTAAGATAGGGATCTCCATTTTAAATATCATTTTATAAGATTTCTCTAGGATGCAATATGATACAAAGTTAGTTTTAACTAGAAGTTTCATTCGTATAAAGATGAATCGATAGAATAAACTATATAGATTTTTGAAGATATGATTCATGTTTATGATATAAAATTTTGGAAGAGGATCTAACAATCATGTGGTATTGGACGAGTTTTAATAAAAAATGATTACTAGTTTATATTCTAAATGGAACCTATTAAGGCATTTTATGATAGCCTATGAAAATATCATTTTTGATTTCAGTTATTGGGGAATCTTTTCTAGTTATGCATAATTTGTTCTAAGAAGTGAAATAAAATAATCAGTTAATTTTTCATAGAATGATTATATCTTAGATCTATTATATATCTTATATTGATTGACATCGATTCCAATTAGAGTAATTTATTGGTGGAAAGGTGTTTTTGAGAGATTCACTAGGGTTTGGCCACTGATATCTTCGAAAATATGGAAAAAATACACTAATATATATGGGATAGTTTTAGGTTCTTGATTAAAATGGGAATATGTAATACCACTTGGATATTACACATTAGTTGTCATCTATTCATATTGTGTTTCATATATCATAGCTTCAATACTGTCTCTCTAACCCTCTAAATTTTTTTCTAGGAGGTTCTTTATGTTGACCAGATTTAACTATGACTGGTTATCCAGTTTGGATATTTCATTATGAGAGAAGAGAAATTTTTTGTAATTATATATCTTGGGTCTATGTGGTATGGTATTATGGTTCTAATTTACCAAATACATGAAACTATGAGGAACATAAGGGAGATTAGTGTCCTTGCTACATCTATTTGAAGTATTCTTTATATTGATTATAAGAAAATTGGAGTTTATGGAGGGGACGATATATCATCTTGTCATCTATTTAAGGTAATAAAAACCGCTTTTCATTGATCATAAATTGATTTGGTATAGTTTTGAGTTTTTCTAGAGTGTTTTTTAGAATTTATATGTGTTATCTATAGCGATATTCGCTATAGTTATAGTGGATATGGAATGAAGAGGTTAGTTGTGGTGTGGTACATCCATCTATAGTGTAGCCATCTATGATAGATATTCATTTTTAGGCACCATTGTAATATGTGGAGACTTTTGAGGTGTGGTGGATCGAGTGACTGAGTTGGCCGAATCATCCATATTATGAACAACTGCTCTATAAGAAAGGAGGATTAGACATAGTGGCTTGGGGTGTGTTTTTGGTTCCTCTTCAATTTTGGGGGTAACTATGGCATGGTTTTTGAGCATATCCATATCATATTATTAGTCAATTTATAAATTAGAGATGACTATGTCATGGACTCAAGATCTTGTTTTTCTTGGGGTGGATGTGTCACAGTATCCTCTATTGTATAGAGGACTAACCATTTTCATCCCTTTGAAAACATGGCCATGGGGGGATACGGTTTGATATTGTAATTGTTTGTATATTAACATGATAAATACAATTTTATTATTCAAAATTTATCCCATTCGTCTCCCAATCTACCCGTATTCATTCGGAGGATACAGAGAGAGGATTTTGACACCTCCAGTATATGATCTTCTCGTATTTATGTACTGGTGGATGTGATTATTTTCCCACTAGTATATGTATCTCTCCTATATTTGGAATCCTTCATTATCATTATCTTTCTTTCCAATACAATAATGAATACTCATGTTAAATTATGGATTGGATCCTTATTTTGATAGATTTTGATTTTAGGTATTTCTCATTGATATTCCTCCCCATCAATTTTTTTTGGAATTTCCTATTTTGGTTTTTTGATCGATAGATAAAGTAATATAATTAGAGGTAGTTCAAAAAGTACATTCCCTATATTTTAGAACATAATTATTTCATGAATTGAAATGTATTTTCTATTGTTATTAAACAATAATTTTTTATTATTTGATGATTGATTTTAGAGGAATGCAATTTGTTTAAAATAAAATAGATCTTCCTGGGCATTGAAATATAAGTTTTGATTTTAAGAAAATATATCTTGGCAGGATTTGATGATGATTCCTATAAAAAATGGATTTAATTTAATATTTATGTGTAAATAAATGATTCAATGAAAAAAAAATCTATTTTGGTGATGGAAATTCAAACAATATTTTCAAAATGAATTTTGAAATTTAAATTTTTATTGATCAAGTTATATTAAGTGAGTGTTTTTTAGAAGGGTAATTGATTTATTTAATTTAATGTGAGAATATGTAGTTAGTTTAGGATTTGGACAATACATATAGTATCCTGAACCTTATAAATTTATGGATAATGAGAAATCTATCTATCTAAATTTTGGAATGACTTTTGAATATGGGGTGTTGAATTATTTTATCTGAATGGATAGAACATTAGTGATGTGATAACACACATGATCTGTGATAATTAACTATGTAGTGAGAGGATTCTAGATCCATGATCTAACTAAACTAAATGATTATGATCATGGTTCTTTGATTCATTTTATTTTATTTTTACATGAAATGTTTTTTTATTTTCATTATAATGTAAAATCATTTTATATAATAAATACTGATTTTATAATTTTATATATATACATACCTTCAAATTGAATTTAATTAATGTTGTCAATAAAATATGAATATGAATTTCCTTGCCATATAATTATTTTAATTGAATAATAAATGGGATAATTGTTATAGAATTTCTTATGGATCAATTGGTGTAATCATAATGGGTTTTTTTCCTCACAATGAACATTTTACTTGTGGTGTTTATAGAATATATTATTCTAATTCTATGGAAAAAGAATGTATCTCTACCTCTTAGTAGTTGAACATGATTCATGTGAAAATAGTGTGATGGTGTTTACTAGTTGATCTATTGTCAATTTGATTCATTGGTTTTAATGAGATTCTTAGGTTATGGATGTTCTAACATTTTCATTTGGATGGTTCTCTGTTTGGATTATATATCGTGTTGTGGTACTTTTCTACTTGGGGATTTCGTGTCGTATGAAATGTTTGTTGAATCATCTTCAGGTGTTCTTTGTTAATAGATTATTCTAGTGGGAAAAAAATTCCATTTCATTTCTTATTTGATTCCAGGTTCTATTAACAAACTTGTGGGGATTGACAATTCCCCTGATGCTATGTTAGGGCTAGTGCAGGTATCTACCTACTAGGGTATCCATTTTTTTTCAAGATAGAATACATTTTTCTTCACCAATACATGTTATTATATATACGTAATAGTTGTTAATAAAAAATCATTTTAACATTATTCCATCAATATAATTAATTCATAATATTACACATTTTTTTATTAAAGACATTGATATACAATAAAAATTATAGAAAAATTACTAGGCATATAGTTCTTTAATTAAAATGTCCCGATTTTAATGAAAAAATATAGAGCCCATCACGGAATGTTAAAATACCCATTTTTATAAGTGTATATTAAACCCCCAAAAGTGGTAGTAAAATAAATTTTTAGTGACTAAAATTTAGGATACAATGGTGGATTGATAATATATTCATGTAATTAGTATAGATTTTCCCTTAAACAATATTTGAAAGTAAGAGAGAATGAAATTTATTTGTTGATCCACAAAAAAATACATTTAATTCTAGTAGAATATTTTGAGAGAAATCTCAATTATTATAAGGATTTGATTTCTTGGGTTTAAGGGAAGTGAATTATTATTTAATGTTTTTATTTTTACTACTACATGGGACCGCAATTTATAATAATGGAAGAACCAATTCAGAGAAGTAATCATATCCCTTGTAGTGGGATAATGCAAAGTTACCCATTAAAGTTCCACAATGTGCATTTTCACATTCTTGTGGATGATACAGTGCACTATCCACCACATAATTAGTACCCATTATCATTTTTGAATAATGAAAAATGATCTCCCATTAATAATGGACAGTGATTCAATACAACATTTAAATATGGGATTCCCCAAAAATATCGCCTTTAAAAAAATTGAAATATTTTGAAATATTTTATAATCCCATAAAATTATATAATATACCATAATTTTAAAATATATCAAAAAAACATAAAAAATACATAATCACAATAAATTTTATATTACATACATATATAAATTAATATAATTATATTAATGTAATTATAGTAGATATAATCTAAATATGAATGGAGAATCATGTGGTCATTGACTTAGTAATGTAACTCTTTTTATCATCTATATTCATCCTAGAAAAGTATATTTAAATTCATGAGTTCTTAATCTACACCTAAACACCATAGAGTAAATGTTTTACTTATCATTTCAAGAAATATTTTAGATGTAATATAATAAGCTATCTCGAGCTAGCACACTCATATATTCACATAGGTGAATAAGAAATTGTGTCCATGTTTTAGAACGTTTTATTATCTCTTTGGTTAATTATGAATTTGAAACTCACCCTACTCACTCTTTGGGGAATGAAGTTTCTTTTCTAAGGATGAAATTTAACTTCTGTTTTTTATTAACATATATGATAGTATTTACTAAATTAATATTATACATGATAAATAATCACATTTTAATTAGCGGTCTATAAATTAATTTATTTTTTAAAACGAATTTAAACACATCCCTATGGGACTATTTTATACCAAATACATTTATTTTTCCATCACCAAGAGAACTAGGGAAGTATTTTTTAAATAAATATAACTTCATAGATTACTTGTGTTACATGAAATATAGAGTTTTAATGAACTATATTAGATTACACAATTATATCATAGATGATAAATAAGTGGGTTATGAATATAAATAAATAAATTACCTACAATTTATGGTGTGAACATGTATAAACTGAATTCATTTTTTATGAATTGATTATATGTTAAAATAAAAATCATTTGAGTGTTAAATAAATATTTCTATGAAATTGATTTTATGAATTCAATGTGATTATATATTAATAAACCAAATCAGTCACCATTGTTGATTTATTTTGATGAAATTTATATATTAAATATTCAATACATTCTTTTTATAATTCAAATAATACTTTTCATGTAATTATATAAGAATTAATCTTTTTTTAATTTATAAAAACGTTACATTTATGAGAAATTGTTTTTTCCTATTTGGAAGACATATTTAAAAATTAAATATTTATATTTTTATATAATTTAATTGAAAAAATAAAATTCATTTCTAAAAATGAATATGTTAAAATTATCCTAATGTAAATGTTAAAAATTTCTTGATATATTTAATTTCATGACAAATAGATAAATCAATGATTTTTATTAAAACGTGTATTTTATATAAAAGTATTAAAAAAGTTTAATATTTTTTGAATTGGTTTTAAAGGTAAAATTACTTATATTATATTATTATTAATCCTATTTTAGTCCTTATAATTAATGTAAGGTTTAGTTTTTAAATAGATACATTTTCTACTTAAAAAAAATATTTGGGAAATGGATTTTCATCATGATTGTGGGTTTGATTTTTAATTAGATTTTCCCATTTCTGTGATTGAAATTTGATATAATGGACTAAATAATTTTAATCTAAATAAATAATATTATGTAATAAGGTGAACTAAATTTTTGTCAATGTAAATAGTTAAAATAGTAAAAATTAATTACTATTGATAATGGTGAAAAGGGTTATGCGCATTACATGTGCATGTGATAAAATAATGTTTCCACACATATATTTTTTTAATTAACAAATAATATTTAATATTTTGAACTACTTTCTCTAAATTATATACTATGTTCCCTTTAATTTTTCATTAATTGAAAATAACCCACGTTTATAAAAAACTAGTTATCTAGTGAAATCTAAAAAGGTAAAAAAAGTAACATTAGAGTTAAAGGAAATAAAATGTGTAAAAATATATTAATTTTTTGGGTGGGGGTATTTTTTTCTACATTTTCCCTATAAAATATTATTTATCAACTTATAGGGAGATTCTCTTGAGAGTGAATTCCCATTATTGAATAGTTTGGGGAATTAAAAAAATGGCACACTTTCTCACTGATAAAATGGAGGATAATATCATATATTATTCAAAAAAAAATATTGTCATATTGATAAAAAATAACTAAAATACTTCCATTACCATGTCCTAGAGTCCATCTGTGATTATAAGACCCTCTTATCCGGAATTTCATGAAAACCAACTATTGTTGTCCCGAGAAGGGGTATTATTCTTTGTCGATTTTTTATTTTATTTATTCATACACATATATAAAATATAACATAACCATTATAAAATAATAAAAATAAACTGTGACATATAATGATATTTTATTTTTTTAATATCATAATCTATATATGTCCCATCTTTTACCAAATGGGAAAAAATATTCAATTATGTGTTTGATAGACTACTACCTCACAACCCAATTTAGTTTTTTCCCTCACTATGTCTCGCTGAAAAATATAACAATGTATCTAATTTATATATCATATTTATGAATTTTTTATCATTATTTAATTATAATATCAAATCTCTCTTCTTACATTCAAATCTTTTGGAAAATTATAAAGTTATTAGTGTATTGGTGATGACCACGACCTCTGTGAAGCAATGTGTCACAATTTTCATTATATTTTGACATACATAGGAATATGGATATAATTAATAAATATATATCATATATATGATTTAAAATGTATTCCTTATATTTGAATAATTATTTACCATTCTTTTATTCCATCCGTTAAAAAATAAAAATAGTGTTCATGCGTAGTAGGACCTACAATCTCCATGATATGGTATAATTAATTTTTCAATATATGATGTTTATGGATGACTATAAATATGTATATAATGAATATATATGATATTTATATGACTATTAATTTTTTTTTTGATGTAACCATAAGAAAATAACATGGACCAAATTACAAACTCAAAACAAAGATGACAAACGATGTAGTTATCACATGAAAACGTGATTTCAATAAACAACTGATAATAAATGGGAGAAAAGGGGTATAATAAAATCATATATTGTCAAATATATATGAGTATGTTTTTCAATATATGTAAAATAAATATTTATTTATTAAATAGGAGGGTCAAATGTGTACGCAGAATATTCAGACTTGAGGATTCAGGTTTTGATCCTAATTTTATTTCAATTGTACACATTCCATATTCACCACTTATTTTTTGTGGTGTAAATAATTCTAAAGAATTAATTTCATAATTATTTTATTAAATATTACATGATATACATACCCATATATTTTTCTTTCTCTAATGTGGTTTTATGATTCAAAATTACCAAACTAGAAAGGTTTTTATTATATAATCTCATTGTGTATCGGTACAATATATGATTACACTAACAATGATTAAATATAATGATATAATTCCGAATTAACTCATGAAAACTAATATCCATAATTTATTTATATTACTTATATGTTTTATTTCATTTTCCCATATATATGTACTCAAGTGTCCAAAAGTTGTGTTTTTAGGAAGAAACTGATGCATTCCACTCTTCAATCAATGAACCTTTATCATAAATTTCAATTTATTCTAAAAACGTTTTCAAGAATGTTTTATAAATTATCAAAATATATAACAATTTAACTATTACCCATTATTGATCTTTTACAAAAAAAATTAAAAAGAATGTTCTGGTCATTTTCTATGTGAGGCATTTTTTGACTTTTGTAGTAAATATTGAAAGGAATCATTATTTTAACTTATATGGATTGAAATAAATTTATATCATTAACAACACACAATTATTTAAGATTGTATTTTCATGTTTAAAATTTTATTTTCAATGAAAAAATATCTATAAACACTTTAAAAAAATTATGACTGTGTACATGTTAATTTAAAATTGAATGAATATTTTCCAAAAAAAATTAATGAGATTATTATGGTATTTATATTAATCTAAAAAACAATGCAATATTATATTCATTTATTGGGTATATGATATAATAATAAAAACCTTATCCAGAGGATACCTGGAGGCCAAACTATGTACTTGGGGGGTTATTCAAATAAAATCATTTCATGATTGTCTTGCTGGGTACCCTTGACATAATATTTATTTGTGTTTATGTGAATGAAAAAAACATATATCTTATCTCAATTATATACTCTCATGGATTATGATTTTCGATTCCTTAATTATTTTTTTTCTTATGAATGACCAAGATTTATTACATGATTCAATATTATGATCAATGATACATAGGGTGGGGGTTTCAAATGTTGTTATCATGTCATCTTACACTTAGGCATATGTTATATTGATATATCTCTTTTTTACCCTTAGCGAGAACCTAAACATGAACATCAATATATTTTTTTCCTAAGTTTATGAATAGTGGATTAACTAATAATATGTCTAATACGGGTCCCAAATATAGGGAATATAGTCCAAGATGACGTACTTCACTTTTGAGCCTATTGTCCATGTATCAAATTTTTGTAAGATACTATACATATATGATTCGTTTGAGTATTAATATGTTATATAATTAATATTAGTCTAATAAGTTGTAATATATATGATTTAAAAGTTGAATTATCTATTATGGGTATCAGAGGAAGGTTTAGTCGACCATTTCTAACTATGATGAGAAAAAATTAAGTTTAACCCATCGATAAGAATAAGTAATATAATATGTCCAAAAATTTTATTGAATGAAAAGATACTGGTATCCTTGATATTTTCATCCCTATTGGGATACTAATATTGGATTTTTATTTGGTAAAATTATACATAAGGGTTATAAAATAACGATGGGTGCATTGGGATTAGACTCGATCACCACCCAGTGCATGACACCAGGACTTGCTGCACAACTCGTTTGAAACCCCGTATGGAATTGGTTTGGAAATTCACAAACACATTAAAAACCATCACAATGACTTTGAATACATGATTTCCAAGAATTAACTTGGTTAAAAATTGTTTAATATATTTAAAATAATGTGTTATATTTGGAAAACATTAGGAAGTATTTTTTCAACATTCATCTATATAATTAAATATTCTTGATGATCATGATAACTATTTCTGTTTTAGTTATGTAATGATAATATAACATTGAATTTGAAGTGTTAATACGCATCCTAGAATATTAAATACCCAACTTGAGATTAGTTATTTTTATTAATAAATATTAGGAATAGTATCAAGTATTGTTATTCCATTATCTTTAATAATTAGATAATGAGTTAGTAGTGAAGAACCCTAATTGTACAATGATGAAATCTCATTTATATGATTCTTATAAAAATTATATTTTTTTCGAATATGCTTCTCAAAAATATTATTATTCTCTATGTGGTTAAATTTAATGTTATCTTAGGGAAGGATTTGGTTTTTCTATGTAAATACAACATTAATTTCAAAGGAAGGGACGTCATACATGAAATTATAAACCTACGCATGCTTAACTGTCAGTGAAATGATAAATAAAAACATCCAAATTAATTAAAATCCAATGTATAAGTATTGGTTCTAATATAAAAATTGGAGGTTATCTTATATTGTTAGATAGTAACACAACATCAAATATACTCAAAGATTTTGGGATTTTTTTATGCCTTTTTGAAAGATTTACCCAGAATTTCCCTGAATCATGAAGTTGAGTTCTCATTATAAATCAAAATATGGTGCCAAAAAAAATTCATATACTTCTAATAGAAAGGCCCGGATTGTGTTAATGTAATTTAATAGATAACTCCAATAATATATTGACAAGGGAATTATTGGTCCAAATGTGTCAAATTGGGGTGAACCTGTTCATTTTTAAGAAGAAATATGGATCAATGCGGCTATGTAATGAATATTGGGAACTGAACATGATCACAATCAAGAAAAATATCATATACCCTCATTTTTATGACTCTATTGACTAATTAATAAAATAATAATACTTTCCCTAGATTTTAAATCATTCATTTTATCATTAATTATGTCTAAAGAAAGAGAATATACCGAAGATAATATTCAAAACATGGTATAGACAATATTATTATATAGTGTTTCAATTTTATCTTTTAAATTACCTTTCTATTTAAATGGATTTAACCAATATATTATATAGAGATTACATTGATCAGTTTTTTGTAGTCTTTATAGAAGATCTTCTTATCCATTCAGTGAGTATGGTAGAGCCTGTATATTACTTTATTATTGTACTAAAGACTCCATGGAAGGTTCATTTGATTGAAAAGTTTTCTGTTTCTGAATTTTGGCTAAAAAATACTTCCTTTTTTGGTTTATATAATCTCCTGGGAGGGTTTATCCATGGATCTATCAAAGGATAATGATATTTGACAATGTCATAGAATAACCCTTGTGATTGAGATCCTAATTTTTATATGTTATAATGGAAATTATCAAATGTTTTTTTAGAATTTATCAAGAATGTCTAATCCACAAATCATGTTAACTCATAAGGGATCGAAGGTATTTTGAAACAAATCGATGAAAATTTCAAGCAACTGAAGAGACTGTAAGTCAGTGAACCTATTATTGCATTAACCATTAGTAGAATAAAATTTTTAATATATATGGACACACCAATGAATGTATTGGGATGCGTTCTTATACAGAATGAAACGGTTATCGATTAGTCCCCCCAAATATAAATGTATGAGGAGAAACAGTACCCAATTCGTGGTTTAGGGTTAGCTATGGAATTTTTTAATTATATATATAAGGATGGTGTCCTATATAAATATATTATAAAAATAAAAAGTATCAATTATCATAGAAATTTATTAATAAGTTTTAGATTTTATGGTTAGTTATGGTCAATGATTATGAATTCCCAATACATTACCACCCTAGGAATTCAAATAAGATGGATGATTATCTGAGTTGAAAGGATTGTGTAAAAATATATATGAATAGGGTAAACAATATTAATTTTTTTTTAGATTAGAAATTTATGTATATGGAAATTTTGAGGGATTGAAAAAACATATCATACTCTAGTGACTATTCAAATGTATTTACTTGAGATATTTAAAGAGGAAACGAAGGAAGTTGCTTAACTATATAAAAAGGTGAGAAATATTTCTTATTTTATTGTTGACTGTGATGGAATGATATGGTTTAGGAACCATGTATGTGTCCTATACATAATATATTTAAATAAGAATATATTGTATGACATTAAAAGTTCTTCATTCTATATTCATATTGGAATAATGAAGATATATACTGATTTAATAGTATAATATTGGTTACTCAACTTGAAGTGAGATATTGATGAGTATGTATCATGGTACATGGTATATTTGTATATTAATAAATAGAGATATAAATTTAAGTGTATATTTCAAATATTACACTTATTATAATTGAAATGGATAAATAACACCATTAGATTGTTTTTTTAGCCTCCCCAAAACATTCAAATTTTATAATGATATTTTGGTTGTAGTCTATCACTACACAAATTCAGCATACATCATCATTATTAAAGAATATTTCAATTTAGATTATATTTTTTTCCTGTAAAATATGTAAAATGTAATTATACAAGGATGGTCTCATTCTGTTATATTTTATTATGATCATAGGTGTACCTCAATTTTCAATTGAGGCCTTCAGCTAACCCTTGATATAGAGTTCTCTTTCAGTAGGTCATATCAACCATAGTTAGATAGTCAGTCTGAGAGAACCATTCAAAGCCTATATAATATACTCATATCTCATTTTATAGATTTCAAATAAAGGTGATAAGTAGATTCTTTTAGTCAAATTTTCATAGAACAATAGCTTTCACAAAATAATTATGATTGATCATTGTGAAGCCCACTATGGAAGAAAGTATAGAAGTCTAATGTGCTATGTTGAAGTTGGATAAATCCATATATTTTTCCTTGATCTAGATAATTATATGCTAAATAATTTTATAGTTATTAAATAAAATATATGAGTAGTACACATTTGACAGAAATGTTATGATCATAATCATCAATGAGATTTTGAGTTTGATGTTTGTGTGCCTGTGTTTCAAAAAATATCTACATGGAATAATATAATGTGATTCAAGAAAAATTAAAGATAATACCTAGTTATATAATCGCTTCATTGTTCTTGTTCGAGTATGGAAAATTGATTATTTCATGTCTCTTCTAATAGACCTCCCTCAAGTCGATGAAAGTTTCAATGTAAATCTACTGAGGAAGTACATATCTGATCCTTCACATGTACTAAAAACATTGGTTTCACCACTACATTAAGATATCTCTAAAAAAGAACAATTGAGGAAGATTAAGTGCCATAAGGAGAAATTGTTATAAATCAAGACCATTTTCTTGGATAATGTTTGGTGGTCAAGTCCCTAATTATAAGAAGATGTGTGGGATAATAAGTATATAATAAGGTAGATGAACCCGTAATTAATTATATCAATATAATTTCATTTCATGGGAGAATGTTTTATTATGGGGGTATAATGTGACAATATTATATTTTATGAAATATATATTTTATAATAAATTCTATTTTATTTCTATACCATGTGTTACAAGAAAGATAGAGTTGTAAGGAACCATAATATAATAAACCATTATATCATATATGTTAAATTTTTTATTATGATTAGGAATAAATAAATTATTTAAAAAAGTGGTGTACACTTGTATAAAACAAATACATTTTTATCGATTAATTATATCTTATAATAAAATTCATTTCACTATAAAATAAATATTTTGTATAAAATTCTTTTCATCAATGGAATGAGTTTTTTTGTTAATAAATTAACTTAGTCACTACTGGTGAATTATTTTATAGATATTTATATATTAAATAATTAATAATTATATGCATTCTTATACTATTTTATAAGCATGATAGAAGAATAAATCATGTTTTATGAAATAAAAATGTATTTTCCTAAAAATAGGTTTTTTTTGTACTTATATTAAAATTAATTATTTCCACATTTTTTAATTTTAAATGATAAAATAAAGTTTATTTTTTAAATTATTTTGTAAAAATTTAATTAATGTGGATTTATAGTAATTCAATCAAATAATTATTATTTGATGATTCATGAAAAATAATGTGGTTTGAATGTTTACGAAAATCAATGATAATTGTGGTAAATTATTTTGAATTCAATTTAATTTTTGTAGGAATAATTCCATACTCATAACATATTTACTATTTTTGGTGGAGTATATACTTCCCATTAATTTTTTTTGATTTTTTTCCTGAATATTATGAGATATACATACCCATCTAAGGTTATTTACTTCATCGGGCTTATGATTCAGAAGTTTCCAAAGTGGTATGGTTTTTAGGAAACAATCTCATTGTTTATGAATAATATACTAATGACAAAATATTATGATATATATATCATGAATTTCATGAATATTATTATCTGTTGCTTGTTTCTAGAAATTACATGTTTTCATTTCATTTTACTATATTTATGTACTCAATAGTCTAATATAATATTTTGAAGGAAAAGAAATCATTATTTATCAATTAGGATGGAAATCCTTTCACATCCATGTCTGTGTACTCTAAATTTTTTCAATAATGATTTTACTATTATCCAATTATTTTTAATGTCAATTTAACCCATGGTTTACTTTTTAAAAATTTGTTTAAAAGTATTCCACTTTTTGTTTTCTGAATGAGGAGTTATTTTTTCAATATTTTAAAATGAATATTTGTTTAAACATACAAAACATAAAAAATAATTACTACTTCATGAACACTAAATTAAATGATGCTTTATTTACAAGTTTCAAATGATTTTTCCAATTAATATTTTTTTAATATTTGGGTTATTTTATCGTTATCCAGATGTTATTTGAAAATATGAATAATATTTTTATGATTAATGTTTTAATTATATTTTTATCTTATTTTTATTCACTAATAATAGAAACCTTAAATCATTATTATAATTTACTGGGGATATGATGTAATGAAATAGTCCTTATCATTTCTCTTGTTCTTATATTATTATGATGATACAATTTTTATGAAACATGCTTCATTCCCACTTGTTATTCTATGTTGAAATTGTTACGAAAATCATTTCCTTTTCTTGGGTAATGATATGATGAATGCTTTTTTGGAACACATATGTATAATCTTCATAATGGGATTTGTGGGCCAAAAAATATATAGTCAGCCAATGAATTGGATAAATATTAATGCTCTATGAGCTCAAAGGGTTCACATGAGGTTATCTGAAGAGAGAATAAAGAGGGTACATAGAACGTTATCCCAAGACTAAACAAATATGATACACAAGAAGTTGTGCCAATACTAGAAGAGGGTAAATGATAGTTTATTCTAAGACCAACAGATGTATATGGGTAGTTATCAAAATTATATCTTTTTTGGATGTCATCATGGGTATTTGTGATATATTAGTTTTAATTATTATTTATATTCCACAAATCAATATACTATGAATTTTTTTTGATCTCATGGATTATGTTATACGTTAACGATATAATTTATGTCTTATAAACTATCAAACCTTATTCCATATCTCCAAATTATATTCCTTAATATGAAGGGTGTGGTTTTAAATCTGTATTATCATCTTCTCAAAACATTGTTCTCATTTTAGGATGATTTATCCCATGTTTACCCTTATTGGGAACCAAATATCACACTTTATTATCTATTATTTCCCTATGTTATAAATAATGGTATTATGTATGAATATTTTATGAATGGTTCTAGTAATAAATAAATTAGTGGGAGATAATGTAGTTAATGTATGAACCCGTTGATCATATATCAATGTTTCCTAGGATACTAGATATAAACTATTCTATCACAGATTTCTATTTTATTTAATTAAACATCAACTAATAATATGTTATATTAATTTTTTAAAAGTTTGGATTACTTTAAATGAACTTATTTTTATCCACTAAATGATGGATTTTTTTAAACAAATAGAGAAATGAATTGGTCACCGAATTCATGTCCCAAAAGAATTTTTCAAATAAAAAGTATTACAGTACATGCTCATGGAGAAATGATCTTTTACCAAATCCAACACAAGAAATGGAAGAGGTACATATTATTAATTCAAATAACCTCAAATTGAACTTCATCCAAACTGCTTGAGACATCATGTTTTCATGTAGGAAAACACATCCAGCCGAAAGAGCAGTGACTCTGATCAAGCTCCAATTCTTCATGATCAAAAGGGTTAAACCATTAAGGTGCACAACAAATCCCGACCAACATGCAAACAGGAAGATCCAAAACTACTATTTAAAAGTAAGCGTATTAGTGCAGAGTAAGATGCCAATGGACATTTCTGAGGCTGTGAAAGTTCCAAAACAATAGAGGTCAGTGTCAAGCATCCTTCAAAAACCCAGAAAAAAGAGTAACCAAAATTATAGGGAAGAAAAAATGAGTGTCTTCAATAATTCAACAAGAATTAAAAGGACAGTACAGCCACCCGCTACTGCCTGAACTAGTGTCGCCAGCCAAAAAATAGAACAAGGCATCATTGAGTCATATCAGACCAAAGAGTGCAGTGGGAACCAAACCCTAGCACACCCGATCATTAATCCTCATAATGAAAACCAACAAATATAATGCTTTATCTGTCTCATAATGAAGTTCAACGAAGAAAATAGGCCATCAAAAAGATTCGAGGAGACCACAAAGGACGAAAAAAAAGAGACAGCATGTTGAAAAGCAATCCATCAGAAATCCCTCCAACCCGAATCATCATGTTAAAACCAGAATCAAAATTCAGAGAATAAAATACAAAACCATTAGCAAGAGTTCATGGATAGCTTTAATTTCCGGTTAAAATAATATCTCTTCACCCCGAGATATCTGTCTTCTGAAATCTGACCTTGTTGATATTTTTGAAAAGCAATGTCCATATGTCTCTCTACGTAAGAGGGTTGTTGTTTGACCTCCTCAGAACAGTGATAAGAAGACTCGTCATTAGTTTGAACAATAGTATTCATGTCTTCGGGATTCTGAGAATAATCTTTCGTAGATACATCCAGAGAACTTGGGACAATGGTCCTTTACATTTGAGAGTAATCCCTATGCTTCCTAGTCTTTTTTATGTTATTTTATATTTATTTATTTGACCCCAATATGACCATTATAACAATATGTGTAAAACTCCACCCAACATAGAAGTGTGATATATAAAATTAGTAATTAATATAGTACAAAAAACCATCTAACAACCTTGGGTTTAAACTATATTATATATACTAATACATAAAACCCTTAAGGTATAGGATTAATCTCATAACTCTGTCTCGTTATGAAAATAAAAAAATAATTTGTATAACATATCAACTTTCTAAAACTGTATTCCATATATAGTGTTGTAATTTTCATTTAATACATGATACACAAGATAAAAAATTTATAAAATTATTTCCTTAAATTTCTCATGCCATTATATTAGAATTTGTTTTAAACCATATAGGCTCCACACTAATTTACATACATTCCATACTATTTTAGGTACTATGAATCATTCTTATTGTTAAATATATATTAGATCATTTAACTCACATTCTATGAATTTTATTTAACATTTATTTTGTAAATTTGAAAATTATATATGGATGATAATGTTATAATAATTCTCATACAATAAATGTTATACCTTGGAGAATAGGCAAAGAAATAACTGATTACATCCCTTTGAGTAAACACATTTTCTATCAATCTAGATTTATATTTTACAACGATTTTATAGTTGTTTCTTCAAAATACCCATATACAACCTATCGGTTTTTAAACATAATGATGATATACTAATATCCATGTATTATTCTCTATATAGATTTTATTTTCAAAATTTATAGATTTCTTCCAAAGAGATTCATGAGAATATAAATAGAATTATTTTAATAATTTTGTTAATGATAACCTATATTAAGAAAAGGTAGAGTGTGTGAAACAATAATATCATTAGTTCTTTTCAATGAGTACATTATAAATTTGACACATATGACTTGGGTATTTGGTTTCATTTACTCTTATGAACATATTTGAATACTTAAAATTCAGGTACACATTAATTGAGAAAGATTCTTCTATTTGGACACACTTATATAAAGAGGTACTCTTATATTCATCAATGATGTGATATCTAGATTCTATACCATTGTTAAAATATAATAATCGATATATAATATTTTGAATGCTTCAAATATCGAAGAAATATTTGATATATACCCCATTACATAAGTCTATGATTTTTGGTTAAGTTAATCTTATAAATACATAAATAACCTAATCCATTAAATATAAGAGGTTTCCTTTCCTATTCATCATCAATTAATTAGGTGTCAAAATATTACCATTCATGGGAAACCAATTTATGATACGAGATGTAGCTAATAACGCGTCTCCCAAAAATCCAGTTGAGACATGACCGAGACATTGTAGAATTGACTATTTATATTAATTTTCTATTCATTATATCATTTAAAATATTTTCTGAAATTTATTAGGCAATTTATCCATATATATAATCCATAAGGATTTAAACACTGAAGGACTATAATATTCACCACTATTGTCATATTTGAGATATTTAATTATAACAACCTAGTGGTTTTGAACCACATTTTAATTGATATTCTATTTAACTATAACTTCATCATTAATATGTACAGTATAGATATGTGAATATAAAGAATAATCATCAATATATGTTAAAAGGTAAATTTTATGAAATATGGTGGTTATAGAATCAAAATCACATACATCACAATATCTTGATTATAATAAGTTACTTTTTCTTTTAATAGTTTTAAATGGTTTCCTAATTATTTTAGTTTTTTATATAATCCACACATTTAAATTAATTTTAATCCATTATAGATAATATTTCCATTTTTGAAATGTCATGAATTATATTTTAATTTATGTGGTCAAAATAAAAATTCCCATAATCAAAATATTCATATAATTTATAAGAAACAAAATTTATATTTAATTACATAAATCCATAATAAAATTGTTCCTCTCCAAAAAAATATCCCACCCTTAGATATATCAAAGTTAGGTTCCTTAAATTACTTATTAAATACATTATTAATTTAAAAGTTCCTTTTGACAAGGTTTTAAAGAAACTATTGTGTATTCAAAAAAAATTATAATGTCTGGACCATTCCCGTTATAAACTCATCATTGAACACATCATACCCTAGTATATTTATTCGTTTGGAGTTCCCCATGCAGAGAATCATATCATCATTGTTTGATTACATCATTTTGTAGTGAGAATTATTTTTTCACCAGTTTCATATAATACTATAGTCTATCAACCAAAATGATCTATCATTAATAACATTCGATTCAATGATTTTGTTTATAAAGTTCTATTTCTGAGTGTTGTTTCAATTTTTTTCGTGGAGATCAAATTCATGTTTTATTTTTATAGTAATGCCACAAAATTCGTCTCTCCATTCTTTATTCATGAATTTTACCTTTCCATTTGATGTATTTTTTGGACATTTTTTAATTTTTAGAACCCAAATGGACATATTCATTATTCTTGGAGGGCCATGGATTTAACATCATTTAGAAAACATTCCAACATATTATAATTATATTCCACAAAATTTACAATTTTCGGAGGGAATAATTAATGGAAATATTTCACTTTATGTATTTTAAATAATTTTTACCATTATTCTAATAATGTGTAGTTTATTTATAATGGATTTGATAATTATGGAATCATATATGTTCATATTTCTTTTCATTTTCTAATATATGATGCATTTTATTTCAAAAAAACCCATTATGAAAATGTGTTGTACACCATTTGGATTGAAATAAACCTTCATACAAATGATTTATTTATTTTCACAAACACAACGATGTACTTTTTTATCCAAATTATGATTGATATCTTTTTTAATTAAGTGGTGTTTGTATTTATTTAAGATATTAGTAGTCAATTAATTGATTATGTGTACTCAACATATGGGGTCATTATTTGTTTTACTAGTGTGGTAAATTTTGAATTTCTCATCTTGAGATATTGATAAAATTGGATTTGAGATCAGATACACCCCATTGGTAGTCGAAATAAGTAAATGAAGAATCTTTTTCAAGATCCTGAAATTGTTTCTATTGAACTATAAAACATTCAACACATTTTTTAGAATCTATGTATCCATTTTCAAAGAAAATAATCCTTTTTAGGATATAGGTTAGTAAAGGATATGGCCTTTTTAATGGATGGTAGTAAAAAAATTTGAAAAAGTAACTCTATAATGCCACACTCATTATGGTCAGATTATCACCCACTAAATGTGTAATAAAATAGTTTTTTTAATAATTATTAGTAAATAGTTGTGGTTTTATAATATGTATTTGTATATAGAAGATATTATACCATAAGGAATCATTATAAATATGATTGTATGAAACTGATATCTCTTTGATCACCAAAAAAGAACATTTGATTCTTATTGGTGATATTTAGAGAAATATCAAGAATTTTAAGGATTGAAGAACTTGGGTTTGATGGAATGGATTTAATATTGATTATTTACAAGTTTAACCTAAATTGGGGAATCTAATTTTTTGTAATAGAAGAACCTATTTAGAAAGGTCATCATACCCCTTGGAAATGGGTTGATTCCTTTTAGGGAAAAGAATGTTTTTTCAGATTAAATATAATCCATTAGATTAAACAAGACGGATTATGTGGCCTAGATCACACCTATTATTGAATGTATACATCCGATATAACATGAAAGATCTGGTTAACAATCTAGACCATACCAATTAAATTAATTGGGTTCTCCCATCAAACATACCCATTCTAGATAAACCTGTACAAACCACTATTCATTTTGTAAAAATGATGGAACCTCTATGAACCTACCACCATCACAACAAGTAATGTGAAAAATGCACAACAAACTCACGAATTTTTCCATTTTATCACACATGTGTGGAAGATTTAGTTTATCATCCCCTAAAGAATTATTCCCCACATATTATCATTCACGAACAATGATAAATGAGTCACCCTTACTAAACGACACCAACTCCATCAAACATTTTTTGGGTGATTCCAAAATGAATTCCCCATTAAAAAACATAAATTAAAATTTATTTTTTTTATTTTATTATTACATAAAATAAAAAAAATTGCATGTGACTTGTTAATATTATATATAAATTTTATCTTATGATAAATAAAGTCATGGTAGTTTTTTCAAAGTGATTTTTATAATAGTGTCATCATTTTTGTATTAAAATTTATTCTATCTTTATGGATGTTTTGTTAAAGCCATATGATTTTATAAATGATTATATGATTTAAATTAATTTTTCGGTGGTTTTAATTATTTACATTTTATTCATTGAATAAAAAACAATGAGAAACCATCACTTATTATTGTAGTGATGGTATATAAACCACCACAAGAATACAAGAAACAAAAAAATTCATGAAAATTAAATAAAAAAATAGAAAATTTTATTATAAATAAAAGTTTATATTATTATTACAAAAAACTAAAAAATATATAATTTAATAGTTGTAGATATAGAATCAAATACACATGAATGAATAAATGTATATATATATTTTTATAATAGAGAGAATAATTTATCAATACCAAAAATAATATAACACAAATCATTTAAAAAAAATTGTAGATCATAACACAAAAAATAAATTATTTATAAATGTTTTTGTAAATCCTAGAATTATTTATGGATTTATATAAAAACAATTCATGTCATGTTCATTTGCATTAAACTATTAATATATTCAATAAAAATTGTATCTAATGGATCAATTTTTAAAATTGAAGAGTTTTTTATGTCAAATTAACTAATTCGCAGAAGTTGTTTCTTGTAAATATGTTATTGAAAGAAATGTTTACATGAATTTTTTTTCAATTTATGTACTATAATGAGTTATGAGTGGACTATAAATTTTTAAGAATAATTTTTTGTCTCCCTAAATATATTTAAAGAGATCATGATTATTTTTTGAGGAATAAATGATTTTTTCCCAATAACTACATTCTGTACCCTTTGTATATTATATATGGTTAATTTTATATTTTGGCTTGTAATTTGAGATAAATTATTGAATTATATGATGTTTAGAATACATTTTATGTGTCTATAAAAAGAAAATATTATCTAAATTTTTATGTCCATGAATGTATCGATCTCCACATAAGAAAAATTATTTATAGGCCCCACAAAAAATATTTTTTTAATATGAATATGAAACCTAAATAAAATTTATATAATAATTAAAAATTATATAATTAAATAAAAAATTATATTAACATACAACAAATAAAAAAAATTGAATAATAAATTTATAAACATATAAATAGGTTATGAGAAAAATTCACGTAACATGTTCAACATACAAAAGATAAAACCTATTTTGTTATGTATATTTATTACTAGATGATTATTAAATAAATATTATATTTAAAATCTTAAAAAATATTAAAACATAAGATAAAAAGATAAAATATAACTTAATAAAAATAATTAAAGAAAAAACACATTACAATGCTAAAATAAATAAAAAACATAACTACCTCACAATGGACATGAAATATGAATTATGAAACATGTTATATGTATTTATTAAATATTTATTGAGTTAATACCAAATTCAAAATATCACTTTATAGTAATATAATAGAATATAATGTGAATAATATACATAAAAGATACACAAAAAATTATATATATATATATATATAATATAACATCGATGTTAAATATAATATAAGGTATATCATATGTTTTTTGATAGATAATGTGAAACAAAGTAGTAAAAAATGTTTTCAATGGTGTAGACTATTTTTTATAGAAAATATTCTTTTGAAATTTAATGGTTATATGTGTAAAAAAATTGAATAGTGAAACAAAAAAATATTTAGTGCATGCATATTTGCCTTTGTCTATTAACAACAGATTTAAATGGATATATATATATTATCATATTAATATATTTGTTTTTTCATAAATGTGTGCGTGAAAAAAATATACATTCTATGTGTGTTAATAGTGTATCTATATATATTTAATGTATTTACACAATAAAAAAATATTAAATTTTTTTTTTAATAAAAATGAAATGATATTTATATTGTATGATCAAAATATGAATGTAGATGCTCAATTACAAGAGGGGTGAATTGTGAGTTTAAAAAACAATAATTTTAAAAATTATTGAAAACTAAGTTTAACAACGTTAAATAGGGTATATTCACAAGCCCTCTTCTTGTACTAAAAACATGATAGGTTCCTGAAATATAGTTCTGGAAATGAATCCTAAGAAAAGTTTATTAGAGAAAGATTCATCCTTAAAGCATTTAGAATCTTTATTATCAAAGTATACAAAAGAACAAGAAAGTATAAGAAGGTTACACTTTCTTCCATTATCAGAATACAGCAAAACTAAAATTGAAACCAAAAAAGTAAAAATTATGAAGTCTTTTTAACCCAAAGAGTAGGGTATCCAATAACCTTGGATAAAGGTCCTTTTATTTATACTTTCCAGAATGTATGTCATACCCACACTAGGGTAATCCCTCAATAGGAATATCAGAATATGTCTTGCTATCCCCACAAGACCTCAAACATTAAGGTAGTCAGAACCTCTATTTTAATATCCACATAAGTCCTATAACATTAAGGTAGTCTTCACCATTTTCTTCTTGTCTCCTAAATTGGTCGATTGTACATAACAACAATCAGAGTTGCATGAAGATAGTTAAAAAAGATGTTCATTGCACACAAGGCATGAGAGTCTCTCTATCTTTAGAAATCACTTCAGCAGCATGCAATCTCTAGAGTGATCAAGAGTTATCTCAGTCAGTCAGTTTGTATTGAGTTCGTTCAAACGAGCTCCTATTTATAGGCACTTCTCCAACGATTAGCTCTGTCCTCCAACAATCATATTTTTCCTTGAATTTCGGAGGGACATGTATACTTGTCACTCAAACAATGGTTAGTTAGAAACAGAATATACGACATCATTTCAAAACTATAACAGGTGTACATAAAATAATGTTGATTAACCAAACCTATTTCTGAAATTCTATGAAAAAATAAAGTTCAGAGTCTAACCAAATAAACACTTGGAGAATATAAATCATGAATATTCTGATTCTGTTTTTCATGGAATTCGGAACATGAATTCTATAGATTTCAGAATCTTAATTCTAATGAATTAGAAGTCTGTATTCTTACGAATTCGGAGTTTGAATTCTAAGGAATTCAGAGTCTTAATTCTTAGGAATTGGTATTCCAAATTCTAAGGAATTCAGGGTCCGAATTATGACTAATTTAGAGTTTAAATTCTTAGGATTTAAGAGTCTGAATTCTAAGTAATTTGGGGTCTGAATTATGAGGAATTCGTAGTCTTAATTCTGAGGAGTTTAGAGTATGAATTCTGAGGAATTCGGCTTTGTAATTCTATGGAATTTGGAGTTGGAATTCTATGGAATTCGAAGTTGGAATTCTGAGGAATTAAGTGTCTGAATTATAGAGAATTTGGTGTTATATTTTCCGAGAATTCGGATTCTGAATATCAGAGAATTTGGAGTCTGAATATTGAATACACTATAACCAAATATTTACATGATTCTGAGGATTTAGATATAAAACCGAATTTTAACTTTTAGGAATAAAAAGAGTTAGATTTAGAGAAACTATAAAATGAACAATGAAAACAAAGGTAAGGGTAAAATATCCTTGATGAAGGAAAATTTTCCATATTAAGATAATTCATAGGGAAAAAAATAATTTTCCTTATGATAGAGTGTTTGTGATATTCAAAATATAGAGGAATTTAAAATTCATAAGGAAACCTTATGGACCCAACAATCTCCCCATTTTTGGAATGCACAAACATCCTTACAAAAAAGAATATATGGACATAGTGTTTTTCTTTATGAACATAAAATAAAACTTATCTCCCATTACATATGAATCGTACTAAATATGTCTAACTCCACCTTATGTTTTGAAATCCTAAAGGATCGTATTCTAGATTTCCAAAATGAGATTTTACATTTTCATGCATATAAATATTTTCTTTGGTAAGAACATCTCCTTAGATGAACTCCCCCTTAGAGAAATCTATTCTTTTCATGGAATTCATTTTTTCATTCCTTTCCCCTTGCCTTAATCATTCTTAAAAAGGATTAATGATATTGGAAAAAAAATACAGTACATATAAAATTATTACTAAACAACCAAATATACAATGAACAACCAAAATTCCATTATGATTAATAGAATTTGTACCATACACCAAAATATCGGAATGGGGTAGAAAAATCTTTCATTATCCATTGACATTAACTTCTTGAAAATGGTTTTAAACTTCTTTATCTCCTTGTGATCTTCTTCTACATGCTTATGCAGCTGATCCTGTTCTTCATTTTTCTTCCCTAAGGCTTTAATATTTTCTTCATGAGACTCAAGAATGTCTTCCTGATGCTTGAAAACTTCTTCTTAATTAGCAATATTTTCTAATATCTCAATTCCGAGATCTCATTTTCGCTTCCAATTTGTACCCACTAAATTAAGCTTCCCATTAAATTCATTGACTTCTTGCTTCTGGTTGGTCTATTCGAGAGTCATAATTTCCTTAGAACTACTACTAAGACAATTAAACTTCCCATCATTAGTGTCCAAAGCATCCTTTACATTATCTTGATATTCATAAAAGGTTGTCATTTCTTCCATTGTATTCATTAAAACCATTTAATCTTTTTACATGTTATTTTATGAGCTTCATATTCAATAAATAATTGTTTGAAATCTACCTCAAGCTTTAGAAACTTATCCATAAGCATGGTGACTGAATCTTCATTCTGAATAAATGAGTACAGAAGCATCTAGATCCTCGAGTCTATACTCGGAAATAAGAGAATAGTATCAACAAAATTTTTAAAATATTGTACTACAAAATCATGTCAATGGGAGGAAAATTCTGATACATAGTGTATGGTTGGAAAGGATTGTTTTTCTCTCTCTGCATCTTTCCTCTTCGATGAAGAACCAAACATCATTATTTTTCACCATAGATTTACTAGTTTTATCAACCATCCCTTGTTTTACCTTATTAGATCTCAGAATTATCTCTTCTACTTTGGGTGATTCATTCTTACTATCTGATAACTGAACTATTTTATCTTCCTCATGGTTTTCTTTCTCAGCACCTACACGATATCATCTGGCTAAATGAATTCATGGTTTCTTCTTTATTCTTTAGATAGCTTATTCACTTCTTCCAAATATTTTTCTTTTCTTCCTAGAGTAACATATTTTGAAGATTCGGCTTTAGATGTATGGATTGATAGTTTTTTATAAGGACTCTCCTTCCGATGATAATCCTATACTCTCCTTATCATGTATTCAGAATCACCGCTTCCTTCATTGTTCTTCTTCCTCTTCTACTTCTTCCACTTTTTGTGGTTCTAAAATCACCATCTTCTTTCCCGGAGTAATAGGGAGTGATTCATTCAAAAATGATTCTGGTACCTGGATTTGTGCAGAGTATTTTTCAGCAACCTTAAGAAGATATTGAATGATTTAACCCTCTAATATCTTCATCCTTTTCTTCTTTTCATTTTCATGCTTCTCAAGATCTTCAGTAGCCTTTATCATTAATACATTCGCCTTAGTAGGGTCTAACCCAAAAGTAGGATCTACATCCATCCTTTTCATTTTTTCCACTCTCAACATAGCCACTACTTCATCAGGGTAAGTCTTTTTCTTCTTTGGTTTTGGGGGTGCTGATCGAGTATTCTTAGCCTTAGGAATTTTTTATTTTTCTTCTGTTAAATTTTCCTTCCTCTTTGTTCCAACTTTCTTGGATGTCTCATCCACTTCATGTTATTTGATAATGTTTATACTTCTTCTTCAGGTATATCATAAAATTCTCTGTATTCATTAGAGAAGCCATCCTTCATCCTTCTCAAGGTATAATCTCATAGATGCATAACCTTGTAATTTCATGGCTTAAAACTTCAAGCGATTCTGAACAATATTAAAAAAGGAACAATAATTTTGGAGAGAATGGCTTGATACATGATAATTTTCGAATTATAATTTCTATTCTAAATACCATCAATTTAAATCAAGATATTCATGACAAAGTTAATCTTTCTGAGGTTCACCAATAAATCTAGAATATATATGTCACTTTTCTTCAGGAAATCCTTATCTCCTTTTCTTGGATTAATAAAACCATGAACCCATAATTCAAGAATCCGAATGTTTGTATATAGATTAAAAATCTTCATATTTTTCACCAATTTCAGACCAAGTCACTCTAAAGGCGTGTCCTTCTAAAACAAACCTGATACATTCAGTAATTTATGGGTGCAAAATTCACCTTCACCAACATATAGAATTCCAATTAGACTTGCAACCATGGTGTAGGAAATATAGTAAATCTTTCTATATCTCAGGAAGGAAAAATTATATCTCCCTCATTAATTGAATATACTTACTGATTCATAAAATTTAACCAAAAACTCCAGATAAACCAGTTCACGTGACTTCAGTTTTGATATACATACACTTTCCCATCCAATCATCTTGACATTCTTTGAAATAATTGAATCATAGTTTGAAAACAAATTTAGAATGACTATCCTTTCTCTGTATATCTTCCACTCAAATGTTTCTTTTATAGTAGACATTTCTTTCTGAGGAGAGGCTTCAACAGAAATACATAACTAAGGAAAACCTAAATATCCATAATGACATTAAGTAAGGGGCATAACTTTTGCGTGCGAAGGCTTTGAAGATCAATGTGGGAAAACCAACAGGGGGTCATTAAATAGGTGTTTGAGATGATGGTTCAACATCCTTGGTTATTCCAATTATTAAAAAACTCATGATCAGATCTGATGGTTGAGATGAGAGTAGAAGAAAGGATTTGTTAGGTTCTCATGTATTGAGGTTTTTAAGATATACTTTTGTATTTATGAGAAAGTGAATTCAAAATGTTTTCTTAAACAAGATAAAAATACCAACATATATAAGGACGATTATGAAAATTTACGAAAGAAAACATACATTCTTGATTTCCCGGAAAATTATTCGCAATGATGAAAATTATTCCTCTAGAACATTAGACATAGAATAATTTAAAACAAAATTAAAGAAAATTGTAATTATGGAATTTTTTATTATGAAAATTTTTATTAGGAATAATTTTGATTACAAAATATTTTTTATTACGAAATGTTAGAATACAAAAAAATGTACCCCCCCTATGAAAAGTAGTTTCTTATTATAATAAGATAGGATTAAAAAATAAGTTAATATGGAAGAGTACCTTACCATTATCATTTCTAACTTTCGTTTAATGTATTCAAATCTATCGGAGGGTAATGATTTTGTGAAAATATTAGCAAGTTGATATTGCCTTCCAATAAATTGAAGAATGATATATCATTTGTGTGTGAGATTCTTAATATCTATATGTTTTACACGATAGTGATGTGCATGGTTTTTTACATGGGTAAATGGTTGTAGTATTATAAAAAAAATTTGTTTTGGTAAAACTCATTCCATAGTCTGTGAGTGTCTGTTGAATCCACCACACTTGAGCACAACGACTTCCAGCTGCTACATATTCATCTTCAGTAGTAGAAAGTGCTAAGGAGTGTTGATTTTTGTATGACCAAGAAACTAATGAATCTCCTAAGAAATGACATGTTCTTTATGTTATTTTCATATCCATTCTACATCCACCGAAATCATCATTTGAAAAACTATTAAAAACAAAATTATTTCTAGAATTATAAATGAGTCCTAAATCCATGGTTCCCTTTAAATAGAGAAAAACTTCATTTCACTGCCTTTAAATGGGATTCCTTAGGATTAGATTGATATCTTTCACATAATCATACATAAAACATTAAGTCTCGAAAACTTTTTATCATTTGTAGTAAACATCCTATCATACCTCTAAATGATGTTTGATCTACAAGATTCCTAGCTTCATCATGATCAAGTGAATTTGAGGTACCAATTGGATTACTAATACTCTTAGTGTTTTCGTATACATACTTTTTAATAAGACCATTAATATATTTATGTAGATATATATGTGTTCCTTCTGGTTTTTGAGAAAATAGAACACCTAGGGAAAATGTTAACACACCCATCATACTCATTTCAAACTTAAATTTCATTACATTAGCAAAAAATCGGTTAAAAAATGTTGAGTTGAACCAAATATAATGTCATCAACATATTTTTCATCATTAAAAACATTTTTATTATCTCCCATTATAAAGAGGGTTGGATCAGCATTTCTATTAATATATATTTTTTGTAACAAAAAACTTGTAAGTCTATCATACCAAGCTCCAGGGGATTGTTTATAGCCATATAATGCTTTGGTAAGATTGAAAACATGTTCAGGAAGTATTTTAACTTCAAAACCTGGAGGTTGTTCAATAGAAACTTCCTCTTGAACATATCCATTAAGGAATTCACATTTTACATTCATTAGAAAAAGTTTAAAGTTAATGAATTTTGTAATGGCATGTTTAATATGGATAGATTCAAGTCTAGATACAGGAGCATAGGTTTCTTCATATTTTATTACTTCTTGATGATTTTATCTTTTAGAAACTAATCTTTCTGTATTTTTTACTATGATTAAATTTTAATCACACTAATTTCTAAAGAACAATTTTTCACTTATAATAGATGTTTCCGTTGGTCTTTCATCCAAGGTCCATACATTATTCCTTTTGAATTCATTTAGCACCACTAGCATGTATTTTATCCAATCATCACCGCCTAAGGATTCATAAGTGATTTTTGGTTCTAATTCTAAATGAAATGATAGATGTTCTACTTTATTTCTTAAGGATCTTTTTGTCCTTACAGGTTGATTTATATCACCATGGATACTATCACTTGGATGATTCCTAAAAAATAGATAATTTGGGTTTTGTAAAACATGTTCATCAATATATGGTAGGAAATATTTTGTGGTAAATGTCTCAGAACCATTTTCCTGAATGTTTTCCTTATCTGAAGGATCTTCTATCAAGGTTTGATAATTTGTTTTTGAAAACACATTTGAAGATGTAGGTTGAGGATGTTTAAAAACAAAAGGATAGGTATCATCAAATTTAACATGTACGGTTTCTCCAACAATACAAGTATTTTTATAAAAAACTCTATAATCCTTAGATGTTGTGGAGAAGCCTAAGAAAATTCTATCATAAAATTTGGGTGTGAATTTATGTAAATTATCATTATTATTCAAAATGAACACTTTTCAGCCAAATACGTTGAAGTAGGAAAGTCTAGGTTATCTAACATTCCAAAATTCGTAATAGGTTTTATTAAACAATGGTCTAAACAAAACTCGATTTATTGTATAACAAGAAATAATTATAGCTTCATACCAATAGGGTTTAGATATCAAATATTCAATAAAAATGGTTCTTGTTATCTCTTGAAGAATTAGATTTCTTATTTCAACAACAACATTTTGTTGAGGAGTTTTTGGTGCGGAGAAGTTTTGAGTAATGCCTTTTCTACTAAAGAAATTTTCAAAATCAGAAATTTGAAATTATCCTCTAGGATTACTATATATAGTTATCAATTGATGTTTTTTTATAATTTTTAAGCTGGTATATAAAGGTCATATAATAATAAAAAGCTTTAGATTTATTTTTAAGAAAATAGACACATGCAAATATTATGTAATCATAAACTATGACACATACCTCATATTTACCTCTAATTATTCCAATTTTTGGTGGACCAAAAACATCTATATGCACTAACTGTAATGAATTAATAATTGAGACTTAACAAATTTATTTAAAGATTGATTTAAGTTTCTTTTCATATTGACAAGGATCAATAACTATTGAAGAATCTTATATGTGCTCCGGTAGATCCTTAAGAAGTATTCTCATAGAGAGTATTCATAGGTTCCTAAGATTTAAATGTCCTAATCTTCTATCCCATAACTAATATTGATCATCCATTGCACTAAGACATGGTATATCTTGGTACCGAAGGTATTCTATGTATAGTGTGTATACATTTTCTTACTTATGGGAAGAAAGAACAAACTCTTCCTTGGAAATGTGTACTAAGCATTTTTCATTCATAAAATTCACAAGGTATCATTCATCACAAAATTGAATAGTGATAACGAGGTTGTGCTTCAGACCTTTAACTAATAAATCATTTGTAACCAATGTTTTCTCAAGAAGAATAATGTTACCTATACCAATAATTTCTCCTTGAGCATTATCTTTGAATGTTACTTTTCATCTGGATAATATTTTAGAAGATGTTTTTGTTACCAGCAATATGTTGGGAAGATCCACTATCCCTGTACTATGTATTTCTATTGGTACTATATTTATTTTCCTCAAACTAAGAGTGTTATACTTTCAGAACCCAAAATTTCTTAGATCTGGAAATTTCAGAAAGAATAATTTTAGGTATCCACATTTTCTTAGAAAAATACAGTTTTTGAAAACCTGAAGAGTGAGTTTTTTTTAAAGAACAATTTTTTGTCCAATGTCCACCACACTATAATTTTGTGCATAATGGAGCACTTTGAGGAACAAAATAGTTCTTACTAAAAAATGTTTTATAATGAGTTTAACCAAATATAGAACAATTCCTAAGAGGACGAGTTTGGGAATACAATTTATCAAAATTTTCGTTACCAGAGGTAAATTTTGACAAACACTTCCCCAATGAAATTTTTTTAACTTTAGTTTAAAAACCAATTTTTTATCCTCAAAAACATTAGTTTTAGCACTAGAGTTAGTATCTAAAATATTTTTTCATAGAAATTACATTTTCATGATACACAGAATGTTTATCCTTATCTGTATTAACTTCTTCAATGATTTTGGAAATAATTTCAAAATCATAAATTTTCTTGTTAAGATCTTTATAAATATATGATACTTCTTTAGTAAGAATAGTTATTCTATAATTTTCCTTATCAAGTTTTTTCTTCACTTTATTATTTTCATTCTCATGATGTTTAGAAAACCTAGATACTTATTCATAAGTATGTAATGTATTATCTTCATTTGGAGAAGATTCTTCATCCAAATATTCATAAAATTTATTATCACTATAATTTGTATATAAGGATAGATTAGTTATAGATTCATAATTATGTACCATGGAAATTAGAAAATTATTTTCAAAAGGTAGCTCAGTAAGGACACCACGATTCTTCTAACCAGAATATTCATACTCTAAAGATTAATCAGAAAAATATCTACCCCTGGCACCCCATGTGTCGTTAGCTTACAAACCATTATTATCATTAGTGTAGATACCCAAAGCTTGATGTAAATGGACAATACATTACTTTTGAATAATACTTAATACATAACAAAAACGAAAACTCAAGGACCGTAAAAGTTTAGTGTCTTTGGAAACTCGGAATGTAATCTTCTCATCTTGGTGAAAGATCTTCAACATCTCCCATAATGATCTTCCACTTTTGTTTTCTTAACTAAAAACATTCATTGAATCCTGGGTAAATGAAAACATAAAAAGTAGATATCAAATGCTCAGTAAGGGTAAGCATAGAGAACATGAAATAATCCATAAACATTTGAATGCGAAAACATGAACATAAAATCTAAACATCAAAATATTGAGCAAAGACATAAATCATGGAAGTACATAAAACATAGATCATAAAGGAACAATAATCATTATAAACTATCGTGGGAATAAAACATGTAATTGTGGAAACCATTCAGTACTTGTTATGATTTCCATAGTAGCCAAGGTATTGCTTCCATGACCATCTTAGTGGACAAAGTCCCTTTCTGAATCGAGTTCACTGCACATTTCAGTCTTGTAACACTGAACCAGATTAACTTACCATTCCAGCCATGTCTATATCATGAGATATAAATCTTTACCCAATGAATTGGAGGGAGATATAGGTCCCACCCATATCATAATGAAATCATTCTTTCTTGTGCCACAACATAAACCTAAATCATTCATCATAACCCAAATAATAAAAATGGGTTTCACAAATATCATCCCATCATAACATAATCCATATAAAACCAATGGATATCATTTAATCATAAGAAAAGTGAAAACATGTAAATCATAGAGACATTATACATGAAGCATACATATATGAAATAATTTCATCTTAGATGGAAAATGGTTTTGATAAAGCACTTGAAATGAATTCTTGAGGAAAATATCCTTTCCTCTTCAAAATCATTTTCTTTTCTCAAAATGTCATGCAATTTTAAACGAAATAGATTTTTTTTGTAAATAGTAATGAAATATTTTGGTGGAAGCTTCATGAATATAAGCCTTTATAAAACTGTAAAAATCATTTCATGTCGTATATGTTATAAAAAACATGCACCTCGTACTTTTGTCGGAAAAGTCAAAAAGTACCTTATATAGTAACCAAAGGAAAGAGTCCATTCATACAATGTGGTAAAAATTAAATAACGGGTAAAAATGACTTTAAACATTAATGGAAGAATATTAACCATTTTATGAAAACATTTTTAGAAAACATGGTCATGGATGTTAAATGTAACCCTAGTAAATACTTACGTATAAACAATCTCGGATAATAACGAGATTGGAAAGGTTATCCCTTACCTTATGTCTGATATGCTTCGTGCGTATCCGAACCTCCGGTATAATGATTTAAATAATTTCATTGACTTATTACAGAATCATATTCTTTGTTATGATATCATATATGGTTCACTTATGACTTTTATTACCCGTTCTTTTGTAAGATCCATGTTAATGTAGCGTTTTGGGTAAAATCGTTATATTTATCGTACATGTTTGGACTTGTTGTTCGTGATATTATTACTTATATACTGATTTAATTAATTCCAGAATTTAAAACAAGATTTATATGTAATATATATTCAGCATATACACATATATATGATATATCGATAAATGGAATGAAATACACCGTTCATAGAGGCGGTAGGCCATACGTACGCATGAACGCTGTTTTCGTTTACTTATTTAATTGAATGGAATTAAGTAGATGACATACATATATATATAAATAAATCCAATATCATTATTATGTCATATATTTAATGATTACATATTATATATACTTTATAATCATTCATGAATGGTTAACATGGAGAATGAATCTCATCGCGTCGTGGAGACGGTATTCCGTACGTACACATGAGCGATGATATCATTCCCATGATCGTGGAATTTTAATGAAGTGTATGTATACTATTTCATAATAAATATCACTTTAAAATAATTATATATTGTTGTTATTTACACCATTATACCCATCCAACTAAGGTGGTGATGGAAAATAGATTACACCACGACGTGGAGACGGTATTCCGTACGTACGCACGCGTGGTGATTTTGTTTTCCGTAGGATGGATAAGTGGTGAAATATGGTTGTTGAATACTTATAATAACATATCATTACATGAGTGATACTGATATTATTACTTCATAATGAAACAAGTAAAGAAGAAGATGTGGAAGAAGAAATAAAGTTGAAAGAATCGGTAACGGACATTACCTCTTCTTTGAAGCGCCTCTTTGAGACCTCCTCTTAGGGCACTAAAATTAGTCTTTGAAGTAGACCAGGACCACTAGTATGTTTAAAGGGAAGTGGGGAAAAGAATTATTTAGGGGTTGGCCGAGCTTTAAGGCTCAAAGTGGTGTGAGGAAGAGAGGGAGGAGGTGCCCTTTTATAAGGGAGGAGAGGGGCACCTTTGGAAATGTAAGAAATATTAGTTTATATTAAATCCCAACCCCACATAAAAACTTCCGAAATGACTCATATCAGAATATTAGATGATATAGGGTTTTAATATCATCAAAAAATAAAATTTATACATGTTAGGAATTTATTTTAAACATTATCAACTTGATTTATCCTTATTTAATCAATTTAATTTTATCTGTGGTAATAACATTATAAATTTTAAATTATAACAAATAATTAATTATTTGTTGTGAATTGTACATAATTGGATAATTTATAATAGTTTAGACCATATAAATTTAAAATTATAATTTTTTAAATATTTTTGTGATTTTTAAAAAATTTTATAATATGTTATTTTTATAAAATAACAATAGTGTCAATTTTGACACTATTCATTTATTTGATTTTAAATAAAATATATACAGAAGATATATTATAAATGAAAGCTTTAATAGATTCATAAAGGGTCATATGTATCTATAATATTAGGGTAGAACATTAAATAGTTCATATAATATTTATTTTACTATTTTTAAAACCATTTATTTGGTTTATCTCTTAATAAAATAATAACTACAACATTTTTGTATAATTATTTAATATACTTGTTTGTTTCATAAAAATGAAAAAAAATTCTATGATGAATCTAAATCTATTAAATTTCAAAATAATAATTTAAATTAAATTTATCATCTTAAAATCACAATATTTAATTTGTGATATTTATTAACTTATGAAGGTGACAACTTTGGCATCATTTAAAACAAAATAATATAAGTGTCATAATCGCCTTATTAAGGATCCAAATGGTCCATAATTCAGCCAGTGGATGATTAGGGTTTATATATACAGTAATAATATGTTTTTTGCAGATTTTTGGGCCCTTTGATATGTATTACTAATTCAATAAAAACTATATTATTGATTTTTCACTAAATAAATAATTTCTACATCATTAATGTATAAGATAATAAGGTAATTAAATAACTCTTAAAAGTTACAAATAAATTACCATGACAAAGAAAAACATGTTATCTTTCAGATGAATATTTATAACCGAATTTATATTCTGTATAAACTTATATTAAAAATAATTTAATTATTAAAGTTGAGTGAGACATGTTTCACTTTCCTTTAAAAAAAATTAAACTAAAGGTCTTAATCACCTCCAAGTGGATTCAACTGGATTCCATTTCGACCCAAATACGACTTAGGAAAAATAATAATCATCCAATTTTATTAAGACAAGTATTAGGATAATTTTATAATATTATATTTACCCTTAATTACCCAATTTACCTTTTACTATAGTAAATAAAATATACCATTGTTACTATTCATAAAGCCCAAAAATAAAATGTAGTCTATTAATATAATTTGGACTCACTGATTCCAAATATGGAATCCATTTTTCAAAATTCAATACATAGAAGTTTCAGAAATTAAATTGAAATTAATCCTGTCGTTGAAAGAAAATGGGTTTTTGTTTAAAACATTGCAAAAGATTGAATTTATATAACATAGAATTAAATTTTAAATCAAGGATAATGACATACATTATATTAAATGGTAAAAATATATTCTATTTATACTTTAAAGCCATTAAATATTATATTTTAACCACATAAGTTATTATGATGAAAAAAGTTGTCTTTAATTAAAATATAGCGTGTTTTTACTATTCATTAAAATATGAAAGTTATCAGAATAATATGAAAAAAAATTTCAAGGTAAAATTTTATATCCTGATTCCAAATAATAATTTTATTTTGTAAAATTTAACTTATAAACATGTCAAAAACTAGATTTAATGTGGATGCGCCATCAAAAGGCGGCAAAACTGCATTTTTTGAAAAATAATTATTTTACCCGAAAAATTTATTTTGTTCTTATACCATGTTCTAGAAAATGTTTAAGATGAGTAATAATGTTATAATATTCAAAATTTAGTTAAAACTATTCATAACAGCTAGTTCATAATAATATTATAATAATATATCATTGTTTAGTAAAACCCGGTATTGCGTACAACACATGCTATCGACGAAGGTCGTGATTGCGTGTAATGCAAGCCAAGTCAGGGTTACGTGTTGTGCAAGAATCCTTCATTATTTCGTATAACCCAATCCAACAATATTTAATTTATAAATTGAATATATATATATATATACACTCAATGTTGCGTAGAATGACTATTATAAAACGAACATGAAATTGTGTGTAACACAATCTAAGAATAGTGTTGCGTATACCTCAACCGAATACAGTGTGGCGTATAGCACAAGATAATCTTGTTGTAGCATAAAACACATGACATCAAATAAATTAAAAATAATACTAATCATAAAATATCGTGTTTTTACATTTAGCCTTTAGTGTTTCATTCTATTCCTCTTAAAATTATGTCCCTTTCTATCCTTTATCTTATGTATAGGATAATCCAGCCTTATATTCCCTACTCTTTTACATTCATAACAAGTGAATTCCGTGACTTTCATATCCTTTCAATCTTTATTCTTAAATCTATACTGAAAGTAATTCTTCCCAACTATCTTGATCATCCTTAATGAAATATTATCTAGCTCGTTCTTCAAATGTTCACATTTAATTGATTCAGATAAAAAAATGACATTATTTGACATGGATCTTGTAATCCTTTCAGGATTCTTGAATTTTGTAGTAAATTCGACACTACCATTTCCATTCTTCTTCTTATTCATATCAACATATCTTTTCATTCATATATCATGTTGAATAAGTGTTCCAAAATAGATCATGAAGAGTAATTTGAGATACTTTCCTATTCTCACCAATAATTATTCTCTTAGATTCCCACTCATTAGGCATGATATATTTAATCTTTTCCACAAGTTCTTTATCATCTAAAACATTCTCACCCATAGATTGTAGACTATTAACAATAGTTATAAACCTTTTTTGTACCTTACATACAAGTTATCCATTAGAAAATAGAAATCCATGATATTCTACACTAATCATAGCTCTTCTAGTTTCTAAATATCTAGATGTACCAAAATGAGTAACCTCAAATTTCATCCAAATAGAATTTGAATCTTCACAAGAAGAAATATGACTATATATATTCCTAGTCATGGAACACAACAAAGTATTGTGTACCTTGTAGTATAGTTTATATTTCAACTTTTCGTGATTGGAAATATTTCTGACGTCCTTATCAGGAATCTTGTAATCTCCAGTAAGCATAACAAAGCTATCCACTTTAGTATTAATAACAATAGTCTTCATTCAATCGCTCCAATATTCATAATAATTCCCATCAAATATAGGTGTTATAGTATGATTTACATTGTCATTCGAACCGAAATTCATTCCTTCCATCTAAATGAAAATAACATTCCACAAAAAATGCTAATAGTAAAGGTTTGTAAACTATGCCAAAAATCCCAAGTAAGGAAAATATTAAGAACAATGAAAACTTGAGCGAGAAAACTTATATGTGAATATGAGTATTTCAGAAACCTCCTCTAATTCCAATTGTATGATAGAAATATGAATGTAGATACTCAACTAAAGGAGGGGGTGAATTGTATGTAAAAAAAAATTGGTTTTAAACCTTATGGAAAACTATTTTTAAAAAATTAAATCATTGTATATTTCAAAGACCACTTCTAGTTCTACAAAAATTCTAGTTTCTAGATATATAGTTCCAGAAATGAAACATAAGAATAGTTTACATGCAAAATATTCTACCTTAAACCCTATATAATCTTACATATCCGAGTATAAAAAATTAAAAAGAAATATAAGAAGGTTATACTTTCTTTCATTATCATAATACAATAGAAATAAACATGAAACAAAACAAGTAAAATTATGAAATCTTTTAACCCAAAGAGTATGGTATCTGACAATCTTGGATAAAGGTCTATTGATTTATAGTTTCAAGAATGTGTTTCTTACCAACACCGGGGTAATCCCTCGATAGGAATATCATAATCTGTCTTTCTATACCCAAAATCACTCTAACATTAAGGTAGTAATAACCTATATCTTGTAATCCATGGAAGTCCTCAAACTATAAGGTATTCAGCACCTCTTTCTACCTATCCCCTGAAGTCCTTCATTGTTCACAGCAATAATCGGGGTCACACGAAGCAAGTTGAAAAAGATTTTCAGAACGCACAAGGCATGAGACTCTCTCTCTCTAGAAATCACTTTAGCATCACATAATCTCTAGAGTGATCAAGATTTCACTCAGTCAGTTAGTCAGTGTTGACTTCATTCAAATGAGCTTATATATATAGGCATTTAACCAACAGTCGTCCCCCTCCTCCAAAAATCATATTTTTCCTTGAATTTTGGTGGGACCTGTATATGTGCCACTCAAAAAATGGTTAGTTAGAAACAGAATGTATGAAATTATTTCATAACTAAAACAGGCGTATGTAAAATAAGGATGCATAACCAAATTTAATTTCAGAATCTAGGAAAAAATAATGTCTAGAGTCTAAGAAAATAAACACTTGGATGCTATAAATCATGAATATTATGATCCTATTTTTCAAGGAATTTGTAACCTGAATTATATATATTTCAGAATCCAAAATCTAAATAATTCATAGTCCGAAATCTTAGGAATTCAGAGTCTGGATTATTTGGAATTCGGTGTCCAAATTCTGAGGAATCTGGAGTCATAATTATGAGGAATTCGTATTTATAATTATCTGAAATTCAGAGTGTGAATTATATGGAATTTGGTGTCTAAATTTTGAGGAATTCAGAGTATGAATTATAATTAATTTGGAGTCTTAATTCAGAGTAATTTGGGGTAATAATTTTTGAGAATTCAGATTTTGATTTTCATAGAATTTGTAGTTTGAATTTTATTGAATTTGGATTCTGAATTTCATAGATTTCAGAGTCTGAATTTCAAAGAATTTAGCGTCACAAAAGAGAATACTCTATACCCAAATATTTATAGGATTCTGAGGTTTTAGATATGAAACCAAATTTTAACCTTCAAGAATAAAAATAGTTAGATTTAGAGAAACTATTAGATGAATAATTAAAATAAAGATAAGGATAAAATTTCCTTACGGAAGGAATATTTTCCTTATTAATATAATTCAAAGGGAAAAAATAATGTTCCTTATGATATAGTGTTTGTGATTTTCAAAACATAAAGGAGTGGAAAAGTCATAATGAAACCTTATTGACTCAACATATATGTTTATTGTGTGTGTATAATGAAAAAATATTATATAAATCCCATAATGTGTTGATGTAAAAATCACATCATTGGGTTTTGAAATAAAATAATAATTTATATTTTCTATGGAATTTTTTAATAAGCATATATTTTAAAATAAGGTTGTGTTTGGCTGTATATTCAACACACGACAATGATCATGAACAAAACACGATATAATATTATTTTACATATGACCTTCAAAACATAGCCATTGAATTGGAAGTCATGAATCCGAGTAACTGAATTATTTAAAATGTTTATAACAGAACAAACTAATAAAAATAAATTTTTTTAATGATTGATAAATAAAAACCAAAATTTGTGGTGGGTTCATTTTAGTCATTAATAAAAAAAATTTCGTAAAAACAATTTCTGCATTTTTGAAGGAATATGATAAATAATTTCTATTGATTTTAGAAATATTATTTAATAAAAGGATATCATTTTTGTTGTATACATATCAAAATTATCTTAAGGTCAATTTTTTTAATTTTTCTAAAAAGATTAATTTTTTAATAGTAAAAAATAATGATATTATATTGAACTATCATTTCCATTTAAGTATTTTAACAATTGAGAATCAATTATAGAATGATTTTATTTGAAAGGACACAATAGAACATTACACTTAGTTGTATTAAATAATTTAATAAAAAAAATAAACTATCAAAATTTTTAAATTTAATTTTCATAAATCAATTTCATTTTGGTAGTCATCATATAAAAATTTAATTTGATGGAATTTTGAGATATTTATAAAATGATAGATTGTTCAATGAATAGTAAGAATAATATTTGTCAGAAACATTCATTTATTTTCATATTATTTTAAGGGCCTGTTGTATTTGGTATTTTTTATTATTGTTTCTGATAATCCTTTTTATTTATAATTTTTTTTGAATTATAGTAATTTTAATTATTTTAATTTATGTTCATTATTAATACATATAACATATTTTTTATAAAAAATATTTTTTTTATTTTGTCTGATATGTATATATTAAAAATATTATATTTCATTTTTATGAATAAAATAATGAAATATGGACACTGAATTTTTAATTATGAAGCTCCAATTTTGAAAATGATCCCCTCTTATTTTTTGTCATTTTGAATTCTAACTATTGCAAAAAGTTCCCCATCAATTAGGGTAAAACTGGTAAAACATGGTTAAATTAGGTAGTATTCTCAATATACACAAAAAATTCTCCTTAATCTCATTAGATTGTACAAATATGGCCATATCCATCTTTTATTTGTATATATTACATTTTGGATCCATTATCCATTAATAATATTATTTATATTATTTATTGTAATAAAATTTTGAAATATCCCTCTCCTAACTATAATATATTTAGAAAACTTTACATAGAATAAAAATACGGTAATTTAAATTATATATACATATTTAAAATATTATGTAATTATATTTAGAATATTAAAAAAATATAATTTCATAGTTATGATAATAATATCAAATGCATAGATAATGTTGACACAACTCTTGTGTAAACAATATGAAAATCATGTAAATAATTTATAAATCATAAAAAGTAAATAAAAATTGGTGAGTAATTGTTATACCAAAAAACCTCATAGCTGGCTATATCATATCAGGTATATGTGAAATATTAATAGTTTAATTCCATTTTTATCTTGATAACTTTAATTTCAAATTAAATTAATTGTTTCAAAATTACATTAATGATTTTTTTGGATATTTTTTTTATTAAATTATCTAAAAAACCTAAAAAATGAGAAATATGTAAATTAGGATCTGAAATAGTAAATCAATTTCTTTCTAAATTCCTTTTCATAATATACAATTCAAATTATAACTATTTAATTTGATTAATGTCGTTATTAATTTTATGGAAAAAACGAGTTACGGGAGGGATAATCTAAATGTTTATATCTTAAAATAGACTAAAACATTCATAAACATTATTGGGTGGATTTATTTTTTTAATAAACTTATCATATTTCAATATAATCATTTTATAACCATTTTTTCAATAACTATACATAGTAACATTTCAACACATTACAATATTACAAAGTTTCCAATCACCTCAATAATAAAAGGGAACCTCCTCCCCTCAATTATAGACACATCATGTGCCCTCTAACACAAACTAACCAATTAAAAATTTATTTACTACAGCTTTATCACTATTATAAATTTGTATTTCCATAAAAAAAATGTAGACGATAAGCTCTTTAATAAGATAACTAAAGGTGGTTACTCAAGGAGAACATAATCATCTTTACAAATCTTATAAATTTTTTATTCTTATACATACAATATATGTTTTATCCAAAATAAAATAATAAATAAACTATAATGAATGTAATTATATGTTATTATGACTATTTTAAAACCATTATACATCTCATTTTTCTTATTAATATAAACATATATTGATCATACCAACATATGTCTTACCATATCTATGTTGTAATATAATTCAATATTCGTCACCACTTTTCAATGATGATTATAAATATGTAAATAATGAATATAAATGATATTTTTTAAACAATTATGTTTATAATATTATAATATAATATCTAAATTGTTACATAAAAATCCATTTGTGAATGATAAGTCTAGTCGAGCATATGTGTAGACTACCACCACCATGAGGCGGTACAATTTAATTTAAAATTTAAAAATAAATGGATAGTAATAATGATATATTTACATAATGTATATGATATATATAATATAATTATCATTATGGAATGTTCAATAATTATTTATATTTCTTTATTTCTATCTATTGAAAAGATAAAACAACGTTCATGTGTATTTGTGGCCTACCGTTACCATGAAGGTGTGGTTCATTTTTAAATCTCTATATTATAGGGATGAGTACAAGTATATATATAATTAATATATAGTCTATTTGTATAATTTTTAAAATTCCAGAGATTATATAACTTGAGAAAGTTGTAGGTATTGAATCTACCATACAAAAACATAGCTTAAAATGAAACATTTAACACACAAAAATAATGATTTTAGTAATGTAATATTAATAAATGTGAATTAAAATTATATAAGTGGATAATATATGATATGATATTTATATATATTGTTATGTAATAAAATTATAACAAATGTAATTTTATAATAGAAGAGACATATAGTGTATACAATGAAAGGCATACCAGAGGTAAGATTTTATTTCATAATCTCATCATTATTCCAAATTTTTTAAGTTTAAGTAACAACTGGGGGTATTATATGATATTTAGGGATTAAAAAATATATATATCATTATACTTAATTTATTTATTTAAATTAATATTAATCTATTCATTTAAATCTCCTTATGTAATCAAGGTGATGAAATAATTCTTCTGTGGAAAATTGACATTGTTTTTCTACTTAGTCAAGAAGATTTTACTACTATTTACATATGTTCCTTAAAATTATGTAAATAGTTTTTTATTATTCTCAAATTTATTATTAAATGAATTTTGACCAGTGTTTTAATTTTAGAAAAACGTTTTTCAATAAAAAAACATCAAATAAGGTACTTGTTTACTCCTTTTACAAACGTGAAAACTAATTTTTGTACATTAAAGTATATGGAGTTAATGAAAATTTTCACCATAAAAATTTACCAATTATTATATTATTCATTTTATATGTTTCAATTTTTTTATCCAAATAATATTTTTTCCTTATTATTTGGAAAAAATTTAAATTTTTGATAAGTGATTTAAAAAAGAAATGTTTAAAGAAATGAAGAAATTTTACAGTGACCTTATTACAGTATATTAGTCTATGTCAAAAATATTATTTGATTATTATGATAGAATATGGATGTACTCTATAGATACAATTCATCATGTAATGTTGTATGGATTATCATTATGTGTAGTTATTGGGAAAATATTTTGAATTTTATATGAGAGTTTGTTTATGATGATTATATTTCAACCCTTTCATATAATTATTGAATTAGACATTGTCAATGAAGGGAGGGGACCATTATATCCCAGTGATGCATCAGAATTTCTCATGAGACAAACTTATTTTAGCTTTTGGAATACAACATATGTAACATCCCACGTATGTAATGAATAATATATATTTTTATCTATGTCAATTAATTAATTAGATAGTGTTTTAGAGGCTTAAAATGAAAATAAATACAACCTTAAGCAAGGATTACACTAATATTTTTTAAAAGATTGTTTTATTGCCTTTTGATGGAAAAACAGTTTTAAATATATCTTTTGACAATTTTTAAGCTATTTTTGTCAAAATAAACATATTCTTTATGCTTGGGACATCAAAATTTACTTTGTGTGAATTTTTGGTAATTTTCAGACAATGTTCATTTTTTAATGAATATTGAAAAATACTACATTTTACATCAAAACTGCTTTTTAATCTAATTTATTTATATGATTTGATTATCTTTTGAATTGGTTTTGAAGTGAAACTAGAATATATTTTTACCATTTAATCCAATGGTGGTCATTGGATTCAATTTCACTTTGAAATTGGACTTAAACTGGTGTCAATCTTTTGATACTTATTGTTTCATAAAAACACGCTATTTTTCATGACAGTGGGAATTAATTATTAAATTAATTAATGTGACTTATATGTTGTCAATTTTGTAAATTAGACTTCATTTTTTAATTCAGAATATCAAATTAAGCTTCGGGTGAATTTTTGGTATTTTTCTGAAAAACTTCAATTTTTGATGAATAGTGAAACCACTAAGTGGTAGTTAAAGGAACTGATTTTTCGTTTAAATGAATCTTTTCAACTTCTGTGATTTGATTTTCAAAAATCCGACATAAATGGTTTTCATTAAGAAGTAAAATTTGGTTCAATGAGATTAAAATAATTTTCTGGTGAATAGTAACTTTTAAGTTCTTAATAGCGATTAGTGGTAATTAGTGTAGTTTAAGGTAAAAATAATGTTTTAATAATATGAGATGAGCTTGACACATGTCCTACACTAATTGTATGTGTCATGGCCGACCAAGAAAATCCATGGGTAAACATGGGGACCCCATGGAGCCACTTTGGTTGGGAAATGACATAAATAACGTTTTATTTAATGTTAAAGTAAAAATGACACAAACATGAGTTATTTTACTAAAATAATTTTTACATGGGGTGATACAAGTCATATTTTTGTGTATAAATATTAATTAGAAATATAAAAAAATTTAATACATCATAGTATTTTTTTATAATTTTTAGACATTAAATAAATTAAATTATTTATGACATCATGATGATGCAGCGATGACCTCATTATTTAACGATTTAAATAAAATGGAAAGATAATGTAATATCTAATACCTAAACATGTCCGAAACCTATTGGATGAGTGTATTTAGAACCCTCATCACCTTATCCTCGAATTACATCAATGTGGGACCTTTAAAATCAGAAAATCCTTTGAAAATAAAGTAACATTTTGTAACTTTACAGGAGTGCCCCTCCTCTCCTCTTATAAAAGGCCCCCACCTCTACCTCCTTTCCCACACTTCCAAAGCCTTTGGCTCGGACAAACCCTACCCATTTTGTCTCTCCACTTCCCTCTCTTAATCCTTAAAGCCTTACATTGGGCAGAAGTCTTCCCAAGGAAGCCTTTGAGCTCAAACCAAAGAGAGTTACCTGATTTTAAGGTAATGTCTTCTTTTGAGTCCTTTTGTTTGATTTTGCTTCTCCAACCCCCTAAAAACTTTTTATTCGTTCTTTTTGTAACAACTCAAGTATCCTAAATATACTAGGATGTTGTTATAATAATGATTCAATCTAAAATTACACACACCTACATCTAATTGTTAAAGGACATACTGTCTCTGTGGATGGTGAATTTATGCCTCCCGAAACGATGATTGTTCAATATTATTTTAACACCTTCAAAGGTGGCCATTAATATGTCAATATATTTATATATGATATATAATATGTTTATGTTTTCCTTAATCTTCTGTATTTTTCAGTTTGGGCATACCTTTATGGTTTCCATTATGGGTAAACGCAATATCTTCATTTAAGGAACTGCGGACTACCGCCCCCTCAAAGTGATTTGATTCGTTAAATACCATATGTGGGACGTATAAAGGATGAAACTATGATATTATATATGATATTATAATGGAATTATAGTATAACTTCATATCATTATGATTCCATTCTATAAAATACGAAATAGAAATGAAAGTAGCGTTCAGGCGTACGTACGGCTTACCGTCTCCATGAACGGTGCATTTCATTTCTTACCTCTAAATGATTATGTAATATTATAAATTCATTCATTTACTGGATATATATGACATATATGATATCTACATCATGAATACCATTATGGATATAATGGATAGATGAACAACTTGTTATTATAAAGGGTTTATTTTTGACTCAGGTACCAATGATCGTTAAAATGACCATTATTAACTTAACTAATTACATAATGTTCATGACATGGAAATAAGTGATATAAAAGGAATAATGAACTTGAAAAAGGTTCTTAAACAATTATAAATTAACTCATGTTTATTATTCAGGAGATTAAAGAACGATCGAGTCATTTCGGACCCGAGGTATGGAACTTCGTCTCAATATCCTTTCATTGAGGCATATTTTGTTTTATACACAACCTTCTTTTATACGGTGTATAAACCCCTTTGACTTTTACGTTTATTCAAAAGGAATATTTTTTATATGAAGAGTTTACTAAACGTCAAAAGGGAATGTTTTTGTCGTACGTATGCGGCGACAACGACTTCTCCTCCGACGTGACCATTATTTGAGTTTCAGCTTCCTCTACAAGCCATACCTTTTTTTAAAAAAGAAAAATAAACACTATGTTTTACTTTTCATATATTTTGGTATTGATAATTGTTTTCATAATTTTTTTATATCAATGTGTTGTATTGATATCTTGTGATTGAAAGGTTGAAATTTTATGTTTCCTTTATGCATGTTTTATGTGATACGATTATATTGAGGTTAATGGGCATTATTATGAAGACGGGTGGTTCCGTGATAGACTAACGGTGGGTGAGCCCGATATATCTCTCCAATGAATTGGGTAACGCGAAGGAGTGAAACGTTAAGGTTTCTCCGAAGAGATTTAGGGAATATACTGTGATGGGTATTCCAAACGTAACCATGAGGGTTACTCCCTATGTAAGAATGTTATGAATGCCTCAAGATACCTTTATGTCTTATGATTTCTATGATTTATTCATGATTTGATGAGTTATGTTGAAGTGCTTATGTTTTATGGGTAAAGTATGATTTCATTCTTATGTATATAAGTACCCATGTTTTCTTTCCATATTTTTATATCCCTTACTGAGCTTTTTATGCTCATCCCATGTTTTTTTTGAAATGGTTTTCACATGTCAAGGGAAAGGTACATGATATGATGATAGTGTCATGGAAGTGTCAAGAATGAATCCATGTTTTATTTTAAATATGTTTCCATTGATGGGAAAGAAGAATACTATCTTTTTGTAACCACTTTGTTCATATGTGGAATGTAATGCAAGTTTTATGATATAATTTCTAAAACTCTAATCCCGAAAAGAAACTCAATGTGTAATATTGTAATAACTCAAGATTAAGTAAGGTTTAAGGCTGGGGAATTATAGTTGGTATTAGAGGTCGGTTTAGATAACATTAGGAGGTAGAATTATATTAAATGATTATCCAAAAATATTTTTTTATGTTTAAATTGACATGATATAGAATTTGAAGATTACCATGTTGCTTCATCTAAGACATGTTTGTTCAGAATGGTTTTCCATAGAGGAAACAGGGAAGCAGTTCTAGGAAGGCATGCAGAAGGAAATAACCTTCCGAATCAGCATCCTGAGATGGTCAGAATTGGAACTGAATAGTTTGTTGTAGTAATGGCGCAATTGACTCATGCGATAAATGGGGGTGGTATCCATTCACAAGATCAGCCAGATCAACCGTAGAGGAACATGTCAGTGGTGGAACATTTCATGAGGTAACATTCCCCATCATTCAGAGGATCATCTGACCCTGTGTTAGCTGAAGGGTGGATTAAGGCACTGGAGAAGATTTTTGATGTCATGGGGTGTTCAGACAATCAAAAGGTTAGTCTTGCTTTTTATCGTTTGGAGGGTGAAGCAGATCAGTGGTGGTCGATGGTTAAAAATATCAAGGATGCTGATGAGATTGATGCTCTCGACTGGGATGAATTCAAAGGTATGTTTCATGAGAAGTATTTTCCTAAGGCTGTTCGACTTAGGATGGAAAAGAAATTCTGGGAATTGAGGCAAGAGGAAGACTCAGTGGCTACCTATGAAGAAAGGTTCACTCGATTGGAAAGGTATCCTCCAAATTTTATCTGAGACCTTGATAGAAAAATCAATCGTTTTTACTGAGGATTAAAGCCAAAATATCGAAGGGCATTAGCTTCTCGTGAGTTTAAAAGTTATGAAAAGCTTGTTCGATGTGCTATGAAGGTGGAAATGGAGTTTGTTGATGATCAAGTGTTCTATAACAACCAACAGAAGAAGAGACCGAGGTGGCAGGAGAAAGGTAAGAATACTTCAAAAATGTCTGATGGTAAGAAAACTATGTTTCTAGTTTGAGATAAATGTGGAAAAAGGCATGTTGGGGAATGTCTTCTGAATTCTGGAATGTGCTACCGATGTGGTAAGATGGGACATAAGGCTCGTGATTCCACTGAAAATGATCAAGGTTAAGGTAAGAACAAATTTGATTTACAGTTAGTGAAATGTTATAAGTGTAATGAGATGGGACACTATGCAAACGAGTGTCCGACAAAGAGCTTGAGTGATGGGAAGCAGTTAGACTACAAGCAGAAAGGGCGGTGAAATCCTTTGCAACTACTTCAGCAGATGTCGGGCCATCAAATGACGTTGTATCAGGTACTTTTTTTGTTTTTTCAGATTATACCAGTGTGTTGTTTGATTCGGGGTCTACACATTCTTTCATCTATGAAACCTTTTCTAGTAAAATGGGAATACCATCTCAAGAAATGACTCCTGGACTTTTGGTAAAAACACATGGGGGAAATGTTGAGGAAAAAAGAATTTATAAGAATCTTCCTATCCTTATCTGTGGAATGAACCTACTTGCAAACCTTATTGTTCTACCTCTAGTAGAGTTTGATGTTATCCTGGGTATGGATTGGCTCTATATTTACCATGCTATGATTGACTGTAGAGCTAAAGAAGTTTCTTTTCAGAAAGACTTTCAGTTTGTATACAAGAATGAACCCTTACTGTTGATAACTTATCAAGAGGCCGAGAAACATGTAAAAGATGGAAATGAATGTTACCTTGCACACATCGTTGAAAATAAAGGAACTGTTCAGATTAATGATGTGCCAGTGGTAAATGAGTATCCTGATGTTTTTCCTGATGATTTTCATGGAATAATACCAGATCGGGAAGTTGAGTTTACTGTTGACTTAGTTCCTGATGCTAAACCAATTTCAAAATCCCCTTATCGAATGGCTCAAATTGAACTTTTAGAGTTGAAGGATCAATTGAAATATTTATTAGAGAAAGGTTTCATTCGACCTAGCACATCACCATGGGGTGCTCCTGTTTTATTTGTTAAAAATAAAGATGGTTCAATGAGACTTTGCGTTGATTATAGAGCCTTGAATAACATCACTATTAAGAATAAATATCATTTGCCTCATATCGATGATTTGTTTGATCAGCTCCAGGGAGTTCAGTGTTTTTCAAAGATTGACTTGAGATCGGGGTACCATCAGCTGAAGGTAAAGGAAGGAGACGTTCTGAAGACCGCATTCTGTACAAGATATGGCCATTATGAATTTGTAGTAATGCCTTTTGGGGTAACCAATGCACCTGCTATATTCATGGACTTAATGAATAGAAATTTCCATGAGTTCTTGGATAAGTTTGGGGTGGTTTTCATTGATGATATTTCGGTGTTTTCTAAAAGTAAAGAGGACCATAAAAGACATTTAAGGGTTATTTTTCAAACCATAAAAGAAAAGAAATTGTATGGGAAATTCAGAAAGTGTGAGTTTTGGTTGCAACAAATTTCTTTCCTTGGTCACATTGTTTCTAAAGATGGGATTACTGTTGATCCTGCAAAAACAAAAGTTGTGGAAGAATGGCCAAGACCCACATATGTAACTGAGATTCATAGCTTCCGTGGTTTGGCAGGCTATTATCGAAGGTTTATTAGAAATTTTTCATTGTTATCTAGTCCAATGACTAAGCTAACTCGGAAGTGTTTTATGTTTATCTGGACAAAAGAATGTGATGATTGTTTTCAGGAACTGAAAAGAAGATTAGTGAATGCTCTAGTTTTGGCACTACCTTCTAGGAATGGTGAGTTTGTTATATACAATGATGCTTCATTGAAAGGACTTGGTTGTGTCCTAATGCATAATGATTAGGTAATTTCTTATGCATCACGAAAGATGAAAACCCATGAGGTAAATTACCCTACACATGATTTGGAATTAGCTGCTATTGTTTTTGCTTTAAAAATTTGGAGGCATCATTTGTATGGAGTAAAGTGTGAAATATATACTGATCACAAAATTTTAAAGTATATATTCACTCAAAAAGAATTGAACATGAGACAAAGGATATGGCTATAATTAATCAAGGATTATGATTTTACAATTCATTACCATCCGGGAAAAGAAAATAAAGTGGATGATACTTTGAGTTGAAAAAGTAATGCTTCATTAGAAATGTTGCGTTTGAAACGTGATCCTTTGGTTATGGATTTTATGAACTTTGGCATAGAAGTTGTTGGTGCAGAAAGTTCTTCTGTTTTCTTTCAGGTATCAGTGAGATCCTCTCTATCAGATAGAATCAAGAAAGGACAGAAGCAAGACAGTGAGTTGCAGAAAAAGGTAACGCTTGTTCAGAAAGGTAAGTTGCATGAATCCAACATTGATAGTTATTGTGTTTTGAGATTTGGGAAGTGATTTTGTGTGCCTTGTGATTCACAGTTGAAGAGAGAGTTGTTATGTGAAGCTCATAGTTCTCTGTTTTCAGTTCATCCTGGCAGTACTAAGATGTACAGAGATCTGAAGGAGTATTACTGGTGGGATGGAATTAAATGAGATATTACTGATTTTACTGTGAAGTGTTTGACATGTCAACAGGTTAAAACAGAGCGGCAGTTACCGAAAGGGATGCTTCAGCCTTTACCAGTTCTAGAGTGGAAATGGGAGAATATATCCATGGACTTTGTTGTGGGATTACCGAAGACATCTCGAGGTAATAATGCAATATGGGTTATTGTTGATCGCATGACCAAATCTGCTCATTTCCTTTCTATATGAGATACTTTTTCCCTAGATAAACTTTACCGTTTGTATCTTAAAGAGATAGTCAGGTTACATGGAGTTACTCTCTCCATTGTATCTGATTGTGATCCCAGGTTCACTTCTAACATTTGGAAAGGCCTTTAGATGTCGTTGGGTACTGAATTAAATTTTACTACAGCATTTCATCCTCAATCAGATGGGCAGTCAGAATGAAAAATTCAGACCTTGGAAGATATTCTATGAGCTTGTTCGATGGATTATCAGGGAAGTTGGGACCAACATCTTTCTTTGGTTGAATTTTCATATAATAACAGTTTTCATTCCAGTATACAGATGGCACCATTTGAGGCATTATATGGGAAGAGGTGTCGAACTCTAGCATTTTGGGATGAAGTGGGTGAAAGGAAGATGATGGGACTAGAATTGGAAGAAGAGATGGAAGAAAATGTTCAGTTGATTCAGAAACACATGAGAAAAGCTCAGAGCAGGAGGAAGAGTTATGCGGATAACCGGAGGAAGGATCTATCTTTCGAGGTAGGTGATCATTTTTTTTCTCAAGGTTTCTCCATGGAAAATTGTGATGAGATTTGGTAAGAAAGGAAAGTTGAGTCCAAGGTTCATTGGACCATATGAAATTCTGGATAGAGTTGGATCAGTTGCATACCGGATGGCTTTACCTCCGAGTTTATCTCAGGTACACAATGTTTTTCACGTTTCGATGTTGAGAATGTATATGCCAGATCCATCTCATGTTTTGAGTCCAGAGGTAGTTCAGCTGGCAGAGAACATATCTTATGAGGAACAACCGGTCCTGGTTCTTGACCACAGGGAGCAAGTGTTACGGAATAAGTTGATTAATCAGGTAAAGGTTTTGTGAAAAACCACATGATGGAAGAGGCGACATGGGAATCTGAAAATGCAATGAGGGATAAGTACCCCCATTTATTCGTTAAGTAAATAAATTGCGGGGACGCAATTTTCTAAAGGGGGGAAGGATGTAACATCCCAAGTAAGTAATGAATAGTACATATTTTTATCTATGTCTATTAATTAATTAGATATTGTTTTAGAGGCTTAAAATGAAAATAAATACAATCTTAAGCATGGAATACACTAATATTTTTTTAAAGTTTGTTTTATTACCTTTTGATGGAAAACCATTTTTAAATCAATCTTTTGACAATTTTATAAGCTATGTTTGTCAAAATAAACTTATTCTTTATGATTGGTACATCAAAATTTACTTTCTGTGAATTTTTAGTATTTTTCAGACAATGTTCATTTTTTAATGAATAGTGAAAAATACTGCATTTTAAATCAAAACTGCTTTTTAATTTAATTTATTTATATGATTAGATTATATTTTGAATTGGTTTTGAAGTGAAATTAGAATATATTTTTACCATTTAATCCAATGGTGGTCATTGTAATCAATTTCACTTTGAAATTGGACTTAAACTGGTGTCAATCTTTTGATACTTATTGTTTCATAAAAACACGATATTTGTCATGACAGCGGGAATTAATTATTAAATTAATTAATGTGACTTATATGTTTTGAATTTTTTAAAATAGACTTCATTTTTGAATTCGGAATATCAAATATAGCTTAGGGTGAATTTTTTGAATTTTTCTGAAAAACATCAATTTTTTATGAATAGTGAAACCACTAAGTGGTAGTTAAAGGAACTGATTATTCGTTTAAATGAAACTTTGCCACTTCTGTGAATTGATATTTAAAAATCCGACATACATTGTTGTCATTAATAAGTGTAATGTGGTTCAATGAGATTAAAATAATTTTTTTTGTGAATAGTAACTTTTAAGTTCTTAATCATGATTAGTCGTAATTACTGTAGTTTAAGGTAAAAATAATGTCTTAATAATATGAGATGAGATTGAAACATGTCCTACCAAAATTGGATGTGTCATGGCCGACCAAGAAAATCCATGGGTCAACTTGGGGACCCCATCGAGCCACTTTGGTTGGGAAATGTCATAAATAGCTTTTTATTTAATGTTAAAGTAAAAATGACACAAACATGAGTAATTTTACTAAAAAAAATTTACATGGGGTTATACAAGTCAGCTTTTTGACTATAAATATTCATTAGAAAGAGAAAAATATTTCCTACATCATTGTATTTTTTTAAAAAAATTTAGACCTTAAATAAATTAAATTATTTATGACATCATAATGATGCAGCGATGACCTCATTATTTAACGTTTTAAATAAAATGGAAAGATAATGTAAAATCTAAGACCTAAACATGTCCAAAACCTATTGGATGAGTGTATTTAGAACCCTAATCACTTTATACTATAAATAAATCAATGTGGGACCTTTAAAATCCGAAACTCTTTTGAAAATAAAGTAACATTTTGTAACTTTACAAGAGTGCCCATCCTCTCCTCTTATAAAAGGCCCCCACCTCTACCTCCTTACCCACACTTCCAAAGCCTTTAGATCGGCCAACCCCTTCCCATTTTGTCTCTCCACTTCCCTATATTACTCCTTAAAGCCTCACTTTGGGATGATGTCTTCCAAAAGAAGCATTTGAGCTCAAACTAAAGAGAGTTACCCGATTTTAAGGTAATGTCTTATTTTGAGTCCTTTTGTTTGATTTTGCTTCTCCAACCCCCTAAACTCTCTTTATTCTTTTCTTTTGTAACAACTCCTGTACCCTCAATATACTAGGATGTTGTTATAATAAGGATTCGAGCTACACTTACACACACCTACATCTAATGGTTAAAGGACATACTGTTTCCGTGGATGGTAAATTTATGCCTCCCGAAACAATGATTGTTCAATATTCTTTTAACACCTTAAAAGGTAGCCATTAAGATGTCACTATATTTATATATGATATATAATATGTTTATGTTTTTTTAATCTTATTTATTTTTAATTTTTGGCATACCTTTATGGTTTCCATTATGGGTAAATGTGATATCTTCATTTAAGGAAGTGCGGACTACCGCCCCCTCAAAGTGATTTGATTCGTTAAATACCATATGTGGGACATATAAAGGATGGAACTATGATATTATATATGATATTATACTGGGAATATAATATAACTTTATATCATTATGATTCAATTCTATAAAATACGAAATAGAAATGAAAGTAGCGTTCATGCGTACGTACGGCTTACCATCTCCATCAACAATGCATTTCATTTCTTACCTCTAAATGATGTAATATTATAAATGCATGCATGTACTGGATATATATGACATATATGATATTTACATCATGAATACCATTCTGGATATAATGGATACACGAACAACTTGTAATTATAAAGGGTTTATTTTTGACTCAAGTACCAATGATCGTTAAAATGACCGTTATTAACATAAATAATTACATAGTGTTCATGACATGGAAATAAGTGATATAAAAAGAATAATGAACGTGAAAAAGGTTCTTAAACAGGTAGAAATTAACTCAAGTTTATTATTCAGGAGATTAAACAATGATAGAGTCATGTCGGACCCGAGGTATGGGACTTTGTCTCAATCTCCTTTCATTGAGGCATATTTTGTTTTATACACAACCTTCTTTTATATGGTGTATAAACCCCTTTGACATTTACGTTTATTCAAAAGGAATATTTTTTATACGAATCATTTACTAAACAACAAAAGGGAATGTTTTTTTCGTACGTATGCGGCGACAATGACTTCTCCGCTGACGTGACCATTATTTGAGTTTCAGATTCCTCTACAAGCCATACCTTTTTTAAAATAAGAAAAATAAATAACATGTTTTAATTTTCTTTTATTTTGGTACTGCAAATTGTTTTCATAATGTTTTTATATCAATGTGTTGTATTGATATCTTGTGATTGAATAGTGGAAATGTTATGTTTCCTTTATGCATGTTTTTTGTGATACGATTATGTTGAGGTTCTTGGGCATTATTATGAAGATGGGTGGTTCTGTAATAGACTAAGGGCGGGTGAGCCCGATATAGCTCTCCAATGCATTGGGTAACGTGATGGAGTGAAATGTTAAGGTATCTCCGAAGAGATTTAAGGAATATACTGTGATGGGTATTCCAAACGTAACAAAGAAAGTTACTCCCTACATAAGAATGTTATTAATGCCTCAAGTTACCTTTATGTCTTATGATTTCTATGATTTATTCATGATTTGATAAGGTATGTTGATGTGCTTATGTTTTATGGGTAAAGTATGATTTCATTCTTATGTATATATGTACCCATGTTTCCTTTCCATATTTTTATATCCCTTACTGAGATTTTTATGCTCATACCAAGTTTTTTTTTGAAATGTTTTTCACAGGTCAAGGGAAAGGTACATGATATGATGATAGTGTCAAGGAAGTGTCAAGAAAGAATCCATATTTTATTTTAAATATGTTTCCATTGTTGGGAAATAAGAATAATATCTTTTTGTATCCACTTTGTTCATATGTGGAATGTAATCAATGTTTTATGATCTAATTCTCTAAAACTCTAAACCCGAAAAGATCCTCAATGTGTAATCTTGTAATAACTCAAGATTAAGTAAAGTTTAAGGCTGGGGCCTTATACCATACCTATTTATGTATGATTTCACAGAATATTTCCCCGACTATAAGATTATGTTTTCTAACATTATGGATTATATAAAAATGGATCTAATTATGTTTATCCATGTGATTATTTATGTTTTTTGGTTATCAAAGGATTTATTCCAATTTTAATTATATACATTACATTTAAAACATCATTATTTTTTATCTCAGAAATATGATTTATGTTTTATTTAATTTATGATAACTTCTAAGGTATTTAATCCTTTACTAAATATCTGATCTTGTAATTTATTTTGTTTTACATTAAATATGGTATGAAGAAGGGATATGTGAATGAATATGGTTATTTTCTATAATATGTCAACATTTTATTAGAATAATTTTTATATTACATTTCATGCTTTTAGATGTCATGTATAAATCATGAATTTATATAGTCTCTCAAAACTACTAAACTTTTGATCTTTTGGGATGAAAACCATTGTACTTATGACAATGTAGTAAAATAAATAATGAATATGGACTACTTGTATTGAGGGGGTATAGTTTGTATCAGAGTACATTTTGTTGAAAAATATGGAACTATATCTAGGAAAAATATATATTTGGTAACATAACCCTATGACTAACTTTGAGGATATGTCCATGTATCAGATAAAATCATATTGTCTTGGTAATGTATTTATTATTTCGTATTCTTATCAATAAATCCCCATATGGGTAATCCATGTTGACATGGTCTTATAAAATATTATTCTATGAAAAATAACCATAATAAGAGTGGGTCTATTATATCTTCGACATCATTCTAAAGGATGGTGAGTGTTCCAATACAACACACCTAGTTTGGCACTTCTGAAGGATAGTCTTGGATTAATTCAGATTTTATATAAGAATTATTATGAAATATATGATTGTTTTATGATATAAAACTAATTTGAAATAAATAATTATTATGATTCTTAAAATAGTTATATATAAATTTTCAATTTATGTTATGGATCTATCTAGTTATAAAATTATACATTATGTTTCATAATTATATGTTCTCATCATTGTTATTCCATTGTTTTTAGTGACATCTTGAAAAATGAATGTGATCTATATAAATTCATGTACTCAATATAGGAATTTCTATCCTATCTAATAGAATGAAACAACAGATAGAATTGGCATAGGAGATAAATCTGAACAAATTATTAGTTTTATGAAATAGATGACTCTTGTTAAGACCAGTAACCATGATCATATACATCATCCATTAGACTAGTAATGTGGTGAAATTATGTTGTGCCACATCATGCATTATAATCCTCCATCATTCAATTATAAAACAAATATATTTGTATATGACCAAAGGATATTGTATATATAGATGATATTACTTTTGAAGTGAATTAATAAAAATGACAATGTGGTGGTGATATTTTATGAACTCATGAGGGATATATATCAATTTTGGTAATTTATTTATAAAACTAAGGATGTCTAGGAAATAAAAAACATATAGTGGAATAAATTTATGTTAATTTTCATGGGAAAATATATTCCTCATGGGAAACAAGATGATACTCAAATTAAATTCCAAAGTATAAGGAAAAAGTAAAATAAAAATGTTTCTATGTGGGAAGAAACCCTTTGGATGATATTAAGGAATGATATATATTATATAAATAATAAAATTAGTTATGTTAAAATTTTAATTAATGGGTTTAATCCATTCATTGGAAGGTATTAGTATCCCAAACCTTATCAGTATATGATGACATAGTCTCATGTTCTTAATGAGAGTGAAATAATTCTCCATTTCTTATGACATATAAGGATATAATTATTCAAATATTGTGGATGGGAACTTTGTAAAATGAATTAATGCAATATGGATGAATTTAACGGTGCAATTTCAAACTTGTAATAATTTTGGAATTAAAAAACATGGTTTTTTCTTTTAGGGAATGTGAGTTTTCATTATGTGTAGAGAAAATAGATATCAGGATCATGATTTCAAGGGTATTAATGTATCTACCAATGTTTGATGATTCAAAAATATGGTGATGGGTCACTATGTGTATGAACATCCTCAGCATCAATATAATTTAACATTGAAAAGGTTGAGGGAGAAAGACTAAGGGGATCCAAGCACTACAACTGAAATTGAAGACCATAATGATATAGCAGAAAATACAATTGTCATAACCTAAAATTTTTCTAATTCATTATATGAATCTAAATATTTTCACTCTATCATATATTCAATTTTATCTAGTAAAATAAGATATTTCCCTATAACAATAATAAGAGAGTTTTCATTCATTACTCCAAGTGGAATTCTCACCAAAACAAGGATTTTTTTATAATTTCCAATTATCATACATAATCATACCCTCTTGGTTTACCTTATTATTTATACTATGGGAAAAATTGAAATAATTAATAGTATGGCTTGGATTTAAAAATATAAATTAAAAATTCATTTCAAAGACAAGGAAATTAACAATTGTGATTATGATATAGAATTATTTATCATTATAGGGAAGACTATATCATAAAAATCATATCTATATCCACATCTCATAGCTATGATTAATGGTATTAAAGGATAAGAATAGAATAAAAATAAATTTTTAAGGGAAACACAACCCAAGGAAATAAGATGTTCTTACTGTGAAGGAATATATTTCATTGTTTCTCAAAGAACTATAAGGACTTCGACCAGAGCGTGAAGTTGAATTTTATGTTGAAATCATATCTCACTCAAAAACAATAAAAATGAATCCATATTGAAGGTATAATATTGAGGAATTATATTGATAAAAAGATAAAGAGGTTGTATATTAAGGGATTAAAATGACAATGTGTTTACCATTGGGGATGACCTATTTTATTTCTGAAAAAAAGAAGAGACTACGAGGCTCTGGATAGATTATGGGGAACCTATTTCAATATTTTTGAATAAATAATATCCTCTACCTCAAAAGAAGTTTGATCAACTTCATGGATATGAGAACCATTAAAGGTTTGATCAACTTTTTGTGTATATTGATGTTTGATTAAGTAAGGATTACATACCAAAGGTAACATTTCATATGAGGTATAGTAGTTATATGTTTCTAGTAATACCAGCTTTATTGACTAATGAATGGCCCTTTTTAAGGATATTATAATTAGAGTATTCAAGGAATATATAGAGTTTTTTCTGGATCATATTGATTATATCTTGTTATTCACAAAAATTTATTGAGAACATAAGAGTTACATAAAATTCAATATTGGGACTCTAAATGAAAATGATTTATATGAGATATTTAGCATGTGTGAATTCTAGATCCATGAATTAATTGGCGTGGATGTATTTCATATATGGATGAAATATAAGTAACTCCGTGAATGAAAAAGGTAGTAAATGAATGGAATATTCTAGGAAACATATGTAAGGTACCCAATATCCTTATTTTACTACGTTATTATCACTAATTTTTTCAAAAATTTCACCTGATTGGAAGACCCTTTAACCCAATCAACAAATATAGTGGATAAGATCATATGGAATGAGGAAATTAAATAAGGTTTTAATGAACTAATTTAGAGGCTGATCCGGGAACCTATGTTGACAGTACCATCCAGAGAGGATGGATATATCCTATATAGAGATTCATCAACGATGGGATTTGGATGTTTCCTTTTGCAGAATGATAATTTTACTGAATATGCATAAAGGTTGTTAACAATACATGAACAAAACTATCAAACCCATGATCTTGATTTGGGAACTATAAATATTTCATTTATGTCATAGGTAAAATATAACTATATCTAATTATGTGAGATATTCACAGATCATAAGAGTTTAGAATACATTTTATCATAGAAAGATATCCCCATGAGGTAATGGGGATGGTTTGAGACACTCAATTATTATGATTTCTTGGAAACCCACAATTAAGGAAAGGCTAAGGAGGTGGATGAAGTATTGAATACAAATGGTCAATGATTTTTGACTGAGATGATAATTTCTACGTAATATCTATTTACTGACCTATTAAAGATTGATATGGAAATTATTAATAAAGGGATAATATTACCCATTTCTCAAATGATTTTAATAAAATATTTATTATAATAGGTAAAATGTTATCATATTGATGAGGAAAATTTTCAATAGAAAAATATTCCATGAATGAATTGATGTGGGTATAATTCATTTATGATGATAATATTCATAATTAGGTAATGAATATATGTGTTCTATTTATGCTTGAGTTGAAAATAGAATTATTAGATGAGGTTAACATCAAATTTTTGTTCTATAAAACATACTATCACCAATATGTATGTATATTTGAATTAACATTTTTAAGGAATAATATGATATAGGAAATTTTTAGTTTTTTATCAATATACTTGGCCTATTAATAAGTGAAGGCTGAGAAACAATATCCTAGAGGAGTCATGAAACATCTACTTATTTCTATTTATAAATGGAATGACTATACTCTGAAGTGCCCAGATCAGTGTGAATCACTGAGAGGGGGAGGGGGTGAATAAGTGATCCCTTAAAACTTTTTACTAATTGATTCTTTAATCAATTAAACCTCTATGGCTGGTTAAAGCCTCGATCCACTCTTCTTGTATATCTCACCTTTCCACGAATGATGCAGTAAATGTAAAGGCACTGGACACAAGGATTTACAAGGTTCGGCACCAAAGGCCTACATCCTTTCCATCCTCTCTCAGCATGGATTCTCCCATTATAACTTGTTAGAATTACAATGGTCGATACAGCTTCCCACCATATCTCTCCTGAGTCCCACAGGAGGGTCTTTATACTGCGTCCCACAGTGTTACCAGAGTCCCACTGGCCTGCTCCAGAATCCCACTGAAGACTTCTTCTCCCTGAGTCCCACAGGGTCTTCTCCTGGCTCCTCGAGTCACACAAGTAGCTCTTCTTCACTTTAAGGTCTTCAAGTATCTTCAGCAGCCTGGGATAAAGGCTGCTGGCCTTGCTCTGTACCTCTGATCACTTGTGATGATCAGGTCTTCTCGTCTTGCTCAGGCTTTATCACCTTCTTCTAAGGATGACCTGGCCTTCACTCTTCAACTACTGAATACTCAGACAACTGATATCTTTAACTTCAGTCTGGTCCAGTCTCACTTCAATTCTACTTCATGCACTGAGTGCATGGTAGCTCTTCATCCTCATGCACTGACTGCATGACTTCTCAAATTCTTCAAGAACCTCCTGGTCTTGGTCAACTGAAATGCACACCACTGATTTGGCTCTGTTCACGTGTGCAAGTGCATGCATGCATGCATGCACTCCCCTTCTTCTCTTCTTGGTGCAGTAAACCCTCAGAGGGTGTAATTCTTTTCAGCACACACCTTCACACTTCCTTCACACACTTTGTTCTTATTGGTTACACACTTAAATGTGTGTTCTACTTTAGTGTGAGGTATCCTTCTTCTTCTCCTTCTTAGTGTGTACACACCACTTAGGCACACACTAGGGTTCGGCCTTCACTTGTTAAGCACACAAAAATTCTTCACTTTGCACACACACTTGAATGAGTTCTTCTTTGTTGTGGCCTACACTTCATTTCTTGCACACACCCAAGGCTACGGCCTCTTTCTTAATTTTGCACACACAAGCCGTAGAGTCTTCACTTTGCACACACAAGGCAATGCCTCGGGTCCTCTTCTCCACTTGGCACACACTTGGCCCGTAGGTGTTCTTGTCCACTTTGCACACACACAAATGTGGTGGCCACACTCCTTTTTCTTCAAACTTGCCGACGGCCTTCTTGTTCTTTTTCACTTAGCATGTACACACAAAATGTGTGATCTTCACATTGCACACAAGAGATGCAAGTCTCGGCCTTCACTTCTTCTTGCACACACAAAGGCTACGGCCTTGGGTCTTCCTCCTTCACTTGGCACACAAGCACAAGTCTCGGGTCTTCTTCTGCACACCCACTGCACAAATATCAAATGAAGGCGCGCAAGGGGTGCGGCCAACTTCTTTTCTTTTATCGTGCAAGGACTTGGGTGCACAAGGCAGCGCGCAAGTTGCACTGGCCAAGGGGCGCACAAGTGCAACCAGCCGCGGGCGCGCAGGTGCAACACCGCGGGCTCTTCCTCCTGTCGCGCAAATTCACGAACAGAGAGGGTGACAACCTCGGGCGCGCAAGGATGCGGCCTCGAGTTCTTCCTGTCGCGCAAGGGAGTAGGCGCGCAGGGAACACTTCAAAGCCTCGGGTGGCTTCGGGACAACAGCCGCGCAATGTCTTTGCGCGGGGCTGCAAAACTTCGCGAGGCAGAGAGATGGGCTCATGGGACAGCTTTCAAGTTCATCAGCAAGCATTCTCGAGGGCTCGGCCTCATTTATATAGGCAGAGGAGAGGCGGTTCTATCTGCGTGAAAAACTTCAAACTCCCGAGATCTTTGGATCTTCAAAATCTTCAAAATCTTGATTTCTATCCTTGGTTCATGCGGGTTTCCTCTCCTTTGTTATTTTTCTTCACCTCTACGTGCATGAGGCTTAGAAACACATGCACGGCCTTCTTCAAGGGAAAACCATGCAAATCACAAACACCTCATGGCCTCGGCAACTCCGTTTGCCTCGGCTGAAGTCCGAATTCTTTATCCATTACATGCAAGCCCATTTTATTGCATGGATGAATTCAGTGTGGCCAGATGATCACAATGGAGGTCTTAGATCCTTCAGAGGTGGCCGGGAACACGAAAACCATCTTCAGGTTGCCTCTGGTTCGAGCGGAGCTCGGGGGAATGCGCGGGGAGGCCTCTGCCGAGCTCGGGGAAGAGGACGAGGCCGGGGCCGTCGGATCAGATCTTCAACGGCCTGGATTAGATCGCGGCGCCGCGGATGGATCGTGCGGCGCAGATCAAGCGCGCGATGAGACGGACGACCAGGATCTCTTCCGCAGGAAAATCCCGCGTCCCACATCCAAACGGCGAGAGGAATTGTCGCGGTTTATTACCCAACTGCTCCCTCAACTCGGCAATTGAACTTCCTCCCTCCCGGTGCCGCCCCGCACCGGGTTCTCTCTGCGGGCGCGCTCTGCGCCCCCCATGCTCCATGCGGGCGTGCTTCTAGCGCCCACTATGCACCTCACGGGCGCGCTCCTCGCGCTCAGGCTGCGCGGGCTTCATCACCACGTGGCCTCGGGGCTTATACACGGCCCCTGTGCCTCTCGGGCTGGCCACATGGGATCCCCCCTTGGGCGTGGCGCCTTAGGCCCACATGTGCCTTGGGGGTTGAACCCTTAAGGCTGGCTTGAGATGGCTAATTTTTTGCAAGTAAATAGAACAAGGACTCTGTTAAAAACAAAGTAACCATGTTCAAATGCCATTCCTTCTTCTAGGCCAAATGCCACTTCAAATTATTCTTCTTATTCTCCATTTCTTCCATTTCTTCATTTCTTCTTCATAAGAATTCTTCCAATCTCCTCAACATATATTCATTACTTAGGAGGGAAATTCTTGGAGGTACTTCTTCTTCAACCGAACTCCTGAATCACTTAATTCTTCAATGTGCTTCATTTATCTAATCAGAGATCAATTGGATCATCTTCTAATTCACATGCACTAAGTGATAGTGCATGGACTTCATTAATGCACATCATCCACTTAGTAGTTGTGGATGGAACTCCTTTCAACTCCTCATGCATTGTGAAGACAATGCATGGTCTTCAATCAATGTTGTGACTTTGTATCATCAAGATACAAGTTCTATGATCTTAAAGAGCAGCTCAGCAATCGTCAGATGTACATGGAGAATGTTTCAACCACAATTTCCAATACCACTTAGTGAATCTCCTAAGTGACATGCATCTTAGTACCATGGCCATTCTCCTTCATCACCATCACCATCACATCCTTTGACATTCACATCTTGACTCCTTGACATCCATTCATTCCAAGACAACTTCATGCCTCATTGACAACAAATGCAACACAATGCACTTCAATCTCCCCCTTTGTATTTGTTGTCAATACACTCCTTCAGCACATATGAATGGGTCAATATGTGTGCCAATATTTTCTCCCCCTTATTGGCAATCAAATGCAAAGGTGTGGTGTGGTTAACTTTTTCAAAAATCTCTTCCTCCCTTCGAATAGCATCTTCTTAAAAAAATCACTAAGAGAGGGATGATGCCACATGTTCTTCTTTAGCAAAGAACCTTTAGTTAATCAACTCTAAGTCTACTTGGGCTAACCCGGTGTAGAAAACAAGAGTGATGTACCCAAGGTACTCAATGCTATCCAAAATTCTCTACACATGTGAGATCATGCTTAGGGGTTTGAAATTTTTCAGATATAACAATGAATTTGCTAAATCCTGCACAACTTCACAAAACTCATTAGGAAGTTTAGGTGCAAAGATAAAGCTCCCCCTTTCATCCATTTGTCTTAAATCCATACTCCCCCTTAATTGACAAGATAAACTCAATTAAGAAACAAGGGATGAAAGTATGATTGGAATACCTTCACTTTTCTCAAGATGGTATCAAATCTTAGAATCCCATCTTCTTCAGATTGGCTCCCCCTCAAGGGGTGCACTCCATTCTGTCCTAACCATCCTCCAGCTGAGAATGATCATCATCTTCAATTCCCTGCAATGTCAGCACATGTAAATACCAATAGTATAAGGGAATAAGATGGAACCTCCTTGGTTCATCAATGTGAACAACAAGGTTGAGAAGATTCTCTCAACCGAGATGTCCAATTTTCACCAGTCTTCACACTTGCACATTTGTTCTTCATTGATGATTGTGCTGGTGTGGTTCTCAAAACATCTTCATGTGAAACCTTCTTCTTCCCTTTTGCTTTAGCAATTGCCAGAGCTTCATCTTCAACTCTTTGTAGTTCTCTGGCAAGTTGCAACTGATGTGGCCATATAACAAGTAAATCATTTGGAAGAGTGGCCTCAGTTTTGGAAGTTCCACATGGTTCTTTGGATGCTGCTAAGCTACCTCTCTTAGGCAACTTTTTTTTAATCAATCCCTTATGCTTCATCTGGATTGATTGTCTGTTTGAGTTCAGTCTACCTCTATTTAGTTTCATGGCTTCTTTACAAAGGTCCATGATGTGTCCTTTCTTTCCACAGTAGAAGCATGTCTTGGTGGTCCTTCTGGATGCATCACCCTTCTTGGATTTGAATTCCAAGGACTTCTCTTCATTCTTCAAAATCTTCTTGGGAGCATCTTCCAATTTCTTATGCTTGCTTCCCTAGGAATCTTTCTGAGCCAGGTTCTGTGATCTTTTCTTCTTTTGAGCTCTGGATACATTTGGATATTGACATGTATCTTTTTGACCACTTTTGCAATCATCCCAAATGTTGTCAAGTAATCCAAATCTATTTGCAGTAAACAGATGTCTCTGGACCTGTGGATGTTGCTTATTTCCTTCTGGCTTTCTCCCCCTTAGCATGGGCTTCCTCTGTGATTTGGCATTCAGTGGATTGTACCAACAATCCTTTGCACAATGCCCATACTTGTTACAACACCAGCATTGTCCCACGAATCTTGACCTCTTCAGTCCTTCTGATTGTAGGGTACTTTTCTTGACCTGTTGTGCTGTTTTAGGAGAGCTCTGCTTCTTTACTGTCTTCATACATATTTGTTTGGAATTATCCTTCCATCCTGCACTTTTTGTGGAAACAAAATTAGAAGCATCAGTACAAGATGGTATGGATGGTACCTTCTTTCTAGAAGATGTTGCACTTTTATTAGAGGATGTCTTTCTCTTAGAATTATCCTGCTCAATGCATACTTGAGTAGCAACATTTCTCCTTTCAGCTGACTGGGAGGCTTTGGCTTTGGGTGATTGCAGATTTTTCAATATCACCTATAATTCTAAACACTTCATGTTAAGGGAGTTCTTCTCATCCTCAACAGTTCTTAGCTTTCCTTCCCATTTCTCTTTCAGCTGTTTCATTTGGTCTTCATGCACCTTCTTTAATTCTTGCAATGAATTGTCCAGCTCCTTCACCAATTTGACTTTTTCTTCGAGTTGAGCATCTCTGACATTCATTGACACTTTGTGCCTCTTTTCCAGTGCATGGAAAACATCTCTGACCATTATTTTAAAGAAATATTTCTCAGAAAGGCTTCTTAGCAATTCTTCAGCAGTGTCTTCATATCTTTCATTGCAAAGAGATACCGTTTCATCTTTGGCATTTACCAGCTTTCTGAGAGTGTTGGTTATGCCAACCCTTTTAGCCAGCTGATCTTCCATAGCATTGGCTTCTTCTTCTAACTGTGATTTTTCTTCTTGAAGATCAAGGATGCCTGTAGCTATACACATTGCAACTTCCTTGGGGCCTCTCTTCTGAAGATATTTGATTGCATTTAAAAGATCATTGTTTCTTCCATCTTCATCACAGCTAGAGAAGGTTTCATCAGAAGAATGATAAAAGGAATTGTCATCTGATGTGACTTTCACATTTCTTTCCATAGAAGGAGTTTCTCTGATTGCACCAGCCTTCTTCTTCATCTTCTTTGCCTGTTTCTTCATTCTGTTTTTCAGAGTCTTGGCAGATATCTCCATTTGAGGCTGTTCTTTCATTTCCTCAAATCTGCACTCCATATAGACTCTCTTGGATCTTTTAGAGTCATCCTCCCTCTGATACCAATTGAAGTGCCCAGATCAGTGTGAATCACTGAGAGGGGGAGGGGGTGAATCAGTGATCCCTTAAAACTTTTTACTAATTGATTCCTTAATCAATTAAACCTCTATGGCTGGTTAAAGCCTCGATCCACTCTTCTTGTATCTCTCACCTTTCCACGAATGATGCAGTAAATGTAAAGGCACTGGACACAAGGATTTACAAGGTTCGGCACCAAAGGCCTACATCCTTTCCATCCTCTCTCAGCATGGATTCTCCCATTATAACTTGTTATAATTAAAATGGTCGATACAACTTCCCACCGTATCTCTCCTGAGTCCCACAGGAGGGTCTTTATACTGCGTCCCACAGTGTTACCAGAGTACCACTGGCCTGCTCCAGAATCCCACTGAAGACTTCTTCTCCCTGAGTCCCACAGGGTCTTCTCCTGGCTCCTCGAGTCACACGAGTAGCTCTTCTTCACTTTAAGGTCTTAAAGTATCTTCAGCAGCCTGGGATAAAGGCTGCTGGCCTTGCTCTGTACCTCTGATCACTTGTGATGATCAAGTCTTCTCGTCTTGGCCAGGCTTTATCACCTTCTTCTAAGGATGACCTGGCCTTCACTCTTCAACTACTGAATACTCAGACAACTGATATCTTTAACTTCAGTCTGGTCCAGTCTCACTTCAATTCTACTTCATGCACTGAGTGCATGGCAGCTCTTCATCCTCATGCACTGACTGCATGACTTCTCAAATTCTTCAAGAACCTCCTAGTCTTGGTCAACCGAAATGCACACCACTGATTTGGCTCTGTTCACGTGTTCACGTGCATGCATGCATGCATGCACTCCCCTTCTTCTCTTCTTGGTGCAGTAAACCCTCAGAGGGTGTAATTCTTTTCAGCACACACCTTCACACTTCCTTCACACACTTTGTTCTTATTGGTTACACACTTAAATGTGTGTTCTACTTTAGTGTGAGGTATCCTTCTTCATCTCCTTCTTAGTGTGTACACACCACTTAGGCACACACTAGGGTTCGACCTTCACTTGTTAAGCACACACAAATTCTTCACTTTGCACACACACTTGAATGAGTTCTTCTTTGTTGTGGCCTACACTTCATTTCTTGCACACACCCAAGGCTACGGCCTCTTTCTTAATTTTGCACACACAAGCCTTAGAGTCTTCACTTTGCACACACAAGGATATGCCTCGGGTCCTCTTCTCCACTTGGCACACACTTGGCCTATTGGTGTTCTTGTCCACTTTGCACACACACAAATATGGTGGCCACACTCCTTTTGCTTCAAACTTGCCCACGGCCTTCTTGTTCTTTTTCACTTAGCATGTACACACAAAATGTGTGATCTTCACATTGCACACAAGAGATGCAAGTCTCGGCCTTCACTTCTTCTTGCACACACAAAGGCTACGGCCTTGGGTCTTCCTCCTTCACTTGGCACACAAGCACAAGTCTCGGGTCTTCTTCTGCACACCCACTGCCCAAATATCAAATGAAGGCGCGCAAGGGGTGCGGCCAACTTCTTTTCTTTTATCGTGAAAGGACTTGGGTGCACAAGGCAGCACGCAAGTTGCACTGGCCAAGGGGCGCACAAGTGCAACCAGCCGCGGGCGCACAGGTGCAACTCCGCGGGCTCTTCCTCCTGTCGCGCAAATTCGCGAACAGAGAGGGTGACAAACTCGGGCGCGCAAGGATGCGGCCTCGGGTTCTTCCTGTCGCGCAAGGGAGTAGGCGCGCAGGGAACACTTCAAAGCCTCGGGTGGCTTCAGGACAACAGCCGCGCAATGTCTTTGCGCGGGGCTGCAAAACTTCGCGAGGCAGAGAGATGCGCTCACGGGACAGCTTTCAAGTTCATCAGCAAGCATTCTCGAGGGCTCGGCCTCATTTATATAGGCAGAGGAGAGGCGGTTCTATCCGCGTGAAATAACTTCAAACTCCCGAGATCTTCGGATCTTTAAAATCTTCAAAATCTTGATTTCTATCCTCGGTTCATGCGGGTTTCCTCTCCTTTGTTATTTTTCTTCACCTCTACGTGCATGCGGCTTAGAAACACATGCACGGCCTTCTTCAAGGGCAAACCATGCAAATCACAAACACCTCATGGCCTCGGCAACTCCGTTTGCCTCGGCTGAAGTCCGAATTCTTTATCCATTACATGCAAGCCCATTTTATTGCATGGATGAATTCAGTGTGGCCAGATGATCACAATGGAGGTCTTAGATCCTTCAGAGGTGGCCGAGAACTCGAAAACCATCTTCAGGTTGCCTCTGGTTCGAGCGGAGCTCGCGGGAATGCGCGGGGAGGCCTCTTCCGAGCTCGGGGAAGAGGACGAGGCCGGGGCCGTCGGATCAGATCTTCAACGGCCTGGATTAGATCGCGGCGCCGCGGATGGATCGTGCGGCGCAGATCAAGCGCGCGATGAGACGGACGGCCAGGATCTCTTCCATGGGAAAATCCCGCGTCCCACATCGAAACGACGAGAGGAATTGCCGCGGTTTATTACCCAGCCGCTCCCTCAACTCGGCAATTGAACTTCCTCCCTCCCGGTGCCGCCCCGCACCGGGTTCTCTCTGCGGGCGCGCTCTGCGCCCACCATGCTCCCTGCGGGCGCGCTTCTAGCGCCCACTATGCACCTCACGGGCGCGCTCCTCGCGCTCAGGCTGCGCGGGCTTCATCACCGCGTGGCCTCGGGGCTTATACACGGCCCCTGTGCCTCTCGGGCTGGCCACATGGGATCCCCCCTTGGGCGTGGCGCCTTAGGCCCACATGTGCCTTGGGGGTTGAACCCTTAAGGCTGGCTTGAGATGGCTAATTTTTTGCAAGTAAATAGAACAAGGACTTTATTAAAAACATAGTAACCAAGTTCAAATGCCATTCCTTCTTCTAAGCCAAATGCCACTTCAAATTATTCTTCTTCTTCTCCATTTCTTCCATTTCTTCATTTCTTCTTCATAAGAATTCTTCCAATCTCCTCAACATATATTCATTACTTAGGAGGGAAATTCTTGGAGGTACTTCTTCTTCAACCGAACTCCTGAATCACTTAATTCTTCAATGTGCTTCATTGATCTAATCAGAGATCAATTGGATCATCTTCTAATTCACATGCACTAAGTGATAGTGCATGGACTTCATTAATGCACATCATCCACTTAGTAGTTGTGGATGGAACTCCTTTCAACTCCTCATGCATTGTGAAGACAATGCATGGTCTTCAATCAATGTTGTGACTTTGTATCATCAAGATACAAGTTCTATGATCTTAAAGAGCAGCTCAACAATCGTCAGATGTACATGGAGAATGTTTCAACCACAATTTCCAATACCACTTAGTGAATCTCCTAAGTGACATGCATCTTAGTACCATGGCCATTCTCCTTCATCACCATCACCATCACATCCTTTGACATTCACATCTTGACTCCTTGACATCCATTCATTCCAAGACAACTTCATGCCTCATTGACAACAAATGCAACACAATGCACTTCATACTCTATATTTTTTTATGATTACAAATACAGAAAGATAAAAATGTCACTATATAGGTTATTGTTAATCATATTACCATATTTACAAATTTTCTCACATGAATAGATGTTTTACCACTCGAGAGTCTTAGATAACTATATATTGTTGATTATTTAAGACATTATATTATACACCATTCAATTGTTTCTAATAATGATCAAAGATTTACATAGAATTTCTTGATAAGCCTTTAATATTATCACGATAAAGATCATCATTTTATCACTTCATATCATCCTTAGTCTGATGGCCAGTCCAATAGGGCTATTAAATCATTATAATAGAAGACAAATCCTTGGTTACTATACGTTCAAGGTATATAAGATTAGTATTTATCTTTGGCTTAGATTTCATTTGATAATATCTTACATTAAATTAATTAAATTTTATAATATGAAACATTATATGGTATGAAATTTCATAATAAACCTTTTGTGATTATTGTGGTGAAACTATTTTTTTAGGCCCAGAAATTGTGAAGGAGACAATGTCAAAGGTAATGACTATTGAGACGCATATTTAAGCTGCTCAGACCAAGAGAAGAAAAATAGTGCTAACGAATGTTATGATTTTAAATTTGTTGTGGGAGGTCATGTTTTTCAGAATTTATCTCCATGTAAGGGGGTTTAATTATTTAGAATGAAAGGAAAATTGAGTGGTAGGTGCATATCTGAAAATTTGAAATTCTAAATCAAATTACAATTTTGACATACCAATTGGAAATACGACAAATACTATATAAATTAAATGATGTTTTCTATATCTTTTTAATGAGTAATTTGAGTCTATATCCATGAAATGATCTCATGTATTAGGAAAAGTAATTGTAACAATAGTAATAAATCTGAAAAGATACTATCTATATTCAGTACATTTGAGAAAAAGTGATATGGATTTAGAAGACTCAAATGGTAAAGGTATTTTGGAAAAATAATAAGATAGTAGGGTAGATTTGGGAACCAAAAGATATTTTGATAAAGAAATATAATATATTTCATGATATAATATTCATTAAATTTTTCGGATGATTTTTTTGAATGAGGGAAGAATGAAACACCATATCTTTAACTATCGTAATGATTTATTTCTATAGAAACAATTCCATAATAAATATAGTTTATTCATAAATATGATTAAAACTAATATTATTAATTTTTTAAAATTAATTATCTGAAATTAATTCAAAAATTTTAAATGAGTGTATCAAATTTATCATAAGGTTAAATGTTGATATATTTATGAAATAATTTATTTTTAATGAATAGTAAAAAATAACGATTTTAAAAACAATTCCATTTGGATTAATTATTTTTACAACTCCCACAATATTTAATTTTTTTCTTAAAGATAAAAATGGTTCACTTTATTTATAATTATTTATTTAATTATAGAAATTTTTATGATTTTGATATAAGTTAAATGTTTTTGTCGAAAAATACAGTTTTTCAAAAAACTATTTTTCATTAGATTATATTCATTAATATGGAATTTATTTTCTACCATATCCAAGGAATTTAATAATTAAAAATTTATTTCATATTTAGAATCAGGAGGATCAACTTTTTTTAATGGGTATCTTTTATTTGTGGTCGTCATAAATAGTTACCATGGTAAAAATATGTCACTTTAATATGGGTAAAATGGGTAAAATAGGGTGGAAAAAATAATATAAAGTCAATAAATCAACAACTAATAATTCATTTCTTCCATTTTTAGGTTATATTCATCCATATACAAACCATATTTTGAGATATAGAATTTCGGTTCCATTTTCCAAGAATAATGACATTTATAAAATATAATGTAATGAAAATTAAAAAATGTTTCTCTCCTTAAACAAATGACCCTAATACTTTTACATATAAATAAAAAGAGATTAAGATAGGATTTTAATATTTTTAAAAAATATTAAATATTATTTATCATAGTAATTTAATTTTAATATTTAGTTATGAAATAGTTACCTTAAAAACATAAAAAATGATGACATAGTACATATGGAAGTAGTAGAAAAAGCATGTAAATAATTTTAATAAATAATAAGATAATAACATATGAGTAATTTATAGTAAACTATAAAAATTATAGATGGATATATCATATTAGGGAACTATTATTGTTTTAGATTAAAATTTCACTTATATATTGATGAATTTAGATACAAATTTAATTTGTACAATAAAAATGAAATTATTGAAATCATAAGGAAAAGTATTTGTATACATTATTTAAAACCCCTAAAAATATTTAAATAGGCCATGATGGATAAAAACATACATTAAGATTATATCCTTAATAAAATTAATACCTTTTGTGTTAAATTATTTCCCTATTTTTTTGAAAAACACTTTTTTTAGTTAAGGTCAAAAGTGACTACTTAGGGGTTAATATAAAAATATAAGGGTTAAAATAAACTAAATGATTGAATAAAACTAAATGTATATTTTTATATCAAAATATACCTTATACAATTATAATTTGATAATTTTTGGATAATTTGTTTGGTAAATTGGAATTAATAATATTTTAATACTTTTAAAAATTACAGGCACACCACTCACCTCAATTATGAAAGGAAACCATCTCCCCTAGTCTATTCAAATATATAATGAAATATAGTTTAACCAATCCCTATAAAAATTCAACACCAACATCTATATCGACATTTTTGGGGTGTTTCTACACTAAAAAGAACAACTGTAGGGTCCTTAAGAACAGATTAAAAGGATATTTTTCAATGAGAATGTAATCATATTTACAAGTCATAAAAATTTAAATATTCCCTTGAATGAAATAAATATTTTTTATAAACACAAAAATAACCAATAAAATAATGAAAATATATAGAGGTGTTGTAATTTTTATCTTATTGTAATTTTACATCTCCCTTCCCTCCTATAAAATCAAAAAACATTGCTATTGTGTTAATACAGCTTACCGTCTCCACGTAGTAGTGTAACTCATTTTTCATCACCACATTACACATATGGTTTTAATGATGAAGCTAATGTATATATATATTTCTAATTATTTAATATTAAATTTTAAATAATAATATCATAAATACCTTCTTATCTTCAAATACATTAGTTAATGATAATATAATTTCTGTGTATCTATAGATATACCCCTCTAGGAGCTGTTGTAATTGTATTTTCATATCCAATTTACAATGTTGGTAAGAAGGATTGATTTTTGGGTTCATAATGTAATATACGAAGACATAAGAGTGGGGGTGAATTTGCTTCCATTGAAGAAATGATATTATGAATATTTCCCTTTTGATATTAATTCAACCATCTCCTTATCTCTTAATAATGAGACTGTACTGGAAAATTATTAAAAAATTGTTCTCAATTATGAATAGTGGTTTAGAGAACATGAATCCCCTACTACACTCAACCAATTATCTTTTGGCGAGTTTATTGATTTTCAATAGTAGGTACTCATATATAAATACATCAACAACTGAGTGTAGGCTATTATGACCATTACGAAAAAGATTTTACAAGTCCTTATAGTTTTTTATTGGGAATTGAAATATCCATAACATAGTATATGAATAATACACTTCGACACAAATGAGTAAAAAAAGTAAAGACATCAACAGAAAAAATATTATGATGAGGATGTTTGATAATAATTTAGATCTATATTAATGTAACAACTGATAATAATAAAATAATATCAATAAATCACAATAGAATTTGAATATTATTCAATATAGAATATTATTTCTTTAAATAGTATTATAGAAAAACTAGGTATTTTAAAAAACGTATATTTCGTCAAAGTGTTACTCTAATATGTTATTTTTTGAACTACATAAAATGATTAACAATGAAATATAGTTGAACATATAGTTGGGTCGATTAATCAAATAAGAGTACTAAATTATATGTTTCCAAAGTGTATTTGTACAAATTATGACACATTATTACTATTTAACTCATAAATATATCCTTAAATGTTGAAAATTGTGTTATTTATCATGATTCACAAATATTATTAGTTTAAAAAGATCCTGAAATATCACAGGATAAATCATTAGTATTTCAATTTATAAAATAAATTGAATTTCGTACGTCCCTAATATGATAGAATTTTTGTTTCTATTTATTATGATCATTTGAATCATTAAATAAATGGATTCTAAGAGTTATTTAATTTTGATGCGAACATTATAGAATATACTGAAATAATACTGAATTCAAAGCTCTAAAACAAAAATAGTAACAAATTTAGATTCCATACATAGAAATCACCATTAAAATTATAATTGAAAAATTATTATTGATTACAAAAGTAGAGAAGAGGAAGCATATAATTTTTCATTAAATGTTCGGTTGATTCCAAATTTAAGTATAATGCTCAATATGTTAGTTCCTAACATTGGATATAAAAACCATACATTTCTCTTGAAACATTGGGTATAAATTTTGTTTCTATAAATATTATTAACATATCTATAATACATACACTTTTAGAAATAAAATAATATCCCACTGGATTAATGTCCCAAAAATTCTTCTAGAAGAACATATTTATTATCATGATTACTATAATGAAACTAACGTAAATTAAATTCATTATCCAGAAAAATATTGGTGTCTTTTAGTATCAAAATGAAAATGAAATTAATGAAATAATTGTATCGATTCATACCCAAAAATCTCCCCCTTTTTCATGAATACAAAAAACATAAAACCAATATGAACATAAAATAAATAAAAAATCATATCATAAAATATGAGAATAAATAATTATCCTTAATAATTATCCGTCATAGTGAAAAATAATTTAATAATGAAATTTTTTATATTGGTTTTAAATTTTTAGCATATTTATTACCTTTCATTTCTCATTTTTAGTAATGAAAATATTTTTATTTTTACATCTATCCACATAACGTTTTACACATTAATTTAATCTCATTTTTAAATTAAAAATAAACTAATAGAAATATTAATGAAATGTTTATGTAGGGAAAATATATGAAAAACTAATTCTATAAATATGGGAAATAGTATAAGTAATTTAAATACGTAGAATTTTTTTTAAAAAAATGACATTGTTTTTTGAATAGGATACAATGGAAGAAAAGAATCATGACTATTGGAATTGATAAACGGTTCATATTATCTCACTAAACATTGAACACATTTACTTTTAGCTACTAAAACTCTAAATATCATTTATATTATCCTATTAATATCTATATATATTTGATCCATTAACGAAAATTAGAACTATTTAAATAAAAACTCTTTTAGCTTATTATTATCTAACTTAGTCACCAATTTATGTTAGATTTTCCCATTTTAAATTATCATCTCCACTTTTAATGCATCAAATTGGTCTATAGAAAAATATATTTATTGAAAATATTTATTGATCATTTTCTGATTAAAAAAAACATATTTTGGTAAAGAATAGTTTTCAATCACTATATAATATTTTGTTGACCTTTTTCGATCTTCATGATGCTTTACTACTTATTTCTTCAAATGATTAAACATGAAAAAATCAATCTATATAGAATACCAGATTTATCTATTTGAGATTATTGGAGTCTTGGTTCATAATATATAAGGATTGGAGTACATTTTCTTGAAAATTTTTCAATAGGATCTGTATCAAAGGAAACTAACACTTCTCCAAACATATCAATCCAAGTATCTAAACAAAATTACATTTCTAAAAAAATTCATCAAACTCAGTTTCTGAAAAATGATTAAAATCATACCCATATTTAGGACATATCATTTTGAATATAATTTATCTAATAACAATTTATTATGTATCTTTATGCCACTCAGACCAGAATCATCATAAGTATTTCATTTATAATTTCAATGATATAATAAAAAAACTATGAGACAGTTCTATAAGGATGAATGTTTCATTCAAATGGGTTTCAGTTGATGTTTCAAATTATGGATACAAATTAAATTACAATCATTTAAAATTTTTTAGTTTGAAAGAATGTTTTTTCTAATAAATCAATCTCAAATTTCTATTATTAATAACTTGAATAATATTTCCATGAAAAATACATTCTGCAAAAAAAGGAAATAGAATATTTTTTAGAATGAAAATATTTATTAAATTAAATTTTCATTATTTGTGTGATAAAAAAATTTAAACATTCTTGGAATAAATTATAAGTTCACTTAGAAAACATTTCCAAAAAAAATATATAAAACTTTTTATGAAAATAACAATATTCTATAATATTAACACATATTAGAATACTTTTTCAATTTTGACAAATATATTAATATAAATTTAAATAACATTTAAAGGGTATGGAAGATCTAATCGTAATTATTCTAAAAATTGATTTATATTATAATAATAGAGTGATAAAATATTTAACATTATAATAGAAAGATAAAAAATATAGAGGAAAAAATAACTAAAAATAAAATATTAATCTCAACTTGAATAAAATACTTAATTAATTTAAAATTAATATTAAAATAGAAATGAGATATTTCCTAAATTGAGGTTGATGGATCTAATAAAGTTTCTATTTAATATATTATTAAAAAGAATTATATAAAATTTAATTTATTATCAAGAATCCATATAATAATATAACAATAAATTCAAGTGCTACACACCTGAAAATATAATATATAAGTGTCTTTCAGAATCCATTTGATTTTTAGTATAGTAGAGTTTTCCATAAATTACTTAGGTAACCAAATTTTTTTCATAGACCAAAGATTCATTAATTATGGATATATAATATTTTAGATAATTAACAGTTTAGGTTCTAAAAAATCAATGATTTTGAAAATAGATGTCATTAATATATTGTCTATTTATTCCATATTGAAAAAATTTAATAGTTTATATGATCTTTCTATTTAAAACATGAACAAAATAATTTATATATAATTTATTTTCTCCATTACTTATAATCCAATTATTAAGTTTGTCACATTTATTTTAACCATTACATTTATACAAATAGTTTTCCACATTAATAAAAATGATTGGAGGATTTTTTAAAAATCATTACATTCCTCTAATCATTAATATTATATTCAAAAAAATACAAGAATACTTGTAATAATTAGTTTTTATATCTATAATATATTTTAATAAACTTCCTTTATACATATAAATAACATCATAAGATTTTAAATGTTTTCTATGACTTTTTTTAAAAATTTAAATATTAATAAATTTATAAAAAATAAATAATTTTATACATCAAAATAAATATTTTACAAATTAGATATTTTATTGTATAAAAGGTGTACCTCATCGTCATGATCCATAAGGCGTAGATCTATAATTTCAATTTCATTCATATCTAAAATGTTTTTAGTGTTTTTATTAATTAAATCAAAAGTAGCACTCCAGTTATCAATCATGACTTTCATACCTTTTCCATTATAACAATCTTCTCATTGATTTTTAATCGCAAGACAATTATACTTTGTGTAATCTTTATCCTTTTATTCATATAATATATCTTGTTTCTCAATTTTATTTCTCTTATTGGAAATCTCTATAAATATTTGTGAATTAACGGATAAATATTTACAATAATCTAGATAAATTGAATAAAAGAATTATTCTATAGTGTTTTTAGGTGCACATGATGTTCAAATTTGGGTTCCACATACCAATTCCCAGATGCAGTTGGTTATGTGGCCTTAGTAAAGCCTCTCATATGACATATATTGTCAAATAGTAAGGAGGGTCAAATATTTAAAATGGTTATACATTACCCTCATTATCCAATCAGAATAAATGAAAATAAATGAATTATAACCAAATGATAAAACTATAAATAACAAGTATAATAATACTAGTATCACGAGTTTTCAAAAACAACAATTAAATATCAAAACTAATGCAATAGATATTATAGGCAATTTTTTTGTGTCAAGTGTAAATATTGAAAAATAAAAATATGGGTACATACAAAAATTCCATGGAATTCCCATAACTATGTTTTGTTCCATCATCCATGCTCCATCTGTACTCATCCATCTAATAAAGGGATATTTCCAATATCTCGTCCTTTAAATATATAGTCTATTTAGGTAATGTTTTGGAAACCCCAGTAGTTTGTTAGTACAACTTAGTATAAAACCTCCAACAGTGGATAAAAAACATCCAATATGTTATAATGTATGAACTAGTATAAATAATAAAATACATGTGATAAAGTAATCATTTTATAGAGTCAATTATTCTTTATTAACCACATAAATCCCTGGGATCACGATGACTCCAAAACCAAAAATTCTTTTCTTCGATCCACACAGAATTTTGAACTATCCCCAAGGGATATCTCATATCATATAACTCAGAGATTTTCATTTATAATTTCATATCTGCTTAAATATAATGTCTACTTTGAACCATATTCCAATGCCTACATTTTGGGTCTAGAACACCATGGCTAGCACCCTTTGGGTATTGGAAGCATCAGTATGTGTTCCACAACCTGTTTATCAATCAATCGCATATGGTATTTTGAAGCATCGATCCATTTTTCACCCTCATATATCACACATGTTAATTTGGTCTATAACTTCATTTCTAGTAACCTGTGGGTATTTGAAGCATCATTCCATGTTCGAAAACATGTTTACAAAAACTACACATTTTATATAATTCAAATTTATCATGGAAAATCATAATTAACCCTATTATCACTACATCACGTCATGGTATTCCAATTAAAATTATACATGATTTATCACTTTAATTCAAAAGTAATTATTTGAAAAATTCACCATTAAACCATTTAAATATAATTAATTATATAAAACCATAAATATTTTTGGTTAATCCAACCAGAAAATAATACAAATTTTTCAATCAATTTAACACCCCTTTAATCAACCAATACTACAATTCCATTAATTCTACAATTTCAGAACACCATTATCAATTTAATTTCCCAATATATTAATTAATTAATTAAAAAATTAGATAATATAATTCAAGATTCAATTTCAATATATAAAATTTAAATTTCATAATAACATACATGTAATTGAAATCAACACATTAGAAATTATTAAATAACCCACCTAAAAGATGGATGCTGAAGAACATTCACCAAACCTTTAGTCCCCAAATTTAAGGGGAATTTTTAGTTAAAAATGAAGAAGGAGATATAGAACCAAAAGCCAAGATCTAATAACAAAAAGGTAAATATCTCATAAAAACATCATCTAAAACAGTATAAAAATGAAAGAAAACATCAATCTTCATCAAAAAAATGGGATGGAAGAGAGATAGAAAACCATATAGGAATATATTTATTACTATGAGAGGTATATAATATACAATTTGATCTAAAATTCATGTATAACAGAGTTCCAAATTCTATGGAAACTGTTGGGGATCCATCAAAATTAATGGAAAACCTTGAGAGACAGGTATGGTCGAATGAGCGTAAATGTTGGGGGGCTTATGAGTTTTGATTATAATTTTTTGGAAAATAAAACCTGAGAAGGTAGTTTATTGGGTAGGGGAATATTATTTAAAAACCCATGTGCCTCTTCATAGGGGTGCAAGATTTATACCATGTGATAACATGTTATGAAAAATCGTATTCCATCTATTTAAATCCTAGCTCGTTGGATTATCATACTTTCCACGCCAAGGCACAGTTTTTTGGAAAACTGTGCACCAACCCTACAGAAACCAAATACAAAAAAAATCCAAAATTCACCTAAATTAACCCAATAAATTTCACAAGAAATTTATAACCAAAAATGGGGAAAAAGAGTATCTAAATGAGAATGAGATATGTACAAAAGTGGTTGGGGTCTAACAATCTCCCCACCTTGTAACCACTTTTCTTTGAGCTATACTCCCAAGAATCTCTACGATTATATGGTAAAAAGAACATTATACTACACCGCATATCTAATTATTTCTCCCTTAGTTCATCCTAAACATCAACATGTTTCCACAATAATCTAACTATCAGTATGACCTTCCCCTCTACACTTTATCACTATGATCTGCAACACATATCATATTATCCCAAAAGGATGCATCAGTCTCATGATCAAATTCATCAACATAAATCTCAAAATAATGGTCAGTGAGATATTTCTGAAGATGTGAAGCATTAAAACCATCGGGCATTGAACTATACCTCTATGAAAGAGCTAATCGATATTCCACCTGCCTTATTCTCTCCATAATCTGAAATGGTCTGATATACATGGGCTCCAACTTGCTTTGTCTCCAAATACTACAGTATCCTAATTTTGGATATAACCAAAAGAATATTTGATCACCCATTGTAAACTATTGGGTTGGTAGATGTGTATCAATATATGAATTCATTTTTCTATATTATGTAGCAATATGTTTTCAAATCTGGTGAACCTTCCCCAACATCTACTTTATGAGACTCAGTCTCAGTAGTTATAAATCATCTAAATCTATCCCTCGTAGGGGTGATCTACATCTCCTACCATGAATAGATTTATATGGTTTCATATGAGTAGTCTCATGATAACTGCTTTTATTGGAAAACTCAACAAGTTTAATGTGCTTCTCATAAAACCCTCAAAATTCAGGAACACATGCTTGTATCACATCTTCTAAAACCAATATTGTATAATTCGACTTCCCATATTTCTATGGTTGAAAATATATTCTTTGGGATACACAAAAACCAAGAAGATTTATAACCCATTCTAGAAGCACGTTGTAAATCTAGAATCATGATCAAAAAATAGACTCAATCCAAACTTGTTTAGTCAAAATATCTTCCAAATGTATGAGTCTCTCAAATGATCCACAAAAAATTTATATCGGATGGGCCAGAAATATTCCACTTCTTCTTATCTTTCCAAAATCACCCAAAGAATTTCATTCATCAACATCATCATTCAATGTACCACCACTAAATCCCTGGTAACATTTTCTCCCAAATATTCTAGAATGGGGAATGAATGTAGTGTACCACTAGGTTTATGATACTCTATCTTCACCTGTTGATAGGTGTAGAATCATGTCTCAAACCCTTCCGTCTATTTTTTCATGTCCAACCACAAATATTTCTAACGTAGGTCATTATACATTTTATTCAAACAAAGAAGCACCACCCACTTTGGGGAATGAAAATAATGTTTCATTTCCTCGCTCATAGAAGTTGGTACAAGAACATGTCCCAAGAAAGAGATGATTGCATCCTCATATAAAGTTCAATAGGAAGGTAACTCCACACCCTTGGATTTCTATAAAGGTTATATATTCTAGACCCTCATAAGTACTTTTACTTTTATAACAGAAAATTGTAGACTCCGCTAAAAGTAATTCTAGATCCATTTGTTCCTGGTTCTCCCAAACCACAACATGCCTCTCATCCAGAAGGGTCACCATCATCCACATAGAGATCGACACTAGAATCACATGAGTATGAGTTTTTATGCTCAAAATATAAGAAACATTAATTCCCTTCCTAGGAATATATGATATCTCTAATTTAGATGAATTTGTATAATCAACCCACCACTGATACTGGAGATTCAAATATATAATCAAAAAGATATTCGTTAAGATACTGTGGTCAATATGAACACTAAAATTTTCACCCAAGAGAAAATGTCTCCAACACATCCAATCATAATCCACTAAAACCAACTCAAGGTGCGGTGTAGGGTAATTTTTTTCATGTTTCCTAATCTATTGTGCCCTGTATATTATAACATGATCCCCCTAAATTAATAATTATCCTTGAATGATCCCATATGTGTCATAATACAATATATAGTCCTTCCCCAGCCTTTTTAGGATCAAGATTCATTTGGAAATCCATGGATTCTTTTACTCCTGGAATGCCTTGTAATAAAATATATACCATTCAAAATAAATCCCTTCTTATTGAATCATGAAGTTAGTTATTCCAAGTAGGAAAATTCTAGGATGAACCTTCAATAGTTGTCCACCTCCCTATAATACTATGGATATCAAAAACATTGATGGGATGCTCCCAACAAATTACTACAAAAACCATATCTGGATTGACTAACACGCATTCCTCTAAGATGGTGTGTCCTATGAAATGAACTAGATCAATATATAATTGGAACTTATATATCTTTAAATATAGCTGATTCACACTCATTGTACTCAGAACGATGTCAATTTGTTGGGAATAATCATCATGGGACTTGGGGTAATATATGATGTCATCCACAAAACAACCAAAAAATGGATCTAGGTGTGGGTAGAATATTTGGTTCATCAAGGCCGTAAACAAAACATGAATGTTCAGGAGCTAGGAAAACATCAAACCAAATTCATAAAGTCCATACATGATTCTGAATGAATACCATGGTATATCAGAAGTCCAAACACTCAGAGGATTTAACCCAAATCTAATGTCAGTCACGGAGAAAACTTAAGATCTTATAAACATTTCAAAGAGAACATCAATATTGAGAAGAGTATATTGGTTATTCCATGTCATCAATTTCAACATCCAGTATTCAGCACATAAATGGAATGTATCATCATTGTTATTTCTAAAAAACTATAGAACCACAAGGCAGTTTAAATAGATGGATAAAACCCTAATCCATAACCACATAAAATTTTGTAATAAGCTCTTGAGGCTCTTTTTGTTCAATTCAATATGGTTTAAGAGAAACTATCTCAATCGCCAACATGATATCAATAATAAATTCCACATCTCTCTCATGTAGAATCCCTGAGAAGTCCTCAAGAAACACATCATGTAACTTTCCCTCTATAGGTGGAAATATATCATATTACACCCCAATAATATATCAATAGACATTCAACCTAGGTGGTGAGATCCCTCAGTTGCTGATAAACTAGACCTGCACATCTTTCCTAGATATAAAACTCTTCATGATGATAAAAATTTTCACCCTTCAAAGACATAATGTTAGTGGTCATGCGATAACAGTCAATGTGGGGTCATTATGCTACTAACCAGTCGATACCCTTTATCATGTCCATTCTCAAAATAAGAATTATATATGGATCCCAGAGAAAACAATACTCTGAAATTCAAGAGAACTCCCCCTATAGAAATTGAAGTCTCATGATTTCACCCCCTTAGGTTCAGCACATTCCTAAGTTGTGTAGATAGAAAATTGTGAGAGGATCTAGTATCCAATATGGTTCTAGAATGTATAGAAGAAAAATGAATAGTACCTCTAACTCTTGTTGATCGAAACTCACAATCCACAAGTGTACAATGAAATGTTTACAGTTATCCAACCCCTCTTCCTTATTATGAAATTTTATTACCTTGTACTACACAACTCTTCTGATACAAGCACTCTTTCTTAGAAGTGAATCGTCTTCTTCCTTTACTGCCATAGCTATAATAACTATAAATTCTAGATCATATGGTGTATTTTACTCCATAACTATACATGGTTATACCTAGATGATATTTCACAACCTAAATAGTGTGGTTTCTTACATAACGATTGTACATGACCCGCCGTGTTTCAAGCTTGGAACTCCACAAGTGGTTGGAGATAATGTCTATGAACAAGTCCCACCCTACCACACTTTTGGAAGACAACTCAAACAAGTTCTTATGTGAATGACCCTTTCCCATGAATTCTCGACATTCTATCTCCCTTATTAATATTTTGGAAAATGATTCATCATACTATTGGAATACATATCACTTAGTCATCCAACAGAAATAACTTGCCTCCACTGGAAGCCTCCTCTAGGTTCCCCTTATATATGATATCATGGTTTGCCACTTATAAAAAATTATTTACCCAAATAATGAGAACTATTGAATTAATATCACATTTATTTCCACAAAAAAAATATTCTCCATGGTTTTCTCATATCCATCCAATACAAGAAAAAAGCATTGTAAACCAATGAAGCGTCTTGCACACCCCGTCACATTCATGCACCCTTGGGACAACCTCATAAACTCCACTCTCCTCTCCTTCCACATTGTATCAGAGTAAAAGTGATCCAATAAAATCAATTTAATGTATTCCATGTATTGATTCTCTAGTTTTCCATCCTGATTCGAGATGTCCCACAAACTCTTCACCTAACTACATAAAATATTATTTCTTAGCATAACTATCGTCTCAGGTGGACTCTATTGGGTTTTAAGGATCATCTGGATAGAGTCAATCCAGAACTAAGATGCCTTAGGTCGACACTATGAGGTAAATGCTTGAGGTTTCTTCAACTATAAATTCAATGTCAATATAGACATATTGTTCAAAAACCTCCCTAGGTCTCATTCTATAAAATGTATCAATAAAGACAAATTATTAGGTAACTGTTATTCGTCTTCCACATTCGGAACTATCAGAGACATATGATCCCACAATGGTAGAAAATTTCTAGCCATTTCCTCCTCTCCTCCTAGAAATAACAATAATTATTGTGGCATAACTCTAGAATTCCAATCACATGACTTAGGACACATTTTACAAGAAAAATATATTTATGTAAGGGGGATTGAAAAAAGGGAATAACTAGTTATCCACCATACCCATCAACGCAATCAAAACTGAGGCTCTATCACTTCCCTTAACCATCCCTTACCTAGGAAATGGATCTCATAGGATAACATTTTCTTTTAAAATTCATGTTTCTCATTAGACCCCCATTTTTTCCATTTCGTATTTTCACATTTTCTATTATTTAAAATTTCAAAGTTTCCAATTTGCCAAAATTTTCAAAATCTATATAAAATAAAATAATTTAATTTAATGTAAAAAACACATTATAAATCCATCTTAACCATGCTTTCCAAAACTGATTCATTCCATAATCAAAATATAGTTCCTAGAATGGTAAATGTGTTCCCAATTCTCCCACCATACTGATCCATGATTCAAATATCATACAATTTCAAAAAAATTAACATCACTACAATTTCTATCACTCTATGTGAAATAACATCAAAATGTAACAAAAAAATTAATAAACAAATGTCACTCTGGGTACTTGGACATTACCCTCATACATGAGTTAACTATTCCCATGCATGGTCTCTTTACCAAGGTCCAAACCAGATTAATATCCTTTATACCATTACAAATACTGTGATAAATGAAAATAAAAGAAAACCCCCTTTGATATCACTATGTAACATCCCAACTAGTGTTCCACAAACCGGTTCCTTGATACTATTGGTTAATTGAACTCGATATTGCCTCTTTGTACACCAGAGGCTACCAACTAGAAGAGAGGTTCAAATATATAACATGGTAAGACTATAACCTCTCTATAAAAGAAACACAACAGGGGAAATAAATAATCAATAACCAATTGAGAATAACTATTACCATCAACTAGAATAATACATTTATCAAATAACGATCAAAATAGGAATACAATATATAATCTATTGAAATAGATATACAATTCCAAATATCTGCGTCTTGTTTTAATATGAAAAACACAAAATAAGGAATCATTTACCACTCCCAATAAGGTTCTGACACCAAGTCTGGTTTCATCATCCATTCTCTGTGCAGCCATAGACATCTAACATTGGTTACATTCTCTTATACTGTAATGTAATCATGATGTCTATTTGGATACCGACTAGGTAGCCCAAGTAGGTTGTGTGTACAACCCATTAGGCCCTCACGAATTGTGTATAAAACAATATAAATACTATAAAAAATTGTATGTAGTTAAATAAATAATAAAAAAACATGATAATGTAGATTTTAGCATAGTCAATTATTCTCTATTTAACCACATAAATCCTTATGTTCATAATGACACCAAAACCAGTAGTACCTACCTTAGCCTGTGGTGAAGTCTAAACTATCCCCAAGTGACGTCACATGTCACAAAACTCAGGGTTTTTCATTTATCATTTCATTTCTTCTTTAATATAATTGATACATTGATCTATAGTCCAATGAAACCATTTTTTGGCCAAGAATGCCTACACTAGTACCATAGTGGTATTTAAATAATTAGTATGTGTTGCATAATTCATTTATTAGTCAATCACATAATGGAATTTGAAGTATCAGTTTATGTCCCACACTCCAATATCACTTGCTTGAATTTAGTTCTACAACATCCTATCTAACACATTGTGGGTATTTGAAGCATTAGTTTGTGTTTCACAACCCATTTTCCATATACTCATCCTCTTCAAAAAATAAAATTTATCAAGATTAATCATCATTAAACCTCTTATCAAAATTTATTATCATGTTATACCATTTTAATTTATACAAGGATCATAACATTAATTCACATGGAAAAGTATGATCAATTCACCATTAAACCATTTATCAATAATTAGTTTTAGTAATCATTAGAACATTAAGTCTAATCCCACAATCACATAATTTCCGTTATTCGATCAATTAAATGTCCCATTTTTTAATCAATTATAAAATTCTATAAGTTGACCAATATCAAAACCCAATTGACCGATTAATTACACCATCTATTAATTAATTAAATAACAAATTAATTATTCTTATTCAAGATGTAATTTTTAGGCATGAAATACCAATTTAGAAATTACATAAATTTAATTGAAATCAATAATTTGAGAATGGATCCATATACCATCCACTGAAAGGTCAACGATGAGAATTCTACATACCTGAAATCCACAAATTGAAGTAGAACATTTAATTGTACAACTCAGAATCTGATCTATAAAAAGAACATAGATCCAAAATAAAAAAGATTAACTTCATTAAAAACATAGATCAAAAACAATACCAAGGAGGAATAAATAATTCTGATTCAACCGGAATGACGCTTGTGTGGGATAGTAAACAATAGGGGAAGATATTTCTTACTATTAGAGGTGAAGATTCATCTATATAGTCATAGATTCGTTAAGAATAGTGTTAATAAGGCCTTTAAATTTTCATAGGAGCCTCCAAAATCCTGAAAAAAATATTTAGGATCATGTAGGGTTGAATAAGTGTGAATGTTTTGAGGTTAAATAATATTAACATAAAGTCACCAAATAATAATATCGCCACACATGGTTTCCTTAGGGGGGGCACAGTTTACCAAACCATGTGCCATAATCGGGTGCCTCTTCATTGCGGTACACTATTTCTACTAATAGGGTGTATATTGTGAATAACCATGTTCATACTATGTAAATAACCTCTGTTTTGATTTTCTTCATTTTTTTGTATTGGTTCATGGTTTTGGTAAAGCATGTTCTATCCGTGACTCCCCAAATACCCTATAAAAACAACAAAATTTCACCCATACACTCCAATGTCATGCCTCATCCAATGTATAAAAAAACTATAGAAAATATTACCAGAAAAAGATCATGATACATCTCTAGAAAATTTCTTAAATATTATTGTTTAGTATCTTCCTTCTCGATAGAAATATAATTTTCAACTTCCTCTTCCATCTCAGCTATATACATCAACAAGGAACCATCGGGTTTTTCATTATCAATTATTCAACTGGTGTGGGTTGATGAATAGTAACATATTTTTCATTCCACATAATGGTTAAGACTATGAGTACCTTTAAATATTTATCTATTTAATTAATTGGATCTCTCATGGTATAAATATCCTGGAAAACTTAAGTTAGTATTTTATTAATCTAATTGTTACTTATTCATGCATCCTAAGTATATCATTTTTTAATTTTTTTATGTTTTAAATTATTTCTATAACATTATTAGTTCCTTAATTGGTAATACAAAGTTTCTTTCACATATCATATATGGTAGCACACTATGTGAATTGATTATTTTCATCATTTCCTAATCGATAAACAATGGCATTCATTTATCTCGAATAAAGAAAATATTCATTCTCTTGATCATCATTCAATTTGTCTAGTTCATCTATTGGAATTTCATATGGCCTTAATACCCTTACATTAACTATTATTCCCTCGGTTTTCATTTAAGTTATGATCTATTTTTTCTAGTATCGATAATTATGATGATTAGAATATGGTGAATGGGTCATCAAAAAATATTTTTATTGACCAGCCATTTCGGATTTTTCATTATCTAGATCATTAAATCTATCATTTTATAATAAATTGAAATTTTATCACTTGAATATAACTCATGATTCAATTTTTTGGGAGCATATAAAAATAATAGAATATTCAATTATTTCTTAAACGTTATAATATATCAATTTGTGACCAACCACTGATACCAATTACTCGATGATAATGGAAAAAATGAATACACAATAGAGGGTGAATTATGTTCCATTAAAAATATTATAGAAAAAATTATTACTTTTTTAGATTAAATTAATTTATTTATTCTCTATTAATGAATAGTAATATTATGAATAAATTAACAATACATAATAACAAGAAAATGTATATTGGTTTATTCACATGAAACATATTGGAAAATCCACTAATTCCACTTCAATGAGATTGGTGAGTTTAACTAGTAAGTCCTCTTATCTAGATACCACTATAATTGAGTGGAGGGAGAATACACCATTAAAAATTTAATTTCGTAGTTTATATGTGTTGGTTTATGGGGAAACCAATTATCCAAATCATATTTTTAGAGGATAACACTCCACCGTGAATGAGTTAATGAATTCGACACTTCAATAGAAAATAGATTGAGAAGGAGAGGTTGATTACTTGTTTATCTCAACGTTGTATAAGAAAATAACATTTTAAATGGATATTTAATAGTGATCTATAAATATTAAATATTCTACAACATTAAAGATGAATTCTTTAAAAGGTATTAGAGAAAAAACTTGGTAGATGATAAAATTTTCATGTCACTAAATTGCAGTTTGTTATGTACTTTGTCAAACTACAATGAAATATTAACAAAAATATATAGAATTAGTAATAGTTTATTCGAACAAATACCTAATAATCTATAGATGAATGCCTCTAAAATGTTGCTATAGAATGGTCGACATAATATTATTCCCTAACTAACATATATATTTCTTTTGATGATTAAAATATCAGTATTAATCTAGTGAGTAGAATCCATTTCAGGTAAAATAGCTTGAGAAATGGGGCATGAAAATCTTTGAGTATATGAATTTAAAACATTAAAATAATTTTATAAAATTCATTAAAAATTAGAATAATTTCATCGGATAAATACGAGCCTTTTAATAGATCACTAAAACTTTATAAATAATTTTTTAATTATGGTGAGACAATTACAGAAAATCTAGATATATTCCATTATTCAAAACGTCACAATTAACCAAGTCAAATATAGGGTTTCTCTATGAGATGTTAAACATCCAAATTTTGGAGGGAAATTTATAGTTGATTAAAAATTTTGTATTATTAAGAATTTTTTTATCATAAAAACATATGGTGGATTCAAAAATTATGTTTCCTGGTCTATATGTTTAATATAAAGGTTAGTTACAAAAACAATAAATTCCACACAAAACGAAGGGTTTTGACAGTGTTTCTAGAAAGCATATAAGAATAACCAAGTTTCATATTCATTAACAAATAAAATAATATCTAATGGGTTTAATGAATGATTAATGATTCAAAAAAATGTATTCTAATAATTATTATCCAATAATTCAATTAATGTAAGTTGATTTCCTATATATATTTGTGTGATTGTCCCAAATAAAATAGAAATTAACGAAGCTATTAGATTAAAAAATTCCAAACAAAATTTAATTAAAATAGATGATATATATAATTTAATAATGATTCAAGAAATATGATTTATTATTTACCTTTATTTAGATGATCCCATGAAAAATGAAAACATCATTCATGCATTCATACTACCTACAATAACAAGGAGTGGTGCAATTATTTTTTCAATCTCATACTTTCAAGGATGATTAAAAATATATATATTTTTAATATTAATATTTAATTTATATCATGATAAAAAACCTAGAGATCATAAAACCATTATCATGTTGTAGATACCAAAACTACCAAACAAAAAAAAACAAAAAATAAACAATTAACACTAATAAATGATTATTTTAATAAAACATTTTTTATAGATTTTCATTAAATTATTATAAGGGGATTATGTACTATATTAAAAGTACTCATCTATTTATTTCATTGAATTATAATAAATTGAAATTTATTATAATGCATGTTAAAATTATACAATGTATTTCATACCCGAGGTATTGGTTTATTATCCAATGACATCATTTTTTAGGATTTTTATGTTTATGTATACACCAGGGGAATTATATGACATTTCTATCTAAATCTAAATATATCTTCATCTATTATTTATATATCATTATAATAAAAATTTTCCATGAAATTTCCACTCATTATGTACCCTTGGTAAAGAAAATAATATTTTATGGAAAATCGAATATGTTTTTCTACTTAGTCAGGAAACATTTTTTTTCAATACCCCCAATTTTATCAAAATATTTTTAAAAGAATTTTCAATACTCTACAATGATTTAATAATTAAAATTTTATATATTTTTATCATTTCAAAAAAATATTCATTGAATATTATATCAATTTTCCTTGTGAGGTTTGTTTTGACTCATTTAACAAATGTGTGAAAGGTATGATTTCATTTAACTTATATGGAATGATTGAAATTTAATTCCATCATAAAAATCCATTTATGTAATGATTCAATTACATGATTCCATGGTTCCATTAATTTAAAAAATTTGAAAATATTGTTGAATTTTATTATATTGAATAAGGTATTTCCATATGAAATGTGGATTTTACATAGTAAATATTCTTGGGATATTTTTAAATTATATTAATATATGTCAACATATTTTTTGAGTATTATGCTTTACTAGGGATGTAATCTTTTGTCACTATTTTTGATATTAGTTCCTATGGATTATGATAATGAATATTTAATGGGAAAATTATAAACAGTTAATATTCCTGATGTTCATTATGAATGTCTACATTTATTATGTTTCACCCCGTTCATATGATAAATTCATTGGACATAGTAATTGAATGACATGGCCTCCTATAGCCCCTTGATGCATCGATTAGCCTAATTATATAAACTATTCTGTGTATTTTTTGTATGCAATACCTTTTTTAAAATATTTTCTTCTAATAATCACATGATGATAATATTATTATGTTGGGAATTATGTATTACATTATTATGAATTGTTATTATTATCCATGTTATTATTTTTTGACTTATTTTGTCAATGGATTATGTCCCATTATTTATGGTATAAATTAAATGGGATATTTTATTGTTGTTTATCATAAACATGTTATTCATTTTTTGTTACATTATTATTATTTATATTATACTATATCCCTTACTAAGTATTTGATCTAATTATTTATTTTGTTTTCCTTGGACTATGATACTAAGATGGGATAACTGCACGGAATTAGGGAATTATAAGAAGAAATGATTTTTTCATAATAATGAAGATATTATATTTCTTCTTTTCAAATGTAATTTGAGAATTTTGTATGTATATATTCCCTTAATACTATTAAACTGTAGGTTCCATTTGGATGTGACCCATTGAAAATTTCCCAATGTAGTAAAATAACCACCTCCTTTGAGCTACTTGAGTTAGGGTCTTACAAATATTTACAAAGTAATATTTTCTGATTTGATTTAAAAATATAATTAGTTAATTTTTATAAAAAAATCCAATTACTTTCATTATAATTGATTTTATGCTTATTTTTTGTACTAATGTGTTTTTATAAATACAAATTCATTTTTTTGAGAAACACTTTCCCATCTAATTTTTTGGGATTATTTTATTATTAATTTTACCAGTTATAGGTATTTAATTTGAAAACCTAGATTTTATATTAATAATCTAAATATTTTAATATGGATAATCATTAAACTTTTTTAATCATAATTAATAGTATCCTGGATAAAAATGAAGTCAAATTAGTAAGATGATTTTTTTAAAATAAAGCTTAATGTAATGAAATAAGGATTAAAAATCATCCATATACTTTAATTTAAGCTATTTGAAGAGTTTAAATCTAAAAATACCTTAAAATATTCAAATATATTTCATTTTAGTAAAATTAATATTTGATTAATACATTAATATTATTTTATGTAAAGAATAATTCTAAAATGTCACATTATTTTAATATACCTAATATGTTTTCAATAGGATAAAAAAATTCACGAGGTAATATAAATGTCTATTAGTAATATGAATATTTTTTTATGATATTTTTCTTTTCAAAGAATTTATTTATGAAATAATTACCTGAAATGCTTACACAAAACTGACATAGTGGTTCCACAGTGAGTCAATTTTTCAATTAAATGATTTTTTAAAACATTATACATAATAGTTTTTTTGTGATAATTTTTGTGTTACAAGATTTATTTAGAGATATATATTTATTTAGGGGTGTTTTAATGCTTTATATTATAACTAAATTACTATTTATTTATTTTTAATTTCATATTTCATATATATTTCTGAAAATTACTATAATTATATTTTATGTTAAATAACTTTTTGTTAAGTGAACATAAATTATTAAAAATATTATGTTATTTCAATTGAATGTTATAAGGTTTATAATATCATCCATATTACACTTATTTTTCATTTTCATTTTATTATTAATTTCTTTTCCCTTAAATATTATAAATCATTGATAAAGTGGTAATCAACAAATGGGTTAACAAGTTCTTAAAACAAAGATATAAGTGCTAAAAGTTCATATAAATATTTCTAAATAGCATCAATTAGTTTGTTTTCAATAAACCTCATATAATCTATAAATATATATATTCTATTGCAATTAATCATCAAAAATAATTTATATTAAATAAACAATTAATGTAAACCTAAGAGCACCCCTCATCTAACCAATACAAATCACCAACCCTCATTTATTAATAACTTTTTCAGGAGCCACTTATCTTGACCACAAGTTAAAAGAAAGCATATTAATTTCCTTCATAATATTATTAAAGATTTTATCAATTTAGAATACCATCATTATGATTCTTACTGAGATATCCAACTGAGGTAATCATCTCCACCAAACAATTTCAGTTTACTTATTCTTAGAAATCCTTCAATAATTTTATAAGAACAGAAATATAATAAAATTAGTACGTCATCCATTATGATTTGTTTTATGTTAATGAAATGACATTATACATTTAATTCTTGATCAAATGATAAATGAATCCATTTTCTGTGTGTTTATAAAGACTCTCTCTTTTTTAATTGATGTATTTTGTTTCACATAACCACCTTTAATGGATGTTTATTATGTTTTATTTAATGTACATATTATTTTTATGAAACTAGTATGACTAAAAAAAATTAATCATTTTTCTTCACAACATTCCAAACATTAAAAATAGAATCACCACATGTGTGTACATTTAGATTACCCTCTCTATAAAATGGTGTGATTCATTTTTAATAAAATACCTCTCATGGATGGTCATGGTGTTGAGTTAATAATATTATATCATTTTAATAACATGATAATTATTATTTTTAGTTAATAATTTATTTTATGCCTTCATTTTACATCCAAAAATAATTAAAAACATCTCTATTGTGTACATTCAGACTACAGGCTCGTGAAAAGATGTTTTTTTAAATTAATTATTTTCATGTATGGATTAAAAAATGTATTTTGTTTAAATAAATGATAAATAATTCATTAATATTAATCTAAACATGATGGAATAATGAAATATTTGAATATGATAGACATTCCAAATAAATTTCAAAATTATGAACCAAAAAACCTCAAAACGATTAATAAGACATAATTGATTATATAATTAAATATGTCATTGAAGTAGAGAAATGAAATGTTCTATTGGAATTGAATAAATGGTTCAAAGGTTTTTAAATGCATAAATAATCAACAGATTGTCATTATACATGATAAAATTACAAGCATATCATATTGGGACTCATGGTATGGGTTTTAATTACACAATGTTGATTAATTAGGTTATAATTATACTTTAGTGAATATATTATAAAATTATTTGTTGTGAAAATAGTTAAAATTATATTATTTTTTATTTCAACTAATGTTATGATGGATTCGTATTATAAAACATAAAATTATCACTTATTAACTCTCACGTGAGTAATATAATCCATGTAATGATTGATTACCTTTATATTGGTTCATCGAGGCATGTTTTTTAATATGAAAATACCAAATGTATTATGTTTTGTATTCTACTGATTGAGATATTATATCAAGAATGACTCTTGAGTAATAATATTTTACATTTCCTAAATTGTTTTTCTTTCTTGAGATATTGATTCAAAAGATATAAAAGATTCAATGGGTTCTTATTTTCTCAATATAAATTATACAAGAAATGATTGATATTGTAAAGAATATTTTTATTTTATATATTGTGTTTAATAATCGATGAATATATTTTCACAGACTCATTCGGGTAGGTTTTAGGTTATATATAGTCTTCTTATTTTCCTTAATCTGCTGTGTTTTTAATCAAGAATAACTTGAGTTCAAGTATTTCTAATCTCAAATATTTTTTTTAAGACATGTGTTTATGGATATACCTATATATTTTTTAAAATATTTAACGTATCATAACATATAATATCCTGGCACAATTTGTACGAATGTTATTTTATATTCCTTCTTATGTTCATTATTTAAGGGTTTTTGGCATTTAAATGGTTTTAAATGGGTTTGAATAAATGTTTTCTTTAAATTTTTTATGATATTTATTAAAATATTCTTGAATTTTATTTACATTATTTCAGTATTTTTATTTAATATCATATATTATTTCCTGATGTAATTTTCGATGATCATTGACATTATTATAAAAGGATTAAAATGAAAATTTTATGAGTTTTTTCATATGTGACTCATTTGACTATCATCATAAATGTTTGAATCAAATGGTTATTTATTACATTTATAGCATAAATGGATTTTCCATCACCATGAAATTTATTTCATTGATGATTTTATTATATGTTTACATTTTTATTAAAAAAATATTACTACTATTATTGAAGATTTTATAAAATATAAAAAATGATATATTCCCTATTTTCAGATAAACGTATTAAGTGTAGATAACTATTGAAATAATAATATGACACCATTCACTACCTTTATCTAAATGGTTTATAATTTTCATTTAATTTGATTTTAAGGAATCCTATTTCTTTTTCCTGAGTAAATTAGGCTACAAAAATGTTGATGAAATGGAATAATCCCTTTGATTTGTTTCATGACAAGGTAATTTGAAGGCATTTTTGAAAGTGATATTAGGGAGTGGACCCAAATCATTGTGGTAATTTTTATAGTATATGATGGGAGGTTTTATTATATCCCTCTTATTCACTAGGTAAATCGATATATTTCACTCGGTGCTTGTTTTTTCTAAGAGATAATAAAGTTACGTTACTGTTAACAGTTTAATGATTATGCAAATTTATGTTATTCTAATAGAATATAGATTCTACTAGTTAATGGGAACCCTTATGATATCTGAGAATTATCTGGTTAGGTGACTCCATTATAAATTATTGCTGTTTCACGACACCAATATAGATTTTTAATGCTTGTTTCAAGTTCTAATTGATCCTTTTTATGAAGGGTTGTTTTCAAATAGATAAAAATTATTGAATTCTATGAATACTATATTATGATAAATATTTATAAAATGCCTCATCATTTATGAGTTTGGTTTTGAGGTTTATGAATTCTTTTAGGTTGTTATTATGAACATTTATTATGTCACCACAAAATTACACTCAACATATTCTCACTAAAGACGTCTAATTAGTAATAGTAACATTTACCATCAGTGAGTGATTTATATCACTAATATTATGTATTAAAAGTAAAAAAGTTATAAAGATGTTGAAGAAAAATTTATGAAATAATTAATATTGGTATATTGGAAAAATGATCTCATGATGTCATGGGTGTTGTTTTACAATTGGGTTTCCTAATTCGTTAAAATTATAAACCTAGAAATGTATTGATATATAAGTGATTCCATATTTATACTTTGTATTTCATGCTTTGGATTGCTAAATTTGGTCATGTTAATATGTATATATTCTAAAAATGTAATGACTATGTTTTTAGCACCAGGTCTGATAGGGAAGGTTCGAGGATACTATAAAAGTGGCAAAAAATTAAACCATCAACGACATCTGGATGTTTGTTTTTTGTCACTCGCTAATGTTAATCACATTGCGATTTTTTTATTTTTAATATAAAAAACATGAAATCATGGAAATATATTTTTAAAATAAAATCAAACCAATTAATGTATTACAAAAAGATTAAGTGTGAATGGTTTTGAAGCCGAATGGTGAATGATGGAGTTTTTATTGTATTCATTATTTTTTTATTAATATATAAGACCATAAAATACCATTTTTTGAATAATATTTGTATAATTATGTTTTTACGTAAAATGCCTTGGAAACCATCTTAATCCATTAATCCCACATTCTGTATAGTTCCAAACGGAATGAAAAACGTAAACTATGGGCATGCCATAACCTCAATCCCTGGCATCCAAAAAATTTTATTCATCACTAGACTTTGGTATTCATAGTATACATTTGGGTGGAATCCTAAATACATGGAGAAATAATACGGTGGATTTAGAGATAATGATGAGAGAGTTTAATGGAAATTCATGACCATGATACCCATACTTAATACTATTATTACATTACCATAAATGAACATAATACTATAAATAAAAAATAATGGGGACATGGGATACTCAATACCTCGCACATATATTAATAAATGGGTTATTATTCCATAAATATATATAAAAATTGAATTAGAGAGATTGAATACCATGAATATATAATGAATAAAAAGCTATCCATTTAAACAAAAATTAGAGAAATAAAAAAATATAACATACAGTACTCATAGTGAGTGGGAACCACATTAATACCAGCTTGGACAACACATGACAGACATAATAGAGGGTTTGAGGGATTTCACTTTTATTTATGGTATAAATTATTGGACAATGTTAGGTGTCATTGTCACTCCACATGTGAGATTTTTGTTCTTCCATTGATTTTATAGATTTTTCTCCAATATTCCTAAAATATTTTAATGATCAAGAACATTCCTTACTGGTTGGATTCATTTAACATAATTATTTACAATGGATTTTATTAAATTTTAATGATAAAAAAATTCATGTTTTCTTTTTCAATCGGTCACTCTCGTATTATCACCACAAATTTTATTCACTTCATTAATGGCCATGGATCATCCCCATGATTAATATATTTATGATTCAACTAGAATAATTATTTCATGTTAATAGGTTCTGTGGTTATTTACGTGACAATAGATATTATTAGCTATGATACATATACCCTCATCCAAAAAGTTAGTTACTGGATTTAACTTGTGTGTTTTTTTATAAAGGGGTAGAATTAAATCAAATAAGGTATTTAGAGTGGACAGATAAGAGAATTTCTGGTGAAGTATAAGAAATTTTGTAGTTTAGAACCAAAATAATTTTTCTTACCAATAGAGGTATCGTGGAGAATTTAAAGGCACATAAATCCTAATGGTATTCAATAAATACTATTGTGGGTATCTTTCTATATTTTCAAAATTAGGTTTTGTTTTCAAATTTAATTATAAATACTCAATTTTATTCTACTATGTCCCCAATTTCATATATCCTATTACCAAAAACCAAACCCTCACATTTTTTTGTTCTTCATCACCTCAATTTCCTTCAATTGTGATCTAAAAAACTAAGATGCTCCATGGACCTGCGATGTTGAATAAGATTCTTTATTTTCAAAATAAGGAATGGTATCTTTTATTATTTAGTTTTTAATTATTTTACCTTTCATTAATTGAATCCCAATTTATGTTTCTGAAATCAATTAGATGAATTGTTTTTAATTTCTTTAAGAGACATAGTGGATGATTGAAATGACATCATTGAGGTGGTGGTGTGTCTTCTTCTTTTAGACCATAAAGATTCGTTTTTTATTATAAAAGGTAGGTCGAAAAATTATTATTTTTATACTAATAATTAATTTTGATATAAATGGTTTGGATCAAAGCGAATTAAATTTAAATGAGATGTTCAAAACAACAAAATCCTATTATAAATTATTTTCTGATGTTGTTGTTTTGATCATATTGATCTCAATTTTTCTTATTAACAATATTGTATATTTTATAAGTGATTGTTGACCTTATTTTTATTTTAACAGAATTAAATATTTCTTATTGTTTTTTTTGTGAAATATATATATGATTCATTTTAAATTAAGGGATACTATTATATACAAATAGTAGTTTTAAAAAATCATCATTTACAAATTTACGAGTAGGTTGATCGAATTTCTGATGACCTGATCATTTATTTAATTATTTCATGGGTTTTAATGTATTTTGGAATATTCTGTATATTTTTCATCAATGTGAGATGTTATATATTTTTTTATGGAAAATTTTAAGGTATTGGATGATATTCGAATTTGTTAACTTTTTATTGATTTTTTGATATTCCTAACTGGATTATTTATAATATTTATCCAACATGGTTGACATGATTAAATTTCCACTAGATGTGATGAATATTATACCCCAACATAGTTATTTTAATAATCACATATCATGAGATACGTCTCAACATGGTTATGATAGGTGTCTATCCTAGAAATATAGATTGTTTGTTATTATAAGTGATGTCTAGATTAAATAATCTTGACTGAGTATGTTTTTCATTATGTTTATTCTTCTTATGAATTAATATTTTTTTTGGATAATATTTACTTATAAAATCTATGTTTGGTTGGGGTGGAGATTTAGTAATTAATTTTTTTTGCTCACACCACACATTTTTCACTCCTGGGACACATGTATACCTACTTATTCGTAATCTATGTAATGGAAAATAATTAAGGAACAAATGATATCCCAAATTAGATTTTATTGTTTGATTGGAGTCTTTTGGTTCCTTTGGATAGTGGTAAAAATTGTGGATATAAGGCTATCCTAATAGGATCACATTGGAATTTCCACTTTTAAGACATCCTATTTTTAGGTCATACGGATTAATTTGTGGTGTTTTTTCCATAAAAGTTTTTTATCATAGAATTCAAAAATATTTGTTCAATTTTAATGGGGTTTTGAACATAATTACATAGAAATTAATTTATATATATATATATAATCATTTGAATCATTTGGTTTATGTATCATTAAAATAGGTAATATTGATTGCAATTATCCTGAATTTGTTCTATGTGCCTAATGCTTCCATGGGTTATGCTAAATTTCTAGATAAAATATATTGTTTTTATCTAGTTGATTTAATTATGTAGTATTATCTCCCCTATGATTTTCAATCATCCCTCTATGTTTTTAGAAGATATTAGTGATTATGAGATGCCCTAGAAGAGATTTTGTGACATGGATTGATGTTGTTTTGGATATAAAGTCATATGTATTTAAAAATAGTTTTTGATAAAAAATAGTGTCTCTTAGTTGTGGGAGTTAAGATTTTTCAAAATATAGAACTATTAATAATCAAAAAGTAAACCTGACATATTTATTGAGAAAACATATTTTATGGATGAATGAGTTTCTCAGTGATGTCTAGGATCACTTTTCCAATTCCCCAGAATTTTTTATATATCATTGATTATCAAGTATAATATTGGGCATCGATTGGTTTGAACAAGTAGGTTATATGAAATACTATATAAAATGACATTCATTATATTAATCAATATTTTTGTAACTACTTGAAAATTTATATTATTCCAAGCATAAAAATAAGATTTTTTTCATATATATATATATATAATATCTAGGATAATATGGACTGATAAATTATTCCCTAGTTTTATAACCCGACTAAATAATTTTGATAGTTATTTCATTTTATGAAATATTTACGACATATATTTAAATGTTTTGATGTGATCTTTTAATCATTTGAAATTATTTTATGAAGGTTTTCAATATGCATATTTGAAAACTAAATATATATATATATATATATATAAGTATGGGATTTTAAAATCATATTAGACCTAACCGTAGTAGTACAACAACAATAATATGTTTCCTTATTTGGAAAGAAGATCATAATTTCATTTGGTATATTATTTACTTTTATGGTGAAAAAAAACATCCTTCCATATAGGAAATATAATATAACCGTGTTCTATAATTATAACATTTAGATGAACCTTATTTATTAGTTGGAATTGTTTAGATTCCCCAATATAATGGTCAGGAATCTCCATTAATGGAGTCAATGACATAAACTATTATGAGATATTTTCCATTCCTCTACACACAAACATTTTTACGAATTTTATCTCTTTATGAAGTCATGGATTATATTATCCACCACCATCAAATATTTATCATTGCAGAGTGACATTGGGACCACTAGGTCATGTTGTTGAAATTCATTCTAGATGTGGAATCCTTCCATAGTAAGATTTTATTATACTACTTATGAAATACTATGGAGGTACTTAGAATAATTTTCGAGATCCCTTCGTCATGTAGTTTTACCTAAAAAATTAATTTTTTTGAAATATAATGTGTTTTTTACATGATGAGTATTTTCATGTATATCATGGAATATTAAATTAAATTAACTAACATAATTCACTTCACTCGATTTCTATGAAAATATTTTATAAAAAAGGAAATGCAATTTCAAATGGTCATGAAAGATCCACTATGGTCTCAAGTTATGCTCTTGAATATACCTACCTTCTTGATGTCGCAATGAAATACATTATCATAGTGATGGATTATAATGGAGGTTTAGGAGCTTATATAATATTACATAGAAAATTCAGTATAACAATTCTTGTAATGGTTGAAAGTGATTATTGTTGGATATTCCCAGAGGTGGAACTGAGGTTAGTGGTGTGGCTCAATTTGATATCCAACAAAGGGACTCCCACCTAGTGTCATTAGTCAGTGAGGATATATTGACTAAAAATTTTCCCTAAAGGATAATAAATTCCACTAATGTGGTGAATGAAATCATATTTGGAGGGTTTTCCTATAGATTGTATTAGTGATCATTTGAAAGAAACCTTTAACAACAGAGGCCTCTCAGGAATAGATCGTTTCCTAGTTTCATATTTTTTGTTCACCACTATATGGGGGAGATGATTACTTTTTATATTGGAGTATCCACAGTTTCTTGTCCATTGTGTATTATTCTAACTTGAATTTTCAACCCTAGTTCTAGTATTAATGATTATGTGAGCTGGATTCCATGGAGAATTATATTATATATGTTGGAGACGTGCCTTAATATATTAGAGGCATTGTTATTATATCTTATATATTATGTTCCAATTTATTAGATATATATTATTAATATTTAGTTATTTCAATGAAATTGGTATCTCTTCGTGAACATGAAGTAGTAATGTTACATTCATATATGTGTCTTAATTACCCCTGGGTATAAAGATATAAAAGAAAAGGATGTGTCGACCTTCTGACTTTTATTATGAAATAAAACCAACTCTTGTATCCTAGATACGGTGCATATTTTTTTATAATGATACGTAATAAAAAGATCAATTTTCACATGATCGATCCATTTTGTAGTATCAAGAGAGAAATTAAAAAAAATAAACATTAAAACAATCGAATAAATTCATTTAAAATATATGCTTCTTTATCATCCTTTTTCTTACACTGAACTCATCATGGTTTCCAAGGGTAAATGGAAAACAATATAAAGTGGCTGGCTTCGACACCTAGTAATAGGGTAGAATCGAAAAAAATATATTATAAAAAACATAATAGGGTTAATAATTAAACCATGTTATTCAATGAAAAAATAAATGATAGCATAAATAATACCTTTCTATTATAAAAATGAATTAATGTTTGGAAAATATGAACAAAACACTTGGTTATTGTACATTACAAATCCATAAAAATTAATCATATTTTCAAGGCCTTATGAATTTAAATATTGTGAAAATGATATCATAACTCCAATTGACTTATCATTGTTATTTCATGAGATGTTTTAATAAAGTAAGGATCAATAAATTTTTTTGCCCCACCTGTTACATAAAATTCCCATCCAATCCACCACATACATAATAAATTCAGGGAATAATGTTCCTTGAATGTAGTATATAGAATGATTTATCATTAAATATTATCATTCCATCTATAAAAACAGGTTATAAGTGATTAAAATATTATCCCTAATCAAAAACCAATAAAAATAACTTGGATAAATACCATAAAAATATATAATGGGTGACTATGGATTTCACAATGTTCAAATAAACACCCTCAAAAAGTGAAGGATTATAGTTTTTAGTCATTGGATTTTCTAAAACAAAAAAGATGATAAAGGTGTCAATGTATATAGGTATATGGATTTTAAAATGTTCGATTGCGAAGAATTTATATATAAATCAATTATAATGGTTTGTTTAAAAATTATGTCATCCCAGAATATCCTCTGGGTCTGTCAACCATGTGTCAAAAATGAATCTTTATCATGAACCATGTGATGGTTGAGTTAGTAAACAATCCACCTTTTTCGGTTTTTTTATATCCTGGTACATATGTTCTAGATCCAATTCAACTTGTAGTATATTTAAAGTCTTTTAATATCTAGGAAAACCGCAGAGACTTGTCCTTACCAAATGATGTATTGGTTTTTGGTTATGAGAAATTTTATGAATTATATAATCTTATGAAGGTAGTATAAATGGATGTAACTTTCCATATCCATGAAAACATATTAAGGGAATTAAAATAATTATTTGTAATATATTTTCATTTAAAATGAAATGTAACTAATAAATATCAGGAAAGTAATAAAAAAGAAAGGGTTGGGTACAGTTATATTTTCATGGAAACTACATCATAAAAGGATAAAATGAAAGTGAATAATTAAAATACCATTTACAAAATATTACATGGAATATAAGAAAAATTATTAAAAATTATAGAATTATATGATAAAATAATTAATTTTATTGAAAACCAATGTGGAGAATTGGAGAAAACATATCCAAGAAAGGATGATTATTAATGTTTTAGAGGGTATCCCTGAAAACACCTTGAATACCTTAGAGGGATTTATAAAGGTATTAGGAGTGAAACCACATGCTCAATGGATTTTTAGTGGAGAGTTACAGAGGAATTTGTGGGTATTTATACTTGAAGAGTTGTGGTTTTATGGGATAAAACAAAGATTCATTAATTATTAAGGCCACTACTTTTGCGTGGACATAAATAGAAAACAATTGGTTTAAAATTAATGTTTTAAGGGATGGATAAGGTAATTAAATTCCCCAAACACTCAATTTATGTTGTTGTTTTTATGTAATTGATTATTTTACCATATAACATTATCCTTCTACATTATTTATCATTTTCCTTTCTAGCACACTTTTTACACAAATAACATATTTCATTGAAAAAAATTTCATGTTACCCCTATAACCTAATTTAAACCATCAAGGTCCAAATATGAAATCCATTTTAGTTTATTAAATTTATAAAAGTGATAAAATATTGTTCAAAAATCACACATATATAATGTGAAAAACAATTATTTTTCTTACATAATAGATAAATCATTGGTTCCAAAATGTAACATCCCCCAATTTGACACTCTCTCACATGATCAGAACCGGTTGGTTATGAGGCCTGAAAAGGGGATCCTCATCCACTAGATGCTACTGACCTGCAGCAAGTGTGTGATAATTATAATGGGGAGACTATACCCCTCTGTATGAAGTGTCAGAATAGAATAAATATTTAATAAATGAACTAAAATAATCAGAGTAAAGAAAATTTGGGAAAACACAATAAAAATCAACAGGATAATCTAATAAATATACAAGGAACAATGTAATGACATGATGAAATGAAACAAAATTATAATCTATAAAAATCCATGAATAGACTAAAATATGAAAATTAAAGACTTAAATTCTTGGGTCCTAAACCCCATGTCGGTCCAATCTCCAATCTATATCCCAACAGAAAACAAGAAATCAATGTCATGTTCATTTTCCCTTATCCAATCCTACATCCACAAACATTTCATAGGTGCAAAATAGAGGACCAAATATGGTGCGAGTATAACTCAACAGGTTGATGCCACCATGTCTAAAAAAACTAGATTTATAGGATGTGTAAGATATAAAGAAATAAACATGTGTATTAATTAATTAAAAAATTAATAACATACAACATAACCTATTTTGGTAATGTAATGAAATATCTCTGATCATATCTTATAACCATTCGAACAACAAAAATATAACCAAGGATAAATTGTGGCATCCCAATAACATGTTTTATAATTTTAAATAAAATTATTATCAATAAAATTTATGAAAATTATGTATTATACTTAATGTTTTTAAGTTTAAAATTGATTTTAAATTAATATTATAAAATAATATACTATTTTATAGTATTATTTTTTTGTAAATTAATATCATAATATGTATCTAATTATTGTTATAAAAATACTTATAATATAATTTGAAAAAAAAAATCATTTTAATTATAATATTTAACATAAAAATTTGTAAATGAATAAAAACAATATATATTAACTCTTATAATTATTTTGTTTAATAGTAAATTATGTTAAGTATATGTTCACCATTAATATTTTAATATACTATTATAATTATTTAATATCAAATAATGAATAATGTAATTATATGAATAATTTTTTCTTTAAATTTTCAAGAAATACTATATACATTTATATATATGTGTGTGTGTATGTGAAAATATAATAAATTATGATTAAATTATTAATAGTTTTATAAAATATGATTTATGATAAATTAATTTAAATTAACATATTATAATTATGAAAGTTCTATCTGTAATTATTTGTATTAAAAAAATACAGATCATTTTAAGCTCCAAATCCAAAATTGTGTGTTCAAACACTACTAATTAATAAATCCAAAATTGAAATTTGAAAATAAATTTAATATCATCGTTACCTTATTTATAGGAATGAAGGAGCTTGCTTAGATTTAACATTAAAAAAATAATAATTTTCATAAACATGTATCCTTACAAAAAAACATAAAATGAAATATTCAATTTTATTTCTTTACTTGAATTATATAAAATTAGAAGATCTTATCTTGTTGAGGTTTCAAACTCTCAAATGACTAAAAACAAGGATTTCTCCTCTCAAAATCATATTGATATACTATTTCACTTTTTTTAGACAATGAAGAAAAAATTGTTTGTAAAAACATAATTCGAAGACTTTAGTATATTCTCAATGATTTGAAAAAGTGACATTCTCAGGCTTGTAGAGCAAGCAATGACAAATTTAATTTAACATTACAACCACATAGACATCCAATGAAAAACTAGTATATATACAATGATAGAAATTATTTTAAAAGTACAATGATTAATAATTGTCTACTAATAAGATAAAATATATGTATATTCTATTAGAAGTGAAATGTTAAAAAACCAATTCAATTACATTCTATTTATAATCCACAAAAAAAAAATAGAAAATTATAATTGTACCATTTTTAAATCAGGTCAATAGCTGAATAAGAATGATTGCAGTTTACAAAAAACAAACATAAAAACATGCACATATAGGTGGTTGTAATTTCCATGATTATTTACATCGTGATTTTCATACTTATATTTATATATATAAGGGCCTATATATGTTTTTAATAATTAAACTTTTATATTTTTAATTCCTTATAAAATAGATATATGAATGTAAATTCTATGTTTATGCTTGATATATTATCATGTAATATTTTTTTAGACTATGAATACTTGCTTAAAAATCATGAGAATATTTGTATGGGTGTGTTATATATATGTATATATGGGATAAATATTTAGTGTGATGTATAAAATATTATTATCATGTTCCTAAAATAGTGAAAATATAAAAATAATCACTCCATCCTATTATATTAAGGATGTCTCATTTTCATATATCTATGGCCAGGCGTTATGAATAATATCGACATTCCATACATTCTTAAAAAATTCCTAATTTTAAATTAAATTTTATTGTGTACTTATGAAATTATCAATTACACGGATTTATCCATGATTTAAAAAGATTATTTTTTAATTTTATGAGCAATAAATACTATTTTATTATTGTTATTTTATATTAATAACAATATTTTGTTGCTATTATTTTTATTTTAATGTTTTGTAAAACCATGTTTCTATTTTATACTCATAATTAATTTAGAAAATATTTTTTTAATATAAATTTTAAATATTTATTTTTAAACAATAAAATTTTTCTCATTATATAAATGTATTTTGTGAATGAATGTTGTAATACATAGACAATTCATAGAAGGGCATATGCCATGATTTTTGGTTTTAACAAAACTCACAAGTGATATCCAATGAATGTTATATATTTACATATTTACAAAATTATGTATAAATATATGCAAGTATGTGTATTTTAACGCATTGACTTTCTCTTCAAAATAAAAAACTCCAGTGAAAGTATATATATGAAAATAAAGCTTGAAATATTTTTATAAAATCTTGCTCTTGAATGATGTAAATATGGTTGTGAATTGGGGAGTGATCTCATCCATCATCAAGTGGGTAATCCCAATACATCCTTCAGTGTTTCAAGTGGAATCAATGTTTTGTTGTCAAAAGAATACATATTGATATCATAAAAAACATAGGAATATGTTTGAATCAATTTTCGAACATAAGTATTGTAAAAAATATTATAATATTTTTAAGGAGTATTAAATTTAAAATATTTTTTTCAAATAATTTTTCTAAATGTATTTTCAAATTTATTTATAAAAAAATATTTTAAATGTATTTACCAATGATTTTTTTTAAACCTTTTGACTGGTAAAAAGGTATTCTCACCCAAGGGTTTTAATTTATCATTATAGGTTTAATTGATTTATCTAAAGTTATTCTATTTTATTGCGATGATAGTACACCCAATATCATTTTTTTGTTTTGTTTGTGTAGAGATATATTAAAAATGAATGTTTTTTCTAATTTTATTGAACCTAGATCATAAAATGTGCTATAATATGTAAAGTGTTGTGTATTATTTTAGTTTCATTATATATATATATATAATAAAAAATACTTTATGCACTAAATCTAGAAATGTGGGTTGGGGGCATAATAAAATTATCCTTCTTCAGTTCCGTGTAAGAATATATCTAAACATGTATTATGATCATGCCAACAACAACCTTATAACCAATGTAAAATAACCTACATTGTCACAATTAGGAAATATATCCGAGAAAGTATTACAACCATCCAAACTAGAAGATCATAATGGTGGTATAGTCACAACAGTCTCGGTCAAAGACCTATAAGCATTACAACATGGGACTGAACATATCCTGATCTCTATAAGCATTAAATCCCGAAACTGGTTCGAGCCTATTCAATATCAGCATTAAAACATTGAATTGTGCATGTTCTAATGGTGATATCAATATATAAGCATTGCATCATGGAAGAAAAATTATGTCCAGTAACATGGATATTAAAATATCACATCACCATTCTAAATGTTTAATTATGATCATTATTATTCTTCATTCATATTCGACATTCAATTCAATTCACAATTTATGAAAAAATATATCAATAATAAATAACCCACAATTTCGGGATTCTATATTTAAAAATCCCTCATGGTCACATTTCATGATTAACATACTTTAATCCAGTTTCCAATTAAAATCCATTTGAAACTAATAGAATTTAAAGAAAACTGACTTCTAATTATTTACTCAATTTGGGTGCTTGTAATGATAGTGCAATTACAATTTTTCATAATTATGAAAATAACTAATCCAATAGATTATGAGTTAGAACCCATCCCTTTAACGGATGATCAAACATGCTTCCTATGGCCAATTCCATTTTTGATGAAGGTTTAGAAGATTTCAAAGAGGTTCCAAGATCAAATCTTGTGAAGATGAAAACCCACAATGCTATCGGAAAAAGGATTTAATCATAACCATTTGAAAACCAATGGGAGGAAAATAGAATCCCAACCAACGGAACATACCTTTGATTTAAGAAAAAAATGGATTGTTTGGAAAGGATTTTGGATCTCCAAATTATTTTAGAGAATTCCCTAGGGTTGATAGTAGAGGAGTTGTAGTGAAATATAATAAATTTTAGCCGCATATCATGTTTTAAAAATGCATGTCATGAATTTACACATTATGTAATATAGTCACATGTCTTGTAAATTTTGTTAATGGTAATAGACAAAAAACTATTAACTAATTATTTATTTGATTAAAACCCTAAAAATTTTGCATAATGTGTAATCCCCTTACACAATGTTTATATGTCATATTTTTTGTTTTCATCCCATTTTACATTTATCTCACCAAACATATTTTAAGGATTCTAAATTTTTTAATAACCCGTATTAATACATTATCCCATTTATAAATAGAATCAATTAATTAAATTTAGCATTCATCATTAATTTTGATTATTTTCTATGATAAAGACTCCTTATCTATGAAAAAGAGTCATCTACCAAGGATAAAATGAAAAACTCGAAGAGAGACGTAAATGGGAAGTGGTGGGGTCTAACAACCTCACAACCATATACAATCTTATCCTTGAGATTCTCCCTGAATCACTATGATGACTCAGAAAACAATCCTTACCACTTTGTTTTCATATCAAACTCCCTCTCCGAGGTCTCCTCATGATCTTACCCATGTTGCCACTACACTCGATCCAAGAGTATAGTCTGACCATGATTATATTTCTCACTATGACCCAAAACTCATATTGGATTCTCCTCAAATGAATAATAATAACATAGCTTGATGTCTACTTATTTTGTCACATGGGAGGGGTTTGAATGATATCTTTGTAGTTCTGACATGTGGCACAGTTCATGCATGTCACTATAGTGCTATGGAAAGGCTAAATGGTATGCAACTAGACTGATCATTGCCACTATATCAAACAGCCAAAATATCCTAGGTACTAACTTTTATTCTTTAATAATACATCATTTCCCCAATATAGGTGACACACAATGGAAAACATGATGATGAACCATGAACTCCATAGGTCATCTATGATGGTCCGAATATGATTTCTTCATACTCTGTGCAGTCACCAACAAATGTCTAGTTTACTAAACATGTTCAAATGTATTATACATTAGGCTAGTCCCAACTTGTGTTGAGCTAGCTAACTCAAAACCAAATGAGGAAAAAAGAATTACCTCCCATAAAAATCCTCAAAATTATACATTTTTATTAATCCATGGATGCAATTGTTATATGAAAACTCCAATAGTGTCATATTTTTCTACCATGAACGACCAAATTACCAAACATAAGCTCATAACATATCCCCCAGAACCTGAATAGTCAATTTATATTGACTATTAGTCGTTGGATGATAGTATATACTTAAAAGAACATGAGATCCCATGTCTTTCTGATTACCCATCTAAAAATCTGATTTGGAATGAGGATCTCTTTATAAAATGATACTTCTTAGAACACCATGAAACCAAACCACCTCACACACCAAAACATTTATCCTATCTTCAACTGTGATGGTTTCACTAATAGTAAATAAGTCTAATAACTTAGTCATTCGATCCACAACAACGCATGCATCATCATTATAATGGGTCCTCCTAGGTAATCCCATCATAATATGCATTATGAAATCATCCTAGTTTCACTCTATAAAGGGTAAAGGCTATAAAATCCCAATTGTAGTATATGTCTCAACACTCACCTAATGAAAAGTGATGAATATCTCCATAAATATTTCTATATACAAATTCATTATTTACCACTAATACATTCAATAGATATCTTGATACATCTTTTTTAAACCAGGATGCACCACCCATCTAGAATAATTAAACTCCCTCATCAACTCCTCACTTAAGCTCATAGGAGCCCATAAATGGCCATAGAAAAGAAGTGAATTTCCACTACCCTGAGAATATACTAATGTATTTTCCCTACAGTATAATAGGACCATCAAAAATGATCCCTCAATATTAGAAAACTTCGTATTCTTAATCCAGTCCAAAAGCACATGTGTGATAGATGTTAATGTCAGACCAACTTTTCCCAGAGATTCATGAACATCCAATTACATGTCTAAAAATGGCCATTATCCTCCACTCATGACAACATAAATTCACTGACTCTGTATGTATCTTATGGATCAAATAATCCAAAATGAAGTTTTTCTTTACTGGTATTTAATATAATTTAATGTCAAAATAATACAGATACTTGACCCACCTACTATGCCGATGTATAATGTCTCACTGGGAAAAGATGACCCTGAAGATATTGAGATCCACGTATACCAAAAAACTCTCACACTTGAGATAGTGTCTCTAATATCTCAGGGAATGTACCATTGCTTCTAACTCTAGATCATGAGTAGGGTAATTCCTCTCATGTGGTCCCAGCTACCTAGAGGTATAAGAAATCACATGTTCCTCCGATATTTAAACTACTCTTGGTCCAAATTTGGATGAATCATAGTATACATTATATACATTACCCAACACAAGTAATGTGGGGATATGTGCTACGGATGGCCTGCCTTTCATCTCCAAAAAATCTATTTCAATAAAATCATTCAAAACAAACATGACCCCTTTCGTAGTGTTCCTAAGCATTGGGGTTGCAAATTTGGATAAATCATGAATAAAATATTGGTAATAAGCTACTAAATTGAAAAATATATTATTTTCGAAGAGGTTCTTAGGTCATTAAAAAGGTATAATGGATTTGATTTTTTTTATGTCTACCGACACTCCTTCAATTGAGATTACATGGCCGAGAATCTGTGATTCATTTATCCAGAAACTACATTTAGTAACGTTGGCATAAAGCTGATGCTCTCTCAATGTACTTGGTATGATGTCATGATGTTTGGCACGATCGTCTATTAGTTGGGATTACACTATGATATCATTGAAAAATACCTCCACAAACTGATCCATAAATGGATGAAATATCTTATTTGTTAATTCCATGAATATCATAGGAACATTAATTGATCCAAACTATATCTCAATTAATTTATACAAGCCATACCTTATTGATGAAATCTTATTCTAAATTAAATGTTATAGAAGATATCACCAATACCTAACTGATCGAAAAGATCACCAATGTGGAAAAGAGGATACCTGTTCTTTCCCATCATCAGGTTCAACATCCAATAATCCACATATAAGAGAAATTATCAATTAGTTTTTTTGGAAAAGAGAACCAGTGAACCACAATAAGATGTATTGAACCATAGGAATCATTTATATTCTTGATCATCCAACTTATCTTTGTACTCTTTAATCTATAGTAGAATCATTGTGTAAGGTGGGATGGAAACCATCCCTACTCTTAGAAGAAACTCGGTCTTGAACTTGATCTCTCACTTGGGTGGTAATTCCAATAACTTATAAAGGAAAACATCCTAAAAATGGTCTACCAAATGAGGAAAACAAAATTTATGTATTCAAAAAATATTTAGAGTAATATTGGTGATATAAGTTGTGAGAAAATCCAATATGAACTGAATTAGTCCTATACAACCATCTTGAAGATCCCACTCACCCTCATAAGAATAGATGATTCATTCTAGAGATAAGAAAGTAACTCTCATCCTATACAAGTTTATATGATACTGTAATAGAAATAATCAACACATAAAAATAATCAAGTTGATGTCTGTGATTTCTGCCTCGGACGGTATCCAAAAGAAATGGTTACCACCAATCTATAGAGAAATATCAAACAATTTTCGGTAATCTGATACCACACTCCCCATGGTGTTTCAATGGTCAAAACCCCATCTAATAATTATGAATCGAATCCCAGACCATTTTCAAATAGGGAATATATAAATGAATGTGATTATCTAGTATATAACAACACACAAGATAAGGTAGATGATACAAGAATCCTTCCACAAATAGTAGTTGATCCTACATCCACATTAGCTAGAGTAGTCTACATGAGGTGGAACTAACATGTCCCTCTAACAATAGCTCTAGATGGACTACACAATTTTATTTCATTTTATTGGTACTACTTCTCATTTACATGGGTATAAAATCCCATTATTTTTCTTGAATGACCCATGGAACTATAGATAACTCTACATTGAGGGTTAGCTTAGACCATTCCCGACAACGGTTCTTGTCATAATCCTCAATTCAATGGTTTGTTATGGTAATTCTTCACATAACCTTTGAAGATAGAAAATTATTCCATAGATATGACAGTAGACTATAGGTTATGTACACTTTAAGAACTTCTTACCAAACACTCCACACTAATTTCACATGAACATAACACAATCTTGAGATGTTAGTCCCCTTCCCTGACTACTTGAATACTACATTGTAATGTCCCCCATTCTGGTATTATCTCACGTGGCTAGAAATGGTTTGTTATGTGAGCACAACCATGCCTAGCTATACTCTAGAGGCTTCAGAGTAGTAGTGGGGGTGTTAAAAGTATAGTGGGGATACTAACACCATGGTATCAAGTGTCATAGTAAAATATAATTTTCATAAATAAAGATAAATAATCATAGTAATGAAATTGATGAAGACAACAATAAAATCCAAATGGATAATCCAATAATAATATAAGTAATAATGTATGGGAATTATGGAATGTAACTAAATTACATGACATTATATTATAGGAAAAGTTAATCAGACTCTAATAAAATACTCAATGTCCTTGGTCTCGAACCCCATGTGGGCCCCATAACTAAACTCAGTCCCAACAGAAAAAAATGGAAATCAACATCAAGGTCCTTTTCCCCTATCGAACCCAGCATCAATGAAATCTACTTTTGTTCTAAACTGTGGCATGAATAGTGTCTCACTATAACCTAATTGGTCGACACCACTATGTCTAAGAAAAAATCATATGATATGATGTGTATGAAATAAAGTGATAAATAATGTGTATTAATTAATTAAAAATTATTAAAATACAACGATAAGAATATTTTACTCTTTGTTGAAATATCTCTGAGCTTGTCTTATAACCATACCAACCACAACCATATAACCATTGTAAAATAACCTACTTAGGCTCCATGAAAGAATCACTATGAGAATGTCTTACTACTAAAAAACAAAAGACATATAACTAATGAAAAATAACCTTCTTCATAATAACGATTGAATATATCTAAGCATGTCTTACAACCATTGCAACCATAGGAATATTACTATGGTACTGTCAAAAAAATCCATCTTAAATCCCTATAAGTATTAGAAAATTTTCCAGTCAAATCCCGATATGCATTACATTATGGAACTGGGTACAACCCCCTCTCTATAAGCATAATAGAATGGGGTTTGGATGAGCCCGCTCAATGTCAATATTATTACATATAAATGTACATGTTCCAAGGACAATCCAGATATATTAGCATCAAAACATGGAAAATGAATCCTATTATATAACATGAATATCACTATATCACATAACAATTCTCAATAGTCAATTTTTTTAATTACCATTTTTATTTCATAGTCCACTTGAAATTAAATTCACAATTGAATAACAATTGTATAAATATGTTGTAGCAAAAAATTTCAGAATTCTATTACAAGCAATCAATATAGTTCAAATTTCAAGACAAACATACATTAATCCAATAGCCACTTCATAACCATTTGAAAACTGAGGAATTAATGGAATATTATCACTCAATTATTTAATAAATTTGGGTGCACTCAATAATAAAAAAATCACAATATTCTCAATAATAAAAAAATCACAATATTTCATAAGCATGATAATAATCAAACCATAGGGTTATCATTTGGACCCATAGCATTAACCAATGATCTAAAAATGCTTACAATGGCCATTGACCACGAGGAAGAAGTTATCTATTATTGTAAAGAGGTTCCTAGATCAAATATGGTCAATTTCCAACACAAAAAACCAATCGGGCAAAGTATATTACCGCAACAGTTGAAGAACCAAAGGGAGGAAAGAAAAAACCTAACAAATGGAATATACGTGGGATTGAAGACAGAAAAAGAACATCCGAAAGGGTGGTTGGTACTCCAAAATTGCATGGAGAATACCTTAGGTTCCATAGGAGAGGATCTATGGTGAAAAACAATGAATTTTAGCTGCATATCATGTTTTAAAACTATATGTTTGGCATTTATACGGTTTTTAATGAATTCACTCATAGTGTGAATGTTTTTAAAGGTATTTACCAAAAAAAATTCATCCCCTCTAGTTTATTTATTATAAACTCGTGAGGAATTAAATGATTTGAAATCCATTAACATAATGTGTAAATGTTTTTCAATTGTGTATTTAGACAATTTTCTATTTAACTCTCCAAACATCCTTTAATGCTTCTAAACTGATCAAGAACCCATTTTAAAACATAGTCCCATTTAAACCCTGACTCGATTAATTCAAACGAGAATTTTTCCATGAACATGAAGTCATTTTCTGAAAAAAAGGCTCTCTAAATTTGAAGAAGACTTAACCACCGAGGATGAAATGAACAACTCTAACATATACATACCTAAAAAAAGATGGTACCATAAACAAAATGTTAATCATAGAGTTCTAAATGTTACAAAATATTCTAAATGCATAATTCTTATGTAAAATTTTTTTTCAACAAAAATTATTGATAGATATTTGTTCAAGATCATATCATTATATCATAATAAATGTTATGGTATTCCAAAAAAGTGTATTTCTACTTATTAACCCAAAATCCAAATTTTCTGTAATGTTATCTAAAGTTCATCCAATGATAAATTTTATGTAGTGATTATAAAAATAATTATTATTTAATAAAAATATTTCCCTAAATATGGTAACATTATCAATAATATAAAAACCCTTATTTATTGAAAACTATCTGTTTGAATGACTTATTAAATATTCTAAATACTAAAAAAGAACATATGACATGAAAATTTTATATTATAATTTATAATATTTTTTGAAAGATTATTTCCGAAAAATAAATGTCATTGAAAATGTTTAAATTTATCATAAATCATATTTTTAAAATAATATAATTATATTTATAGTATCTAGAAGAGTAAATTTTCATTATATTATAAAATTATTCGTAATTATAGATTTATTAAATTTACAAAATAAATATTGATAATAATAATCGGAAATTATCTTATTGAAAATGGTAATAATGCCTTTGAAAATATATAATTCTAAACAGACACATTACCTTGAAAATATGACATAATTCACACTACATTACTCTATAATTTTAATTGCAATATTCTTACACATACATTAATAATTTTTATCACTTTTCTGTTACCTATATTTATTTTTACAATCATAAATAAAATATTGTTCATCATAAGGGATTTTAGGCCAATGGTGTACCTTTATTAATTGTCATATTCCTTTTTTTTGTATCCCTTAATATTTTTTTGTTATATTAGTAAATATTATCACATGATGTGTAATGAAATTTATTAGTTTTTCTAATGTAATAGTGCATGTAATATTCTATCGGTTGTAATAGTGGGTATTTTATTTTCTATGATCATTCAGTAAATTATTTTTTATCAAAAAATAAATTAATATATTATAGAATATTTAATGAAAAATGTTACTTAATCATTTAAATGTATTGTATCAATTTAATATATCTTATATGGGGATAAGATAAAAAATAGATATATAATAAAAGATAATTAATGAAAATCATGAGTGAATAATAATTTATTATTTTCATTTAATCACACATTAGAGGTCATATAATAGTTCAACCAATGGTTTTTGTTACAATTTTATGGTAATGAAAACATGAATAATACCTTGTTATCCTTTAAATAACAATTACTTAATTTTCACGATGATGTGAAAATAAAACTATTTATAAGAGAAATCTAGTTTTAAAATAATAAAATATTTTTAAAATGTCTAAAATATAATAGAAGAGGTATAAGTATGTGTATAAAAAATGAAAGATGGATGTAGTGAAACATATAGGTTGTATGTATGGGATAACCCCTCATTTCCTATAATTCATTGGTTAGAGTACTGCGAAAATGCTAAATGTGACATAATTCACTCAGCTCATGAGCCATAATTTTTTCTAAAACATTTTTAACAAATAAATTTCCATTTTACTAGAATAGTATATAAAAATAATTTAGGTGATTAATATATTTATAAATATATAGCTTATTAATATAAAGAAATTATTTTATAATTTAAATTTAAATTTTAAAATATATGTTCATAAAAAATTCAGGATATTAAATTATACATTCTAAGTGATATTACATCCCTGTAATTTCACTCATTGATAAAAAATCACTAAATAAAAATGTTCTCTTTATTTTTATGTACAAAAAGTAAACATTATAAGTACATGATAGATGTTAATTCTATGAGGTCATACTAGTTAAACATAACCTAGTTCCCTTAAGAAAAATGATATCTAACTATGTCTTTATACCAAATTATATAAATTTGAATTCTAAAAAATAACCAAATTCTCTATTGATACCATCACCAGCCTCATTGGACTGATAAAGAGGGAAATTACTATTTGGATTTCTGGTGTTGAAATAGTTGTTCCTTCTTGTTAGAACCATTTCTAGAAATTGTTATATACATAATTAGTGTATAATCTAAACTAATATTTGGGTTAAATGTAATCTAGAAAAATTTATAAAATATCATAATGTATTCTAATAGGGTTCATATTTTCTAACTATGTTATTATAACTCATGTTATTAAGGATTTCAATAAACTAGATGTAATACACACTATAATTACCCTACCCCGGTTTCATGGATTCTAAAATTATTTTATTATAGGGATTAAATATACAAAGATCACCATGCACATTGTGGACCAGTTTCATAGTCTCAAGAGACTAGATAAAAAATAAAAACAAAATAAATTTTCTAAATTCAAGAGAAAATATTATCTAATTGATAATTTATTTGTGACACCTAGAAATTTAATTGGGCTTTTTAGGGAAATGGATGATGATATAAAATATTGATCTTAGATGCTTAGTAAGGTGGTATAACCAAATGAAAGATATTATAAAGAAAAAAATTGTCATGAAAAAATAAAAAATGTTTTTCAATAAAAAAAGACTCTTAGAGTATAAATAAATACAAGAAATACATAAACATAAATGTATAACTAGATAAAAATAACTAAACATGTTGTAATGTGATGAAGGAATTGAAAAATTAATGTTATCTTAATAATACTATCATTAAATGGATTGAGTTATCCAATCCTATCACCTAATCTAGCTCACAAAAGTTCCTCAAGAATGCCTCTGCATATACCAGTGGCTTCCAATAAGAGATGAAGACTTATTGAATATAGTGAAAATAATATGATCTAAAATTAGAGTTCAACAATAGCATAAATAAACCAAACACAACAACATTTAAATATTAAATAAATAATATAAACTAATTAATAATGAATGGAATATATTATATATAAACATGTAAAATCTTATAGAGATGAGACACCCTAAATAACCCACTCATAAAATATTCAATAATAAAATAAATTCGCAATGAAATATTAAAATGTTGATCTGAACTACATACCCTATCTCAATTGCTTTTGAATAACTCCATAAGTAACCAAGACTCCATATGATCATCTATTCTCAATCATGAAATACTTGTCCTTGACATGATCCACATAAATGTGATAATCCTAAAGGAACATATATATCATGAACATACGCATGCATCATGTGTATGGGGAGAGAAAATAAACTCAGTAGGCCACTCCTGATGGTGGTCCTCACATATGCTGTTATAACATCTTTTTTCAACAAATGTTACATATGGAAAAACTAAAAACTACTACCAATATAACGATAAGTAAAATTAAAAAATGTAACAAACAAAATTCCAATATAAATAAAAAATATAATCATGGGTTCGTGACATACACCCATGATAAATTTACCCATCTTATTTGCCCAGATAGAGGAATTATGAAATGCGGATTGCATAACCACACATCAAGAATGTATGAATTATTTAGAAGGTTCCCTAGATTACACTATAATGAATATAATTAAATTTAGAAAATAATATCTCATCGGAGGAATCTAAAAAATGATTCACATCTATCGGGTACTATGATTCCAATGGAAAATAACTAAATTGGAGATAAGGACTCACATTCATCCACAGAAGCATGCTACCATTTCCCAGAAGACCTACATAACAAGATATGTGTTTCTAATGATTTATTTAGGGTGAAAATCATTGTGATGTGATAGTATTATTGTTTCTGTGCATTCCCCCTTTCCAAAGGAGGGTGACATCCTTCGTTTATTCATGTTCGTTTTCTGCTTGATCGAAATTGGATGATGTGATGTCAGTCTCTCCATCCATGGATTCCTCATTGGAATCCATTACCTAGCCTAGGTCTCCCTTAATGATTAAGACATTTTTTTGAATCTCATTTCTAGTGCCACATCTTTGTGGACATTGGATAATTACACTGATTCTGTTAGGACATTCCAAGGTGTGATGTCAAGGAAGTAACCTTTGGTTAGGTGAGTAGTCATGTTAGACATCACTGGCATGTCTAGGCACTAAAACGCAGGTACACCTAGATTTATTTTTGGAAGTATTCAGCTCCTCGGGGGTGAGGAAGCTCGAGGAATCCAACATTGGGTGTGGGGAATTGTATGCCAGATACATGTTTGCAAGATTTTCCTCACTATCCCATGTTTAACATGAGGTATGATGCGAGTTTAATGTCTAGACGAGATAGATCATACCGATCAGAATTCAGATGGGAGTGGATCAGATGTGTGCATACCTAGGAGGGAGTACCTGGGAGGCCTACAATGTGGGTGGATCAAGACACCAAATACGGATGGATATGAGGATGATTGGGTCCTGACAATGGGGACATGATGGTTCACTTTTGGCTAGGATTGAACATCATGGAGGAACCTTACATACCCTGTATAGAGGATAGGGATCAAAACCCACATAGTTCTAGAGGTTGAATCATGGGATCAAGGTTTAGACAATGGAAAACAACCCGAAGACATGTCGGGGATTACATTTTCTTAGCGGATTAGGTACTAAAAATGATGAATGCAATGAAGGGGTCTTATGGATGGTTAGGTGCTGAGATGGAAGGCATGATTTCCCTATGATGCTGTGCCCTGGGTGGAATCAGGATGGATGTGGGTGGATTATTGAGGGATGTGATAATTGGGGATCAAACCGACTTGTAGATTATGGTAACTTTGGGCGTGAACCTCATAGAGGATTCCTACTTATCCCTGTGGCAGAAAATCAATGTCCATGTAGTGTAGTGGGGTGATGGGACACCTGAAGAGGTGACTCATGAGAATGCACACATGGATATGACTCAAAGGAAGTAGAATATCATGGTTGGGGTATGACTATCCCTGAACAATAAGTCTAAAGGGAGAGACCTGGCTGAGACCTTAGTGAAGAACTTGAACCTCAGGGAAGCTTCTTATGTATCCCTATAGTAGGGAATAAATGTCCACATAGTTCATGAATTTGAGCATGGAAATGGAGTATAACTACCCATACATTACATACATTGATATTACTTCAAAATTTAATTACATTCAATAAAATATATAATAAATCCATTACATGACCGAATAGGAATATAGTCTTTAAAAACTTGGAAAACATAATCATCTAGTTAATAAAAAATATACATTGTCATCCACTTATTTCTTCATAACCAGACACCTTTCTAACATATGTTACTTAATACCCTTCATCATGACCTGGGGAAATGGAACATATTAAGGGGTCAGAACAAATTACCAGTAAGGGTATACAAGGGAAATATCAATCATATAATAATCATTAGACATAAGAACACAAAAATTTAAAATATTACTCTATATAAGAAATATCTTGATATCATGCCTTGGGTAAAAAGTTAATAAGAATTAATGAACATAATCCCCAAAGTCATAATATAAGACATGATGTTTTAGGGAATACACGTAAGAATATAAAATTATTTCATATTATCCAAGGCTCATAGCCAAGACAATCATAGCTGACACAATACATTGCTAAACCAGGTTTACTTGTCATTCTTCCATGTATTAGTGAACCATATTTACATATCATTCCATTAATGTCTATCTCATGATACCTAAATCATTTCCCAATGCATTAGAGGGATATATATTTCACACCCATCTCACAGTGAAATCATTCTTACATGGGCCACAAAAACATAAATAATTCATCATAGCATAACCCATGAAATAAAATCAGTTTCATAAAAATCATTACATGATTACATAATCCATATAAGATATAAGTATTTAATAAAAATAATCCCATCATAAATATGATTAAATAAATTTAAAAATATAAACATAACCCTATATCATCTTACATGGAAATTATTTTTTATAAAACACTTCAGATTAATTCCTGCAGAAAATATCATTTCTTCCTCAAAAATAACTTCTATTATAAAAATGACATTAAATTTTAAAACAATAATAATTCTTTTGACATTAAACAAGAAATATTATAGACTACGCTTCATGAAAATATGGAATTATGAAGAAATAAAAATCCCTTCATGTTGTATATGATAAAAAAACTTTGTTCTCGTACTCCTGTTGGAAAAGAGAAAAAGTATCCCATATGGAAAAAGAATGAAATATTCCTTCCATACCATTCAATAAAAATTAAAAAATTGGTGAAATTGATAGTAAATGATAGTATAATAATATATATAACATTATATATATATTAAACATGGATGTGGATGATAAATATACCCCCATTAAATACTTATGTATAATGAAGCTCAGAAAATAAAGTGATTGCTAAATTTTTTCTTTACCTTAGGTCTGATATCCTTTATATGTATCTAAACCACTAATATAATGGTTAATGTATGTTATTAAATTAATCCATAAAATATTAATATTTATGATATCATATATGATCTTATTAGATCATTTTTTAATAGTGTTTCAGTATTTCCATTATTTCGGGTGTTAACTACTTCATTTTCCCATTCCTATTTTTCCATGTAATCATGTTTGTTATTATTCGTATGTATTTTCATCATTTAAATAATGAAATTAAGTTCATAATTAATATTTTTAATCATTATATAAATTTTATAATTATTCTTTAACTGTTAACATGAAGAATTAATTTCATTGTGTCGTGGAAACGGTATGTCGTACGTCCACACAAGCGACGATATCATTCATTTTGATGGTTAAATGGTTTTTAATTGGATGGTATATTATTTATAAAGAATAATTATAATGTTATATTAATTATTTAAATCCATTATACCCATCATTATTACCATCCAAATAATTAATTGTTTAATGACATATAACACCACGACGTGGATACGGTAACACATACGTATGCACGCATGGTTATATTGATATTTATAGGATGTATAAAATGATGTATAAGGATTCCCCATAACTATAGTAACATATAATAATTTATAAGATAATTTATTTATTAATTTAGTATATAAAATACATAAGAAGAGGAAGTAGAAGAAGAAAAAAATTGAAAGAGGTGATAAAATAATTACTTCTTTTTAAAGTATCACTTTTTGATTTTCTCAAAAGGCCTCCTTAAGATGGTTTTCATCCCAATGTGCAACCTATATGATGTGTTTAGGGAATTTTGGAGAGTAATTTTGTAAGTTTTATTTGAGAAATAAAGCTTTATATGTGTGATTAAATGAGAATAGAAGGTTCCCTTTTATAAGAGAGGGGAGGGGAACCTTTAGAAATACCAAAACTATTAAATTAATATAAATTGTTTTTTATATTAAAATGCTTCCAAGGTGGATTATATCTAATTTTATATGATTATGGTTAGAAAAAATCTCACCCAATAAAATTTTTACATGTTTTGAATTTATATTAATCCTTATATTTTTATTTTTCCTAAATAATTCTATTTAATTTTATTTGTGGTAATAAATTCTAAACATTTAATCACCATAAATATTTACTTATATGATTAAAATTGACAATAAATGTATATTTAATGAAATTTTAGTCCTTATAATTATCACATTGTAATTTTTAAATATTTTAATAATTTTTAAATATTTTAATAAAATGTTATTTTTATAAAATACCAATAGTATCATTTTTGACACTATTTATTTCATTGATTCTAAATAAAATCCACACAGAATATTACATAGAAAAAAAAATTAATATAATCCAAACATTTCATAATATCATATAAAATACATGAAGAGCCTTATGTAATTAAAATTATATTTTTTAAATATTTTTACGATCATTTATTTGATATTTTTATTAATAAAATAATTTTTGTGTCACTATTTTGTAATCCATATTGGAAATTATTTAATTTCTAAAAATTATAAATATATTCCTATGATGTAGGTAATTATTTTTTCTTTCCAGATAATATCTATAGTCATTACAATCTTCTAGTTATCAATTTATAAAAATTAAAATTCTTTTATGAAAGTATTTTGTAACATTTTTTCACATTCATTAATTTTAATAATATTGATGTCATATTCAAAGGAAAGTGTCAATTTATTGAATCTATTTAAAAAAATATATAATAAGGGTTGAATTTAGTCATACAATAGGATTTTTAATGTTGTTAAGGTAATTCTAAAATATTATTTTTTACCTTTAATTACCTGATTAACCTTTAACCATGGTAATAAAAATATTTACTAACATTACAATTCATAATTACCAAAAAAATTTATCATATTCACATAATTTCTACTTACTGATTCCAAATATGGAGTATATTTTTTAAAATTCAAAAAACATATTTTAATGTAAATAATTTAAAATCAATCCTGTTGTCGAAATAAAATAACGTGTTTTTAAAAGTTAAAACATTTTAAAAGATTGAAATATTTTTACATATAAATTCAATATAAAATCAATGGTAATGAAATAAATTATATTGAATGATAAAAATGTAATATGTTTACACATTAAACCCATTCAATATTATAATTTATCCATATAAATTATTTTGATGAAACAAGTTGTTTTCTTTTCAAATTAGGTGTATTTTTTATATTCATCAAAACAAAAATGTTATAAGAAAAATATCAAAAAAATTTCCAAAGTAAATATTTATTTATTAAAAATAAATTTTTTATTTATTCATATTAAAATTATAAATTTTTCAAAATCATAACTTGAAAGTGATTTTTCCATTCAAAGGTGTTAAATTACCCTTTAAAAATAGGTTTTTATATATCAAATATGGTTTTTTAAAACCATATGACTAAATTATAAATTTTATTAATATATAAAATATTTTATTAAGTATATAACATATATATATCTCATTAATTTAGTTAAAAAAATAATTGACTCAATAATAAAATTTTGTAATTGATTAATATATTTCATAAATAATTGATAGCCAATTAATTCATAATGTATTTTTATAAGTTAGTTATACTCATTCCTTCTAACCTAACTGCTAGGCTATAATAGTAATTTTATGCTAGGTAATCTTCGGGGTCATTTAAACATAAGATTTCATGCAACAAAATAAATTAATGAATAAAAATTTATTCTCAAAAAATATTCCACAAATCATCTCGTTGTTACATTTTATCACCCTTAAACTGAATTTCTCCCTTGAAAATAACAACTTGGAAACAAACAGATGAGGTTTCCTCTCCCTCATCATATCCTCAAGATCTCAAAAAGATTCTTGAAATTGGTGGTTCTTATATAAAACATTAACTAGGCCAGTGGTCCTATTTCGTAAAACATTTTCCCTATGATCCATAAACAATATTGGTTTTTCATCATATGAAATATCATTCTACAACTATACTACTTCTGAATTTAGAACATGTGAGAGTTCAGATGTTTCCTTTCTCAGGAGACAAACATGTAACACATCATGATATTGAGAGAGATTTGGTGGATACGGAAATTGTTAAGCTACCTTCCCAAAACGATCTATAATTTTAAAATTACTAATATTCAAAGGGATCAGCTTCCCCTTTTATCCAAATCTTATTACCCTCTTCTAGAGATATATTCTTAAAAACCCATTGCACTCACATCAAACTCTTGTTTTTTTTCGTTTGAAAACATAACATTTTTTATTTTCTAAGTTTCTCATATGTTTTTTTGAATAGATCTGACTTTTTCTACACTTTTATCATCATGATCAGGTCCTATTTAATTTCTATCTCCAACATCATCCTTAATGATTGTGTTCTATTCTTTTTCCTATAAATGGAATCATAAGGATCCATCTGAATAAAGAGTGAAATCAATTGTTGTAATAAAATTTCATCAAATGTGGGTATTGATCCCAACATCCTTTGAAATAAATAGAGCAATATCTCAACATGTCTTCTAGAGATTGAATTTAACACTCAGAATGACCTTCCATTTGAGGATGATAAGTTGTGCTGAAACTTAACTCTGTATCCATAGCATGCTGAAGACTACACCAGAACAACAAGGTACTCCTATGATCCTAATCAGATATAATGGAAATTGGTACTCCATGAAATATTACAACGCCCTTAACATCTAACATGTAAAGTTTATACAGAGAGAAATCCTCTCTAATAGTAATAAAGTGTGTTGACTTCGTAGGATGGTAAACTATAACACAGATAGCATTATTTCCATTGGATGTTTTGGGATGTATGACGACAATGTTCATAGTGATGTTTTCCCATTTCCACTACGGTATGGGTAATGGTTGTGACATCCCTCGTATACTTCTTTCTCTCAGCCTTAACATAGTGAAAAATAATGCATCAAGACACATATTCAGGAACATATCTTTTCATGCCATCCCACCTGAAATACTCTTCCAGTTCCATGTACATTTTTGTGGTTCTAGGGATAATAGATAATAAATAACTATAATCCTCATCAAATATATCATTCTTCAATTATGGGACGGAAGGAATAAAAACTTTGTTCATAAATTTTGTTATTTCATCACAACCAATGTTTGACTCTGAAACATATCTCACATTATTTTTTATCTCTAAATCGTTCTTCTATGACTCCTTATTCTTAACTAGTATAAGTGTTTTAACATTAATTTGAGAAAGATAATATCCTCCCAATCCTTTAAAATTTCAAGATCCATCCTTTTCAAATCCATAAACATTGGATCATGGGTGATCCACATCATGGATATTCTAGCATGGTCATGTCCAGTCAAATCATTTTCCAACTTGTTCTATTTTCTAGTGATTTAATATATTAGGCTTTCATAATCATTAATCAACTCCAACCATCTTATTCGGATCATATTCATCTCCATTAGTGTGAAAATATACAATAAAATTTTATGATCAGTATTAATATCACACCTTTCTCCATAAATACAATGCCTCCATATCATTAATGAAATGATTACCGCAATAATCTCCAAATCATTGGTTGGGTAATTTTTCTCATGGATTTTCAACTGTTATGAGTCATAAGCTATCACCATATCATTTTTCCTAAGAACACATCCCGACCCCTTTATGGATGGATCACTATAGATCACAAACCATTCTCCACTATAAGTTAATGTTATCATAGGTTCATTGGCTATCCTTGTTTTAATATCTTTGAAATTCTCTTCAAAATGTTATATGTATAAGAAATTAACTCATTTTAAAGTCAACATGGTCAGTGGATTATAAATTCATGAAAAATCATTCAAAAAACATGGATAATATCCTCCTAATCAAAGAAAACATTATATATCATTCACCATTTTTGGTCTGAACCGAAATTTAAAAACATCTATTTTTTATGCATCCATAGATATCGCATCTCTTGAGATCATGTGACCCAAAAATGAATCTATATGAAGCTAAAATTCATAATTAGTGAATTTTTCATAAAGATTCTATTTTCTCAGGGTGTTCAGTACAATTATCATGTGACCTTCATGTTATTCCATACTCTTCTAATAGACAAGAATGTCATCTATAAAGACTATCAAAACTGATCAAGATAGTATATAAAGACTCTATTAATTAGATCCATGAAGCTATCAGGGGAATTTGGTAAGATCAAAAGGAATCACTAAAAATTCATAGTGTACATACCTTTTACAGAATGTTGCATTTTGTATATCCCCTTATTGAATCTTAATTAATGATATCTTGAAAAAAGTTCAATCTTGGAAAATTATTGAGCTCTGCATAGTTGGTCATATTATTCATCAATGGAGGGAAGATGATATTTATTCTTGATATTGACCTTTTTATGTTCTAAATAATCAATGTAGAGTCTCATTGATCCCTTATTATTCTATACAAACATAATATGTGCTCCTCAAGGTGATTCATTATGGCATATGAATCCCTTACCATGATTCTATTTTAGTTTGTTATTTAATTCATGAAACTCAATTGGGGCCATTATTTAAAGTTTTTTTTGAAATAGGCCTAGGCCCCGATATGAGTTTTTTTATAAACTCAACTTCACTATTTGGAGGAAGACCTAGAAATTACTCCAGAAAGACATCATAAACTCCCGTACAATGGGTTTATTCTTAATTTTGATTTTCTCCCCAACCATTTGAGAGAAGTAAACTTCGTTTGTATAAATCAAAACCCATAAGATGGAAGAAATTTCTATTGTATGATTATATTAATCCTTTAATCATTAGATAATCATAGATTGATCTGGAATATGAAATATGACTCCCCTCCCATGGAAATTGATAAGATCTCTACATAAAGAAATATATTACAAGCCATGAATCACATCAAATTACACTTTAGGAAGGATAAAAAGATTTACAAGAATCATTTTCCAAAAAACATCAACTAGAGAAGAATTATAAACTTTTGAAGTGACTTTTCTGCCATTAGGAGTCATCATAGCTAACTCAACGTCTAATTATTGAGGTAATATTGTGATACCCTTAGAAAATTCTTCAAAAATAAAAGAGTGGGTGGATACATAATAAAAAAAATCATTGGCTACATTAGAGTTAATGGAATGTGTACATTTAACCACTTCATTATTATACTCCACGTTTCTGATTGTTATTACATGTGACCTTCCTTTTTCAATGGAATTAAGATATTGTTGAAGCTGATCAACACGAATAACCCTAGGATTAGGGAATTTATTGGAAAAATTCCCCATTTCATTGAACATATATTATTGATGTGTAAGATGTGAATTCTATGTATCATTTTATTTGTTCGTATCATTCGAAATTTTTCCCATCACTTTGATATTCAATTGCCTGGGGAACTTATTTTCCAAACATAAAACATTAACTAGTGTCTTGAATAAAATTTACTCTTTGTTTCCTTCCACACCTTGAGTGTAAGGGAACTCTCAAATTATTTTCTGTGTGGTATATATATTTTCTTTTGAATTACATTTTTCACTTCTTATCAAATCCATAGGACTGATGGGTTAATCCAATATCCATATCAACCTTGAGAGCACAATTAATGATTTCCCTATAGCTATTAAAGACCCTTAGGTCTAATTCCCTTCAGAGACTTGGTTTTATGCCAGTAAAGAATTAATCAATTTTACACAGGTTTGATAAGAATTCTAGAATCATACCTTGAAAGCCTTGCTAAATTATCATTGTAGGTACCAGCAGATTAATAATACTCTTACTTATGTTCAAGTAACTCATTCCCCATCTTTGTTATAATAATACCAGGAATGTACTAATTAAAAAACGAGTTATTAAACTCATCCCAATCCATGGAAACAGTTTCAACTCTTTTCCTAATATTCTTGATAAGATTCTATCATTGATTAGATCACCATCCAAATCATAGACATATATGGTGACATTATCATGTTCAGTACTTGGTAAAACATAAAATATCTTTTCAGTGGTGTTGATCCATTTTTCATCCACTACTAGATTAGAAGACCAGCTGAATGATGGTGGAAACTGCCTCGTAAAGGACTCAACAGAATATTGATCCTTTCTTGTCTACTTTGGAAATCTTGTTTGATTCATATATTGAGAGGGTTTTGTGATAATGGAAACATGATTTTTCATTCTATCTCCCCTAACATTTGGTTTCTATGGGGGGACTCCATTACCCATCATAGTCATCATTAAAGCGGTTCCTTTGGGATCCAACCATTGACTAAAACCAAGTAGCATAGTGTGAGAAACACTAATTATAATGGGAAAACCACATAATCATGCATAATGTTTCATTTGAGGACACATTAGGTTTTATCCTAGGTTATTAATGGTTATTTATAAAACACAAGGATTATATTCTATATTTAGATATATCCATATGGTTTTTACTAAGGATTTCTCATCCAAGTTTCCAAAGGATAAATATTAATTTGCTCTATTACCAACTGTAACGACCCATAAATTACATAAATTAATATTTCATAAAAATATTATTACATTCATTACATCATATAATAAATCCATGAAAGGACCGTATATGTTTAGTTCCTTTAGAAACTAAGAAAATATAAAAAACGATTCAGAAAACATTTACATTATCTTCTACTTTTTTCTTTATAAATAGACTTCATTCTGACATAGCTTTCTTAATAAAAATTTTAATGACCTTGTAAAAAGATACATATGAAGGGGTGAGCTCAAATTCTCAATAATTATTTACAAGGGAAATATCAATCATATAAAAATCAGAAGACATAAGAACATAATAATTTAAAATCATATCCTATATATGAAATATGGTCATATCATGTCATGGGATAAAAGATCATAAGAATTAATGAAAATAGTCATCAACATCATAACATAATACATAATGTTTTTTTTTGGAATACACATAATCATATAAAAACGTTTTTATAATAGCTAAGGCTCATAGCCAAGACCATCATAGCAGACAGTTTCCATTACTGAACAGAATTTACTTGTTGTTCCAGCCCTGTTTTATATAATTGGATTTACTTTCCATTCCAGTCATGTCTATATCATAAGATATAAATATTTACCTAATAAATTGGATAGAGACATAGGTCCCACCCATCTCACTATGAAATCATTCTTACATGTTCCACAAAAATATAAATCTTTCATCATATCATAACCTATGAAATAAAATAGGTTTCATAAATGTTGTTCAATTTTAACATAATACATATAAGTTAAATAAATTTCCTAAAATTAATTTCATCACAAAAAAATAAAATATATTTAATAATATAAACCCAACCCTATTTTATCTTATATAGAAAATTATTTTCATAAAACACTATATATTAATTCCTATAGAAAATATCCTTTCTTCTTCATAAATGTTCTCAATTATCAGAATGCCGTGAAATTTTAAATGAGAATAATTTTAATTAAAAATAAACATGAAATATTGTAGTGGAATATTGATATAAATAAATAATTTTGAATACATAAACATCCATTCATAGAATATATGTTAAAAAACATTCTTCTCATACTCTTGTATGAAAAGTCAAAAAGTACCCTATATTGAAAACAAAAGAATGATTATTTTGATAGCATTTAATAAAAATTTAACAATGGGTATAATTAATTTTAAAAAAAAGTAGAACAAGAGATATAATATTATATATTTCGGAAAAATTTATGTGGTTGATAAATATATCTAATTAAATACTTACGTATAAACAATCTCAGAATATTAAGAGATGTGAAATAATACCTCACTTTAGATCAAATATCCTTCATATATATCCCAAACTCGTGTATAATTTTTAATGTATGTTATTAAATTATACCACAACCATATTCATATTTATGATATCATATATGGTCATATTATCTTATCTTGTTAATAGTGTTTCAATATTTCCATTATTTCGGGGGTTAACTGCTTTATTTTCCCATTCCTATTTTGTCATGTAAGTCATGTTTGTTATTATTATGATGTATTTTATTCATTTAAAGAATGAAATTAAGTTCAAAATTGTTATCTTTACTCATCTTATAAATTTTATAATCATTCTGAAATTTTTATCATTGAAAATTAATCTCACAGCATAGTAGAGACGGTAGGTCATACGTACGCATGAGAGACGATATCAATCCCTTTGATAGCTAAATGGCGTGGAATTGGATGGTTTGTTAATTATACAGAATAATTATCATGTTATATTAATTATTAAAATCCATTATATCTCACATTATACCCATCCAAATAAATTCTTGTTGAATAATATATTACACTACAGTGTTGAAATGGTAAGTCATACGTACACACGCATGTTGATATTGTTATTCGTAGGATAGATAATAGGAGGTATAAGTATTTCAAAAAACTATATTAAACTATATGCATGTATAAGGCACTAGATTTATTAATTTATTATGGAAAAACACAATAATCAATAGTGGAAGAAGAAAAGAATTTGTAAAGAGGTGATAAAACAATTACCTCTTTTTCAAGTATCACCTTTTGATTTGCACAAAAGGCATCCTTAAGATGGATTTCTTCCCAAATAGTGGCATCTAGGATTAATGGATGGAATTTCGTATAAGAAATGGGGAGTGGTTTTCCAATCAAAATATCTTTATAGGTGTGATTAAATTATAAGGAGAGGTTCCCTTTTATAATAGAGGGGAGGGGCGACACTCGATATACAAATGCTATTAAATTAATATAAATTAATGTTTATATTCAAATAACACCAATGTGGATAATTTATAAGAATATATAAGGATGGGTATAAATACTCTCAATCAATAAAATTTGGACATTATTTTATTTTATTTTAAACATTATCATTATGATTTATCCTTATTTAACATACTTAATTTTAATTGTTGTAATATATTCTAAATAAGTAATGGCCATTAGTATTTGCTTATATGATGTTAGTTGACCATAAATTTATAATTTTTTACATTTTTGACCTCATAATTATCACTTTAAAAATTTTATACGTTATTATTATTTTTAAATAATTTAATGAAATTTTATATTTATAAAATATCAAGTGTCTATTTTGATAATATTTATTTCCTTGATTTTATATAAAATCCACATGGATGTTAAATTTGAATAAAAAAAATCTAATATAATCCAAAAATTTCATAATAACCTATAAAAATCATGTTGAACATTAATTAGTTCAAATTATATTTATTTTCAAATTTTTTTAAATCATTGATTTTATATTTCTATGGATAAAATAATTTCTATGTCACTATTGTGTCATCCAGAATTGTAAATATTTAAATTTGAAAAATTCTAAATAAATTCCTATGATTTATTTAATTATCTAATATTTCTAGAGACTATCTATAGACTATATTATCTCCTATTTATCTATGTATTAAAATTAATATACTTTTATAAAATGAAAGTGGGACATTTTTTCACATTCATTGATTTTAATAAAAGTAGTTTCATATTCCTGGGAAATTGGCCATTAAGTGATTCTATATAGAAACATATATGATAAGGGTCAAATTTAGTCATCTAGTAGGATTTTTATAGGTTGTTAAGGTAATTTTATAATATTATTTTTACCATTAATTACACAATTTACATTCAACCATTGTAATTAAAATAATTACAAAAGTATCTGCTAGTAATGAAAAAAATCCAAGAAGACTATTAACATAATTTGGAACTACTAATTCAATATATGGAGTCCAATTTAAAAGAAATTCAAAACCTAGAATTTGTAGTAATTAATTTAAAATCAATTCCAACGTCGGAATGAGAGAAAATGTTTTTAAATGTTAAAACATTATATAATATTGAAATATTATTACATATGAATTCATTGTAAAATTAATTATAATGAAATAAATTATATTTAATGAAAAAAATATATTCTATTTATAATTTATAACTTTTTTATATTATAATGTCACCATATAAATTATGTTGATGAAAAAAGATTGTTTCTCTTAAAATGTGGTGCATTTTTTATATTCATCAAAACATGAATGTTATCAAAAAAATATCCAAAATTCATCCAAAATAAATTATTATATGTTAAAAAGAACACGTTTATGTTTTAATATAAAAATTATTAATATTAAAAAATCTTAATTTGATTGGGGTTTTCCATTCAATGGCGTAAAATTTCCCATTAAAAATATGGTTTTATATATCAAATATGGTTTATTCATACCCAATGACTAAAATATCCATTGGATGAATAAAATTAATATTTTATTAAATATGTAACATATATATATATATATCATTAATTTCATTACCAAAAGTAATTCACTCAATAATAATGATATCAAATTGATTTATATTTTTTCAAAAATAATTGATAGCCAGTTAATTCACAATGCATTTTCAAAAGTTGGTTCTACTCATTCCCTCTAACCTAAAGGCTAGGCTATAATGGTAATTTTATACTAAGTGTATCTCATAGTTCATTTAAACTCATGATTTCAAGGAACAAAATGTACTTAAGAATAAAAAAATTAATGAAATATTTCATAAAAACATATGGGTGTTACATAGGGTGTACACAACGGATAGTGACCCAACAACATGATGTGGATTACATGTGGTTAGAATCCCTTCATAAGATAGATGATCTTGGTCGGAGGTGTGTGAGTCAAGTGAGGGGTATATGCATGGTTAGTTTCATGAGAGATGGTCTAACACCGCTAAGGGATGTACCAAGGATGTGGATCCAAACAAATGGCAGACCGAATTTTACCAGTGTTTGGGGTTAAACCATAGGGAGGCTTCCTATATTCCTTACCTAGGATACATGGAATAAAACCCATGTTTTTTGAAATTATATAGTTTAATGTCATGCAATACTATTGGGGAAATGTTTTTAATGTCATGCAGGATGAATGTAGACTGATTTGAAGTAGTTGAAACCGATGGGTGATGGGCTGGAACCTTAAAGAGGCTTCCTATGAACCCTACATGAAAAGGGAAAGGATCAATTTCCACATAGTTCTTTTGGATGGGGGATGGGGATTTCACACTGACGAACCCCAGAGAGGGTGTCATGGTCGATTCTTACTCTAACCCCATGTGATTCATGCACGGTGTGAGAAACAAGAGGTCACAATGACTAGACAATCATGTTGTGAAATGTGTGACCGCACTGAATGGAATGAGGATTTCGTGTTGTTAGTGGACCATAGAGATAGAGATTGGGTCTTACTATTATATGGAAGCCCAATTAGGGGTCCATATATTAGAGGAGGATACATACATGATATATTAATAATCCTGTTAGAGGGTTTTAGGGATTACGTGGAGACTACCCAAGGTGTGCATGGTGACAAAGGCCAAAGGGAGAGTGGAGTGAGAAGGTGCGGGCACCCATCCCCTTCACAGTCTCCTCTGGAATTTTATATTATGTGTTTACAATATTTTAACATCATAGGTAGTATATGTGGGTGCTTGGAATTTTATCATCTTGTAGCTCAGATGGTGAAGATTCACTTCTCACCCCTAAGACATACATAATCGGAACACTCCAACCCTTAGTGATGGGATGGAACCCACAATGTTGTGGTGAGGAGGGGTGATGGAGTGATACATTGAAGGGATCACGTTAACATGGAAATTGGAAAAAGCAATATCTATTAACATTCCTATGAGAAAAATCTTTAGGCAAAGCAACAGAACATGAAGAACTTCCCAAGGGACATTAAAATCACCTTGTACAAACCTATAGGGTCATATTAGAGAATTGTGTATGAGAAAAGGATGATGTTCATAATAGGGTTTCAGAAATGGTGCCTTGGGGTAAGGATGGTATGTGGAGTGACCATGTAGGGGTCCACACAATATGAGGGGTTGTGTGCAGGATTGGGTAGTTGCACGAAAAACGGGTGGTTGCACGCAAGGGGAAACCTACCCACAATATGGGCATGACACTAGGACAAAAAAATCATGCAAGAGAAATATATTGCAATCAATTTCATTGGAGAAAAAATTAAATGGGAAAGGGTAAAGCCATTGTGGGCCCACTTGAAGAAGGACCACTGGGAGACCTATCACGCAAGATCCAGCACTGTGAGGCCATTTATTTCACACTATCGTGGATGTTTGTCTTTCATGTATTAGACCGTCTGTTAATCTTCTTTAATCTTCCCCTGAGGTCTAGGGATACATTTCTATTTATATCCAAAAACATCGGTGGTGGACCACAAGGTGAGTTTCATGAAAGATGTTTTTGAAGTCGCATTGGGCGTAGAGTATCTTGTGTGCGGTTTTGAATCTTGCACATTGGGCCATCTTATTTTGCGCCGCTGACATGGCGTGTTTTCAGAAGGTCGTTGTGGAAGATTCCATTTGATGTATTATTGGGTGCACTGAATGTTGAATGTCATTTTAAATCTTGTTTGCACCCCTTATATCTTCTGTGTACCTCCCTTGATTTTCTCTAGATTTCCCACTAATTCAAAATCTTCTTTCGGTTTTCTCAATAGTGTATGTTCGTGGCCTTATCTAAAATTTGGATCCAACAAATTCCCCCCTCTGAATTAGATCTGAAGGGGTCCCAAAGGTCATATTTTGAGGGATATACTGAAAAGAAATGAACCTATCGGTAAGTACATGAAAAATTGACCATTCAGTGTATAAAAACACTTCCGTATGTGTGAAAGAACTATTCCATTCCTATAAATACATCGGGAGACCTGGTCCACACTTTTACATTTCGTTATGACATGCACATTTGATTTTGTTTGCAAAAGATCATCATATCTGCGTGCAATGTATGAATTTTTTTTAATTTTTCCATGCACATGTGGGACCATTATTTCCACTGTAGATTCTTTTACACACCTGAAAAGATTCATTTTTGTGTAAATTAAGCCCATCTTTCACACAAAAGACTATATTCTACACAAAAACCTTATTCTATCATGCCAGACCCTTTTTGAATTTAGGACCTGACATAAATTTCTTCTAAACCATCTAACGCTGATAGGGAATCTACTACTACTATAAGGACAACCCAGATGATCACAGACCCAATGATTCTTCTTGTGAGAAGAGTCTTTTCAAATAATCAGATGCCTTTTGGTATGCTTACGTAAGCTCAAATGTATTATTTTTTGAGTGACAATCTATCGATATGGAACTTTGGTATTTTGGAATAGGTGTTGATTCATGGCTTTGAGACCGATATGCCATTGTCATGGATAAAATGCTTGGATAGACTTACCATGTTCAAAATTATAAGCAATAGTCACCCCTCCAGGAAAACAAAGAACATGTCCTCTACCTCATGAATCAGAAGATGAGGTCTATTGTAGGGATGGATCCGACTCCGGATGAATCTCCATATTACTGTGTGATCACCTTCATATGAAACATCAATGATGATACTAAACATTGGAAGGAATGGGACTTCTGGTCTGGGGGAAATTTCATTAGTGAATGGGCTTGGGCGTACAAGGTATGAAAAACATGCAATGTGTTGGGGTAGAGCTGCGGTCTATCAGCATATTTGAAGCTTTGTGGAAATCATAGTTTCACTTCTATCATAAAAAACACCTAGTACTAGAGCTGTTTAGTCGATGGTCTCCCAACAAGAATACCTTTATCTTCCACCATGGGGATTTAGGCATCTTTTTTTGGGACATTCATTAAATTGGTGGAATTCCCTTAGATGGGTACCAAGAAGATGAGTTTCTTCCCATAGAGAATATTTGGGGTATAATACGCGCAACCCCATTCAGACATGGCCTGTGTAGAAGCTGAATAAGGGGAAGCTAAAAATTAAGTATATCCAAAAGGATATATCTTATTCCTGGTGATGTATTCTTTTTCTGATGTAGTATAAAGAGTTAAAAATTCCTAATTGAGTGATAAAGTTCCTGAACACATATTCGATGGGGAAGGTGGGATCATACTAAATGGTGATGGAAGAAGGCGAGTAATGATCAAGGGGATTTGGTATAAAGAAATTTGGTACATGAATGTATGATATTCATGGTTCCTTGATGCATTTATGTGTGGTTGGATGTTTCTTTTGTGGTACATGAGGATGGGGTTCATCCAAGAATGCTAGTGATGGCCAAAATCCTGGTAGCCACGAACAAGGTTAATCTAGGGGTTCATGTATTGGCCAGGTGGTAGAGCATTATGGGACACATTCCTAGTGGGATCACACCTAGGAGGATATACAGACCATTCCAGATTCTTCATGTCTGGGTTGCAGCATATTGCAGTGGGTATGAATTCCCTAATTCCATGTTCCCTCTTGATGATTGTATGCGACCATCCCCACTAAATATTTCTAGAATTTTCACATTGTTTTTTAAAGATAAAGAGATAAATCTCAAGATTGGAAACCATACCGACTTCAACTTTCATCCATTTAGAACCCAGGATAGCTTGATAGTAGATGATGGGAGAGGCCCATTGGAGCAGAGGGAGTACTTTCAATGTATCAGGGGTGGCATGATGGTAGCATGAATTGATGGAATAATCATTTGCGAACCATATGTGCAAACAAGGTTTTCTAGGAAATTCGGGTGTATGCAGTGGATGTTGAAGAAAGTATATATAGAGGTTAGAGAAGAGTAAAATACTTTCCCCCTTCACTAACTATGGATCATGTTTACAACTAAAGGTTTTTTTGGAATTCATCACCCTTCCCATACTGATGTCAAAGATAGCCTATCATCAATTTATGCCGACCATTAGATAGAAACGAACCCAGAAGGGATTCTATAGAAACACATTCATCAAATCAAGGCTTTCAAAACATAGTTGGGATAGTGGGGAATAATAAGAGGTAAAATTGGTGAGGTAAGACAAGGAATAACCTAGGAATCTAGAAGGTAACGGACTAGAACATCATCGGTAGGAGCATCACAATATGATAATGCACCTCTTTCAGCTAAAGAGGGGTGGTCTCGTGGGTGACGAACATGCCAACGAGGGAAATCAATTGAAATAAACTAAGGAATACACCAAAGATGACTAAAAAGTACATTTTCCCTAACTCAGTGGTCTTCCTGGAGGACACTGCGTCAATCTATGTCCATCAAAGAGCTTTGCTGGAGACTGGTGCGCACTTGGCTTCACTTACTAGACATATGGTGCATTCATGTGGTAGAGACGGTAATATTTCATCACCGATATGCATACATGAAATCCATGGATATTTAAACATGACAATGAGGGAAGTATGAATAACTTAATCACCTAGTTAATGTGATACATTGATAGGATAATGACTGGAAAATGATATCATTCGAGGATGATGGCGATGAGGATGAAGAAGAAGAAGGGGGAACAAGAGGAGGAAGAAGATGAAGAGTTATAGCAGAGAGAAGAGGAAGAGGGATAAAAGGAGGTTGGGGTGAAGGTCCTGAAGGTGAAATACCTTAGGGAATATCCATCTACTTGGGAAGCCCATGTGAGAGTTTCCAGATCACATTCTCTGACATGGAATTTGTCCGAACAACTCGAGGTGAGTCTAAACTCACATCTCTACAGGACTTTTTCATTCCATAATTACAATACATTAGAAAAAATATTCTCAATTTATGAACACATTGATGATGAGTTCTAGGAAGTCTTCACTAGAGTGGATGAAGGTGTACCGATGGATGTATAGGAACATCATCATGAGTCTACATTTGGGATCGATCAGGGTGGGGAACTGACCATGGTTAAAGAAGTCGAAGAACCAAACATGATTGAAGTGGGAGGTGATGATCTAGAATTAAGGGCTGAAATGATGACCCAAAAGTCTCACACCATTCCCACTATCCATAGGGAGATAATGCCAAATATTTAATTAAAATTTGCAGAGGGATATCTTGTGGCGACAGCTCCTACCGTGACATAGGGACTAGACACTACTGCCCTTTCCTCTTGTAAGTATATTCCTTTATAGGCTCACACCATATATTGAGGGAGTCATTTGACCAAGATATTGGTTCCCAATGGTGTGATACCATGGTTGGATGTTCTAAAATCTTTGGAGTCTAGTACATCTGTGAGAGTTCTACAATTGATTTCACCAGCTCTCAAAGAGCCCACTACTCAAGCTGGTACCTTTGTAGCACCCGGTGAGCATAAAGCTACATTCATGGGTTATTTTCTTACTAGGGTTGAGCTATATGTTTCTAGGGATGAGGTCATTGAAGAGGAAAGAGTGGCAGAAGAATACCTAGCCACTGATGTCCTTGATATTTTTCATGACTACATGCCTATAGATCCTGAGGGGATGGACAAATCTAATCATGACACAGCTGAGGATAGTTGTATGACACGACCGAATGCGTGAATGTACATCAAATGCTTCCTTATTTAATAGAATGTATAATGGATTAGATGAATGGGATCACATCTCCCATGGTTTTTCATTATCTATACCAGAGCGGTGGATACTAAACACATTCATATAATAATCAATTATTATATGGATGGGAAGATATGAGAGAGTAGATAGTGCTCCAATATTGACCACTATCGAAAGGAATAATAGAATACAAATAAGTCTATTAAAGGTAAGAAATATGTGTGACACCTTGAATATCACGAAAAAAAGAGTGGCATTTATCGCGAGTTGTTCTAACCTCATTGAACAGTTGAAGGCATATCTAGCGGATGCCCAGTAGAATGTGGTTTAGGCAAGTCGACAATTGATTGAGCTCCAATATGAGAAAACATGAGTTCATAGAATAGATAAAGAGATCTGCTCTATAGTTTCTAACAAAGAGAGGGAGATCAAGGATTGGGAGGTATCCCTGTAGGTTAAGATCCATAAGGTGGCATCACTGGAGAATTCCATCAATGAAGCTGATCTAAAAGATCCATGTTTTGGCCTAACTCCTTAGCCTATCTCTCTTTTTTTCCTTCCCATTCCTAAAAGTATGAATGGAATTATTATTTGTTTCATTTAGTATTTGAGAAAATTTTGACGATATCAATGAAGTAATTAGCTAGAGATACTTATGTTCACAAGGGAAATACTTGGTATGACATACAAGATAAGACTATATAATTATTCACATTGCATATGAGAGCACCGACTAAACATTCAAAACCATGTGGTATGGATTACCATCAAGAGTTTTGTTTTTTGAGACTATAGAGGTGTCTTTACCGAATAATTGGGTCCTTAGAATAGGTGAAATTCTCTCTCTAACATACTCTAGTGCAGGAGGGTGAATGACACCAGGGGTGTTGGAATAAGTCCAAATAAAGGGGTATGAACAATTTGAATTATGATACCCCAAATTCGAAACATAGTGAGGATGAAATGATGAATTTGGATTGTTTTTGAACAAAATCGAATCCCTACATCTGTATTGTGTTACCCTAAAATGGGAACAAAAAGATGAGGGCCCACTACTGACCACATATGAAACACGAGGCTGAACTCGAAGTGTCGTTTGATGTCTTCCAGAATGTTTTCCCAGGATGATAGGTGAGCATTAAGGCCATGTAGCATAACCATCAGGGTGTCAGTTCAAACGTAAAATAGAATGTGGATCTGTAATATAGGGCATGGAAAGCGTGGTGATGGAATGAGGGGCTGTTTGGATGAAGTTTGACACTCTTGAAATTACACAACCATGATTAAAGTACAATGTGTGGGCATATTAATCTAAATTGGGATCATGTCTACTTCTAGGAGATAACTCAATTAAAATGACCAAAGATGATCAATATTTTTACGCCGTGTAGATGAGAAAAATAGATACGTAGGCTCCTAGTTTAAGGTCCTAGAGTTTAGAATGTAATCAGGGATAAGGGGCAAGATGGTTTAATTACCCTGAGGATAGGCTTGAGGCGAAATGCCTGGGCATCACTTTGTTTTCCCTAATGATGAGAACCAAAACATACCACGTTCTAGATATGCCATGAAGAGGATAATGGAATAATGATCCCTGAAGTAAAGTACATAGCGTTGATATTATAAACCAAACAAAAATTATTACATGAGTCCACATACTCCACACCATGTGCTCTTGAAAGAGTTTGGGCTCGGGGGCCAAAACGAAAGTGGGAATTTAGGTACCTGGGTATGTAACTGAAGACAAAATGTATGAGAGTTCTTATGTATCCCATGAAGATGGAAATAATTCCACATGTAGATCTCAAAAATTTAATGGCAAGGTACCAATGCTATGAGAAATATTGTCATGTAGGTCTGGCCCATCGACCAATAGAAGAGTCATTTGCTAGATTTTGGTTGTTCTTTAGCGTGAATGTGTGTGTTTTTTTAAGAAAAAAACCCTTGTTGGAGAATATTTGCATCACTTCAGGAATCAAGAGATATGTAGTCCTTGAGAAATGGAATAGTGGATTACTGATACCAAACATGATTCCCTCTCAAGTGAGTACACCACAATGGGGATCCATTTGTTTTCATGCAGCCTGCATGATAGTGTTCACTGTTTAGGGTCGTGTAATAGGACCAACCCTTGCAGTTTATTTTCGATTTGAGATGACCCTACAGTTTAAAGTAATGTGGGTCCAAAAACATAGTTTAATATTATATTTCATGGATTCAAGGAAAATAATGGGGATCTAAATGGACTGTGCATTGCGTGATAAAACATACTCTAAATGGATGAGGACATGAGTCCATATGACAATTTTTGAAATTCCAAGGGAGAAACCTCAGTCCATGGGGCCAAAAAAGGCCAAATAAAATGGTGCTAGACTCAAATATGAATTTTCCTAGTGTTCCTATGTATCCAATAAAGATTGGTATCATGTAGTACTTAGTTCTATAACTTAATTGATTTTAACGTCATGCGGTAAGGACGTGGGGGGACTATCCCATTAGGGGAAGTATGTGGTGAGGCTATTACGGGCCTAACATGAATAAATATATTAGTCTACATATGTCACACCACAAAATTTTGGTTATAAAATGGTCCAAGGGGTCGGAGAGGTCATGGGACCTGAGGTTGGGCCACAAATGAATGGTATATGTGTCACTACATATCCCATAAGAATGGGAATCACACTATACATAGTTCTCAAGATGATTTTGTGGTTTAACATCTAGTTAAAAGGATGTAGGATATCTATGTTTAATGTCATAGATCTAAAACCACTTACATTTTAACATTTTATAGGATAAGGATGATCAGTTTAACATCATCCTAGATGGTAATACAGTTTAACATCTTGCGGGATGATAAAACAGTTTAACATTGTGCAGGTCGGAAACACGGTTTAACATCATGCGAGAAAGAAGGGGTATTAGTTTAAGGACATAGAACTCAAACCATTATCCAGTATAACATCTTCAGGGATGATTTCTAGGTAGATTTACATCCTTTATCATGAAAGGATCATGCATTTTAACGTCGTTCGATGAAGATGGTGACATGTACGCTTAAGAGAAATACTACATGAGGAGTTTTTCATTTGTGGGAGGAGTAATATTCTCACCATCCATGGTAAATAGGTTGTATGTTCCATTGGGTTAAACCTTGTGAATTATATATGGTCCCTCCTATTTTTTCTCAATGTTTTCTAGTTTCCTTTCAGGTATCATTGGCATTATAAGGGCCTATATCAAATCACCGTGAAGAAAAAAATAGATAGAATAATTCTTGTTGAAATCCCTTACAATATTACTATGTTTCATCTCTAGATTGTTAATGGCATGGATTCTATTCTCATTTAGGGATTATAGAAAATCCAGATAGAATTATCCTTCTTTTTATGGTGCCTACTGATCGTATACAGCTATGCATAGTGAGGGTATCTTAGTCATGATGGGAAGTACTACCTCTGTTCCATACACCAAGGAATATGGATTCACCTGAGAGGATTTACATGTCCGCGTTCGGTAATCCCTGAGAGCGTTGGAGAGTTTTTTGGACAAATCTTCTTGTTCTGACCAGTCATATTATGCAAGATGTTAGAGATGGATTTTTTGAACATCTTGATCTACACATTTTCTTGTGCGTGATAACGAGAGGTATGATTAGAATGGATATTGTACTTGTTGTACAATTTCTTCAACTCAGATTCCCGGAAGATGGTTCCGTTATTGATGAGGACAACATGAGGGACTCCCAATCGATTGATGATATTTGAGACCACGAATTTAAAGATAGAATGTGCGTTGACATCCTTGACCAGAATTTCTTCTACCCACATGGAAAAGAAATCTATCACAGTCCAGATGAACCATCACTAGTGAGATGTTACTATCAGATATGGTCCCATGACATTCATTCCCCCATACCCTTATCTTCCAAGATTACTTGGTAGTATGAAGTGCCTCTGGAAACTGATGCAAAAAAAATTAAGGATTTGGTATGCATGGAACCTATTGGAAAACATGATTCAATCACGAATCACGGTAAGCCAAAAATACCCAAATCATCGGATCTGATGAGAGAGTTCTATCACTGTTTGATGAGCCCCATAGGAAACTACATGTACCTATTTCATAATCTAAGAGATCTCAACTCCTTGAATGAAATTGAGGATAATACCATCATAACTACATTTTTAGAGGATTTTCTCAAGACTGGGAAAATTATAGTGTTTAAATGGAAATGTGCGCTGACAAACTTCCTCACATTCAGATTGATCAATCGGGAGTTTAACCTACTGGAGATACTCAATAAAAAGAGTCATCCAGTTAGGGGTCCCTTCCAAAACTGCACCAGGGGGACCTGGTGGTCCTGATGTCGAGGCACAAAAAGTATGGTGGCTTACCACTAAGCTATCAGCATCGTCCAGAGTGATTGGAGTGATTAATCTTTAATGTGACACCTGAATAATAAGATCATCCTTGTCATGATCTGAATGATATGCGTCAAGGATATAAAATGAATCAATTCGACCATACTATGATTAAGGGACTCAACTATCTTGTAGATGAGAATGGAACTGGGACATCAGCTAGAGAGTATGCTTTAATAGTGGTAGGAGATCTGGTTTCCAGATTAGGTAGTCAGTGTAGGTCATCTTGCCGACTAGTTCGGAGTCCCCCTTCACATGAAGGTGGGGAACATAAATCTTGAGGTCTATCTCAAGACCAATGATGATATACTAGAACACTACCTCATTTTTGGTACGACCATCTAAAAACATGATGGAATAAGAAAGGAAACCATGTGCAGACGTGATGAACAGGCTACCGAGGCCCACTCTTTTGAGTCTGAGAACATTGATTATTCTACCGGTAGAGATTTGAGAAGTACCATCAATGTCTATTTTCCATCCTTGAATGGATTGATCAACTGAGAGGAGTTCCTCCTATAGAATTTCATGATCTAGAGACTTATTTGTGGGGGATGGATGGGAGGAATGAAATTCTTTAAAAGCAAATCCGGTGATAGCACTCTGGGGGAAAAATGATGTCAAAATTTTAAAGGATCACTTCCCACTGAGCTAGAGGTCCTGTCAACATGGGATGGTTCAGAATGTATGTCAATGGATCCACTCAGGACAGTAGCTATATCTCATTGTGTTACAAGTATTATAATAATTTTTACACTGTGAATAGTAGCTCAAGTCAACTCTTCTTTATATAAAAATATATATTCTTTGTATCAAGGAGCATACGAATGTTATAGTCTAAATGGTTCTTTTATCCCTCATTTATCATATGGACGAGAAGGGTGCTGAGTGGATATTATAGTGTGGTCACATAAAGGACTAGAAGCTTTCCAGAAATAGGTGGGATTAGAACCATAAGGTTGAGTATGTACTTCTAATTTTTTCAAAAGTAGTATAACACTCTTCATCCCACCGATAATCATCACCTTTCATCATGAGTTGGGAATAGTGATTACACTTCCCAGCCCAATTTGTGATGAATCGGTGTATGTTGTCTAAGTGGACTTGAATCCCATAGAGAACTAAAATATAACTCAGAGGATAAATCTAGTTTATGGAATTGATCTTTTTCATATTAATCTCGATGACTCTATATCCAACAATATAGATGAGAATCATTTTAGTGGTGACCCCAAAGGCACACTCTATGGATTGTATCTTCTGATGGTGGGAATGGAGGAATCCAAACACTTCCTCAAGATCCCTAAGATAGACCTCATTATTGTGAGATTTAGAACCAATTATTCCATGTAGAATTCCACCAATGTCTCAAGGATCATCTTGAATATGTGGTGCATGGCACACTAATTAGTGGAACCTATATTATTTAGACTGAAAGGAATTACCTAATAGCCGAAAATAACATGTGTTTTTTGATGGAGTTCTAAACTTCATCCTTATGGGACATCTTGATTTTATTATATCCCAAATAACCCTCCAAGAAGGAGAGGTCCTAGAATCCAGTAGTGGCGTCGATCAACCATTATATTCCAGGAAGTGGAAATTCATCCTTCAAACAGTGAAGGTAGAGATCCCAGAAGTCAATGCATAATCTGATCTATCAATTCTAATTCCTGACTGGAATAATGTTAGATAACCACATGGGGTAATTTATATTCAATGTGAAGTTGGATGTGAGGATCTTATCAACGTCAGACTGGTCCATGGCACCATGAAAAGGGTGCATCTTTCATGGAGGTTGTCTCAACTTATAATGATTTGTGGGGAGACTGGCCTGGTGGATGGTTACCTAAGGATATATCCCTAGAATCTTTTTATAACTTTTATAAATTACATAATGATGTTTCCTTAGGATATACATGTATTTTCATTTTACTTCTGCATGTATAGTAGTGCTAATAAATGATGGTTTCAAATCCTTCTTGTTATCGAGGTTCGCCAGTACCAATTGATCGACCATAGAGGAGACACTCTCTTCCAATTTGGGGGAATTATATTCCATATCCTCTTCATCATACACATAATATAGATCTTCGGCTTGAGGAAACACTTTCAAGATGATAGATCCTGACAGGGCCCTAGTGTCGGCCTAAGCGGCATTGGACACCTCATTAGGGGAATCCTCCACTACTAAAACCATGGTGATGAAAGCTATCAACCCGATCCCATATTCCCTTCGACCCAAGGGGTCATGTTTCATGATGTTAAATCAATATCATCATGTGGGCTTGAGTCGGTTTATCCCAACCTGACGAAACAAGAAAGTATGATGTATTGATGTTTCCATGGGGATGTCATCTCGATACCTTATAAGAGTAGGGGATATGGGTTCAATTGATCCTAATTTGTATAAGATTATGAGGAGATCTTCCAGAATTCTATAGAATTGGGAACATGATTCCTCCTCATTCTAGAGACAACAAAGCATTTTCCCAGGTCTAGGGTCATGGCCTAAAATTGTTGAATCGAGAAAATGTAGGCGTTATTTAGGTCAGACCATAGGTTGGTTGCCTCCCTAGCATGTTTATCCTTGTTATCAAGAATCATATTTTCCTTTCTCTTGAAATAGTTTGCATCCAAGTAGCGGGCTTCACAATAGGAAAAGGGAGACACATCACCTTAGATTACACCTACTCGACCATTAATAGAGTACTTAAGGCATTGGAGATATGAGGAAGGGATAGCCGCATGCACAAGGAGACATGGTCTACCCATAAATGCATTGTATGTGATATCTTGGGAGAAAACCATCAACCCACTACTGAAAAAATGGACACCAAATTAGGTCTTTGGGAGAATCTTTCCAATTGGTGTCTACTATGTCCTATCATAACATTGAATTTTCTGGTCAGAGGGACTCAAATATGACTAAAATAGTCCCATATAATGGAGTATTAGGGTCGGGATAAGGATGATCCCTGAACCCATGTTGACGAGCCAACAGTGAACCTCTATTCCATTTAAATGGTCAATGATTTCTTATGGGCGGATGCTCCCCTCTTTAAGAGAACCTTCAACTTCTCCATATAAAGAGATGATGACCTACCATTATAAATGATTTACTATCTCAGCATGGAAGGCTTCCAGGGATGCTACTTCTATGTCGAACTGTAGGGGGCTTATTAATGCCACCGTAAGGGATTCATGCATATCTGGTGAGATAGAAAGTTTCTAGAGGATATTGAGCTTCATAGGAAATCTATAAAGTTTCTTAAGGATATAATACCTTTATGTCAGGAATACAATTATGATGAAATGAGGTCACTTTGTGGTAGACGGTTTGAAATGCACTGCTGGTTGAGCTGGCAGATTCTGGCTGGTGCTGGGAATGTCCAGTTGCTCACTAGTTGAACCATGTTGGGTGAATAATGAATTTTTTATTGATTAATTAGGTATATCCATGATGGAAATTTACTAAAAATTTCATGGTCATGATGTATGTCCCTTGTAATGTTGCACAAATGGTGGTGGAAGAAGATTTGGTGAAATTAGATGAGAAGGATATGTGTGATGAGCTATGCGTTGAGCATGCTATCTGGTCTCGGTGCCATGCACAACTTGGTTGGATGATCTAGCCAATAATTATGGAGATTCACATATGAACGGCTCTGTCGATGGTGGTGTTGGCTAGGGATGTTGGGAGGGTCTTCCTGGAACACTTCATCATCTAGAACAATGTAATGGTTAAACAGATCGACAATGTTGACTGAAGTGTACCCCTGATCATCACTTGAAGAATATAGAACCACTGGGTATAATTTGTTGTAAATCTCAATATTTGGTGGCATAAATTCTCCGAGATTATGGGAAGACAATTTCATTTTGGGGGGGGGACTTTTCTTTTCCTTGCATCGTCGATGCTTTACCTTCTGGGAAGAGGAAGACTGAGATGTTGACACAGATGTGGTGGCTGTAGGTAACACGGTGACTTATAAAGGCTCGGGTGAACCCAAATGAGCATGAATAATTCCATTGGAATGGGAGAATTCCCTAAAATCCATCCAGTATTCATATTTTTGAGACCAGTGGTTAAAAACATTATCTCATTCACCCTCGCTATCAATATTAGGATTTATAATCACACTTGACACAAGTACCGGTGTTAGACCCAACCTGATTACATTTTTATCGACCTTGTCCTAAATCCAAACATTAAACACTTAGAATTTCATGACGTTGTTCCCAAGGAACTGATGGTAGATGTAGTAATTTGTGCGATCACTGAGATCCGCATCATCGAGTTTCTTTCATTCCGGCAACCACAAAATTCCCTAGTCCAAGGCGCTTCAAAAATAACTTTGGACCTGAGCCTCATTAAAATAGTATGACAGGTTACTTCTATCCGGGAAGGAGTATTTGGTAGCCAAGTTATAATAAGGGGTAGGAAGAGCCTATCGAGGAGTTAGAATTGGATTATCATGCCAAGGTTGCGGCGGTGCGCTATGCAGTGGTTCCTAATGATTCTAAGATGGGCACATCTATGCCAGAGGTTTCACCAGAGGAGGTGGACATTGATGAAGCTGTAGAAGAGGCCCGATGAAAAATAACTCTATCTTCCTGGGTGCCTATATTTGTGCTAAGATGGTAGGCTCGACCTTAGACACTCTTCTGGAAGGAACCACAAGTGGTAATGGACATTCCTAATTGGCATATTTCAGGGCATCCTTTAGACGATGGGGTTTGAAATAGAATTCCCTAAATCCCCCCAAGTTTTTTTGAGTGAAGGTAGAAGGGACCAATTTATTCATGACATTCCCCATGCACACCATCGAAATATTCTCTTGGGTTAGTGGAATATCAAGGGAATATGTGAGGCCCTTCCACCTAGAAACAATGTATGTGACATGATCATCAAGCCTCTTCTTGCACTTGATGACGTCAACAATTCTTGTCTTCCATGTCATGGAACTGAATTGGAAGAAAAAATACCTATGAAGATCCTCCCAACCAAATATTGACCCAATTGGTGGATGGATGTACTAGTCAAATGAGGACCCTTCTAGTGTCTTCACAAGACACCGGAGTTTAGCAGCCTCCTGCTACGCTGGAGTTCCCAGCATGAGTCCACATCATGAAGTAAAGTGGGATAGATTATTTAGTATATCCCCCTTACCATTAAATGGGGAGAATTTAGGATTACTAAATCTTTGGGGTGATGGAATATCATTCACCCATGCCATATACAACATTCCATAGGTAGGATTTTCACATGTTGAGTTTCTAGGTCCTCGAGGAAAGTAATAAGTGCCGCCATCAGATCATCTGGATGAGGATTTCTATCATGAAGAGTGTCCTTAACCACCAATGTGTTGGAAGGTTCTTCAATGTGGTATGAATAACTAGTGGATCATGGTGAGTCTGGTGGTATAACTTGTGGGAATGTTGGGGGAAGGACCTGTGGAGTGGTTGGGGTAACCTAAAATAGGTCCTGAGGAGGGATACCATGCAACTTGGGTGGATCTGGTAATGCATATCGTGCCCTATTTTCAGAAAATCCATAATCTACTATATCTATATGAGAAGTATGTTCTTGGAAAACTGGAGGAAACTTGTTGGCGTAAGGTTGTACTTTCCCCTACTTCCCCAGTTGAGGATTAACGTAATCTGGTCACCACTCAGCATCATGTTTGGCAAAAATTTCATCAACCATCATTTTATGTTCTGTGAGATATTGAATTTGTACAATCCATTCATGGTCATCTACCATATATTACACTGAGGCATACATGTAAGAGGGTTTGATGGTCCCATCATTCTCTTTACCCTTATTGGGGTCCGGAACAATTTATAATGACTCAGATGGGGTAGGAAGTCCGAGTAAATATCTTTGTTGGTGAGTAACCCATCCCTAAGTATCCAATAGGTGTGGCACCCCCATTGTGGATAGTTTATCTTCAAATATTCCTAGATCATTTTATTCTTATAATGGGTCATCCATGTTAAATTCAATAGTCCCTAGAGTCATATCCTTAATATAACTTGGAAAGCAGGGATGGCACTTGATAGGACTGAAATGAAGGGTAACGCACTACCCCCAACCATAGATCATGATGTGGGGGAAGCCTCATTAATAATTATATGGACAACTATATATTTATTGACACATAATTTCGAGAGGTTCAGATGATGACCAAGAAACTCGGGGCATTGAAGAATGGGTTGCACATCCATGTAGACCACACTACATTGGAATCCGATGTCTTCGAAGTGTTCTCGACTCATGGGAATAACTAACCACTGATGGAGGAGATGTAAATGTGTTGTGCCTACGTTTTAGAGAAATAACATCACCTTTTCATGGGTAAGGGGCTCTGGAATGTTGAAATTTGCTATTGGAATCGGCCTGAACATCCCTGAGAATTAGTCTGTTGCGAGAATGTCCCACAAGATTCTCAGCTCAAACATGGGATCTGGTCATCTATTTCCCCACTATTGGACTAGATGTTGGTTTGGGATTGGTAACATCAATGAAAATGAACATTGTGGTGGTAGAATAGCCGGTGGGGTGTACGGCGCATGAGCTGAGAAGCTGCAACATCTTGGGTAGTCTTCTAAAGAATGCACGGATTACACCACCATATCACTATAAAATGGACTAACAACCACTGCTTCCCGCACAAGGGACATGATGGGGAACACATTTGTGAACTTATTTCCTCACAATATGTCTATAATACGGACTAACGACCACTGCTTCCCGGTGAGGTGATGTCTTCCAATGAATGGACCGATTTGCGTCAGTCGGCCCTGGTTCCAGCTGTATCAAGAGGTTCTTCATACTGATTATACTGGATTCTATAAGGGCTTCTGTGTTCTCCATTTATGAAGAAGGGAGGTCCTTCGCTTTGGTGATTTCTAGCATAGGGATGTCCACTACCAGATTCTATGAGAACATAGGGAGGGCCTTCATGTTGTTGGTTGACTGGGTAGGGAATACCATCACATTGAGAATCTTGTATGTGAGGGAATGATTCATACATGATGCCAAGTGAATAGGGTGGACATTCATGTTGAATTTTGGTGAATCATGGAGGGCCTTAACTAGGGATGATGATGGTTTTATGGGGAGTACATCCATACATAATTAAATATTGAGGAGGACCTCCACATTTTCTGATACTTGTATGGAAAGGACCTCCATTCTAGATGTAATCACTGTGGGTCAGCCCGCGACGGCTGCTGGTTGCCTCGATAATTGGGAGAGCCTGTTCAACCTACTCACAGTGTGATTAGTGCTTCTACTTTGCTCGGCCTTTGAAGTACCCCTACTATTTAACTTGGATGTTCCCCTTCCTAATGAAGTCAATTGATTGATAACTTGGGACGGTGGTGGCTCGGGCCACAGAAGACAAAGATGATGATGCCCTCTTGAAGGAAAACTCCTGATATTGCACATGTTGTTGATGTTAGGTCATTATAACTATGGATAGATATGCAAGGGGATGGGCCGCATGCTCTATAGTCTGTTGGACCAGCTGGCGATGCTGAGACACCTGGGTGGGAGCCCTCCTCGGCGGTTCCCTAGTTGAAGTCATGGTTGGGTGGACTCAGACATCCATTACATAATCATCATAAGAGATATAGTCATAGGAGGTATCCATGGATAAGATCACAAATCTATTTAAGGTCATAGTGCGGAGCAGCGGCTCCCTATGCAGACCTTGGGGGCAGCGATGCTGACGGGGTATAGAATCCTCCGGGTTGTGGCAGACCATGTCCCCTTTTCAGGATGACCTCTTCCTGTTCATATTGTCGAATAAGAGTATCAATCACCCTTGTATGAATAAATTCTTAGGGTGACAGAAAGTGTGGGCAACCCCTAGCTACATGCATGGGATCCATCGCAGAGGATATGAAGCCATGATGAATTACAACATTCGTACATTTCTTTCCCCTGCATCTGTAGGAGAGAGATGATCAGTTTCCTATAGCTTGAGCTTGGGTCATGAAATGTAGGAAAATTCATCCATCAGTAGAGATAATAGGAAATAAATACAATGTTCCTCAACGCCATTTAGTCTTCCATTGATGGATAGAAATACCCACGCTAACAACATCACATACTGGAATTCCCAACGATTAAAAACTCACAAAAATTGGTGAGCTTCATGTCATGCCCCCTATTTTAATGGCAGGAACCGGCTCCAAATATCTAGATCTTGTGAAATGACCATTTAATGATATCTCGAATACTACTAATCTCCATATTGTGGATAATATTCACATCGAGTTCACCATTTCTGTTTCTGATGCTTTTCTGGGGCATCCATCATCATGCCACGACATGTTGTTTATTGTCCAGCATTCCCTCTTTCCATTGGCATGCGACATCCATCTCTTATTACGGGATGTTTGATTTTTGATCAAAATGGGAAGATGGGATGGCAGTCTCTCTTTCCATGGATTCCTCCTATGAATATGTTTCCTAGTCCAGGTTTCCCTTATTGATTAAGATGTTTTTTGGGAATCTTCTTCCTCGTGACACATATCTTTGGATGCCGGTTAATTACACTGCTTCTATTAGGACATTCCAAGGGGTCATGTTCGAGAAGCAACCTTATGTCAAGGGAGTTGTCATGTGGGACATCGCTGGCGTGTCTGGATGCTGAAACATTACTGCACTAGGATTTATTCACCTTATGATAGAGGTTTTAAATGGTGTGGAAGCACAAGGTATCCCACATCAGGTTCGGGGAATTGTATTTGATAGGCAAGTCTCCACGGTTTTCCTCACCTTCCCATGTTTAAAACAGAGAATTTTGGGAGTTTAACATCTACTATTGATAGATCAGATTGATCATAATGTTGATGGGAGTGAATCAGATGGGTGCATCCCTAAGAGGTAGAACCTGCGATTCATACTATATTGGTGGATCAAGACCCCCAATTAGGACGGATCCGAGGATGATTGGGTCCCAAAGAGAAGGTCCCCATGGTTTACCATTGGCTGGGATTGAACCTTGGAGAGGCCTCCCACTACCCCACATAGAAGAAACCTCTCAAAACCCACAAAATTTGAGAGGGAGAATCATGGGATCAGGGTGTACATAATGTTAAAAAAAACTCTGATACATGTGGGGATTTCACATGGTTAGATGCTTGAGTACTATAAATGATCAATGAAACGAATTGGACATACACATTATTAGCGTCCCAGATAGATGGAATGATTTCAATCAGATGTGGTGGAACAGTTTGAAACATGATGGATATGGATGGAGTGTTGAAGGATGTGAAATTTTAGGATGAAACAAACATGATGGTGATAGTGGTGTTGGTATGGATGATCAAATAGACTTCCTACATATCCCTCTAGAAATGAAGAAATGTCCACATTGTTCAGTGGGCCGATGGGACACCTAATGAGGGGACTCATGAGAATGGACACAATGATGGGTCCCAAATTAAGTAGAATCTCTGGATTGGGGAATGACTATTTCGGAACACAAAGGCTCATGGGAGAGACTAGGATTGAACAATAGTGATGGGATTGAACCTTAGGGAGGCTTCTTACATATTCCCAAGGAAAGGAATCCTTCTTCACATAGATCAGGAATGATAAAATGGTATCTGGGTGCACACAAGGAACAATGACCAGAAAAGATATTAGGACTTATGTGTGGTTAGAAGCCCATCACAAGAGGGATGCTCTTGGTTGGAGGAGTGTGAATTGAGTGTAAAGATTATTCATGTTTTTCTTCCTAGGAGAAGGTCTGATGCCACAAAGGGATGAACCAAGGATGTGGGGCTCAAAAAAGGGGGATCTGTAAATTACAAGGGTTTGGGGTTGAACCTCAGGGAGGATTTCTACATTCTCATCCCAAGAGATGGGGATAAAAACCCGATGTAGTTCAAAATTATATAGTTTAACGTCATGAGGGTCTGAAGGTGCATAAAATTTAACATCATGTAGGGTGAGTGGGGACTGACATGAAGTATTTGGGACTGATGGGTGATTGGACTGAACCATAGAGAGGCTACATACATACCTTTTCTGAAAAAGAAAATGGTCAATGGATACTTAGTTTGGTTTTATGGGGGATGATTTTTACACACTAAGGAATCCCAGAGAGGGTTTTATCATCGATACATACTCTAAAAACAAGTGATTCATGCTCAGTGTGCGAAAAAAGAGGCAATATAGACCTGACAATGATGTCATGAAAGGTGTTTCTGAAATTAATGGAGAAGGACTTAAGTATGGTTAGCACCCCATAGAGATATAGATTGGGTGTTACTCTAAGAGGTAATCACATATAGGGGTCCATATGTATGAGTATAAAATTTCCATCATACCTGAATCATCCTGGCATAGGGTTTCATGACATAAATGGAGTCTACCCATGGTGTGATTGGTTACAAATCCCAAAGGGAGAGAGGAGTGAGAAGGTACTGGTTCCCATCCACTTCACGATACCTCTAGACTTTCTGCTTATGCGGTTGCCACAGTTTAACGCCCTGTTTCATGGATGTGGGTGCTTGGCAGTTTAACATCATGTAGCTCGGACGGTGAGGATTCACTCCTAACCCGTAGGACTTACTTAATAGGTTCACTTCAATCCTTAGTGAAGGGAATGCACTAGAAATTCCATGGTGAGGTGGGGTTATGGAGTGATCCATTGAAAGGATAATTTCAGCATGAATATTTGAAAAAATGATATCCATTAGTGTGTTTACATGAAGAAGCATGGGGAAAATCATTGCAGTATAGAGCCATGCCCAAGGGAAATTGAAATCACTTCGTACAAACCTAGAGGGCCGTACGGGTGAAGTATGCACATGGAATGGGTGTCGCACATAATAGGATCTTATAAATTCATCCTAAGGGTATGGATGATACATGGAGAGAACAAGGAGGGGAACATGAAATATTGAAGGGGCACTTACCATATGAATGGATACATGCAACATTGGGAAACTACGAGCAAAACGGTTTGATTCACGCAAGGAGAAACCCTACACATAAGATAGTAACAACATAGGGGAAACAACATGCGCACAAGAAGAATATATTGTGTGAAATTTACTTGGTGTAAAAGAGGTAATTGATGAGGGCCAATCCCTAGTGGGAGCATGTGATGGAGGACCCCTAGAAGACCTATTGCATAAGATCCATTACCTTGAGGTTGTGTCCTTCACGTGCTTGCAGATGTATTTTCTTTCATGAATTATAGTGTTGATTCTTCTTCTATAACCATCCCACAAAGACCAGGGATATGTTTCTATTTATAGCAGGAAACGTCGGTGGTGGTGTAAAAGGTGAGTGGCGTGCAATCCATTTTTGACATCAAATTGGTTGAAAAATATCTTTCATGTGGTTTTGAATCCTTCATGATGGGTCGCCTTCATTCATAACATTAATTTGGCTAGTTTTTGGTAGGTCCCTACAGAAGATGCTATTTGATGTTTCATTGGGCATGCAAGATCTTACGTGTCATTTTCAATCTTTCCTGCAAACCTTATATCTTTTTTTCACCTCCCTTGAGCTTCTTGTGATTTTACACTTATTCAAAATCTCCCTTTGGCTTGGTCAATAGTGAATGTTCATGGCCTTATCTGAAATTCAGCACCAATAATGGGAAATCAAAAACATATAAAAACAACTTCGAACTACCTAGCTAGGCCAAAACTCATACAAACTAGGAAAAAAATATTAATATTATCCCCAATCCACAATCCTTATATCGTGAAAATATATGAAATATGGAGGCTTCACTCATCCTGATCATTAATTAGAATTATATCCCCACCTCACAACAACCAACCATAAAAAATTGGAGATAAACATAGTAAAATATCATATACAATTACCAATCATGTAATATCCAAAAAGTATCATCTCACATCCATTCCTAAAAAATAACGGCCTCAAATATCTATGCCCACAAGCTCAACTACCAAGTTTAGATAAAAAAAAATTTCCAATAGAACTAACAAGACTAACAAAAACCACCTCATATGGAAACAATCTCATGGTACCCTCCACACAGTCCCTAACTCGTCATATTAGAAGGATTACCATCAATGTGATTATCCAAAAAAACATAACCTCAGGACAACCCCTCTAATGAAAATACATCAAGTCTCATTAATCTTAGCCCGACGAACACCCAATTAGAAGAGAATCCTTAAGTCACACCACCTTCAAGGGTAACCTAAAATAGTACCTCACATAGAAGGTAAACCTCACGAAAAACTACACCATAAAGGGAAACCTCAAGATAGTCCTTTAGTCTTATATCAAACACTTATCAATATAACCCATCCATACTCGACATACCACGATGGTTCCATGACTCCATGGATCAGGCTGGTCTAGTCCTTTTGTTATTAGACCTAAACATAAATAAACCGAATGAAGATTCTATTAGAAGAAAAATCATAATTCCATTACCAAATATCTATCTAGTGAACAATAAAATTGAATCACATATAATCCACAATACAAGGTGATAAATTAGTTCACGACCATCACATGGGCCTCAAAAGTCACAACTGAACCCATGATATGATCCTATAATAGAAACCTTAGTGGAATACTCGAATAAATTTAATATTTCAAAGACCCCATCCAAATAGCCTCTAAAATAAAAATTTATTCCACAATTACAATATATGTGGGTAAAAACTCCCAATCGACTACTAAAAATGACAATTATATCAAAAGGAAAAAAATAAAAAAAAACTCCCTACTGGAAAATGTAAGGTGCATATACATCTAATTACATGGAATATACCCTTAAGGGTGCACCTTACCATGTACTTCTACATGGATAAGGTACACTCAGGGTCTTCCCATGTACTAGTATATAACCACGAAAAACATGGAATCTTCCTATGTACTGTTACATGAAAAAGCATCTATCATATGAGGTGTCTTCCCATGAACCAGATGGATGTTTAGGTCCATCTATACAATGTGTAATAAGAGGGAATAATGATATCTTTTCAAATCTCCATCTGCCCATGTATTTAAGCACATAGACTGGTACATGTCCATGAACAAGTAAATTGGATTTACATGAGTTACAAAGTTATTAAATCTACAGGACCACCTTCTTTGAATAAAAAGAAAACATAGAGTTTATTCATTTGACTACATGCAGTGTGTTCTGTATTTCAAAATGGGAAACCAAAAAAACTCTAGAAACCCCTAGTTATTCCCCCCAAACCACTATATTGACCTCATATGGAAGAAGAACCAAAAATTAGGAATTAATATTAATAAAACAAATCAATGAGTATTTATGGGGAATAAATAAAAAATGTAACACTTTTGAAAGGAAATATATGAATCTTAGATCAAATTCTTGACTCATAGTAACCCTAAGATGATCTGGTGTGACCAAAGCTTCATGAAGACACCACATTTTACACACGATATATGGTATCTCCCACTCCCTTTTCCACTATTATCACATGGATGAATATAACTGATTTAGGAAATTTGTCTAATGAAGAAGTTTAAAAAGAAAAAAGTGATGAAATTGAAGAAAAGTGTTCAGTCAATATGGTTTCCTTATGACTTTTACATTCCTCTATGTTTTGAAAATCATTAACACTTTTTCTTAAGGATAATTATCTTTCTTTGATGATTATTTACCTAAGGAAAATTTCCCTTCTCAAATGAAAATTTTACCCTAGCCCTAGTATTCATTGACTCATTTTATAACCTCCCAAAACCAAAATCATTTTACTACTATGTCTAAAATTCAGATTCTTATCTAAAACCTCAGAATCTTATTATTCCATGGATATAGATTATATTGTTTTTAGACTCTGAATTATATGAAATAGTGAATCTGAATTCTATGAAATTCAAACTCCAAATTATCTGCAATTCAAACTCCAAATTCTCTGAAATTCAAACTCTGAATTCCCAGATATTTATAGTCTGAATTTAATTTAATTCAGACTCTCAATTCCTCAGAATTCAGATTCCGAATTTCTCAAAATTCAGACTCTTAATTCCTTATAATTAGAAAATCAAATTCCTCATAATTTAGATGCAAAAATGCCTCATAATTTCGACAATTAATTCCTCATAATTCCGACTCCGAATTTATTATAATTCAAAATCCAAATTCCTCAGACATCAGACTCAGAATTCCTTAGAATTTTGACATCGAATTACTTAGAATTCAGGATATGAATTTCAATGAATTCAGACTACGAATTCTTCCAAATTCAGGCTCTGAATACATTGTAAAATAGAATCCTAATACCCATGAATTTTATTGTTTATATGTTTTGACACTGAATTATTTTTTCCCATAGACTTAAGATATTCATTTTTGGTTAAGCTAATTAATTTTCATTAGATATGATTTTATAACAATAAAATGACGTCATACACTTTTTTTCTAATTAACTGTTGGTTTACTGACACTTGTACAGGTCCCTCTGATATTTATGGAAAAATATTATAGTTGGAGGAGGGATTCGATCGTTAAAATCATCCCTATAAAGATGATATCATTTGAATGAGATCCTAATCTATTGATCTATCTAGATATTATATGTTGTGATGTTGTGATGTGATTTCTAGAGAGAGAAACTTTCATGCCTTGTGCATTTTTAGGAACATTTTTTCAACTGTTAACATCTTCTTTAGATTGCTTCGTGCGACTCTGATTGTTGCTGAGTACAGTCGAGGGCTTCTGGGGATAGGAAGGTAGAGGTTCCGACTATCTTAAAGAACGAGGGATTGCAGGGATAGTAAGACAGATTATGATATTCCTATCTAGGGCTTACCCAAGTGTTGGTAAGATATATTTTCTTTAAATTATAAATCAATGGACCTTTATCCAAGGTTTTAAGATACCATAATCTTTGAGTTAAAATATTTTCAACTTGTTTCTTGTCCTGGTTTGATGTTTAATTTATGTTGCATTTTGTTAAAAAAATAATGTAACACTTTATTACACTTTCTTATACTTGTATTATATAATAAATAAGAATATATATGCATTAATTTAGAATATTTCCCTATGTAAACTTTTCTTAGGTAGCTTTTTCAGATTCATTTTTATGGACCCAAAGCAAGTTTAATCCATAAATTAAGAACGATATAGGGATTGTAAATTTAAATTGTTTAACATTGTTAAACATAGTTTTATATGAGGATAAAAATGAATGTATTTAATCCTACAATTCACCCCCTCTTGTGATTGAGAACTTACATACACAATTTTGATCCTAAAATTGGTATTAGAGGAGTTTACTTTGAAATATTGATACTTTTTCTCACCATGGGTATCTTGTTCAGCTTTACTTGTTCAATTTTACTTGGATATGTTTCTTTGCTCAAATTTCCTTACATATTTTTTAGTTGTTACAAAATATTATCATTCTTAGATTATCTTTCTCATATTATCATACTCAGAGAATCGTTCTCGGTTTATCATTCTTTAACATTCATAAAGATTGTCATATATACATACTCCACTAAAATGTTTAGTGAAAAATAATTTTTTTTCTTGTTAAAAATCGAAGGAATAAATATTTGTTCAATATACAATCTAAATCCTCTATGATCTACTATATTTAATGGTAATTATTATAAATATTCGAGATATAGGATGATGAATTTTACTATCAACAATGTATTGAATAATTTTCTTATGATTACTTGTGAATATAAGATTCTTGATAAGTAAATTAGAACCATTAAAAATTAGGACAGGAAAGAAAATCATCTTAACTTCATGGTACACAATACTTTTCTATGTTCCATGACTAGTAATATAGTCAAATATATTCATGCAAAGTGTTCAACTGTATATGGAAGAAACATGAAGTTTCTCCCATTGGAACTTCAAAAGTGATAGACACCAGAAGAGAATTATTTAGATAAAAATATCATGGATTATTTTTATATATAGAGAACTAGTTTGCAATGTGAAAAAAATATTTTGGACTATTTTAAATGGTCATCAATATATGGGAGAAAATGGTTTAGATGATGAAATTCTTATGGGAATGATTATTGAAATTCTTCCCAACATGTGGGAATCCAAAATAAAATCTATTAATGAGATCATGAATGATTTCATTATTACTCTTAATGAACTTTTTGGAACTCTATGTCAACATGAGACAAGAATGAAAAGATATGCAGATATGAATATGAGGAATAATGGGAATGGAAGTGTAGGATTTACTAATACTAAATCTAAGACCCCAGAAAGGGTTGTAATATCTAAGTCTAAGAAACATACTCTTCTATCTGAGTCTAGTGAAAGTGAACACTCTAAAAATGAGTTATCTAATCTTGCTCGAAGGATGAATAGGATAGTGGGAAAGAAAGAAATTCAGTATATATATATATGAAGAACGAAATAAAAGAAAATAAAGGATCAGAATTCACTTTCTATGAAGGAAAAAGAGCTGGACACATCAGGCTCGATTTTCCAATTCTCAGAAAAAATGTTAGAAAAGTAATTACTTATGAGAAATATAATAATAGTTATTACAAATCTAATGTTAAGAAAGTCTTGAAGGCTTATGATACATGAAATTTTATTTTTGGTGCCTAATATGATGTATCCTAAGAGTATGAATCTTATAGTCAGCAGAATCATGGTCTATTATCCAAACTACCCATTGAAAATAAATTTATACTTCCCAAGGTACACAATTGCAGTTCTATCACTAATGTATCATTGAATGAATATTATACGAGTAATAAATATTATAATTATTCAGATGAAGAATATTTTTTGGATAAAGATAACTCTATACCTCCTTATAACTATGTGTCCAAGTCTGCAAAACTAATTGAAAATGAAAATTCTAAACTCAAGAAAAAACATGAGAAAGAAAATTCTAGAATTTCAATACATAGAAAAGATGTATTAGATCTTTATAAAGATCATGATGAGAAAAATCATGACATATATAATTTTTCTAATAATCTTATGAAATTAAATTCTTGACAAGGATTATAATTCTTTGGATCTTGACAATGTTATTTCTATGAAAGATATTTTATAGGATTACTCAAATTCAAATAAATTTGAGGATAAGAATTTATCCATTAGATTAAAATCCAAAATTTGTTCCTTAATGAAAATTTTATCAAATTTTACTTTTAAAAGAATGAAATTTGATAAAATGTATTCACAAATTTTTCATTTAAATAATAGTTCTATATTTGGTTATACGCACTAAAAACCAGTTTTTAGTGATAATAATTTTATTCCCCAAAGTACACCATTTTGGAACTAAATTTCAATGTGGTGGAAATTGAGAAAATATTATTCTTTAAATAAAACCCAATCTCGAGGTTTTTTTAATTATTATTTTTTCAAGAAAATGTGGGATCCAAAACTTTAACTTTCCAACATTTCAAGATCCAAGAATGTTTGGATTCTGAAAGTTTATCTATTTTATTATTAGGAAAATAAAGAATGTTCCAACAATATTATATGGTAAATGTATAGTGGATGTTCCCAATATATTTTGGGTAAAAAAACCTTCTTGGAAGATATTATCAAGATGAAATGATGAAAAGTAACTTTCAGAGATAATGTGCAGGGAGAAATTTTTGTTATGGGCAACATTTTTCTTATAGAAAAATATTAATTTCAAATGTTTTATGTGTTAATGGTCTTATGAATAACCTCTTCAGTATATTTAAACTATGTGATAAATGTTAACTTGTGAATTTTAGGAATGATAAATGATTATTACAAAATTCAAAGAATGTGTTTATTCTTTCTTCCAATAGTAATGAGAACATATACACACTAAAAATAGATTACCTAAGGAGCCAAGATCTATATTGCCATAGTGTGATGGTAGATAAATCATGATTATGGAATATATGGTTAGGTACCTGTCACCTTAAGAACATATGTAAACTCTCAAATAATAGAATTTTTAAAGATATACTAGATCTTATATTTGGTTCTTCAAATGTTTTTGATCCCTATTAATATATAAATAAACATAAATCAAGTATTAAATAAACCGGTAAAGTATCACCTACTGATGCATTAGATTTAGTTCTTATGGATCTATTTGGTCCAACTCAAACTAGATGTATTGGATGAAATTATTATGTATTTGTTTTAATTGAAGATTACAATAGATTTATGTGGGTCTATTTCTTAGAAAATATATAAATGATATTTCTTATTACAAAAAAATTTGTTCCCTTGTTAAAAATGAGAAAACCCATCTATTTATAACTATTCATACTAATCAGGGAGGAAATTTTCAAAATTTAGATTTTGCAAATTTTTGTAGTGTGAAAGGAATTACTCATAACTTCTCAGCTCCAACAACTCCTCAACATGAAGGTTTTTTTAAAAGAAGATATTTAAATATTCAAGAGATAATGAGAACCATGTTGAGTGAATATTATATTGCTAAACAGTTTTGGGATGAAGTTGTTAGTAGTTCTTGTTATACTATAAATCCAGTTTTAATCAGAACTTTTCTTTACAAAACATCATATGAATTGTGGACGGGCTGAAAACTAGACTTTATTACTTCAAAGTAGTTGGTTTCATAGTATTCATCCCGAATACTAAAGACAAATTACATATATTTTTCACCCAAATCCGATGAAGTAATTTTCCTAGGCTACTCCACTAATTCAAAGGAATATAGAGTTTTTAATAATAATACTTGTACTATTGATGAAATAGTGCATGTTAAATTCAATGAAACTAATAATTTTGTTTTTAAACAACACAAACCTACACCCATGGATGTTTTTTCAAAAATTAATTATCAACCATTGATCGAAGATGCTTCTAATAAGGAAAATGTTCGAGAAAATATTTTTGAAGAATTTAACCTAGAAGATTGTATACCATATGTTGATGAACAGTCTGTACAAAACCCTAATCAGTTGTTTCAAAAAAATTATCTCAGTGATAGTATCATTGGTGATATAAATCAACATATAAGGACAAGATGTTCCTAAATAAATGATGTAGAACATCTAGCATTTTTTTCTAATTAGAACCAAAAATCACCGCTGAAACATTAGGTGATGATGATTGGATTAAATTCATGAAATATGAACTAAATAAAAATAAATGAAGAAAGTATGGAAGATGGTTGAAAGACGTAAGGAAATTATTTTAATTGGAGAAAAATGGGTATTCAGAAATAAGTGTGATGAAAATGGAATCATAGATAGAAATAAAGCTAGAGTAGTTGCTAATGTCTATAATCAATAAGAAATAATAGAATATAAATAATCCTATGCTTTATTAGCTAGACTTTAATCTATTATCATTTTAACTGTTGTTGCAAAATTCTTTATTTTCAAAAAATTTCAAATGGATTTTAAGTGATGTGTTCTTTACAAAACAGATATGTTCAATAAGAATTTTATGTTGAAAAACCTCCTAGTTTTGATGACACAAAATATCTTGAACATGTATTCAAACATACCAAAGCATTATATGAACTTAAAAATTCCCCAAGATCCTGGTATGATAGACATACAAGATTTTTGTTAGAAAAATTATGTTATGGTTATTTCTGGTACAAATATTTTTATAATGAAATATAACAAAAAAAATTAATTTTTAAATATATGTTGATGACGTTATATTCAGTTCAAATCCTCAATCGTCAACTGTTTCGTTTATGAATCTAAATAAATCTGAATTTGAAATGAGTATGATGGGTGAAATAACATATTTCCTAGGTTTTAAAACTTCTCAAAAAAAAGAAGGAACTTATATGTCACAACATATGTATATTTATGATCTCATTGAAAATTATTGATATGACAACACTAAAATGATAAGAACTCCAATTGTTACCTCAAACTATCTTGATCTAGATAAAGTTGGGAAACCAATTGATCAAAAATCATTTAGAGGTATGATAGGAAGTTTACTATACGTGACAGCTAGTCATCCAAACGTAATATTTTCTGCATTTTTATTTAAATGATATCATTCAAATCAAAAGGAATATAATTTAATAGAAGTGAAAATAATTTCTCACAATATTAAGGAAACCATGGATTTATGACTTTTCTATACTTTTGGAAATGATTTTGTTTTAAAAAGCTTTTCAGATGCTTATTTTGGTGGATGTAGAATGGATAGAAAAAGTAAATCTAGAAAATGTAATTTCTTAGGATGTTCTTTAGATTCTTGGTCATGTAAAAAACAATACTCAGAAGCACTTTCCACTACTGAAGCTGAATATGTAGCTGCAAGAAGTTGTTGTGATAAAGTGTTCTTAATGCAACACACACTCACAAACTATGACATGAGTTTTACCAAAACACATATATTGTGATATAACAATAGTAACATTTCCTTATTGAAAAAACCATGAAAATAACTCACGTGTAAAACATATATATATTAGGCATCCCTTTTTTAGGGATCACACACATAAAGGAGATGTCATTTTTCAATTCATCAGGAGGCAAGATGAAATTAATGATATTTTTACGAAACCATTATCCTATAATAGATCTTAATAAATTAAATAAAAGTTAGGAATGATAACTGCAAGGTAATCTTCTATATTAACATTTTTTGAAACCTATATATTTACATTAAGTTCCTCCTTCTCATAGTGGGCGTACATTTTCTTATTTTCCAAAAAGTTTTTCCCCTAATCAATGTTTTCGTAACCAAAATTTTTTCCTTAATCAATTTTTTTGTATCCAAAATAGTTTTTCCTTAAAAAAATTTCGTGTAACCAATGTTTTTTCCATAATGATTTTTTACGAAACCAAAAACTCCAGAATCGAATTTCCTTTCCTTAATAAATGTTTTCAAAATCTATTTTTTGAAGAAAAATTTTATCTATACTGACATTCTTTTTCTATTCAATCCAAAAGATATGTTCTCCTATTCAAATTTTTGTAATTTAATTTTTTAATTATTTATATTTAATAAAATTTTTATTGGATTCACATTCCCTAAATCCTAATTTTCCATAAAACCTCAAAAGATTGGAAATGACCAAATCCATGTTTAGATTTCATATCAACCATTAGATCATATAATGATTATTACAAGTATTGGATCAAATCGGTAATTCGAATTGTCACATAGAAACCTATATAAAGGCTCCCCTATTACTTATCCCATATCAGTTTTCAAAGATTTCTAAGCCAATGCTCTGCCTCTCATCAACATGATTGTTCCATTTATTTCATGACAGATTAGACTCTAGATGTCATTAGAAGCCTCCCACCATAAATAGATTACTTTAGTTAAAGAAATAATTGATTATAATATATATAGGGAAATGTGGGTTGAAACATAGTTTTTATCCATGTTCAATTCTTTTATTATGATAAATATTAAGCCAAATGAATGGGGGGAGTTTTTGCATAGCTAATCTAAAGAGCCATGATCCAGTTTACCCAGACATGAATATAGAATTATATGATACAATATTTTTTTATAATGATGGTGGAAGAGATATTTTTTGTCCAAGAGCTATATGAAAACCTATTCCATATCCTTTAATATGGAAGAAAATAGTCATGGTGTTCCATATAATCATGAAAATATTTTCTACTCACACAACTTGTCAGATCATTCAGAAGTTTTGAGAAGGACAAGGCGACTAAGTTCCTTGGACTAAAAGAAGAAAAATACCAAAAGATCATTCATCTATCAAAAAAATAAGAATGTTATCCTTGTGGATAAAAGGGTTTCTCATTTTTATAAATGGAGACAAGGACTCCTTAAAAAAGTGACATATTTATTTTGGACATTTTAGATAACCGGAGGAAGATAAATCATGTGAATTATATCCTTCTTAATATCTCCAACATCAATAATGAAACACTCAAATCCCAGATCATCATGTATTCAGACATTGTTTCTAACATTATAGTGCTTTTATTAGAATCGTTAAAAATTCCATCCAGCTCTATACCATGAAATTTTAAGATTTTTATGCTAAGTGATGATACCATAAAAATAATGAATCTAGGTTTTAATACAATGTCCATTATATTTTATGATCTTTCTAAAAGTGAAGTTGAATCTCTTGCTAAGAAAATGGAATTAGGAGATACAAATATGAAAGCTCAGAAGAATATAAAGTAAGAAACTAGCAATCAACATGAAGCCTATTATTATAGAAACTCAATCAGCTCCACCAAATCCGAAAAAGAAAAAGATATTCCCTAATGGTGTAGTAGAGAAATGGAGGGAACAGAAGAATAATAATAAAGTTGATGATCCATCTTTTAGCCTAGATCCTACTAAGGAAAAGACCATAAAATTATAATCTATTAAAGAGTATAAATGAAATAAAAAAACAAAACATGCTCAAAATGAAAATGAATGAAATTGAGTTAGTTCAAGAACTTCTGAAGGATCTTGAGAGAGTTTATGAATAGTTGAACATACCAAAAACATTTCTCTAACAAGAAGTACCTATAGAGACTCTGGGAAAAAATTAATGATTCAGGAGCCTGATGTGTAGGAAGAGATGGTTTCAGAAGATTAATAGAATAATAATAAGAGGAAAAATATGATGATTGTTATGATGTTATAATGAAAGTGGAAGAATATAAAAAGAAAGAGAGTCCTTCTGATAAGCTATCGATCCGGACATCCAAGGTCGAATCAACAAAGGTTTTTTCTCAATGAAAAGTGGATGATAGAGAGGAAGAGTTTTACAAACCTAATAATGATGAAATATGAAATCATGATTTCATCCAACCTAATGATCTTTATGAAGATACAGGGAAATAAGTGGTTGATGAAGAAAAAATTGTCTAACTTTCAGATAGTGAGAATGAATCCTCTAAGGGTGAGAAGATGATTTTCAAAGTAGAAAAAGGAAAACAGATGGATGATGATACACATAATAAGTCTATAATTGTTAAGAATGATTTTGGTGGTTCATCAAAGAGGAAATTTGAAGAGAGAGACAAAGAATATTCTCCTATAAGGGAATCAGATTCTGAATCATCTTCCATGGGTCAAGATTTTATTGTTCAGTTGTTGGAAAATTTAGTAAACACCATAACCTTATATATGAGTATTTATTCTAGGTTCTAGATTCTTCTACACTCTTTCAATTAGAAGACAGATTCAATAATCATGATCATGGAAAAATTCATCATGCCGAAGGATGATCTCTAAAATTTTCTTATCAGTTATTATGTTCTTAAGATATCATTTTTGGGAATAAAAAAGTGGTCTAAAATAACAATTGAAGACTTGAGAATTCTAGATGACTTATAAGATTCAAAGAAATATTATTTTGATAAGTTATATTATAGGATCAAAAATCGTACAACATGTTTTTAAGAGAAGCTGAACCTTCAACAAGTAACCTAGAAGCAATAAGATAATGATCTAAATTTTATTTTGAATTTAGTTTCCTTAAATTTAAAGAGTGAATGGAAACCCTAAGAAGATTTATAAGAAAAATTAAATAATAAACAAGAATTATTGAAGTCATCGGATGAAATTATTAATTCTCACGATGAAAAAAATCAAGGCTCTAGAAAAGAAAATTCAGGATTAAGAACAATTAGACGAGCGGTTTGAGGAAGTTCCAAAGGAGCTCATGAAATTAATTTATATCATGAAAAAGATCATGTCGAAGGAAAATAAGGATGAATAATTTTTCCTATCAATATGAGTTATTTTTTTTATTTTTAACATGTATCAATTTCTCCGATAAAATGAATTTCATATCCTTTATTTGTTTCTTTTTTTACATTTAAAATCTTTCAGGTACCATTTATTTCATTCTCTCTATTTCTTTTTTAAAATCACAAAGGGGTAGAAAATAATGGTAATAAAACTATATATAAAAGAAGAGAATTCCTTATGTAAGGAGGATTTTACTTAAACAAGACATTCATATGCAAGAAAAAATAAAATCTATTTAAGGATGTCGGGAATATGATCCTTAGAGTTTTAAAAACCTAATGGGGAGTTAGTCAAATTCATCATGATTCGTAAGAAAATAGTGATATGTTTTCATTTTAATTATGATAAAGAAAATTATTATTCCTTATATTCGTTTTTTAAAAGTTTTTTGTGATTTCCCAAAAGGGGGAGACTATTGAGTCAATAAGGTTTGTTTATGTGTTTTCTTTTCCTCTATTTTTTAAAAATCACAAACACTTTTTCTTAAGGAAATTTATATTTCACTAAGGATTATTTACATAAGTAAATTTTCCATTCTCTAAAAAAATTATTCTTACCGTGGTTTTCATTGCCTCATTTTATATCCTTTAAAATGAAAAATTATTTTATTACATAGTCAAAAATTTATATTCTTATCTAAAACCTCAAAATCTAATAGTTCCATGGATATAGAGTCATCTGTTTTTAGACTCTGAATTCTATAAAATTAGAACTCCAAATTCTTTGAAATTAATACTCCAAATTCTCTAAAATTTAGACTCAATATTCCTTGAAACTCATACTCCAAATTCTCTAAAATGAAGACTCCAAATTCTCTTAAACTCAGATTCCAAATTCCCTATAATTCAGACTCTGAATTCCTAATAATCCAGACTCTGAATTTTACATAATATAGACTCTGAAATCCTCATAATTCAGTCACTGAATTCCTTAGAATATAACATTGGAATTCATAATAATTTAGAATCTGAATTAATTAGAATTCAGATTCATAATTCCTCATAATTAAGTCTTCAAATTTATTAGAATTTAGACTCTGAATTCTTTGTAAAATAGAATCTGAATATCCATGAATTTGATTATTTATATGTTTATAATACGAATTCTATTTTTCCATAGACTCTAGATATTATGTTTTTGTTATGCTAATTTATTTCCCTTACACAAACTTTTGTAACAATAAAACGATGTCATAGAATTTTTTCTTAACTAAGAATTTTTTGAGTGACATGGGTTCATTTCCCAATGAGATTCAAAGAAAAATATGACCATTGGAAGAGGGATCCAACCATTTAAATTTTTCTTATAAATAGGTTTTTATTTATATGAGCACACAATCAGTTGATCTATATAGAGATTATATGCTATGTTATTGTGAAGTAATTTCTAAAGATATAATTTCATGACTTGTGTTTTTTCAGGAACATATTTTTTATCTCTGAACATCTTGACCATATTACTTAGTGTGACTTTGATTGATTCTAAGTACAATCAAGGGCTTCCTGGGATATGAAGAGAGAGGATCTGACTACCTTAATGATTGAGGACTTGTTGGGATAACAAGAAATATTATGATATTACCATTGAGGGCTTACCCAGGTGGGGGTAAGAAAGACTTTCTTGAAAGAATAAATCAATGATCCTTTATCCATGGATGATTTATTCCCACTCTTTGGATTCAATTATTTTTACTTTATTCTTGTTCTTGTTTCAAATATATTTCCAGTGCATTTTGTTAAATAAATAAAGTATAACTTTCTTACACATTCTTATAAATTAAATCTCTGATAAATTAGATTCTATATGCTTTAATGTATAATCTTTCCCTATGTAAACATTTCTTATAATTCTTTTCAGGATCAAAATTTTCCGACCCATAGCATGTTTTTTCCATAAAGTAAGAACCAAAGAGGGTTTGTGAATTTACTTTGTTTAATATTGTTAAACATTGTTTTCAATAAGGTTGAAAATGAATGTTTTTAAACATACAATTCACCCCTACTTTAATTGAGTAGTTATATACAATATTTAAATCCTATAAAAAGAAAGAAAAAATGAAAATTGAAGTGAAAAGAAGAGTGATAATAAAATGTATCTCGAACTAGTCGCGACACATGAATCATGGCCATGAATTATCCATGAAAAAACCCTTATATTGTACTAAACCAGAATATTATTATTTTAATCAATTACTCTAAACTAATGATATCCACAAAAAACATACAATGATAAAAAATATTTAATTACTTAAATATTAAATACTCTATAAAATTATAATTGTTCAGAATCCAAAAAAACAAGATTCTAATGGTAAAAATAATTCCATGACCATTGGTGTGGTCATAAAAATTATGTTGGATCATATGAAAGTCGAAATTATTGTTTTCCCATCAAACATCACCCTAGAGAAAAAATTCAAATTTTTAATTTTTTATTAATGTTTCACAACTCTATTCCTAACATGCACCCCACCATAAATGATTATTGTCCCCTAGATGCTTTAGTGGCTCACTATCATTCAAACATAATAAAAAACACCAGTACCTCCAACATGATAATAGAAATCCACTGATAGGTCTCACAGTTCCAAGACACTAACAACACAAGGGACATTAATATGTGAATGATGTGTTATTCCCCACCGCATTAGTATCCTCTTTTCTCCCCTCAACCAAAAAAACTCAACGACCCATGATCTATAAACTATTAAATTTAATTCTCTAACATGGAAAAATTGATAACACTAGATCACCTATACTGAGAACAAACCACTTCCACATTCCAGATCATCCAAAATGATTATCCAAACCCTCTACGAACCTCTTAAAATGATAATCACAACAAATGATGGACTATGGTAAAATCCCAACCATAATTACTCCCAAACACCTCTCCTCAAGTGATATCCTCATGAACCAACCAGTAGTGTGTAATACCATCTTTCACATGACTTCTTAACAAGGATTCATCCCAATCTCCAATATAACCACCACTCTCCTCAATAAGAAATTATGATTTTCTAAAAACAACTTGAAACCTCTAAATCTCAAATGAGACATGAACTAATGATCCTTACATTACATGACTGAATTCACAAACCACAATCCTCTTGTTGTTCAGCCCAAATAAACCAGAGAACCCCAAAATCTCCCATTAAAAAATTGAATATCTCTTATTCCATAACACACAACATATCCAACCTCAAATCGTCCATTAATAAAAAATAATGAGCACTTAACCAAATTCTTACTATGATACCCATAGTGAAAATATATGCAAAAATGGTCTTGAATCCACTGAGACCATCCATATTAAACCTTACAAAATATAGAAAACCTTGATCACCCTTAGTGCTTCAACTCTGAAGACCAAGGAAACGTCAATCTATCTGCATAACTTCACAAAGGAATCATATGCTCATAGAAACTCAATCCCGATAAAAACATCGGTCATGATTACATAACTTTATCATTCTAACCACATCAATAATAGTGTATTCTAATGATCAAACCTACTCACAAGGGTTTCCATTTAAACATCAAAATTTAGAATGTGTCATTATGACTAGATATTATCTCTGTAAATGTACCACATATCCTTTCATTAGAAGATAGATATGCATAGTTCAGTTGAGTATTTATCCACCATGTACTTATATGAGGAAGCATTGTATATGGATTTATTGACACATTAAAAAAATAAACATCCAACATATGAAAAAATATTCAATGTTAGTAAAATTTCATTACGATCTGATGGTGCTATTATGATTCTTGTACATATGTCTCTATCCACCAGTTAATGATTGAGAAAATTGTAAATCACAAAATACAAAATAAAAGGTTCCCCACTCAATGTGAAAATAACTCAAATGTGAAATCCAAAAACAAGAACAAAAAATCCATCATTGTGGTAACATGGAATTATTATATGAACCTGTGTTCATAATGATAAATCCTTACATATATCACATGATTGGAAACATTAATAAACTTTATTTATACCATCAACCTAAATAGTAAGACAAATAACTTATCTCTCTGAATTTTTTTGTCACAAACTAGCTCAGGTCAACTTGATTTGTCTCCAGATATGTTTTGAAACAAGGCCTCAAGATCGCCTCCCTATTTTCCAAAGGATACAACAAGAGGATAGTTCCTAAAATGATATAATTTGGAGACCATTCACTCTTAATATATTTCATCAATATGTGAATTAAACTAAACACATACCCAACCAAGAACATCCTAGTGAATAAATATAAATAAATAACTAGAACTGAAAAATTATTAATGAAATGATGAATAGAAACTCATGGAAAATCCTATAGAACATGTACACCAACAATGAATACCACATATAGAAAGAAATAAATGAAAATAAATTCAAAGGATCTAAAAATATATTCATATAATCCTTATAGATTATTTCCATGATAGTTGAATAGATCTATAATGAACCATGACTCTGCACAAGTATCTCTGCTCAGTCATGAAACATTGGGACTCTTCCTGTTCCACTACACCAAAGTCAATCTAAAAGTATAAGTATATTCCAAACAGATATCTTGGTTATCATTTAGGGGTTAGATACAAATATTATTATGATACCCCTATTGGTGGCACTATCATCTTTACTCTAACATGTACATCTGACATGCGTCATGTCCATCCTAACCGAACATGACTATCATCATAAAGATAAAAAAGGAATAAAGGAAAATTTTTTTAAAAAAAATCAACCCACCATAGGTTTTATCTTAACAATCAAGGTAAATCCAACTATGATCTGGCCTAATGCATATTAATTATAAAACGTGGCTTGTGAAGCCACACATCAAGTCTGGTTGTTTAATCGAAAGGATCAAAAATGTTCAATGAAAGAGAATTATTGATTTTAAGATCCAATGATCTAATACCAGGTGACAATAAAAGAATGTAAGACTACTAGGAACATTGACTCCAATGTCAAAATTTCAACCGGTAGTAAGGAAACCCTATTGACCCTAGGGGTATAATACCATAACTCAAAAGTCCTATAGAATCAACTAGCTAAAACCGAACCAATCAATGCATGTGTGGGCCACATGAATAAGACCAAAATCATATAAATCAAGTAGGGTAATTAAATATACTCCACATTATAAAAACCATTTATAGAGGGATATTTTATGTTAGGTTTTTATCCCTCATATAGACAATCCAAAAACTCTATAGGAATTCCTCACTACAACCAACCGACCAATAGAGGATTGAAAATCAACAAAATATAAGGTCCAATACCCAATATAGTAATATCCAGAGGTATCCTATCTCATATATTCCAAAACAAGAATATTTTAAAACCTAAAATACCACTAACTCAAGAACTAGAGTTAGCTAACACCTGGACCAACCCAAAAGAACTATTATGACTAACAACAATTACCACAATAGAAAAAAGAATGTGGAATATAAAACCTAGTCCCCAACTCCTCAAATCATACCAGAAACCTATGAAGGGGGACCTATAGGAACACCAAACTCATAAAAATTAAAAAAATTAAACACATACAGTCTAATAGAACACATATCGTATATCACATGAATTAAATGGAAACGTCATACAATATAACCCATATGGGAAACCTAAAAAAGAAACTATACAAAAATCAAAACCTCATGAAACACCACACTAAAAAGAAAAACCTAAAACTGGTCCCTAAAACCTACCTGATACTATTCCCAATGGGACACTGCAATATTCAAAATCCCATGTTTCTGTCCTATCCTAAAGGCTCCATGTGGCCTAGAATTCATGTGACCAAACATAAACCTCAAGAAACTAAATGATAATCCCCTACATGAATAAACTAAATCCAACCACCTAGAATTTATCCAATTAATTTCAAATATATTCACATGGTATCCTCAAAATAAGGTGATAAAAAAACACAACCCACACGTCAGCCTCAAAACTCAAAACCAAACCCCAATGGAATCCATGAACGTAAACCTCAAAGGAATATTCCTATAAATATTATTTTTCCAAAACACCATACGTATTGAATATAAACTCCCAATGGATTCCACCATTGCAATATACATGAATAAATTATTAGAATAGTTTACTCAGAAGACGGATTATGACAATGGGGAACAATGACATAGAAAACCCATTTCTGGAAGAAGTATAGAGTGTGTATATCTTAGAACATGGATTTTACCCTTAATAGAGGACAATTACATGTAATTATATAAGGTTATGTCATATCTTGAGTATTACCATGTACTACTACATACCATCATCCTGCATGAAGTCTACATATGAACTATTTCATGACTAATTATACTTAACATGAGGTGTCTAACCAGGAACCTAGGCACATGGCCATGTCCATATACAAGACCTGTACATAGGGTACATGACATTTCCTAGAAAAAATCACCTTCTTCCCATGTACATAGAGACATGGTTAGGTACATGGAAAAGCACTAATACATGGTGTCTCCATGAGTTACACAATGTGTACATATAAATGATAATCCTCCATTAAAAGGATGAACACAAGGCCTATGTTCCAAGATTTAGAGTTGGTGTGATTCAAATTTCTGAACTTAAAACCCCAATAATCTTCCAAAAACCCACCATTATCCACCAAAACATATGTACCACCCATAGGTGTCCCAATACCCAAAAAAAATGAATAAAACATAAATAGAATTATTCCAAAAGGATTTATGGTGAAAAAATAAAGGTTCTACCTATGGGTAGAAACTAATGAATCCTTGATCCGAATCATGACCAATAACAACTAGGCGATGATATGGAATGAACTGTACACCCTAGTGGAACATACTTCCATCCCCCTCTATATATTTATTTTATCATCGTCCCTTTACATATCCTATATCTAATCTGATGACCCCATAGTGTGTGGTCTATATGAAAAAATAGTCATAAAGAAACGCCTCTTTTTGACATGCTAGGTGATTATGGAGTGTATAAATAATCCACCGTTGTGAGGATTTTTTAGCCCATGGTATATCCATTTTTGATCTACAGCCAATTATATTAACCAAATATGGATTTTTTTTCTCATTAAACACCTTACATATTTTATCATCAAAATCTAGTATATTATTATTACAATGGGATAGTTTGAGCATTACAATGGCTTATGAATGTTATATAATGAGTATTAATAGTAATATTTCATTGAAAAAATTGAATGTAAATTGTTTAAATTGTACATAATAACATTTTACATCAATATTAATAGGAAATAATAGTTATCTAAAAAGTATTTGTAAATTAGTGATCATGAACCCTTATTTCATAATTATTTGAATTTAGGAAAACTCTATAATTGGATGGAAAATTAAATTGTAATTAAAAAAACATATGATTAAATATAGTACTATTTAATATAACTAATGGAAATATATAAAAATAATATAATTAAAAATGGGAAATAACAAAATTAATTTAATAAAAATAGAAATTAGAGGATTATATATACCCTTACATTGATCGGATTCTCGTTAAATGTTTATTGGGGAAACATAAAATCATAATGACTCCATTAGAGATTAATATTTATAGAGGGGGAGATTAATTTCATGATCAATGGAATTTTAGTGGAGTTGTAGGAAATAAATGGTGTGTATTAATTCTTTAGGAAGGATGGTTTTACATATTAACATAACGATCCATTTGTTATTACCGACAACCACTTTTGGGTGATTTTAAATCTAATAATTTTTTTAAAATAAATTATTTAAAGTGTAGTTTAGGTGTAGAAATTCATCAAAAAATAAACTAATTTTTTATGGTATTTTAATATTTTACTAGACACCATTAACCCACTACATTATTTATCCTTTACCAAAACAACACAATTTTTTCCCAGGTAACTTATTTTAGAGCCCAACATTATAGTTACAATTAGAACCTTATACAGAACTTCTAATTATGAATATTAAATCCATTTAACATGATTTAATTTCTATATGTGAGAAAAATTATTCTAATATCATAGATACATAACATGTGAAGATAAGTGTTTCTCTTTAAAGGAGATGATACTAGGGTTTTAAAACAATAATCATTTATATATAAATATAACATAATATTATAAATGATTTTTATTTCCAGTGAAATATATATTTTTTACCATGAAAAAGAATAAATAAATTTAATTTTATGATCATATCCAAATTAAATCATAAAATATAATGTATTAAAAAATGGTATTTTAACTTTTTACCAATTTTTTTATAGTTGTAAATAAAACATGAAATTATTTATAATGAATTGAATCCAAAAATGATATTTAATATATTATAATAACTATCTAAATATTATAAATTGAACTTCTAAATAAAAAATATTATTTATTTAAAATCGATAATTTTTATAACATAATCAACATTTTGACTATTATACAAATTACATACAATATAATTGATTTATATGATCACTCAAAAATCCTTTTTAATGATTATTTAATAAAAATTAGTTTTATATTAAAATCTTATATTTATCAGAAAACATATACACAATGGATTTAAAAAATTGTTTAGTTTCTAGAAAAATAAATTTTTAGATATACCATTGAATAATTATAAATTATCCCTTTATTGTGTCTACCTATACAACAATTATAATGAAAAAAATCTATTCTAGGAAAAAATTCATAATTCCAACTAATAGAAATAAATTTGAATTCCACATTTCCTGATTAAGACATCATCATTATCACTTCATCATTAATTACATCTATAACAAATATTCTTACACAACCATTGATAATCACTATCATTTTACTAATATCAATAAATATGTTTTTATTGTCAATGTGATAAAAATAATCTTCTGGGGGGGCGATTTACACACATGGTAAACCATTAATTGATATATTATTTGTTTGTATTTATATATATAAAATAATCATAGTCGTTGTAGTCAATATTAGTAGATGACATGTAAATAAATTCTTAATTTATTATAATTTAATAGTTGCTGTAATAAAATTTTTATTGTAATGATTGTATTTTCTTATCATTATTAATCCAGGAAATACATTATTCCCCATTAACAAAATAATTATTTATTTAATTTTTTAGAGGAAACGATTTACAGAACCTTTTAAATGAAAAATTTTATAATAATAAAACATATACACAAAATGAGATTAAAAGTATTTAAAAAATAAATGATCATTAATTTAAATCAAGAATGCATAATAATTTATTATTAACATATAACTGCACATAAATTTTTAAATGGTAGTTCCTCAAATTGTACAATATTTTTATTTTATAAAAATGAAAAGATGAATCATTTTTTTAACAGTTACATTAAATCGACTTAATTACCAAGATGATGTAAAATTTAGACAACAAATTAAATGAATGTAGTTATTAAATAAAAATAAATATTTGAAAAAAGATATATTAATATAATATATGATTTTTATATATATGCATGAAAGGATTGAATATATATGTAGGGAGACAATTCGGATGGAGATAAGTGATGCACTTTTGTCTCCCTCAATTCCTGAGATGTTTCCCCATAGCCATGGTAGATGTGATGGGTTTTTTCCCTGCCTATTATCCTCCATTATTATAATACAATTTCAATAAATAAATTCATATTTTACATTTATGAAATTTAAATAGATTACTTAGGTGATAAAAGTTTGTGTAAATATTTGGTTTACTAAAATAAATAAATTATTTTAGTATTTAAATGTATTTTATTGAACAAATACTCATTATAAATTCAATATGTTATATTGTATCTTCTTATGGGAATATATTGGTTCTAATTTTAGTTAATATGAAATAATTTTACATTGTTATAGGGATAGACTATTTGAATTAGTTTTGAGCATATATGGATTGCTACTATATAATTGTATCATTTTCATCCCATGTGGGTTTTCAATATAGAAGTCATAAATTGTTTAAGGGTAAATCTAGTGGATATAGAATTTATAAAATTAATTTTTGTGAAATAATAAAAATATTGATAGTATCATACATATATTTTTTTATTCTAGAATGTGGAAAGATTGACATTTTATTTTGGATATATATCCTTCCATTCCCTATGAATATTTTAGGCTTTCCTCCAGTACAAGAAGCGGACATTACCATTGATATTTGTCTTAGGAAAAAATGTATCACAATCACTACATATTTTATGGATCTAAAATATTTTATAAAATTGAAAAATTGTCTAGTGGTGATTAGGGTAAAAGGGTTTATTAGCCCAAGATGTTCTCCTTAGGGTGCACTGGTTCTTTTTTTACGAGAAGTTTGATGGAAGAATAAATATCTCTATTGACTATAAAAAGCTAAATATTGTAATGATTATTAATTTTAATAAATTTTCCATAGCTAATTTTATCATAAATTTTATAAATGGTGTTGGGTTGTGTTACAAAATTTTCATATTATCCAGTTATCATTTTTGGTACCATGAATCACATGTTCTAGAACTCCCCTTAAAGAAATTCACTTTTCTGAAAATATTCATACATTCCAAACTCATTTAGACCCAATTTTATTGACAATATAAGGTAACTCCATTCAAACATCTCAGAACAAATTTTATTGATCTCAAAAATATACTTACAACACATACACTACTGGAATAATAAAAGAAATCACAATCACATAGAATAACACCATATCTTACCCATTTGGGAATTAGTCCAACTTCATAGGGGAAACACTAAAAATTTATTAATAATTGATTTATAATAAAATTTTAATATGTTAATTAAAGAAGATATACCATGTGGATATTTATTTAAAATTCTAGTTGGTTGATATAGTTGCACTATGTTCAGATTATCATTTGTTGTACATACTCATATTCCATGCTAATGGTAATTGGACAGCAAAAAATTCAAATCCATTATTAATAATTGATGTTGTTACATTAATCTCACATGACCCTATAATAAATCTTATATATCTATTCAATTACACTATGTTATTTTAATTTATTCTGCAGATTTAATCATAATAATTTAGTTTTTTCTTCTATGCTTCGATCATTTAGATCTGGTAATATGCACTATTATATCATACCTCTTGTTCTAAAAATCCCCATTGAATTAATAGTCCATCATTTAATTATTTAATTTTATTTAATAAATATTTATACAATTTCAAAAGTATATCCAAAAAAAATTATCACAACCCAACATAATATTATCCCACATTTAAATTGTTTGGTTTTCTTCACCATTTATTTTGGATATCAAAATAAATTATATCCCTTTATATTACTATTGTAATGGTTGAAGAAGTTTCATTCCATTATCCCCAATCACCCATGTCCCATTGAGGCACAACTATACCTCACACATTTCTAGAACACTACTTTTTCATGTATATAATTCCTCTTGGGAATCCCAGATATCATCCACAATGCCACAACTCAATCTTCAACAACCATATAGATGAGGTGATTTTACAGAAAAATTTTCTTTTTTCTTGAGATAATCACTGGACCATCTACAAGAAGTATCATAAATTAAATATTGGAGAATAATTTTACATTCACATATATGTATCCAGGTTCCACCAAGAAACCCTTTAACCAATGAATATCCATCACTAAATATATCATCCAGGACAATCACCTCAACATGATTTATCACATTCATATAGAGAATCCAATCAAGATATAGATTGTTTTTTAAGATATAGATCATGGAAGCAATTAAAATTTGGTTATTTAGCGATGAAGAATATTTTTTAATAATAATTGATGTTTATATTTAGGGAGTTATCCACTCCACCCTTTTAATCCCCTTATAATGCTAAAAATTGTGTTTTTATTTCAATTTGATAAATTTGTGGGCTAGCCTCACTAAGATCCCGGATCTTCACGGTATATCAACATATTATGATATCTTAAATAGTATTTAGTTTATCCTCACTACCATAGTATTTTATTTTAGTATTCTTCTCATTATATAATTAAAACTATTTCATTCTTCTAGTAAAGCTTAACTAATATTCTAATTTTATTTTAAACAAAATTATCGAACTGTGTGACATTAATCATCAAACCAGTCCATTTTTCTACAATGGTTATATATTTAATAATGTTTCTGAAATCATGAGACTTATTAGTTGGAAAGAAAACCACAAAAATTCATGAAAAAAATTATGGTTAAAAAATATAGTGACGATATGTGAGAGTTATGTTAATCTATACCCCATATATCCATATATAAATGATGAAACTTTAGATTCTTACATATATTTCAATAAATATTAAAATAAAATTTCATGTAGTTCAAAATGGTATAATAATTTCTTGATCTAAAATACACATGAAAATGTTTTAATATTCCATTTATATCTAATTATTTTATCCAAATATCACCCATGAGACCTATAAAATCAATCATCATCTTCATTGATTCAATAGTTTTTTATAGTAGATGTTTCACCTTCAAAAGTCACATTATTGCACACAATTCAACATTTTACACCTATAACCACCAAAATAGAACCAAAAGTAATATTACTCACTCTTTCTAAAAAATATTATTCTAAACCCCACATTATCCACCTAAACAATATAAAAAAATTCATTTTTAATACATTTATGTATAGTATCCCTTAAAAATACAACCAATGTTCACTACTTTGGAATATGTTTATATAATTCATTCCAATTATCTATAGGGTTTTTTGTCCAAAATATGTACCATTATGATTACTTAAGATATATGATCCCATATAATCCCACTATAACATATTATGTGAAATAAATCCCAAAATTTAATGATTCATGATACAAATGGATTGGTGTAACTTGTCCTTAATTTTGTTTCCCCTATAGATACAATACATATTGAAGGACTTATAGAAGTAAACCATAAATAATTCACCCTTCAATATATATAATATTTCTTTAAATTACCTTTTATATTGAAATATAGACATATGACTTGAGGGCCTATTGATTTTACTTATATCATCTCCATTTTCTCCTTTATCTTTTTTATTCTTTTACTTAGAGTGTAATGTACCACACCCTCATCAATGAACATTGTTTCAATAACACCGTAGAATTAATTTTTCTGAATCTCCTCATTCAGATTCAGATATTGGATATCATCATACACCATGTCAATTTTTTAATCTATAATTAGTCAGGGGATTATCCTCTAGATACCATAATTATGAAAATAATGAAAGAAGTCGAAATTCTAAAAAAACATCCTCAAAATTCACTCCAATCGCATTTAATTGATAATGATTTTTTTTAATATACTTGAAATTACAATCCACCAACATTATTTATAATATATTCTCACTGAATAATAACCTAATCATGAATACATTGTCACAAGAATTATAATATTCATAAAATTTAAAGAGTATGTACATTACTCAAAAAATTAACTTCAACTGCCAATTGATGAATTCCATATTCTATGATAATCCTATCTGAAACACCCCAATATATTTCTATATAATTATATAAAATTATTTGTTTTCAATTAATTATAGTTTCAACCCCATAAATAGATTATTTACATCATTTTAGTATTGATTATATTCAATTGAAATATTACTGAATCTAATTTCTAACCAATCATATATATCAATATTGTGATTTTATTATTCATGTTACAATTCTTCAGAAAAATTATACTCACATTATGACAATTTTATTAATGAAATATAACTCTAATAATCCTTCCAAGATAATAAATGATACCGCATATTATATAAGGACCTATAAGTTAGGGGAATAACATCCAAAAGATTTCATTGAGAACAAGGATTGTATATTCTATAACTGATGACCAGATAAGGTAACACTAAACATATGTACTATATTAGAACACCATTATAATAGAACACCATTTAAAACAAATACATGATTGTATAAATAACTGATATCACACTCAAAATACCAACAAAGGTATTTTCATTTTTGGTACATAGTCCCACTCTATAGTATAAATTCTATATGTTCATTATTATAACACATGGTCTAACTACATCCCATAAGTGGTGGGGGAGGGTGTATTATGGTTTTTTTGGAAAACTATTTTTATCACTAATAAAAATTGTTTCATTTATTTTTATTGTAAAAAATCACTAGAATATACATTTTTGGAATAATAATATAAATTATTTTAAAGATAAATGGACATAATAATTTTACTCTGCCAACCTATAATGGGTTACATCAATGGAGAACATATCAATGATGTGTTAATATAAAAACTAATAATTAATTCACTAGTATGATATAATAATATTTACTACAATATCACTGCTCACACCTGATCCATGAACTCATACTATATTTCAAGAAATACTTTTAAGCGGGTTATAAATATATAATTGGCAAGCCAGTTAAACTCACATTGATTTCTATCAAAAAAATATAACCATGGAACAATTATTATTTTCCATCATGCCTCATTATTCATGTCATGATTATCTTTGAAATAAATAACATATTAATCTTCCAAGAATGATATTTAATGTCACTCAATATCATCATACTTCAAAATACAATTCTTAGTATTCCATGAACTTTACTATTGATTATCTAATTCTTAATAATCAACATTACTCTATATATTTTATGATTTTCATACAAATTAATCAACACAACCAATTAATTGTATATTTATTTAAAAAAACATTTCTTGTTAATAATTAAAATTTAATACAACATCCAAATTATTTTTCTTCAATTGAAATCCACAGGTAAACATCATAATTATTTCCCATATATAAATTCAAATACGTAGTTATTAGATTCTAAATGATGAAAAAAATTAAAATACACCTTTTTACTCATTTATTTTAATAACCCAAAATCATCATAATAATTTTGTGATCTACATCATTATCAAATGGTCATTATGTTTCTACAATTACATTCATGAACAACTAGATGAGTCCTATTGTGATGTAATTAACTATAGCATGATATCATTTCTTTTGTTAAAATATGTAAAACAAAAATTAACATAGTGCTATAAAATTATCAGGTTAATCCATCAGAACATGTCTCCTTTAAGAATTATTTGACCTACAATAATGATATGAAATATTTTAAGGATTCATTTTATTATATTACCATACCATCCAAAATAGTGAAATCATTATCATTCATGGAATTCACACTAATCGCCATGAAATGAACCCATAATCATAATAATATTACCTAAATCCATAAGTTACAGATAATCATTTATAATATCTCAATGACTCTAATCTTTTTCATGCCTTCACCAATTTCTCAAACTACTTCTCTAATGAAAACATTTTCCTTTATATTACATTGTGAAATTTTCCTACCACATCCACCTACCTCATGTCATATTTGATACCATTTTATGTCTATTAAAATCTTACATAAAATTTAAAATAAATCTAATAAAACATATAATGATTACAATAATCCCCACCTTTAAATTTTTTTCATTATTTCACCACTTCTAAAATATTCCCCCTCCCCTAGGACCATTTTTCTCCGTTATCATACATTATTATATCTTTTATTCTCTATTTTCATACTATAATTCATGACTTATTATCCCCCTTTGATTTTAAAATTAAAAATTTTAGCGTACATTATTTCAGACCATGTTCATATGTCCTTGACATTCACAATATTTTAAATCGTAACAAAGAGCCTTATTGTAATCTCAAACACATTTTAGTTAATGATCGTTGTAAGAAGAAAGATAGAAAATTAAGTGTAAAATACAACCCATCAACAAATTAATAGATTAAACCTTAAAATAAATCCATGTGATACACCATTCTTTTATAATTTATTATATTTAAATAATATATTTGATTTAGTAAATTATACACACAATTGAGAAAAAACAAACCATAATATACTATAGAAATATTATTACTAATTATTAATTTAATGACCTAGCCATTGGTGTGGTGGGAATGAATATGATTAAAAATATTATCAAATATTTGTAGATTATTTTTCCAAAATAAAATTAACTATAAATCATTCATTTTTTATCATTTGATTTGAGATGAATGTATATTATTTTAATGTTAAAAATTATGTTTTTCATAAAAATATATTTATGAATAATTTATATTGATATTAATTATTCAAAATAAAAACTATTTAAAAATTATTCTTATTAAATAATTAGTCTATATCTCCAATTTAATTAATTAACATTCATTTAATTGTGGTTATTATGAATGGAATGAGAATAAAATCATTTTATCCTTAAAAAAGATATTTCCTTAAAAAAATATTTTTATTGAATTTTGTGTATGGATATTAAAATTATTTTCCTCTAAATATCGAATACTTCATAAAATGGAAATAATTTAAAATATCATCCTTTAAAATTTTTATAAGTATATATTATTTGAAAATTTTATGAAATGATAGATTTTTTACTAAATAGTGAAAATTGATTATATTTCAAAAATTGTTATTTATTTAAATAATATAATTTAAATTTAGTATTACTATTTATTATTATTTTTTAAATGTAAAATAAGTCTTTCTTTATTAAAATATAAATTAAATAATTACATATAAATCATCATTATATTTTATTTCTTTGTAATTTATTATTTGTGCTTAAAAAAATTTCTCTAATTTGTATTCATTTCATATGTCCAACTTATAATAAAATATATCTAAACCACTTATACATATTGAATCTTGAAATTTATATTTAACATTTTTAATCATGTGTTAAGAATTTATTACGTAGTTTTATTAAAAAATATATTATAAATAGACACCTTGTTAAAAATATTACCAGCACTGTAAACTAGTAAAACATATTAATTAAGGATAAAAATAATTGATAAGGTAAAAAATATTGTATTGATTAAATTTGGATTATATTATTTTTAAACCTATCACCTTAGTTTTGGATTTTCATTTTTCATGTTACACATTTCACTGATTATGTCCTTTATATTATTTTAGTTAAGGGATATTTACAAATCATCAATATCTTTCTTTTAATATCTATAACATGTTATCCTAGGGATATACAGATGTTTTGTACGGTTATATATTTTTTATGAATATGAATTAATTAATTCATTTAAATTAATTTTTTTCATATTTATTGAATATATAATTACCTTGAACACATACATAATGTCGACACATCAACTATGAATTTTGTCCCAAAGATATGTAAATTATTTTAAAAATGGTAATGTAATATTATTTTTAAAAATTTTATTTTATAGATAATTATAATATAAATATGATATTTAACTAGTTTATATTCTAATTGAATTTCCATCTTCACATATCTAAATTGAAATATGTCAATACTCTCAAAAATATCATTGTAGTGTATTTCATGATTAAAAGTTATTTTTAAATCATTATAAAATCATAAAAATCTTATATTAACTCTAAATAATGGGAATTTACATATTAAATATCTAATTTCTAAATTATTTTTCATTAGACTTTTTTAAAACTACATTCATGACCAATTAAGGTTGAATTTTGTATAGCCATTAAGGTTAAGCGAGGTCAGTGATGTGGAAATACTAAATGATAAGGCATAAAATGAATCCTAAAATCTATAAATATTAATTATTGATTATATTTAGACCGTATCCTTATTATAATTGAAAACATTTCACTTTTTATCCATTTTACATGAGTCCAAAACTCATTATATATTAATATTTAATATTTTTATATCATTTCCACTCACCACACTTATAAAAGGTCATCTCTTATCCTCTGGTAATCACACGTCATGATTAATTTATCTCAAAAAATACATACTTAAATCATTTAAAAACCATCCAACCCAAGTACTATAGGTTTTGGTATAATGAAAATATCAAACTAGAAGGATGAAGGTGTCATCCAAATGAGGCCCTCAAAGAAGAGCTACAACTCTTATCCAATTTTTTTGAAGCGTATTTTTTTCTTCGATATCTATAAAATATTCCATAAAAATGATAAAATAATATCATTATTTTCATGAACCTTCCTCGGGGCCCGTGTAATGACTACCACAAACCCGCCTTCCATAGGTCAGGGGCTGGCGACTAGCACCAAAGGTGAAAATCCCGAAAAAGGGGAATGAATTTCTTTTTATAAAGTAAACAAAAACACAACAGAATACGCAAGTGAAGTAAGCACTGAGTAAAACTGGGTACAAGGTAAGTGATGAAAAGTAAATGTGTCAGTATACATACCCAACTGAAAGTATAGTATGATTAATGGAAATTACAAAAACAGTAAGTAAAACAGCAACATCGAGTCGTCCTCCGGAAATCCCACATGAAGGGTGGGTTCAGATAGTATCCTCAGCTCCTCGGGTCCGGCCGTCCACTCTGTGTATGTCTCTCCAAGTGGTCCACCTCTGAGTACCATCCAGCTCTACAAGACTACACCTCGATCAGTGGTGTCCATCGTCTGCATCCAACACAACGTAGTGTGGGCATAGCCCGTGCATGGGTGAGTATACGATACTCAGTAGGGACCCGGAGACCCCCAAAGGTCTCTCAGAATCCATGAAGAATAAACCACAAAGGAAAGATAAAATCATGAAGTATCAAAAAACTCTACTTAGGTATATAACCATACATATACCTAAGTCACCAGTTACAGTTCGTCTCCAACTCTCGAGCCCAAGCACAATTCAGTCCACACAGGAAAACACAACCCAGTCCACACAGGAAAGCAAGAAAATCACATCGATGATAATGATTGAGATCAAGACTCAGCTCACACAGGTATACACTTAGTAAGGAGATATATATGATCATATGAAGCCAATTATTCATCTATGTTGTCAGACCCACATAGGATATAAGACCAGCTAAGCAGTTGGACACACGAAGGATACAAGACCACCTACTCTGTTGGACCCACTCAGGATACAAGTATAGAGATCATACTGTCGGAACCATATATGATACAAGAATAGTAGTCATCGCCGTAGAACCCACAGAGGATCCTAGTATGGTATTAATTGCTGCCGAACCCACAGAGGATCCAAGTATAGTTGTCCTCGCTGCCCAACCCACGGAGGATCCAAGTGCAGTCGTCATCGTCGCAGTCGCAGCCAGCTCTACGATTCCCGCACACAGCATGCTCGATTCCGGGGGGATCCTCTCCTAGAGCAAGAGAGTCGATAAATCAACTATCATGAAGTCCATAGTTGATGTATCCCAAAGTTCAATCTCGTCAAAAGAAACCCAACGCGACAGACGGTGCGTCAAACAGACGCCCGATCTGAGAGTTGTTGGCTTTTCCGTCCCGGGGCCCGGTTGGTTTTTAAGCTAAAACCAACTCGATCGTACTCCAACTAAATCCAAACCTCAAGTGGACTAATCCAAAATATTCATCTCGACAAAAGTATTTCAACGCAATTGACGGCACGTCAATCAGACGTCCGGTCCATAAGATATAAGTGTTTCCGCTCCAAGGGTCCGGTTGGTTTCGGGTTCGAACCTTCCCAGTTGTACCCAAACTTTGCCTAAACCTAGAGTGTAATATACTGAAACGACCATCTTGATCCAAGGATTCTTATGCAACTGAAGGTGAATCAATCGGAGGTCCGTAGCTCATGTTATCGATAGAATACCAAAAACGGTCCGAAGTGGGTGGTCTGGGCCCGGCCCGACCCGACCCAATCCCCCCTGGGTCGACCCGACCCGGGTCCAGGTGCAGCCCGGGAGGGTGCGGCCTGGCCTAGTCCGCGCGACCCGCCCCGGCCTAGCCGGTGGGTGCGCTGGCTCGGCTAGCAAGCTGAGTAGGGGGGGACGCGGTCCCCCCTTTGTTTCGAGGACGTGGCGCCAGGTTGGCACCATGATTTCCCCCTGGATCCCGCGCAACCGCAGGATCCAGCCCCTCGCCACAGCGGCTAAAGCCGCGGGGGGCTTCATCCAATGTCTCACGTCACTGGGGACTTCCGCAGGCCACCAGATTCATTCTGGTGGTCCGATTTTGCTCCTGTCTGCTCCTGCGATCTCATCGGGACCCGTACATCACTGTGAAGGCCTCCAATCACCATTTCGGTCATTCTTCATCGTCGCCATGTATTCCGCGCATCAAGAACAAAATAGTGGTGGGTTCGGATTTTTCTTCTAACCTGCACCCACTGCATTAGGGGTGCAAATATTGCCTAATAATTTAATCACCATGAATGAGGGTATAATTCTCATAAAAGAAAGAATATACAAAATTTCCCCATACCTCAACAAATGATGTAGAACGTCAGCATCGCGGTAGACGGTGTCATGGGGAAAGGGATCGTAGGCGACGTCAAAGTGTGCCGAGGAGGAATCGGTGTCTCCTATATTGTCACGAAGAAGAGATTTGGTGGTGCATCGTTGATCTTCGAGAAATCCGCGTTCTTCGTCGTTCTTCATCGAAGACCAGCATTCATTCAAAAGGTCAAGAGATCTCCCCCCGATCTCCCCCGCACAATGAAATCTTTTCCCCTAATTAAATAATAGGTTCCTCCTATTATTTAATTTCACGTGCAATGAAACTCCCAAAATTAAATCACCACATTTAATAATGTATTGACCATTCATTTAATGGAAGGGAGAGGGAAGGTCCCCATTAATTAGACGTGTTGTCAATTAAATGGGGGGGTTTCCCAATTTAATGAGGGGTTACTAATGAGTTTAGAGGAAATTAAAATGTGGGGGTCATGTGGGCCCCACCTCTCGAACATCCACACTTGGGTTGTTAAGTGGTTGTGGGGCCCACCCTTAACTTCCCATGGGAGGGAATAACCACCTTATAAAATAAAAATTGTTCCTACAATTTCTATTTACATATTAAATAAACCCCCAAAGTTATATTCTCCTACTTTGTGAACGCAACTACGGTAAGTGTCCCCTTAAGCAATTACTGGCGATGTGAGTTCCTCGATGCCCTCAGATTTTATTTCCGAGCACCGGTTCAAAAGTTAGAAAAACTCGCTTGTTCGTTCACTGAACTTACACAAGATAAACTTAGAAAATTGATTCTAGGAACACCGGGCCTCAGAATCAAGTGTCATCAGAATCCAAACACTCGAAATATTCTAAAGTATTTAAAAAATATGTGAAATTTCCAGGTCGTTACATTACTCCTACCTCAGGGATTTTTGTCCCCGTAAATCTACAACATAAATTGGGGAACAAATGAGGGTACTGAGCAGGCATCTGAGCCTCCCTGCCCAATGTGCTCTCCTGGAGGTTACCATGCTGCCAACGAATGCGCACCAGAGGTATCAAACGTCCACGTAGGACCCAATCCTGTCGATCCTTGATCTCCACTAGGACCTCTGCAAAATTCACCCTGTCATCGATGTCTAGCTCCCTGTGGTCGATGATATGCATCTGGTCGTGCATGTATCTCCTCAGCTGAGATACATGGATGACGTCGTGCACCCGGTGCAACTGAGGTGGAAGGGCCCGATGGTAAGGCACCTCGCCTACCCTGCTGAGGACCTAAAAAGGCTTGATGAAGCATGGAGATAACATAGCACCCCGGAAAAATCTTTGTAATCCATGTCGAGGTGAGACCCATAAGAACATGTGGTCGCCATCCTCGAACTCCAATAGTCTCCACATCCTATCAGCATAGGACTTCTTTCTGCTCTGTGCAGTCCTCATCTTCTATTGGATGACCCAAACCTTCTCCGTCATAGCCCAAAACATCTCTGGTCCTATGAGTGCTGACTCCCCAGTGTCAGTCCAGCATAGAGGTGATCTGCATGGTCGGCCGTACAATGCCTCTTAAGGTGTCATCCTGATGGTGGAGTGGTAGCTGTTGTGGTACAAAAACTCCACCAAGGGTAGGTGATCCTCCCAGCTGTGTCCAATGTCAAGGAAACATGCATGGAGCATGTCCTTGAGTGTCAGAATGGTCCTCTCAGTCTGGCCATCTGTCTGTGGGTGAAAGGAAGTGCTCAGGCGTAGTTGCGTCCTGAAAGCCTTATGTAACCCCTTCCAAAGCCGGGAAGTAAAGAGTGAATCTCTATCAGAGATGGTAGATTATGGAACACCATGAAGTCATATGATCTCATGAACATAGAGGTGTCCCAAGGTCTCTACTGATCCCTGCTCTCTGATCGGTAGGAAGTGAGACGACTTGGTGAGTCAGTCTACAATCACCCAGATGGTGTCGTGTCCTCTGGAAGTACGTGGAAGCCCCATCATGAAATCCATGGATATCTCGTCCCACTTCCACTATGGGACCTCTAAGGGATGTACCAAGCCTGAAGGTACCTGGTGCTCTGCCTTCACTTGCTGAAAAGTGAGGCATCGAGAAACAAACTCTACCACAACCTTCTTCACACCTGTCCACCAGTACTATCATCTGAGGTCCTGATACATCTTTGCTACTCTTGGATGTACCGCAAGAGGGGAAGTGTGGAACTCCCTTAGAACATCCTATTGCAGTGCAAATTGTACCATGGTACGTCCCCGGAAGATAATGATGTGCTCCCCGCCTTCATAAAATCCATCAGGTGCTATTCCTGAGGATATTTGCGCACACCACGCCTCACAGTCAACGTCCCCACATTGGACCTCTTTGACCCACTGAATAATTGGAGGAGTGAGTCTGAGGGACTGTAGATGGGCTTACCCATCTCTATCCATGATGGATATCAGCAAAGCGGCTAACAGCTCTGTCGCCTCTCCAAGTAGCTGAATGTCCGATGTCCTGCTGAGATAATCAGGCACAACGTTCCCCTTCCCAGGATTATAGACAATGTCAAAGTCATAATCCTGGAAGAACTCGAGCCATAGCCGCTGTCTCAGGTACATTTCCTTCTGTGAGAAAATTTACCTGAGACTCTGGTGGTCATAGTAGAAGGTAAAGCGCTCTCCCATCAGATAGTGTCGCCACATCTTTAGGGCAAAGACCACTGCTGCTAATTCTAGGTCATGGGTAGCGTAGTTCTGCTCGTGCTGCCTCAACTGTCATGAACCATAAGCAATCAAGGATCGCTCCTACATCAAGACACACTCGAGTCCAGTCCCTGATGCGTCGATGTAAACTACATACCCTACGCCCTCCTCTAGCAGCCTCAAGATGGGCGCACTGGTCAAACTCTGCCTCAGCTCTTGAAAGCTCTGCTGACACCTGTCTGACCACACGAAGGGTTTCCCCTTCTTCGTCAAAGCTGTATGCAGTGCTGCAACTCGTGATAAGTCTAGAACAAATCTCAGATAGTACCCAGCTAGACCTAGGAATCTCCGCACCACCGTCACGATCCTGGGTGGCTCCCAAGCAAGTATTACCTCGATCTTCGCGGGATCCACGACAACTCCCACCTATGAGATGATGTGCCCTAGGAAGTGAACCTCTTGAAGCCAAAACAGGCACTTCAAGAGAATTCCATAAAGCTAGTGCTTTCTATTTGTATCCATCACAACCCATAAGTGGTAGGTGTGCTCCTCCTCAGTCGTCGAGTAAATCAGTATGTCGTTAATGAAGACTACGAAAAACCTATTGAGGTAGGGTTGGAAGAACCTATTCATGACACTCATGAACACTGCTAGAACGTTGGTCACACCGAAGGGCATGTACAGGAACTCATAGGGGCCATACCGACACCAGAAGGCCGTCTTCTGCACATCCTCATCCCGAACATGGAGCGGATGATAGCCCAACCTGAGTTCTATCTTCGAGAACCACCGTGCCCCCTTGATTTGATCAAAGAGGTCGTCAATCCTCAGAAGCAGATACATGTTACTCACGGTCACCTGGTTTAGGCGATGGTAGTCGACACACAGTCGCAATCCCCCATCCGCCTTCTTGGAAAATAGAACCGAAGAAGCCCAGGGTGAAACACTAGGTCAGATGAAACCATTTCCCTGTAAGTCCTCCAGCTGTACCTGTAGCTCACGAAGCTCGGCGGGAGCCATCCGATATTCTAGAGTGGATATCGGTGATGTCCTGGGGTACATGTCTATATAGAAATCTACCTCCCTATGAGGAGGTAGTCCTGGAACATCGTCTGGAAAAATGTCCGCATACTGGTCCACCACTACAGGAAAACTCGGACTCTGCACGTCAACTACTCTGAGGATGAGACTAGCCAACTAATGTGTGATCGGCTGCCCTCTCCTCTGCGTGATTCCATCCTATGCTGCGAAGGTTCCCTTATCACCGGTGAAGGTGAACCTGGTCCCATCCGTGTGGACACACCACACCTTGATTCTAATATATTCGATCTAATAATGCAGTGTAGATAACCAGTCCATACCCAAGATGATTTCGTAAGGCCTCGACACCGCTACAAGAAGATCTCAGACGAAGCTCTCGCCTCCTAGGAGTAACCTCACATTGTCGGCACCAGTGCGTAATCGTCGAGTCTTCTCCTATAGGAGTCTCTAGCCATAAGGATCAATCCAATGGCTTTGTCAGAATCTCTAAGCTCCAAACAAGGGCAACGACAATAAAATAATGACTCGCACCTATGTCTATAAAAACTGCAGCATGTGTAGAGTAGACACAGATAGTAACTCGAATCATCTTAGGTGCACCGTGGTTGTAATCCTCTGCTACCTGGAGCTGAGCCTGCCTCTACCCGCCAGCTCCCTGTGGTCGGGGTGGAACTCCTGGGGGTGGGGGTTGTAGGGCCTTGAAACGCCGTCCACCACTCACTGCTTGGCCATCTCCTCTGCCTCGTCCTCCTACTCCCTGGGGACCGCCACGGTCGAACCTCTGCCTCTGCCTGGAAGGTTCCTCCACTATCTATAGCTCGTCTGCGTGGCGAGTCGGGCAGTCACGAGCCATGTGGCCCTGCCCACCGCATGCATAACACTGTATGCTCCTCGAAAGGCTGGTTCTGGGCCGCGTGCCCCACAAAACCGATCCTGTATCCTGAGGTCGCCCACCTGTCGGCCTGGTCTGCTTGGACCCCTGCATCATCTATTGACTGTCGGCTGTAGAAGACTCTACTTTGTGCCATCCTGCAATGGTTCTCGTTGTTGATGGCTGCTCGGAGATAAATCTCTCCACTAACAGGGCTCGCTCCAGCACCCCCGCATGCGTCGGGATGCTGATGGGAATCGTCAAAGCTCTGATCTCATGTCTCAGTCCCTGCTCAAAGGTCTGGGTCCAGAAGAATGTGCCCCGAACCATGTCCGTGGAGTAGCATGAGAGGTCGTTAAATCTTGCTGAGAACTGGGCTACTGACATGATACCCTGCCGCAGTGATAGTAACTCTTGGATGCTCACTTCACAGAGGGTGGCTAGAACGATCTCCGAGCAGAAGAGGCTCACGAAGTCCTTCCAAAGAAGTGATTACTCATCGTGCACCCGGAGCATCAGGCCCCACCATCTACCAGCTACTTCATGGAGGAGACTCACAGCAAGGATCACTATAAGATATTCTACTGTCCCTACTAGTCTGAAGACTCTGACTATGGCCTCCATCCAATCCTCGGCTACCTGAGGATTCGTCTCTCCACGGAACCTGATCAGCCTCTGTCTCTGAAACTCATGCACCGCGCTTAGGCGGCGTTCACTCTCCGCTACTGGGGCTGGTAGCATCGGTGGCTCAGCGGTTAGTGGTACCGTTGGAGCCTCTACTATAATGGGGCCCCACACCGAGGCCTCATCACTCTGTGGGATACCATCCTGCATGTCACAAGGAACCCTGGCTGGCTCCCTTCGTGGGGCCATCTTGAAATGAAACAGGTGCACCATGGTCAAATAGTCTACCTAGTGAGCTGACACAAAGTAATCACAAAGAATTTTTTTGAAAGGAAACACACATGAAATCAGTGTTTTCATGCACTAAGTCAGAAATCACAAGTCAGGGTCCTGGTGTATTGATACGTCGGCAGCCGCACCAACACTGAACTCCCTGGACTGAAAACGACAATCAATACTCTTAAAACTATTGCTTCATAGAAAGGAAAGATCAGAGTCATGCCTTCTGCGGGTGAACCGACTCTTATGGTACCAATTTTTTATGACCCATCCTCAGGGCCCGTGTCGTGACTACCCCAAGCCCACCATCCATAGGCTAGGGGCTGGCGACTAGCAGCAAAGGCGTAAATCCCAAAAAAGGGGAAGGCATTGCCTTTTATAAGTTAAAAAAACACAACAGAATACACAAGTTAAGTAAGCACTAAGTGAAACTGGGTACAAGGTAAGTGATGAAAAGTAAATGGGCCAGCATATAAACTCAACTGAAAGTAAAGTACAACTGAATGGAAAGTACAACAACAGTATGTAAAATAGCCACACCGAGTCGTCCTTCGGAAATCCCACCTGAGGGGTGGGTACAGATAGTCTCGTCAGCTGCTCGGGTCCGGCCATCCACTCCGTGTACGTCCTGCCAAGTGGTCCACCTCCGAGTATAGTTTATCTCCACAACTCTCCACCTCGATCAGTGCTATCCGTCGTCTGCATCCAACACAGCGTAGTGCGGGCATAGCCCATGCAGGGGTGAGAATAAGATACTCAACTGGGACCCCGAGACCCCCGAAGGTCTCTCATAATCCATGATGAATAAACAAAAAAGTAAATATACAATCACAAAGTATCAAAAACTCTAATTAGGTATATTCCCATACATATACCAATGTCACCAGTTACAATTCGTCTCCAACTCTCAAGTCCAAGCACAATCCATTCCACATAGTATAACACAACCCAGTCCACACAGGAAAGCAATACAATCACATCAATGATAATGATTGAGATCAAGACTTATCTCACACAGGTATACACTTTTTAAGGTGATAGAGATAATCAGATGAAGCCACAGATTCATCTATGCTGTCAGACACACATAGGATACAAGACAAGTTAAGCAGTCGGTCCCACGAAGGATAAAGGACCAGCTACTTTACCAGACCCACTTAGGATACAAGTACAAAGGTCATACTACCGGACCCACATAGGATACAAGAAAAGTAGTCATTGACATAGAACCCACAGAGGATCCCAGTATGGTCATCATCGCTACTGAACCCACAGAGGATCCAAGTACAGTCATCCTCGCTGTGGAACCCACAGAGGATCCAAGTGCAGTCGTCATCGTCGCAGTCGCATCCAGCTCTAGGATTCCCGCACACAGCATGCTTGATTCCGGGAGGGTCCGCTCATAGAGCAAGAGATTCGATACATCAACTGTCACAAAGTCCAGAGTTGTTGTATCCCAGTGTTCCATCTCGTCAAAATAAACCCAACGCGAAAGGTAGTGCGTCAAACGGACGCCCAGTCTGAGAGTTGTTGGCTATTCTGTCCCAGGTGCCTGGTTGGTTTTTAAGGTAAAAACATCCCGAACGTACTCCAACTGTGACCTAACCTCAAGTGGTGTAACCCAAAAAAGCCTTCTCGACAAAAGGATTTAAACGCAATTGACGGTACATCAATCGGACGTCCAGTCCTTAAGATATAAGTGTTTCCGCTTCAAGGGTCTGGTTGGTTTCGTGTTTGAACCAACCCGGCCATACCCAATATTTTCCGAAAAACCTCAAGTGTAATATTCCAAAATGACCATATTGAGACAAGGTTTCCTATGAAACTAACGTTGTGCCGATCGGATGTCTGTAGCATATGTTATGAGAAAAAGACCGAAAACGGTCAGAAGTCAGGGGTCTGGGCCCGGCCTGACCTGACCCAATCCCCCCTAGGGCGGCCCGAACCGGGTCCGGCCCGATAGGGCACGGCCCGGCCCAGCCCGGTCTGCACGACCCACCCCGGACTAGCTGGGTGGTGTGCTAGCTCGGCCAGTGAGCTGAGTAGGGGGGGAAGCATCCCCCCTTTGTTCCGCGGACGCGACGACAGGTTTGTGCCGCGATTTCCCCATGGATCTCGTGGGGACGTGGGATCCAGCCCCTCGCCGCTACTGCTTCAGTCACGTCGGGCTTCTTCTGGCGGTGCGCCAGGGTGCCGCTGCCTCTAGGTGGCCGGCTGGTGCAGGCCGCCACCTCCGGTGCCGCCAGGGACATCCACGGGCCACCTGAGTCATTTCGGTTGTCCGATTTTGCTCCCGTCTGCGCCTGCGGTCACCTCGGGACCAGTACATCACTACGAAGGCCTCCAATAACCATTTCAGTCCCTCTCCATATTCTCCATGTATTCCATGCATTAATAAATAAATATCGGTGTGTTCGGGCTTGTTTGTTATCCCGTACCCACCGTGTTAGTGGTGCAAACATCTCCCAACAATTTAATCACCAAGCACGAGGGTATAATTCTCATAAAAGAAATAATATAAAAAATTTCCCCCCACCTCAAAAAATGATATCGAACTTCGCCGTCACTGGAAAGGGATCGTAGGTAATGTTGGAGTGCGCCGCGGAGAAGCGACGTCTCCTCTCTCGTCGTGGAGAAGAGAATTGGTGGTGCGTCGTCGATCTTCGAGGAACCGGCGTTCTTCGTCGTTCTTCATCGGAGACCGGTATTATTTCAAATGCTCAAGAGCTCTTCCCCCGATCTCTCCTGCACAATGGAAGCTCTTCCCCAAATTAAATAATAGGTTCCTTCTATTATTTAATTTCACATGCAAAGAAACTCCCAGAATTAAAACACCACATTTAATAATGTGTTGACCATTGATTTAAAGGAAAGGAGAGGGAAGGTACCCATTAATTAGACATTTTGGCAATTAAATGGGGGGGGGGGGTTGACAATTTAATTAGAGTTTACTAATGAGTTTAGAGCGAATTAAATGGTGGGGGTTTTGTGGGCTCCACCTCTCTAACATCCACAAGTGGGTAGTTAAGTAGCTGTGGGCCCCGCCCTTAACTACCCATGGGAGGGAATAACCACCTTATAAAATAAAACTTGATCCGATAATTTTTATTTACTTCTTAAATAAACCGCCAAAATTATCTTCTCCTCCATTACGAACGCAACTATAGTATGTGTCCCCTTAAGCAATTACTGGCACTGCAAGTTCATCGGTGCCCTCAGATTTTAATTCTGAGCACCGGTTCTAAAGTTAGAAAAACACGCTCATTCATTCACTGAACGTACCCTTGTTAAACTTCCAAAATTGATTCTGGGAACACCAGGCCTCGGAATCAAGTTCCGTCAGAATCCACAAACTCGTAAAATTCCAAAGTATTTAAAAAAAATTCCTTGAAATTTCAGGGTCTTTAAAATTATAATATTATTTATACTGAACTTTTATCATGCATATAGACAATCATTTTCCATCTTTGTTACTTCAATTGTGAAATTAAAACATCACTCGAGTGTATGCATAGACATCCAATTGAATGAAAATATGTGTTTTATTTTTCATCAACACCTAAAAAGGTATGTTATTATTATATATTTAATGAATATGTATGATTATCATGAAATAATTATGATTCCTTAGGGATAATAAATTACATACCTTATCATTTTTCAATCAATTAGATAAATGTATATGACACTAATGTGTACATGAGAACTACCACCTCAATGTTATAGAATATTTTTATTTTCACACAAAAAATTCAATTTGAGGTGCTAAAAATGTATTTCATGTATTGAGATAATAATTTTCTTCTGATTATTATTCTATTTAAAATATATCCATGATCACATTGACCATATTCATCCTAACAATTTTGTAATGTTATTATGATACAAACATAATCAAAACATAATAAAAGAACATAAATGATTTAATAAGAACAGATATAATGGTATTAAATGAAATAAAATAGATAATAATTAGATACGAAAATTAATATAGGTCAATAATCGATGAAAAAATTAATATATGTTTATTATATAATATTTAAAGTACGTACATGGAGAGTTTAACCTTAGGTAAAGAGATTTATTTTTTTAATACTTTTATAATTTATTTCATCTAGTTATACTTATTCAATGATGAGTTTATTTTAAATTATTTAATAAATATGCTTATTAATTCTATATATTTTTAAAAAGTTCAATTTTTTTCTAATTTTTACTTTTCAAATAGAGTATTAAGAATTAATCATTTCAATTTCTTTTCTAATATTTTTTTATTTCAATCTACGAAAGGACTCATTGAATTTACAATTAAAAAATATTTTATTGTCCATCTATCATGACTTCTATTTGAATAGTCCATGACATGTTTTCATTTTTTAAAATAAGATATATTTTGAAATAATTTATAAATATTTATTTATAAAATGTGTTTCTATTGAAATAAATAATTTCTTTCATAATTATGAGATATATCTAACTATTATTACTTATGTAATTGAATGAAATTAAAATAGGTTTTTTGAATATAGTACAAACTATATCTATTTTATTCATTATATAATAATTAGACATTTTAAATTAATGATTAGTGATATTGATATACCTCTGATGATGATGAGAGCCCAATATTTCTATGTAGTTTATTTGGAAAAGTGATATAGTCTTTCAGTAATAGGTTACCCTAATGGGATATAGGAATTATGTGGTATGGTGATTCCATTGTAAGGGTTTTTATAAGGAAGAATTTATAGATAATTTCCAGAGGCATCAACATGATATTATCTAAATGTTTTTAATATAAATAATTTTCACTTAATAAGGTTAAATAATATGAATGTTTTTTAAGAAATGTTTACACACTTTTTAAGGGTGGAAACAATGTTTTAAAAAAAATGATTTCTTATGTTCCCATTTATTATAAGAAACCTAATTGATTGTGATTTATTATTATCTTTTTTATAAAATATTAGAAAATGAATGTTGATTTCTTGAAGATGTAAATGATATATTATATTTAAATATTATTATGAAAATGAATATAAATTGAGGGTTTTTAGGAGTTTCATTTGAATGTTCCAATTTCCATTATTTTTATATCCCTTACCATTCCATTAGTAATCAACCAATGTTTTGCAAAAAAAATTCTTTCGGATTAATTATTTTTATGGATTATATCATGTAATGGTGAAATTTATTGATTAAATAGTATATTTAATGAATGAAACTAGAGTTGAAACATAATAACATGTTTTGGTAGGAAAAATATAATATGAGTGTTAGTTTTGACATTATTTTGAAAAGGATTAATAGTATAATTTTTTACTAATTATCTAAAAAACCAAACAAAAATGATCATCAAATTGTAATGATGTGAAATACTAGTAATAAATCTTGTAATAATAGGTTATTTAAGGTGTGGGGTCTTATATTCAAAATATCTATAGATTGTATATCTTCAAATATTATTGTAACCAATAGAAGCTAAATATATACAATAATAACAAGTAACCAAATATATCATTAAATATAATAGGGATAGGGGTAATATTAACCCCTTTAGTTAAAATTGATTGGTTTAACAACATGGTTCAACTGTTCCTTCTTGAATAATCGTTTTTTCAATGGTTTAGTAACGGCTTCTTCCACTTGTAATTGTGCTCCAACAAATTCAAATTTCATGCCATCATTTTTTACCTTCTTATTTATAAAATTATAAAGAATATCAATTCATTTCAAGTGATATTACTGAATCAGATTATATTTAACTCAATGACTCTATTTTTGTTTAAGTAAATTCGTATTACTTATCAGACCAGTTCACCGGGGTCTAAAAAATACTATAATATTCATAGTAACTTTGTATAGACTTTGGTAACTGCAATATAATCTACCCCTATTATACTGAAATAAACAAAATATTATTTTATACATTTATAGCTAACATAATTTCCTACAATATAAAATGGGAATGAACAGGTGGACTTTAAAATATTATTGTCACCTACCCAATCAGAATCCCAATAATCCAAAAAAATAGAAATCCTTTATAGTGGTGAACAATAAACTATAATTGAGTGTTACCAGAATATATATCATTATTATATTCAAATCTAAGAGTTTGTTTACCATAGAATTTTTTTTGTAATCATTAATCCAATATCATAAAAAAGAAAATGTATTCCCGGGTTTTAGTAAGATAAAAAGAAATCGCAATGAATATTTTATACTAAGTTTACTCTACTCACTTACCACATTCATTATTTTCTAGTCTAGTTCAAACTATTAATTGAGTTACAATAGGATTTCAATAATCCATTATGTATTTCTTTACCACTTATAATGAAAATATAACATATGTGATGAAAAACATATCTTTTTATTTATTTCAATCCCCATAATGTAATTCAATTCTATAATAAATTTCATATTAAATTTAAAACTCTTTAATTGAGGAATATAATCAACTAAATTTTAATTTTTCCCATCCAAAGAGGAGTGCATCCATATATTGTATTACCATAACATGTTCATCTTATAAGACATTAACATAGGTTTTATGTACCATCTCTTCTCTATTGAACTAAAATCGTCTAAAAATGTATCCAATAATTCATATCAAGAATCATGATCTGGAATTAGTCCATAAAAATCATTTCCAAGCTTTATACTTTTTAACAATCATTTTCAATAACAAATAAAAAATATTTTTCAATCTAAAATTATATATTCAGTTTTTCTTTTAAAAATACTATATTCAAATACATTTGGAATGATTTTAACATTCATTGATCAATAAATTAATGTAAAAATATTTTCTACTCCATTATTTATATTTTTGTAAATATTAATTCAAAATAAATTCCTTCAATCAATGCATAACCCCAGCATAACAACCTCACTTTATTTTTTACCCCTCTACCATTTTAATAGTGTTTTTATCACACTTTTTAAAATAATATTATTATAATGTCAATGTTTTTCCATGAGATCCTAATACATATTCAAATCAATCAGACCTAATTATTTAATCATAAATTTAACCTATCGTTCGCTACTTATTCGTATGAATCTGGTTCTTTATTTGATAATAAAATATTTTTCTATATTATCCTTATCACGTTAGTATGTTTTCAAGTTAATTTGCGTTGAATAATAATTCTATGATTAAATTGACATATTTTCTGTCCCAATTTATTCACATATTTACTCTATTGTTCACATTATTCATCTAATAATTAAAATTTTAAATCAACTTCAATATTATTATTTTTATATTCTAAGGAATCAATATTTATCCCTTCCATATCTTCAAACAAAAATTTAGGAATAATATTAAAAAAAATTATTTGGATTTATACTCATTAAATTACACATAATTGCACCCAAAAATCTTGTTATGACTCTAATTCAAATACTCATATGCCTTACTATTTAACAAGAAACCAAAAAAATACAACGTCATGTGTTTTATTGATGTATTTACCCTGATCAAAACATTAATCACATTGAATCTTTTTTTTCAAAAACTCTATGATTATTCATTATGGGATTAATTCCATGTCACATTTTTCATCATCTCTTCTCCATTACTTGACTAGGTAATTATCTAATATTAGAATACATAACCACATTAACCTCTTCATTATAGTATTTAATTGGGATTGGAGTTTATATCAATAATATATTATCCATTTTATTCACCACTAAGTTCCTTCTATCAAAACCCCAATTTGGATTTTGAGTTCTTAGAAATGGTACATAATGTTTAATACCATGATTTTAAAGATAATTTTAAACTTCATATTTTTTATACCATGTTCCATATTACGATATCAAAATATTTTCAGTTCTTGTAGTTTCATTTTTCATGCATCCTCAAAATAATTTTACTAAATATATAACATCACTAATTTATTACATGAATATTGAACATATTATAAATATATTATTATCAAAATATAAGATAATGTAGTTCTCCCCATATATTCCTGATTGACATGTTGGACCACATACTTTTGTATAGATACATAAACTCAATCATAATGATTGATTCATCCTATAAAGATATGAATATCAAATAATCATTATATTCATACTATAGTGATGAAATATTATCATTCATAGATATTATATAAAATTTTATGAATATTTGTAATACTACATAAACACACACCTACTAACTGTATATTTTAGTTTTTCTTGAAACATATAAATACAAAAAATAGATTCATAGGTGGGCTATATCATATCCAACTATGTTATTCATATATATAATCCTTCATAAAAACCCATAGATTATACATATCTTCGGAAATTGTGGAATGGAATATTATGTAATGGTGAGATTAGATATTTTGTAAGCAATAAAGGTGGAGATGTAAGCATATTATTATCATAAGGTTATAATAATATGAATAGAACACATGAAAATCATTCCTTGAATACAAAATATTAGTATATTGAGTTATGGAATCAAAATTAGTAGTTCATAAGACAAAAATCATAAGTAAATCAATAAACCCGAGCGATGATAGAATACTATATGTTTAAGACATTATTTTGTGGAATAAGGATAATCATTGAAAAAAATTACGATTTTAGTTAGTGATCAATGCTAAGGTTATAGTAGTGGAATGGGTTCACTCCCCAAACCATCATATTATTCAAGGTTCAATCCTTAGAAAATCATAGTGGAAAATATTCAGTGTTGAATTGATTTTACCCCCCCCCCAATTATTGACTTATCTATCTCATTAGACAAAAAAATTACCCAATTAATTATAGGGAGATATAGGTCCCACACATACCAAAATAAAATCCTTATTAATGCGTTCTTCAAGATATGAAAAAATAAATTTTATCATAATGTAAGATATGAAATCTTTTCCAAAACATTTCACCATATCAAAACCGATATAAAATAGACATTATTCATATTAATTTCATAATTTCATCATACCGTAAACCATAAAAAATGAGGGGGTTTCCAGTTTATTTTAACATGGTATACCCATATAAGGGAAAATGGTTTCATAAACAACATACTATCATAAATGTAAACCTTATAGAGAATGAATAAAAACCATATCTTTATATAATGTCCCATTTAAGGAATATGCGACATCTTGATTTTCCATATTAGATATATAATTATTTTCATCAATCATTTGAAAGATTTCACGAGGATGCCTGCTTTGGAAAAAAACATTTCAAAATATTATTCATTTTAAAATGATTTTTTGTTGGGAAATAAACTTAAATACTAATGGAGTAACATTCATATAAAATAATTTTCATGAAAATATTATGTTTCATTCATACCATTCATGTAACACCCCATGCTTCTACGGTACGCTTCTCTTTGAATAATGTGATAGCGTGTGTTGTACGCAATACCAAGTTCTAACAAACCATAACCAATCAAACTACCCGTTATGAATAGTAATACCTACTTTTCGAAATTATATATATTTTATATTTTAAAATGGACTTCATTTCTGGATTCGGAATATCGAATTTATCCTAAGGTGAAATTTTGGTACTTTTCGGATAACTTTCATATTTTGATGAATAGTGAAAATTAATAAATTTTAATTAAAAACAACTTTTTTAATCAAAATAATTAATAGTGATAAATTATTAATTTGAGTTGTTTTAAAGTATATTTAGAATATATTTTTACCATTTAATATAATGTTGGTCATTGGAAATAATTTTACAATTAAACCGAACATAAACAAGTGTCAATCTTTTGATAGTTATTATCTCTTAAAAACACGCTTTTTGTTTTGACAGCGGGAATTAATTTTAAATTAATTTCTGCCAATTCTGTGTTTTGAATTTAGAAAAATGGATTCCATAATTGGAATCAGGATGTCCAAATTGTGTAAATAGGTAACTTTTATTTCTAGACATTTTGAATAATTAATGTGGTAAATATTTTATTTATCATGGTTCAAGGTAAATATGGTAAATAAGGGTTAAAAATAATATTATAATAATACTAAATTACCCTAAAACGTGTCTTAGCATTATTTTTTGATACATGTTCTACCATAGGAATCCTTGGGTCGATTTGGGGACCCCATGGTGCCACTTGTAGGTGATAGGAACACTTTATTTTAATTAAGTTAAAATGAATACAAAAATGACACAAGCATATATCTTTTATAAAAACAATTATTACATAGGGTTATATATGTTGGATTTTAGATTATAAATATTAATTAGAAATATAAAACTATTTCCTACATAATTATATTTTATTTATAATTTTTAGACATTAAATAATTTATTTTATTTATGACACAATGATGATGCAGTAATTACTAAAATAGTGAAAAATTAAATTAATTGATATTATAAATACCCAAATAAATATAATATGAAAATTTTAATGAATTAAAATAATTTTCTAGGATAATATGATATATTAGGATTAATTTAATTTACTTTGTTAGAAGTAATCAATCTGTTATGAGTTTCAAAAAAATCAACTATTGAATAGTGTCGAAATTGACATAAAAGAGTTCTTAAAACAAATATTATATTATTAATTGATATTAAATTCCTAAAAATCTAATTATCGGCCAAGATACTTATATCATGATAGTTTCATCATTAATGGACCACTTGGGGGTCGCTTGGATGTATATAGTATGTTTATTAACCATATTATATAAAAATACAAAGAGACATTGTAAAAGTGAAACTAATTAACTTAGAGTTAATACTTAAAGATACGGTTAATATAAGTACCCAAACCTGTATAAATTCTATTGGTTGAGTTTTTTTCGACCCATCCCCACCTTAACCTTTGAATAGTAAAATTTGGAGCCATTGGAAACCGAATATGAATTTATTATAATCTAATATCTCTAGCTTTTCCAAAGGTGCCCCTCACCCCTCTTATAAAAGGGAACTCCTCCTTCTCATTTTTTCACACCTTCAAAGCCTTTTGGTTCGGCCAAACTCTGCCCAAATACTCTCCCAACTTCCCTCACTACAACCTAGAGGCCTTATTTTGATCCGAAAGCCAACCTGAGTAGCCCTTTTGATCAAATCAAAAGGAAGAACCCGAAGAAGAGGTAATGATTTCACCACCCTTTTTCCAAGTTCATTACTTCATCCACTTCTTCATCATTTGTTGTTACCATTCTAAAATAATAACTCTAGTATAATATATATACTGTGATGTTATTATAAATATGGTACAACTATATTCAGTATTCAATCCACCCTTTGAATAACATGTCACCGTACGTGCGTACGTACGGCTTACCGTCTCCACGTCGTGGTGTAATTGTAATTCAATATAATATTATTTGGATGGGTATAATAATGATGTGTGACTCATGTAAATAGTAAATATAACATGTTAATGATTCAGTATATATGATATACCATCCATTTATATATTATTTTAATACCAAAAGAATGATATTGTCGCTCGTGCGTACCTACGGACTACCGTCTCCACGAACGTGATGAGATTCATTCTCCATCGTATCCATTCAAGTATAATTATCATTTGATGATTTAAAAAATTATTTTTAAGGACTTGATATTATTCTGGATATGAATAATATACAACCTATCCTTTTCAAACATGTCTTACGTAACAAAACATATAAAAGAAAACAAGTAAGTTAACACCCGAAACAATGATAATACTAAGATATTATTATAAAATCAATATTAAAAGATCATATATGATATCATATTAATGTATATGATTCTTGTATAATTTAATAATAATTATTTCACCATTATACAGGAGGTTAACATACCCCAACCAAGGAAAAGTACAAGGTAAGGGTTATTTCACAATCTCTTCATTATCCGAGGTTGTTATTATGTAATAATCTACTGGGATCTCTTTATCATCCACATCCATGTTTCATCAAAATGTATTTCAAAATTTTTTTATTATTTACAAGAATATGGGTTAAAGTCATTTATACCCTTGTTTGAATTTTTATAAGAGGAATCTTTCCGTCGTTTTCAAAACAAGGTCCTTTTTAACCTTTTTGACAGAATTAAGGTAAGAATGTTTTTTTAACTTATACAGCGAGTGCGGTCATTTTCTGCCATTATAAAATCTTCAAAGTCTTCCTTACAAGCTTATAAGAATATTTTCAAGAAAATGTTTTATTTTATATAGCTCTTAAATGATTTCAAAAATAGAAAGATATATTTCTCCAAAAAGTGTTTTGATTTCATCTATGTCAACATCCTTTGATGGATTTTACGCTTATTTGAAGTTGATTTATTATGATACAAAACTTCTATATTTTATTTAAGGTTTTGTGATATGTTTGACTGTGGATGTGCTATTTTTATACCATTCATAGTTTATGGTGAAATTATTGACATTTCGTATGCTATTTTTAATAAGAATGATTATGTTATGTTTAAACCTTTTCATATGGGAATGCATTGGACTTAATATGTGACGGGTGGAGCCCTCTATAGCTCCTCGATGCATCGGTAGGTCTCATGAGACAAACTAGTGTCTTGGCACAAGGCCTTGGAAAAATCTTATTTGTAGTCTTGGCACGAGGCCTTGGCTATGTGGTTATGATAGTATGGCATTTTTCATTCCAACATTATGAAAGTGGTTATTGATATTGCATTTGATTATTCGATTAGTAGAATATCCATGTGAACAAGTAAATGGCATTATTTCATTTTACTTTTTCCATACTATGTTTAAGTTCAAGTTTAAAAGTCTTTTGTTTTAGTTATACATAGCCTTAAATGTGTATTCTTATTTATGAATGTTTCCGGTATATTGTTATCCTTACTGGGCATTTGAGCTCACCCCTTTTCTATGTTTTATTTTTCCGAGGAAGTGAAGAAGTAAATTATGAATGACCTGTAGGGATATTATGTGGGGATATGAGTTTGGTTTATGGAGACAATATGTTGTTGTAGTAGTTTTTCATTTTATGATGTAATATAAGACTTATGAATATATCTAGTGTTTCCAAGGCTACTAAACCAATCGGTCATTCGAGATTTGGTCTTTCTTGTGATCATTCCAATGTTATGTAATAATGCACCGACTCTGGGTAACTAGGGTCGGGGCGTTACAGTTGGTATCAGAGGAAGTTTAGTACAAACCTTGGAAGCTAGATTTAGATAAACTCTGATTAGAGAACGTAGACCTAAGATGAACTTTGAGGATTAGTATAGAAGAACTTCCTAGAATTTTGGTATTGTAGAGATTTTGTGAGTTTTCCGAGAAATACATCCCTGTTTGGATACGAGCAGGTAGAGGCGGCTCTAGCACAGATGTACCTAGGGGTAAAACCCGAAAACACCGCTTTGAGCTAGACTCGAACGGGAACTGGTGCACGACAACGGGCCTTGCTGCACTCTTGGTTACGACACTCCTGGGGGATATTCTTAGGATAACTATCATTTTCTTTAAAAATCAATATGAAGGGTTTATGTGTATATACTTCCTTAAAGAAAACATTGTTATGATTATGGATTATATCCATAAATAGTTCAATTTATGTTAAGTGTTTTATAAGTATGGGATTATGTATTTTGATTCATAAACTGATCTAGTTTATGCCATTGTTTATAAATGGCGCCTAGTGGAAGAAATGGAAACCATATCAATGCACGCACTCCATGTAGGGATTTCCCTCCTGCTGAAGATAATTATAGTGGAGCTGGTGATGCAACTGGTGCCGATCAGCTAATTACCATACTGGGACAACTTACTCAGGTTATGAATAATAACCTTACCCGTATGGAGCACCCTGATACACAGCGTGGAGGATCAATGTTAGATCGATTCATGAGGCAACAACCACCAACGTTCAATGGGAGTACAAATCACTTAGTAGCTGAGCAATGGATAAATTCCCTAGAGAAAATATTTCAGGCATTGGGGAGCAGTGAAAGGGAAAAAGTTATCATGGCAGTTTACCACCTCACTAGAGATGCTGATCAATGGTGGTCATTAATTCAAAATATGAAGGAATATGATGAAGTATCAAATATGGAATGGAGGGACTTCAAAGATCTGTTTTTAGGAAAATACTTTCTTCGCGACCATCGAGCTGATATGGAAAGACAATTTCTAAGTCTGAGACAAAAGGAGGATGATAATGTCACAAAGTATGAGGCTAACTTTACAAGGATAGCAAGGTATGCTGGTGATTATATACGTAACCCAAGAAGTAAGATTGATCATTTCTTTGATGGGTTAAAACCATTTCTCCGTCGAGCATTAGTCTCACAATCCTTTTCGTCATACGAAGACATTGTCTCATGTGCTATCAAGACTGAAAAGGAATTCTCTAAGTCTTATGACTTTAAAGCAAAGAAAGAGAAGAAGATACCTACTGATCAATCTGGGAATGGAAATAAGGGGAAGAAGGGAAAGGATGAATATCCATCTTGTGGTAAATGCGGGAAGAAACATCCTGGTACTTGCTTGAAGGGAATGGGAGTCTGTTACAAGTGTGGTGGAAAAGGCCACCAAGCTCGTGATTGCAAGGGGAAGAAGGAAGATACCAACGTTCAGTGCTACAATTGCAGGGAGATGGGGCATTATGCAAATGCATGTCCTAAGCGTCGGGAGAACTTACCTCAGAAAAGGACAAGGGATCAAGGCCAGGCTTATGTTATCAATGCTGCTGAGGTAGAAGCTCTGAAAGACGTGGTGGCAGGTAATTTAATGGTTTCCTCATGTTTAGCAAATACATTATTTGACTCTGGATCATCGCATTGTTTCATATCTTCCCAGTTTGCTAAGAAAATTAGATATTTCCAATTTGATTTAATAAGGGAATTGTCAGTTAAAACTCCTAAGGGAAGTATCAAAGTTTTGTGAATCAGTCCTCATTAGAGCACATAAATGTTCTTTATCTGCCGATCTCATCATCATACCTATGATTGAGTTTGATATAATCCTCGGTATGGACTGGATTTCGGACTATGATGCGAAGATTTATTGTAAGAAGAAAGAGGTTACGATTCTTGATGATAATGATAAGGAACACCTTATCTTTATAGCAGAATCGTCACCACCTAATTCTTATTTAGATCCACCCCCAGTAGCTCAACTTAATTCAATTATTTGGGAGGAAGAGAATGAAATAACTGTCGGTGAGGAAAGGAATGTTCAAAAAGAGGATGTACCTGTTGTGAAAGAATTTTTAGATGTATTTCCGGAAGATTTACCTGGACATCCTCCAGAACGAGAAGTTGAGTTTTCCATTGATTTGATTCCTGGATCAAGGCCTATATCAAAGAGCCCTTATAGAATGGCCACGGTAGAATTAGTTGAACTAAAGAAACAACTAGAGGAATTGAGAAATAAGGGATTTATTCTCCCCAGTGTTTCTCCATGGGGAGCCCCTGTTCTTTTTGTTAAAAAGAAAGATGGATTGATGAGGTTATGTATCGACTACAGGGAGATCAATGCTATAACGATAAAGAAAAAGTATCACCTACCTCTTATTGATGATTTATTTGACCAACTACATGGAGATCAATACTTTTCAAAGATTGACCTTCGATCTGGATACCATCAGTTGTGTGTGAAGAAGGAAGACATCCCGAAGACAGCATTTCGAACCAGGTACGGGCATTATGAGTTTACCATAATGCCGTTTGGATTGACTAATGCACCCTATGTATTCATGGATCTGATTAATAGAGTTTTCAAGGAGTATCTCGATGAATTTGTGGTGGTATTTATTGATGATATCTTGGTATACTGCAAAACCTACAAAGATCCTGAAAATAACTTGCGCATTATCTTGAAGACTCTGAGGAGGCATGAATTATATGGGAAGTTTAGCAAGTGTGAATTCTGGCTTCAGGAGATTTCTTTTCTTGGCCATATTGTCTCTAAAGATGGAATCTATGTTGATCCTTTTAAGACCAAGGAAATCCAAGAATGGCCAGCACCTACGAGTATAACTGAGGTACGTAGTTTTATTGGTTTGGCAGGTTTTTATCGATGTTTCGTCCAGAATTTTGCTCGATTGGCTAACCCATTAACGAAGCTCACATGTAAAGGGGTTAAATTTGTTTGGACAAAAGAGTGTAAAGAATGTTTTGAATAACTGAAGAGAAGATTAGTCAATGCTCCTATATTGACTCTACCATCGGGGAATGATGGGTTCATTATTTATAGTGATGCATCAAAGAAAGGACTTGGTTGTGTCCTTATGCAGAATGATAGAGTTATTGCCTATGCATCACGACAGTTGAAAATTCATGAACAAAACTATCCTACTCATGATCTCACGTTAGCAGCTGTGATCTTTTCTTTGAAGATATGGAGGAACTACCTCTATGGTGAAAAATGTGAGATTTATACTGATCACAAGAGTTTGAAGTATATTTTCTCACAAAAAGAACTCAACATGAGGCAAATGAGATGGCTTGAATTACTCAAGGATTATGATTGCACGATACACTACCACCCGGGGAAAGCAAACAAGGTGGAAGATGCTTTGAGTAGAAAAGACCATGGAGTTTTGAACAATATGAGAATTGAAAGGGATCCAATTTTCATGGATCTAGTGAAGATGGACATGGGAATAACCAGGGAAGGTGAAACATCAATACTTATTCAAATGGTTGCCAAACCATCTTTACTATAAAGGATTAAGAGCTCTCAGACCGATGATGAAGAATTTCAAAAGAAGATTAAATCTGTGAATGATGGGAGATTGAGAGACTTTGTGTATGAAGATGGAATTTTGAAATTCGGGAAGAGACTTTGTGTTCCCGATTTACCTGATCTAAAAAGGGAATTGTTGGATGATGCTCATAGTTCAAATTTCTCTATACACCATGGGAGCACGAAAATGTCTAGATATTTGAAGGAACATTTTTGGTGGGACAACATGAAGAGGGAGATTTCTGATTTTGTGTCAAGATGCATGGTTTGTCAACAAGTGAAAGCTGGAAGGCAACAGCCTGGAGGAGTCATGCAACCTCTTCCCATAACGGAGTGGGAATGGGACAATATTACGATGGACTTTTTTCATGGGGCTACCAAAGACTCCTAGAAGGAATGATTCAATATAGGTTATTGTTGATCGTCTTACCAAGTCATCACATTTTCTTTCTATAAGAGAAGATCTACCCCTGGAACGTCTAGAAAGACTATATATTAATGAAGTTGTGAGACTTCATCGAGTACCCCTATCGATTTTTTCTGATCGTGATCCCCGTTTTACTTCAAGATTTTGGAAAAGTCTTCAGAAATCCCTGGATACTGAACTTCATTTGAGCACTGCTTACCACCCTCAGACAGATGGACAATCAGAACGGACTATTCAGACCTTAGAAGACATGTTGAGATCTTGATCACTTGACTTTCAGGGTATGTGGGATCAATATTTACCACTGGTAGAATTTTCCTATAACAGTAGCTTCCATTCGAGTATTCAGATGGCACCATATGAAGCGTTATACGGAAAGAGATGTCGTACACCAACCTGTTGGGATGACGTTGGTGAAAGAAAACTTGTAGGCCTAGAACTGGTGGAGGAAACGGTGGAAAAGGTGAAGGTAATCCAAAATCACATCAAAGGAGCTCAAATTAGGCAGAAGAGCTATGCCGATAATCGAAGGAAGGATTTGGAATTTCAAGTCGGTGATCATGTTTTCCTGAAGGTATCTCCATGGAAGGGAGTCATAAGTTTTGGTAAGAAAGGTAAATTGAGTCCCAGGTACATCGGACCCTTCGAAGTTCTAGAACGAATTGGGGTTGTAGCTTACCGATTGGCAATGCCGCCAAGTCTCTCCAAAGTTCACGATGTGTTCCACGTATCTCTGTTGAGAAATACATGCATGTCCCAACGCATGTACTCACCTATGAGGAATTAGAACTGGAACCTGATCTGTCTTATTGTGAAGAGCCTGTCAGGATTCTTGATACAAGAGAACAAGTACTGAGAAACCGGACGACGCGTCTGGTAAAAGTTTTGTGGAGAAACCATAAGATGGAAGAGGCAACGTGGGAACCCGAGGAACTTGTGATGAAGAAACACCTGATTCTTTTCATTCGGTAGTATTCTAGAAATTTTGAGGACGAAATTATTTGAAGGAGGGGAGAATGTAACACCCCAAGCCTCTACGGTACGCTTCTCTTTGAATAATGTGATAGCGTGTGTTGTACGCAACACCGAGTTCTAACACACCATAACCAATCAAACTAGACGTTATGAATAGTAATACCTACTTTTCGAAATTATATATATTTTATATTTTAAAATGGGCTTCATTTCTGGATTCGGAATATCGAATTTAGCCTAAGGTGAAATTTTGGTACTTTTCAGATAACTTTCATATTTTGATGAATAGAGAAAATTACTAAATTTTAATTAAAAACAACTTTTTTAATTAAAATAATTAATAGTGATAAATTATGAATTTCAGTGGTTTTAAAGTATATTTAGAATATATTTTTACCATTTAATATAATGTTGGTTATTGGACATAATTTTACAATTAAACCGAACATAAACAAGTGTCAATCTTTTAATAATTATTATCTCTTAAAAACACGCTTTTTGTTTTGACAGCAGAAATTAATTTTAAATTAATTTCTGCCACTTCTGTGTTTTGAATTTAGAAAAATGGATTCCATATTTGGAATCAGGATGTCCAAATTGTGTAAATAGGTAACTTTTATTTTTAGACATTTTGAATAATTACTGTGGTAAATATTTTATTTAACATGGTTAAGGGTAAATCTGGTAAATAAGGGTTAAAAAATAATATTATAATAATAATAAATTACCCTAAAACGTGTCCTAGCCTTATTGGTTGATACATGTTAGACCATAGACATCTTTGGGTAGATTTGGGGACCCCATGGTTCCACTTGTAGGTGATAGGGACACATTATTTTAATTAAGTTAAAATGAATACAAAAATGACACAAGCATATATCTTTTAGAAAAACAATTATTACAAGGTTTATATATGTTGGATTTTATATTATAAATATTAATTAGAAAGATAAAACGATTTCCTACATAATGATATTTTATTTATAATTTTTAGATATTACATAATTTATTTTATTTATGACACAATGATGATGCAGTAATTACTAAAATAGTGAAAAATTAAATTAATTGATATTATAAATACCCAAATAAATATAATATGAAACTTTTAATGAATTAAACTAATTTTATTTGATAATATGATATATTATGATTGATTTAATTTACTGTTTTCTAAGTAATCAATCTGTTATGAGTTTAAAAAAAATCAACTATTGAATAGTGTCAAAATTGACATAAAAGAGTTCTTAAAACAAATATTATATTATTAAATGATATTAAATTCCTAAAAATCTAATGTTCGGTGAAGAGACTTATATAATGATATTTTCATCATTAATTGACCTCTTGGGGGTCTCTTGGATGTATATATTAATTTTATTAACCATATAATATAAAAATACAAAGAGACATTGTAAAAGTGAAACTAATTAACATAGAGTTAATACTTAAAGATAAGGTTAATATAAGTACCCAAACCTGTATAAATTCTATTGTTTGAGTTATTTTCGACCCATCCCCACCTTAACCTTTGAATAGTCAACTTTGGAGCCATTGGAAACCGAGTATGAATTTATTATAATCTAATATCTCTAGCTTTTCCAAAGGTGCCCCTCACCCCTCTTATAAAAGGGAACTCCTCCTTCTCATTTATTCACACCTTAAAACCATTTTTGTTCGGCCAAACTCTGCCAAAATACTCTCCCAACTTCCCTCACTACAACCTAAAGGCCTTATTTTGATCAGAAAGCCAACCTAAGCAGCCCTTTTGATCAAATCAAAAGGAAGAACCCGAAGAAGAGGTAATGATTTCACCACCCTTTTTCCAAGTTCATTACTTCTTCCACTTCTTCTTCCTTTGTTTTTATCATTCTAAAATAATAACTCCAGTATCATATATATACTATGATTTTATTATAAATATGGTAGAACCATATTCAGTATTCTATCCACCCTTTGAATAACATGTCACCATACGTGCGTACGTACGGCTTACCGTCTCCACGTCGTGGTGTAATTGTTATTCAATATAATATTATTTGGATGGGTATAATAATGATGTGTAACTCATGTAAATAATAAATATAACATGTTAATGATTCAGTATATATTATATACCATCCATTTATATATTATTTTAATATCAAAAGAATGATATTGTCGCTCGTGCGTACGTACGGACTACCGTCTCCACGAACGCGATGAGATTCATTCTCCATCGTATCCATTCAAGTATAATTATCATTTGATTATTTAAAAAATGATGTTTAAGGACTTGATATCATTATGGATATGAATAATATACAACCTATCCTTTACAAACATGTCTTACATAACAAAACATATAAAAGAAAACAAGCAAGTTAACACCTGAAACAATGATAATACTAAGATATTATTATCAAATCAATATTAAAAGATCATATATGATATCATATAAATGTATATGATTCTTGTATAATTTAATAACAATTATTACACCATTATACAGGAGGTTAAACTACCCCAACCAAGGAAAAGTACAATGTAAGTGTTATTTCACAATCTCTTCATTATCCGAGGTTGTTTATATGTAATAATCTACTGGGATCTCTTTATCATACACATCAATGTTTCTTCAAAATTTATTTCAAAACATTTTTATTATTTACAAGAATATGGGTTAAAGTCATTTATACCCTTGTTTGACTTTTTATAAGAGGAATCTTTCCGTAGTTTCCAAAACAAGGTCCTTTTTAACCTTTTCGACAGAATTAAGGTAAGAATGTTTTTTTTAACTTATACGGCGAGTGCGGTTATTTTCTGCCGTTATAAAATCTTCAAAGTTTTCCTTAAAAGCTTATAAGAATATTTTCAAGAAAATGTTTTATTTTATATGGCTCTTAAATGATTTCAAAAATAGAAAGAGATATTTCTCCAAAAAGTGTTTTGATTTCATCTATGTCAACATCCTTTGATGGATTTTGCGCTTATTTGAAGTTGATTTATTATGATAAAAAACTTCTATATTGTATTGAAGGTTTTGTGATATGTTTGACTGTGGATGTGAAATTTTTATACCATTCCTTGTTTATAGTGAAATTATTGACATTTCGTATGCTATTTTTAATACGAATGTTTATGTTATGTTTAAACCTTTTCATATGGGAATGCATTGGACTTAATATGTGACGGGTGGAGCCCGCTATAGCTCCTTGAGGCATCGGTAGGTCTCATGAGGCAAACTAGTGTCTTGGCACAAGGCCTTGGCAAAATCTTATTTTTAGTCTTGGCAAGAGGCCTTGGCTATGTGGTTATGATAGTCTGGCATTATGAATTCCAACATTATGAAAGTGGTTATTGATATTGGATGTGATTACTCGATTAGTAAAATATCCATGTGAACAAGTAAATGGAATTATTTCATTTCACTTTTTCCATACTATGTTGAAGTTCAAGTTTAAAAGGCTTTTGTTTTAGTTATACATAGCCTTAAATGTTTATTCTTATTTATGAATGTTTCCGGTATATTGTTATCCTTACTGGGAATTTGAGCTCACCCCTTTCCTATGTTTTATTTTTCCCAGGAAGTGAAGAAGTAAATTATGAATGACCTGCAGGGATATTATGTGGGGATATGAGTGTGGTTTATGGAGACAATATGTTGTTGTAGTAGTTTTTCATTTTATGATGTAATGTAAGACTTATGAATATATCTAGTGTTTCAAAGGCTACTAAACCAATCGGTCTTTTGAGATTTGATCTTTCTTGTGATCATGCCAATGTTATGTAATAATGCACCGACTCTAGGTAACTAGGGTCGGGGCTTTACAATTCATGAAGAAAAAAAATATTCCATTCACATTTTCATTAAAATCCATCAAGTATTTTCCTCAAAACAACTTGAAGATTATAATAAAAAAAATTATTAGAAAGTAAACAATGGGAAAAATGTATTTTAAAAATAATAGGATAATAATAATAATAAATCAAAACCTTCTTAGAAAATATATTTTTAGTAAAAAAGATTTCGACCGAAGAGAGAATTATATCTTGATTTTATTAAATACATTTTAACGCTTATTTTAAGTGATAAAGAGTGAAAATTATAAAATTACAGTAAAATACAAGGAATTAACATAATATAGGAATATTAAGGAGTATCTTGAGATATGTATCATAATATTTTATTACCATAAACACACTCATAAAAATTCTCAATAAATGATGAAATTGTAACACAACATCAATACCACATTGGTAACTTTGAATCGCAATCCACGTCAAGGAATTGCATAAAGATCAACATGAAATATAGTTAGGATAAATAAATTCATGATATTTCATGTCAAATAAAAAGTACATAATCCTTTTTAAATAATATTGGTGCAAAACATAACATAAATCTCTATGAAGTCAAAATGAGACAAAAAATAATGGCCAATTTAATAATATTTTCAATCGTAATCCCTAATAAAGAATAACATAAAATTAAACCTTAAATATCGTGAAAATATTACAAAAAATATTATAAAATGTGAACGTTTTAGTACATATACTTCAAAAATGAAATAAGTGGTGAATTTGAAAATGTCTCCTATAAATAAAAAAAGACTACAAATATTTTACCTTAAGGCTGGACCTCATTCATACATGTTCAAAAATCATGTATAAAAATATATGTTTTTTAAATATATTAAAAAACTATATTTATATATATCATGCCATATATTATTTTCTTATAACATTTTATTACCTATTTAATAACATTTCTATGTTAATGTTATGTTTTGTGTAATAACCGCTTTCTTTGTATTTGTTTTGATTTTTTATCTTTTTCCTCTATGTTTGATCATGAATTACAATCTCCATACTTTTAAAAATTATATACATATAATATATATTCATTATTTATATATTAATACATGAATTTAATAATATAAAATAAAAAACATCATTTGCGGAGATGGTAGGCCATACATACGCTTGAACGTAGTTTCCATCATCATTTTAAATTGAAATAATGAAATATAAATGATATATTATCATTAATGAATGATTTTTAGTACATATATATATATATAATATTTTCATTAAACCCATCTTAAATAAATTCAATGTAAAGTTTAATGAATCCAAAAACATAACGAGGCTCTAGTCCGTCATTCACAGAAGTGACTATTTCAGATTCCCACAAAATTTATATAATGAAGGCATGAATAAGATAAGAATTATATAATAATAATAATATCCAAAATATAATATATATATATATATAGTAAATTAATTATTTAAAAATATAGAGTCAGTAATGAAAAAATGAATGGCATTGGTTCAGAAACTGGTAGTCAACTGTACCCAAAAACAATGATTTCATAACCTATTTGAAGGATGTGGAGATGGTCTTTCGTCCTAAAATTAAAATTAAATCATATTATTATCTAGATTATTATGAATATATTTTATCATTATTTGATAATAATAATTAATGGATTCTGAGAATAAAATAAAACAAAAAAATCGCAATGATGAACGTTACATCTTCTTTCGGTATCCTCCTTAGTATTGTATGAAAATCCATACATGGTTGAATATATATGAAACATAAGGATTATATGATGATAGTGGTGATGTTTGGATGTTTTTTGAGTAGTAAATATCTAAAAAAAATTCTTTTATGGTATGTAGTGGTGAGGAAAGGGGTGTCCATTTATAAATGAGTTTAGTGACACCCTAGTAATATTTTGGCATAATAAATTGAATCCACATTTTTTCATGTAAAAAGGAAAAAATAATAAATAGTTATAGATTCATGAATATATATTTTCTCAATATGTCCATTAAATGGTTATGGGATTGGTTTTGGGTTAATTTTTAATTCTTATCTTTTTAGTTTAACCATCAATAAAACCATTTTTATATTAACTGCAGAAAATAATTTATTACTAATTTTATTTATTTTTTGTAAAATAATAATTTGACCTTAATAAATAATATTAATCATACTTATTTCACATATGGAAAATATTTTTTAAAATTATATTCATAGAATTAAAAAAATTAAATAAATTTAAATCCCACAAACAATTCTTAAATGTAGGGTTTTAAATATAGAATGTTTAAAAGATTACAATGCTTTTTAATAAAACATCATTATGAAATTCATTCCAGTGATCCAAAATGGATTATGGAATTTTAATTGAACTAATTTCTATTTGTATCAAACTAAAAATATAATTTTTCTGTATACATAAATTAAAATAAAAGGTATTATTCAATTAAAATTCATTATTTTTCAATATTTATCAAAAAACGAATTTGTTTCGAAAAATATAAAAAAATCATCTTATGATAAATTTTGAAATAACAATTTAAAATATGATGTTTATTTGGTCAAATTAAAATATTAATAGAGGAAAAAATTAATTTTATATATGATAAAAATCAAAATGAGAATATTTTTTTATAGAATGATGTTTTTGAAAAATAAAAATACTTTATTCAGAAGGAAGTATATATTTATCAATATGTTATCTTCATATAAAAATAATATTATTTTTTATTATGTATTTTTTTCTATTCATATAACTATGAATAAGGTCTATTTTCTAATAGTCCCGTTTAAATAACTATATTAATCATTTATCATGGTTTTTTTAAATCACTGGGTTATGTTTAACGTAAGAAAACCTAGTGTAGTATTTTACATAATCTTAACATGATGTTGCATGGAATGAAATATTTCAATGAAAAAATATAATACAAAAAAAACATAATTCATAAAAAATCAGGATGCTACATTATTCCCCATTAATAAGAATTTATCCCTTGAAATTCAAATCTATAATAAAAAAATAATGATAATTATGCTTCATCATATCCTAATGTTCCCACATAACATCCTCAAACTAGTTATTTCACAACAAAACATTGACCTGGTGAGTGGTTGTGTTTCATAAAAATACCACAGCATGATCAAGAAATTCCACTAGTTTTCCCTCGAATGATTGATAATGATTATGTGTTATAACTTATTAGTTCTGTACATGTGAAGGGTTAGGTATATATATTCTCATAGAGGTACATGGAAGACATCATGGAATTGAAATTTGTTTGGGGGAATTTCTTGTAAATATGTTACCATCCTGATAGGTTTAATAATTTCAATGGGACCAATATACCTAGGGATTATATTATATTTTTCTCAAAATCTAATAATCATATTCCAAGGAGAAATTCTTAGAAACACATTTTCACTAACATAAAATTTTAGATCACATTAGCGATTATCAGCATAACATTTTTGCCTACATGGAGCTATATTTATGTGTATCTAAAATGATTTAAACATATCTACCATTTCATTTATAATATTAAGTCCTAATATATTTCATTATCCCACTTCAATCCATCACATTAGAGGTATGAATTTATTTCCTTATAGGGATTCATGAGGATCCATCTAAATTATTTTTCCAATTCTAGTGTTGTATGAATACTAAACTAGTGGAAGATGTTGATATCAAACTCTTTGAAACCAAAAGAACAAGATCTCAACATATCCTCTACGATTTTAAATTTTCTCTCAAACTGGAATTCTATGTAAGGATAATATTTATTATTGAAACTTCTCTCAATGTCAAGAGCTTTGTAAAGAAATCATTATAATTATGAGGTAAACCTAAGATCCAGATCAGGCACAATATATTGTCGTACTATATAAATATTTATAACTTCTACAATGTACACACCAGAATTATAATCTAAAGAGATGTTATCTGATATATAAATATAGTTTCCTAACTTATCACAGAAATCGACTACAACCCATATTGAATTATTCACTTTAGACATTTTGGGGAGTATGATGACCAAATTTATGGTTGTGTTTTTTCATTTAGATTTTTATGTGGGTAATAAATGTAACATTCCAATATAAAATTTTAATTAAATATTGAATTTAGATCATAACAAGAACTGAGATACAAACACTTAGATATGTCTCTTCATTACATCCCACTTTAAATTATATTTCAAATCAGTATACATCATCAAATATTTAGGGATAATAAATAGTGAAGAACTATCAACTTCATCTAAGAACTCTATTAAATATTGTATATCGGGAATGCATACAGGCATACTAAAGCTTATCATCCCATCATGATCGAGGTAAAACTAAGGAACATTTATAATCATCTATTATATCTCTATATTATCCATCTGTGCATTTTTATTCTTTACGGGGAAAGATGGTAGAACATTCAATTGTGAAATATAAGGGTTTCCCTTTCCTTATAAATTTCTAGATCCAACCATTGTATAAATATAAATATTTTATCAATGGTAATCCTCATCATTGGTAATCTAGCATGATCCTATGAACTCAAAGAATCATCCACATCGTTCACATTCCAAGGGTGGTAAGGTATTAAGCAGTCATAATCATTAATCATATCTAATGATCATCTATAGAATATATTAAACATCATCTATGTTAATATATACATTAAACATTTATGATTATCAAATATTTTATATTTCTATCCGTGAATATAATTCCACTACATCAATAATGAAAATATTATCATTGAAATCTCTAAATCATTAGTTGGATGATTTTTCTTATGAATCATCAATTGTCATGATTCATAAGCTATAACAGTTTCATTTTTCTTAAGATCATATCCAAATTCCATCATCAATGCCTTACTGTAGATAAACATCAATTCTCCACTATAGGGTAATGTCAGTATAGGTGCACTAACAAATATATTCCCTTTTTCTTTAAAATTTTCCCCACATTCATTAGTCTGTAAGAATATGGTTTCATTTCGAGTTAACATGGTTAGATGACCATATATTCAATTGAAATTCCCCCCAATATGCCAATAATATCCAAAAAACCAAGAAAACTATAGATCTCGATTGATGTGGTTGGTTGAGGATAACATTAAATAATACTTTTCATTAATAGATCTACTAATACACCATCTCTTGAGATTATATGACCCAACAATGAAACCTTTTGCATTAAAATTTCACACTTTGTGAACTTTTCTTATAGTTTTATGTTCCATAGGGTTTATATTATAATTATAATGTGGTCCTCAGGGTCTTAATTTCTCTTTGAAAATAGATGAATATTATCAGTAAATAATTCCTAAAACGAATCAATATAATCTCTTAAGACTCCATTCATTAAATCCATAAAGATAGTGTGGGAATCTATATCACTGAATGGAATCACTATATATTAATATGGACCATACCGTGTACATAATGAAGGGTAATGTATATCATTTTTCTTGACGCCCAATTGATCAAATTTACAATGAAGGTAAATTATGGTAATTTAGTGGGATATGTACAGTAGATCAAACAAATCATCAATATGTGAAAGAGGATACTAATTCTTAGTTATGTTCTTTTTAAGTATCCAAAAAATAATGTAAATTCACATTAATCCACATTTATTATATAAAATAGAATAATACAACCTAAAGATAAACCCTTTGATGAATGAATCAATTTTCAAAGTTTTCTTAGTGTTTCTACTTTAGCTCTTTCAAATCAATCGTGACCATTCTTTATCGAGTCTTTGAAAATGGTGTGGTGAAAGGTATGAGTTCTATTGAGAACTCAACTTCGTATTTTTTTGAAATGTTAGTAAACACTTCTATAAAACATCAAAAAATTACCACAAAATATGCGTAACATTGATTCCCTGTCTCTCCCCAACCATTTGAGCTAAAAAAAATTTATTAATGAGATTTAGGACTCAGAAAATGGATGTGATCTCTATCATAATTTATTTCTTATCATAACAATGATAGATGATAAAAGGATGGTTTTGAATATAATTAATTACTTCACTTCTATGAAAATTAATATAGGATTTATGTAGATAATTCCAATCCATACCTAATAAGACACCAAATTCAACTAAAGGATGAATTTCCTAGTTTACAGAATGCACATTACTTACCAACATCTACTAGATTGGAATCATAGAAATTATATAAAAATCTCATGAAATTATATGTCTTACTACTAATTTTACATATAATTATATTTGTGTAATATTGATATCCTTATCAAATTTAGTAGATATGAAATAATGGGCAAATCCAATTTCAAATAATACGTTAGTTGATATAGAGTTGATGGTAATTGTTCCATTCACCATGTTATTATCAAACTCCTCATAAATAATGTTCGAATTAAATTTCTCATTGTCCCATAGATTATGATGATCCTATCATTTATTATTTCATTTAACATCAAATTTTGTCACTAGTTTGAATAATTACTTTACTCAATGTATTTGAAACACTAGAGTGTGTGTGGTGCATTATATGAAGATGTATCTTTATTCATATCATTACCTAACTTCTTTTGATCACATTAGTAGAAAATTCAGCAATAAAATCCCCTTAAAAATATTTATTAGTCCCCTTAAGAAAATTTCCCCTATTCATACTCCCACACATTGAGAATAAAGGAAACCTTATAATCTTTTATCAATTGATCATAGATTTTCATTTGAATTTCATTTTTCACATATTATCAAAAACATGATATTGATATGTAATTACATCCTACATTTCCACCAATATAAAACATCAAAAAATGACTTCAATTCTACTAATGTACCTTATGGATAATAATTTTTGTAGACATTGTTTTATTCCACTGAATAATGATTCAACCATATATTCTAGTTAGATTATAAAACCAGAAGTGTTCCATAAAGTCTTCCTTATATGTGTCAATGGACACATCATCCATTTTCATTATAACATGGAACTACTTATTTATCATTATATGAAGAATATGAGGAATGTAAATATTGAAAATTATTTTCTTAAACACATCCCATTACATGTAGTCAATTTCATCATGCTACCTATTATTCTTGATAATAGTCCACTACTAATCTATTTCACCTTTAAAATGGTAGAAACCCAAAATGATAATTTTGATCTTCTAAAAACTATATATTGAAAAATATCATTTTAGTTATATACTATTCCATTTTTCATTAATTAGTGGACTATAATACCACATGAAATATGGTGGAAGTTACATCTTTATGGACACAATATAATATTGTTGCGTCTATTTTTCATATAGATATTCAGTATGATTAATAGATTGAGAATGTTATGTGATCATAGAATCATGATTTTTCCTTCTATGTCCCATAATTTTTTGGATTATAATTATTAAAATAATTATTTTTATCCTTATCACTTAGCATTAACATGGTTACATTAGGTTACATCCATTGAATTAAACCCAAAAATCCAATTGCATGTACCAATAACCCTGATGGGGAATCATCGAAATCTTAGAAAATAACATATTAGATGTCTAAATCGTGAGACCTTATTTTTAATCTATGACACCTTCGTATTATCTTTGTTCATTTATATTCATATTCTCTTTATGTACCTCATGATGGTTATTAATTAATTGTTTTATTTCCAAATCATATCCCCCATGAGTATTAAACTTGTGATGTAGTAAGGTGCATTGTCATGCCCTAGGTGATGATCACGTCTATATCAATGCAACGTATTCAGATTGATTACTCTTAGGTATTTATTTTCCTAATACACATCATCTTTTAGTATCCATATTGGGATATAATTAATTGGAATCCACTCACTATTTCCTTCAAGAAAATTCTAGGAGATTTTACTATACATTGAATCATTCTTAGTCGTATCTTTAGACATGTCCTTGGAGATATCTCTAAATTTTTTCATCCTTGTTTCCAAAAATTAACTAAAATTATACATTTATACCAATTATAGAAACCAATAATTAAAATAAAAATAATAAAATGTTTTTTTAATGAAATCTAAAATTAATACACAAAAAAATGATGGATATAATAATTTAGTGCATTTTCAAAACATGGAGACATAAAATACTGGTTCATCTGTGATCTGCATAATCTCCCAATAATTTAACATATCTAAAACCCTTTTTAATAAAATCATACATAACAAATTTCATCATAACCTAGGTAGATGATACATAACAAAGGGTGAGATGAGATGCTTAGTAAGGATAAACAAATGAGATACGTAATAATAACATGAACATAATGGTTTGATAACTTGATCATTATATATAAAACCCATTCCCTATATATCAATTTTTTGAATCATAATTCATGGATAAATTATTGGTAGTTTATAAGAAATTATTTATAAGGAATTAAATGAACATGTTCCATGAGGTCTTAACATTGACATAATAAACTAATTTTTTGTGTAAAAAATAGAATAAAAATCATTTCAATATTACTCAAAGAACATTTAAAAAACCATCATAGTGGAATGGGTTTACTCCCCAAACCATCATACTATTCAAAGTTAACTCCCAAGACCATTATAGAAAGAACTCCCTAACGGAATCAGGTTCACTTCCCATTATATTATTTCCTATCCCATTAGATATAAATCATTACACAATAAATTAGAGAGAGATATAATTTACCTTCATATCATAATGAAATCCGTAATTATTGATTCTATAAAATCACATAACTTTTCTCATAACATAACACATGAAGTGAAATCAGGTTTATAAACCTTTCATCATATAATAAAAAATTATATAATTTAAAGGGTTTATAATCACTTTATCATTTATTTGTAACAAAACACATTGAAAAAACAGTTGGTTTAATAAGAATTTTATCATGGTATAACTAGTGGAAGTGAAATAGGTGTCATTGAATTTATTCCATCACTTATGAAAATAGTTTATATAAATTAATAGAATTGTATCATTAGATCATATCCCCAGTAAGGCATTGGTAACATCAATAGCTTTCATCCTAGATTTAATATTATTATGATCGATAATTGTAAAACAATTTGAGTAAAATATCTTTTACACTTTGGAAAACACATTTTAGAACATCGAATACTTATAAAATAATTTTCCTTTGAATTTAACCTTAAAATGTTATGTTGTAATAATAAAATATAACAATGGTAATCATGATGGAATGTTTAATTCATACATTACACATTAGAACAATTATTACATTCACATTTTCAGTAAAATTCAAACATGAATAGTTTGGAAGAAGACATGAATATTCCATTCATTTTTTAGTTAAATGTTTCACATGGGTAGAAACTTATTTTAAATATCATATGAGAATATTAAAATAGTTTTGAATATATTTTTAGAAAACCTGGTTTTGGATGAAGACAGATTTTCGAACGAGGTGATATATAATATCATGTCTTCCTAATGAATTTTCTCAATTATATTATGTACCAAAGAGTGTTAAAATGTAACTATTGCTATATATTTTCAAGAATTTCTAAATTAAAATAATATTAATGAGTTTATTGAGATGTGTATCATAATATTTTATCATCAGAAACTCAATCATATATAATCTCAATAAAATATAAGATTGTAACATATAATCATTACCACTTTGGTAACAATATATCATAAGATCCATATTGAAATAACATAAATTGGAACTAAAATTACAATAAGGTTAAATAAATTCATTATATTAAATGTAAAAGGATCTGTATTTAAACCTCATAAAAGAATATAGTTTCTATCATTAGATACATCTTGAAGGAAAAAAAATTGAGGCCAAAATATTTTACCTATTTGGTAATCTTTTGAATTATAATCCCAAAAAAATAATAAAATAAAATAAAACATTAAATTTCATGGAAATAATGTGATTTATTATATAACATGTTAATGTGGGTATTATATTAACAAAAAAAAATAAAACTATTTGTGAATTTTTGTATGTGTCGCAGAAATAAAAGAGAGATTATAAATCCCACTCCTGAAGTCCTAACAACCATCATACACGTTCAGACCTTATAAATAATAAATATAAGTTTATTATATATAAATTAAAATATATATATATATATCATACCATATATTATTTTTTATTACCCTTTATTATATATTTATTTACAATTCCCTATAAAAGTTACGTTTTGTATAATAACATCTTTGTTTCCCATATATGTTTTTATTTTTCTCCACCAACATTGATCATGAATTTATCATATATAATGTTATAAGAGATGTAAATTTCATATATATAAATTATATTTCTATTTAATGTAATCCATAAAATTTTTTGATAGAATTTGAAATACACCATTGGTGGAGACATTAGGTTGTATGTATGCATGAACACCATTTCCATACTCTTATCGAATTAAAAAAACGAATGGGAAATGATATATTATCATTTTAAAATATTTTATGTCACATATATATCATATTCCCTCCCAAAAAATCCTTATTAAATTCAATATAAATCATGACCAAATAACATCACTTCACAAGATGGTAGTCCTCCATACACATGATAGATGTTATCACATTCCCACAAAACTGAGTGTGTGGAGATACATGTGATATTATAATTCAATAGTCTTAAAAAAATAATAAATATCATATATAAATAATATATCCATTATTATAATCACCAATTATATATGTTAATGGAAAAGAGAATGACATCAGTTCATGAGACAATAGTCAATCGTACACAAGAACTATGATTTCATTTCCTATATGAGGGATGTTGAAATGGTATTAGGTCATTACATTAACATAAAAACATATCATTATATGTATGATAAAATGTTTATTATATCATCATGGAATAATATTAATTTATGCAGGTGGAGGAAGAAATAAACCAGAAACACTCGTTTATTAATATTAACTCATCCTGATGTATCCTCTTTTGGGTTTTTCCAAAATATTTTTTAGGTTGGATTTATGTCTAAACATAAGACTATAGGTTGATATAAAGAAATATGTGATGTCAATTTTGAAGGTTTTGACTGATATAAATTGGTTTCAATGTGGTATAAGGATATTATAGGGGAAAACTTTTTTAAATGAGGTGTGTGACACACATGCGATTTTATTAAATAATGATTTCCACCCATGTTATATTCATTAAATGAGACTCCAATAACATAAAGATATCTATAATATAAGATAGAAAGTTTAAATGATTCCATAAAATTTTTTGTGACATATTTTTTGATTTTTTTAACTTATAACATTTTAGTTTAACTCTCATTACAACACTTATTACCATAAATGTAGTAAATAATTTTTACATATTTTACTATTCATTTTGGTCTAAAACATTGAATGTATTAAAAAATAAATAATATGATGATTAAAAATATGGAATCCAATTTTATGAATTCCATTATCATAAGTAGAAATATTTAATTTAAAATTAATTCTTTATATGTGATGAGAAAAAAAATGTTCAAAAGTTGACAATGTTTATATATCATAATTCAAAATGAAAATGAATACAATTAAGTAAAATAGATTATTTTATTTTTACTAAATAATTTTTTTCATTATAAATAAGTATAAATATATTTTAAATTATTAATTGAAATAAATGATAATGTATTTTTGGAATAAAAGTCAATATTTATCACTATTAATTTAAAAATAAATCCTTTCAGAAAAATCACCAAAATTAACCAAAAACAAAATTCGACATAATGAGTTAAAAAATAATTGTTATTATTAAAAATTAAATTTCAAAAACTGTGGACCATTAATTTTATTAATATAAAAAAATAACTAATTTTTTAAGAAAATAGTATTTTCAAAACATATAAGGACTTTACTAAAATTTTATTATCGAAACGTTTTGTTTATTTAATGATATTAAAAAAATATTTAAAATGTATCCATTACTTTTTAGATCACAATGTTTTATGTATTTTTTATAATTGATATGTTTAATTAACTATATTAATAACATATCATGGGTTTCTGAAAATTCAATGTCATGTGAAACACAAGATAACCCAATGTCACATGCAACACATGATTAAATTAATGTTGTGTGTAATTTAATCTATCAAATAAATTTTATTTACTCAGAAAATAATATTTAATAATAACCTATGGTGTTACATATACATGATTCAAAAATGAAATTTATCTCACTTGATGTTAGGTATATAAACTCTATCTTTTAACATGTATGAATTATTCCTACTATATTGATTTACATAGGATAACATAATGTGCAACAAGATGTTTTCATCTACCAATATTATAATAAAATCATAATATTTTAAATATACGTGATAAAGATTTACATTTTTCCTATAAAATTTTATAAGTGTACTTCCTTCCTTTCATAAGATACTAAATCATTTTTTATTGAACTTTTCTTCTAAGTTACTGTAACAATGCTGACTTAAATTCAATAAATTATGAAAAATTACATCGACGCATAAGGATTTTATATTTCTCAATTGTTCTCTTACCCAAAGGGACTTCCATAATTATTTAATATTTAATTCTCTATTATCTATAAAATACACCATTCCCTCAACTTCGGCCATAAAATTCATCCTCAGATTCAAAGATATATCTAAATCAGTTAACTATATTTTTCTATATATTCTTAATTTCATTAGTATAATAAAATAGATAAAATTATTTTTAATTTAGTAGATATAATTTTTTTTCAATGGAATTTAACTGCATTTTCTAGTATTAATTCTTTGTATTCTTTAGTAGGAAGGACTACCAATTCTTATAATATAATTTCTTGGATTTATTCACAATGATACAATAATTATAAATATATCTAAAATATAATATACAATACTGAGATGAATGATATTTTTTAATTCTTCTTTAGTGACTACTAATGGCCTCTCCTCTAAATTATTTTTCTTCATCACCATAATATGATACTTTTTAGAGATATATCCATAGAAATTAAAATAAATCTCTATAAATATATTTTTTGTTGTTTATATTTATATTTATATCTTTTGTACAACTAGTTAGTTGTTGATAAGTTCCTAATGATTGATAAATTTATTCTTTAGTCTAAATTCTATTAAATTTACTATATTTATAGTTTGGTCTATGAAAGGGCCTTATAAGTAAAAAAATTTCCAATAGAATTGGGACCTAGATCATTTATGGAATCCTTAAAGGATTTTCATAATTATTTTTTAATTTATTTTAACAATAAATCAAAAAAATCCTGATATGTGGCTGCTTCATTGAGGAATATATCATTGATTTTGATTAAAAATTATTTATTAAAGATATAAATTATTCTACCATTTTTTAATATAATTAATTTTCTCCATGATATATATATTAATATCATTAATGAACACAGTTTATTATTTAATCACCATTGTGTAGTACCCTACTTCTTAATATTTCAAATGAATATATTCATATTATCATATATCATTTTCTAAAAAATCAATATCTTGTTCATGTTCATCAAAATAACTTGTTTAATACTTTTATAACACTTTAATACTCTAATTTTTTTTAGTTATATATTATTATCTTCAATAGTTACTTAAAATCCTACATAGAAATCCAATACTCCCTCTAGTCAATCAATCTTTTATTCTCCAACTTCTATTTTCTCCACATCATCTGTCATAATACCTTCTATATCGTTGATAATATCAATTTAAATACCCTCAAATATTCCATATAATCATATTCATATTTTATAACCAACAACGTTGTATGAATATTATGGAAAATATTATTTTAATTTTTAAAATTCATTCATTGGGAAAATTTGTTCTTTTTGTGGGATAATATATAATTACCATCCTCTACATCTATCATTATTTAAATCTTTGTAGTGAGGTTCCCAACATATTTCTAATAAAATAATCACTTAGGAAATTTACCCTAAAATATTATTTTACTATTATAATGTATCTTTCTATGACGGATAATAACACATAACATCCATAATCTTCATTTAAATCTAAATAAATACCCTTCGTATCAAAATAATAGAAATATATTTATTTAAATAAATGTTATAATGAGATATCCAACTTTGCAAAAAATAAAAATACATACAACACACCTTTTAAGTCACCGTGATCCAATTATTTATGGTTCATTTATTTACATTTTAAAACATGTAGGTATTATATTGGTGTTAAAATAAATATTATTTTATTTAATATACTTTATTCCTTGACCCCATGACAATATATATGTATCTCACTATAAACATTGGTAATATTGTAATGTAATCTTTCCACATTTTCACTAGTACCCATCTACATATCATCAAAACTATATTTCAAAATTGAAAATATTTATTCTATCACATTACTATCATCATGATGGATATTAAAAATCTTCTCCCAAAAATAATTAGATATTTAAAAAATGATCACTTGAAAAATAAATATAATTATATAATTATCCCACCAAAATAATAGAATCATTAGTATCATAATTACATTACATCCTATTTTCTTCTATTATTGACCTTAAATTTGGATCATTTACATGCATCCCAGGTACATATACTAACAAAATATCTAACACACAATATCATAAATGTAATATCATATAATTCTTCTATACCATAAAAATGAACAAATCATATAGAGGTACTCCAACTATATTTACAATATTATCTATAAATAACATCTATTAATATAATGAATTTGATATAATGTATGGCTTTTATAATACTTATTTTAAATTGTGGTTCCACTATAAAATCTATGTGTGTGTGGGGGGGGGGGGGGGTTGGATTAAGGAGTCTTGTAAAATTATTCTTATCTTGAACAAAATTGAATCATTCCTTCATTATGTAAACAAAACACTGAATATGTCTTATATGCATAATAATATGAAAACAAATAAAAGGGAAAAGGATGTAATGATGTTATTTCGGTCACCCGTAATTGGATACATACCTAGCGAATATATAAATAGTTTTTGAATATGTTAATTTATCAAAAACAAATACAATGTGATTATAAGATTTAGGAAAATCTCCATACTCATAGAAATTCCATAACTTATTCCTTTTAACCACTCATTGGTTTCAATAGGGATACTAAGATATAAATGATAGATAAGTTGAACACACAATGATTCCAATCAAATTAAAAAATCAATAATCAATTTGGGATCTACATGATTAATTAATATTTACTTAAATATCTTTAATGAAAATAATTGAATATTAATATTACAATACAAATCATCAATGAATATTAGATTGATAACATATGACCATATAGTTCTTGGAATTCATTGAACTACATTACTAATTCACTGTTTATAGATCTTGAAGACCCATCTCTTTATTTTGTGAGTATGATACTTCTCCCATTACATTGACACCACTATGTAAACAGATAGAAAATTTAAAATTTAAATTCAATATTAAAATATATGATAACATCCAAATTTAATTTTCTTTAATACCAATAATTGGGTATTCTTTATTTTGATTTCAAATTTAAAAATTCATGTATATTGTAGTTATTTTCTCGAATAGTAACCAAATCATCATGATACAACCATATATTCATTTTATTGAAATATACATATTTATAATAGTAATTAAATGAGGTAAATACTCATTTTTTTTCATGTTAGTTTCTACCTGAATTTTACTTACTAACCAGATGAGACACAATATGATTTATGTAATTTAAACATGATCTATTTTTTTGGTTCCAAAAACTGGTATACTTACATTAATAGACATGTAGTTTTTTAATGTTCATAAATTTTGATGTGGTCCCTTAAGGAATTCATTTATAAAGCCCCATCCTTAAACCTTACTTAATATTGAATTAAATGAATAATTTACATTTAGGATCTATTCAGGTTTAGAGTTTTAGAGAATTAGAACATAACTATTACATCTAAAAAGATTACAAAGTAGACACTTCTACTATGTTTCCATAGAATAAAAAACTATTAAAAAGAAACATGTCTACTTCCATGTTTTATATAGCATGACTTTCACTTGATCCCATCCTTGACCCTATTCCACATTAAGTCCTGTGAAAAACATTTCAAAAGAAACTTGGGGTGAGCATAAAAAGCTCAGTAAGGGATACACAAAGAATGAAAACTGTTAGTTTTTCAAACATCAAGTAAACCATGTATAATTTATCAAAGTAATACCTTCACCTTCATGACGTAGTAAAAACTCTTCACTGAATAAAATATCATTACATACCCTTTTGTAACCAAAGGATTACCATAAAACCCAAATAAATAACACATAACAAATAAAGGTAACTTGGGACATAAACATACTTAAGTGGAATAACCATACGGTCTACTTCCACACATATCACATAATGGAATAGCCATTCGGCCAACTTCCACACATACTTAATGGAATAACCATACGGACGACTTCCATACCCAATGCATTGGAGGTTATAACGTAACCAACCATCCTGGTATTCACGGCACCACCCGTCATATGGTATATCATGTAACCACCCGTCAAATGTCCAAGTACCATTATAAAAATCATAAGACATAAAGAAAATATAATGGAAAGAAAAAATTCCCACACTTTGATCACAATATATCACATAAATATATTGAAATAAAAAATCCATTATAAAAACCATTTTCAATATCAAAATACATAAAAGAGTATATGGTATTTTTTTCATTTTAAATACATTACAGCCTGTTGAGGAAGCCAATGACCAAATAATACTTGCGGCGGCGGAAAAGGTCATTGTCACCACGTACGTTAAAAGAAACATTCCTTTTTGTAGTTGTGTAAAACGCTTCGTAGAAAAATATTCCTTTTGTATAAAAGTAAAAGTCAAAGGGTTTTATACACCGTATAAAAGAAAGTTGTGTATAAAACGAAATATGCCTCAATGAAAGGAAATTGAGACGAAGTCCCTTACCTTGAGTCGGACATGACTCGATCGTTCTTTAATGTCCTGAATAATAAACTTGAGTTAATTTATACTTGATTAAGAACATTCTTCATGTTAATTATTACTTTTATATCACTTATTATCATGTTATAAACATTATGTAATCATTTAAGTTAATAATGTTTGTTTTGTCGATGTTTGGTTCTTAAGTCGAAAGTGGACTTCTTATAATTACATGTTGTTCGTGTGGTCAAAGGTTCTTTATATCCAGAATGACATTCCTGATTTGGATATAATATATATCATATATATCTATCATATTCATGTATTTATAATATCACATAATCATTTAGAGGTAATAAATGAAATGCACCGTTAATGGAGACAGTAAGTTGTACGTACGCATGGACGCTACTTTCATTTCTATGTCATATTAATGGAATTAAACTAAATGAGAGGTATGTATATTTTAATTCCAGAATTATATTAATCATTTATATTTAACATAAATCATATATTTCCATTATATATATGTACTTATAATAGTACATTACATTTGGGGATAAGAAACGAAATGCACTGTTCATGGAGACAGTAAGCCGTACGTACGCATGAACGCTACTTTCATTTCTATATCATACTTTAATGGGAAGAAATAATAATGATATAGAGGTATATTATAATTCCAGAATAACATCATATATAATAACTTTAAATACATCCTTTATACGTCCCACATATGGCATTAACGAATCAAATCACTTTGAGGGGGTGGTAGTCCGCACTTCCTAAAATGAAATTATCGTGCTTACCCATAATGGAAGCCATAAAGGTATGATCAAAATGAAAAATACAGAAGATTAAGGAAAACATAATCATATTATATTTCCTATATAAATAGTTTGACATCTTAATGGCCACCATTAAATGTGTTTAAAAGAAGATTGAACAATCATCGTTTCGTGAGGCAGAAATTTTCCAACCACAGAAACAGTATGTTCTTTAACCATTAGATGTAGATGTGTGTAAGTGTAGCTAGAAATATTATTATAACAACATCCTAGTATATTTAATATACTGGATTTGTTACAAAAGAAATTAATAAAAAGAGTTTAGGGGGTTGGATAATCAAAATAAAACAAAAGAACACAAGTGAAGACATCACCTTAAAATCAGGTAACTCTCTTAGATTTGAGCTCAAAGGCTTCTTTGGGAATACTTCTGCCAAAAGTGAGGCTTAAAGGAGTAAGAGAGGTATGTGGAGATACAAAATCGGCAGGGGTTGACTGAGCCAAAGGCTTTGGAAGTTTGGGTAAGGTGGTAGAGGTGGGTGCCTTTTATAAGAGGAGAGGAGGGGCACTCTTGGAAAGTACGAAAATGTTACTTTATTTTAGAATGATTTTAGGATTCTAATGGTCCCACATTGATTTGTTTCGAGTATAAGGTGATAAGGGTTCTAAATATACCAATCCAATAGGTTTTGGACATGTGTAGGTCATAGATGTTACATTATCTTTTCATTTTATTCAAATCCTTTATTAATGAGTTAATCGCTGCATAATCATGATGTCATAAATAATTTAATATTTTTAATGTCTAAAAATTATAAAAAATATCATGATGTAGGGAATGTTTTTAGCTTTGTAATTAATATATTATAGTCAAAAATATGACTTGTATAACTTGATGTAAAAATTGTTTTAGTAAAACATCTCATGTTTCTGTCATTTTTACTTTAACATTAAATAAAAAATTATTTATGTCATTTCCCAACCAAAGTGGCTCCATGGGCTCCCAAAGTTGACCCATGGATTTTCTTTGTCGTCCATGACACATCCAATGAGTTTAGGACGTGTGTCAAGTTCATTTCATATTATTAAAACAATATTTTTACCATAAACTATACTAATTACCTCTAATCGCGATTAAAAACTTAATAAGTTACTATTCACCGAAAAAATATTTTAATACCATTGAACCAAATTTTACTTCTTAATGACAACCATGTAAGTAGGATTTTTGAAATTCAAAACACAGAAGTGGTAAAATTTCATTTAAACGAAAAATCATTTTTTATAAGTACCACTTAGTGGTTTCACTATTCATCAAAAATTGATGTTTTTCAGAAAAATACAAAAAATTCACCCTAAGCTATATTTGATATTCCGAATTCAAAAATGAAGTCTATTTTACAAAATTAAAAACATATAAGTCACATTAATTAATTTAATAATTAATTTCCGATGTCATCACAAATAGCGTGTTTTTATGAAACAATAAGTATCAAAAGATTGACACTAGTTTAAGTCTGATTTCAAAGTGAAATTAATTCCAATGACCACAATTGGATTTAATGGGAAAAATATTTTCTAATTTAACTTTAAAACCAATTCAAAAGATAATCTAATCATATAAATAAATTAGATTAAAAAGAGGTTTTGAATTAAAATACAACATTTTACACTATTCATTAAAAAATGAACTTTATCGGAAAGATACCAAAAACATACACAAAGTAAATTTTGATGTCCCGATTCTAAAGAAGAGTTTTATTTGATCCAATATAATTCATAAGAGTGAAAAATACTATATTTAATGACATTTCTCCATCAAAAGGCGATAAGTGAACTTTTAGTGAAAACTAGGGCATATACGTCTAAAATTGAATTCTTTCCGTATTTTAAGCCATTATATTTTATTAGATAAAAGTAAAAACATTTAAAAAACATATATAATCATATTTTAGTTATTTCTATCCATTCCCGCCAACACAACGGCTATGTGTTACGTACCATTTAAAATAATATTATTTTATTAGTAGTGTGCAACGAAAGATTTCATTGAAACTCTTTGTTGAGTATCTGGTACGCTATCGAACATAGAAACCCTTTTAAAATAAAATTAATATTTAATTCGTAAATATTAATAAATATGAAAATGTTTTATTCATTATTTACCTAGGATGTTACATCCTTCCCCCCTTTTGGGAATTGTGTCCTCGCAATTTTATTCACTTATCAAAATAAGTGGGCGTATTTATCCCTCATAGCATTTTCAGATTCCCACGTTGCCTCTTCAACAATATGGTTTTTCCAAAAAACCTTTACCTGGTGAATTACCTTATTTCGCAACACTTTCTCTCTTCGGTCAAGAATCTAGACTGGTTGTTATTCATAAGATAGGTTCTCTTCCAGCTGAACTACCTCTGGACTCAAAACATGATATGGATCTGGCATATACTTTCTCAACATAGAAAAATGAAAAACATTGTGTACCTGAGATAAACTCAGAGGTAAAGCCACTCAGTAAGCGACTGATCCAACTCTCTCCAGATTTTCATATGGTCCAATGAACCTTGGACTCAGCTTTCCTTTCTTACCAAATCTCATCACACTTTTCCATGGAGAAACCTTGAGAAAAACATGATCATCTACCTCGAAAGATAGATCCTTCCTCCGGTTATCCGCATAACTCTTCTTCCTGCTTTGAGATGTTCTCATGTGTTTCTGAATCAACTGAACTTTTTCTGCCATCTCTTCTATCAATTATGGTCCCATCAACTTCATTTCACCCACTTCATCCCAAAATGTCGGAGTTCGACACTGCTTCCCATATAATGCCTCAAATGGTGCCATCTGTATACTGGAATGAAAACTGTTATTATAAGAAAACTCAACCAAAGAAAGATGTTGGTCCCAACTTCCCTGATAATTCATCGAACAAGCTCGTAGCATATCCTCCATGGTCCGAATTGTTCGTTCTGACTGCCCATCTGATTGCGGATGAAAAGCTGTAATAAAATTTAATTCAGTACCCAATGACTTCTGAAGGACTTTCCAAAAGTTATAAGTAAATCTGGGGTCACGATCGGACACAATGGAGAGAGTAACTCCATGTAACCTGACTATCTCTTTAAGATACAAAAGGGAAAAGTTGATCTAGGGAAAAATTATCTCGTATAGAAAGGAAATGAGTAGATTTAGTCAAGAGATCAACAATAACCCATATTTCATTATTACCTCGAGGGGTCTTCGGAAATCTCACAACAAAGTCCATGTATATATTTTCCCATTTCCACTCTGGCACTGGTAAAGGCTGAAGCATCCCTTTCGGTAACTGCCGCTCTGCTTTAACCTGTTGACAAGTCAAACACTTCACAGTAAAATCAGCAATATCCCTTTTCATTCCAACCCCCAAGTAATACTCTCGCAGATCACTGTACATCTTAGTACTGCCAAGATGAACTGAAAACGGAGAACTATGAGCTTCACATAACAAGTCTCTCTTCAATTTTTAATCACAAGGCACACACAATCTTTTCCCAAATCTCAAAACACAATCATTATCAATGTTGAATTCAAGCAACTTACCCTTCTGAACCAGCTCTACCTTTTTCTGCAACTCACTGTCTTCCCTCTATGCTTTCTTAATTCTGTCTGATAGGGATGATCTCACTGATACCTGAAACAAAACAGAAGAACATACTGAACCAACAACTTCTATGCCAAATTTCATCAAATCAAAAACCAAAGGATCGCGTTCCAAACGTAGCATGGTTAATGAAGCATTAATTTTTCGACTCAAAGCATCAGCCACTTTATTTGCTTTTCCCAGATGGTATTGAATTGTACAATCATAATCCTTGATTAATTCCAGCCATATCCTCTATATCATGTTCAATTATTTCTGAGTGAATATATACTTCAAACTTCTGTGATCAGTATATATTTCACACTTTACTCCATCCAAATGATGCCTCCAAAGTTTTAGAGCAAAAACAACAGCATCTAATTCCAAATCATGTGTAGGGTAATTTACCTCATGAGTTTTCAACTGGCATGAAGCATATGCAATAACCTCATCATTCTGCATAAGGACACAGTCAAGTCCCTTCAAAGAAGCATCACTGTATATAACAAACTCACCATTCCTGGAAGGAAGTTCCAAAACTGGAGCATTCACCAATATTCTTTTCAACTCCGGATAACAATCATTACATTCTTTTTTCCAGATGAACTTAACACCCTTACGAGTTAGCTTAGTCATTAGACTAGATAACCGTGAAAACTTTTCAACAAACCTCTTGTAGTAACATGCCAAAGCAAGAAAACTAAGGATCTTGGTTATATTTGTGGGTCTTGGACATTCTTCAACAACTTTTTTTTAGTAGGATCAACAGTTATGCCATCTTTTGAAACAATGTGACCCAGGAAAGAAATTTGTTGTAACCAAAACTCACACTTGCTGAATTTCCCATATAGTTTCTTTTCTTTTAAGGTTTTCAAGATAACCCTTAAATGACTTTCATGCTACTCTTTACTTTTAGAAAACACCAAAATATCTTCAATAAAAACAACCATCATTTTTCACCTGAGTCAACTGAGCCATCACTGCAACAAACTGTTTAGTTCTGATTCTGACCATCTCAGGATACTGATTTGAAAGGTCATTTCCCTATGTATGACTTCCCAGAAAATCGCTTCTGTTTCCTCTACAAAAAACCATTCATAACACCAAAAATATCTTAGGAGAAGAAACATGGTAATCTTTGAATTCTAAATCATTTCAATCGTACCATAAATTAACTTATAATTTTACACTTTTCTAACTCCTAAAGTTGTCTAAACCGACCTCTGATACCAACTATAAGGCCCCGACCTTAAACCTTACTTCATATTGAATTAAATGAATAGTTCACATTTAGGACCTTTTCAGGTTTATAGTTTTATAGAATTAGAACATAACTATTCCATCTCAAAAGATTACAAAGTAGACACTTCTACTAAGTTTCCATAGAATAAAAAACTCTTAAAAAGAAATATGTCTAGTTCCATGTTTTATATAGAATGAATTTCCCTTGATCCCATCGTTGACCCTATTCCACAATAAGTCCTATGAATAAAATTTCAAAAAAAAAACTTGGGGTGAGCATAAAAAGCTCAGAAAGGGATACACAAAGAATGAAAACTGTTAGTTTTTCAAACATCATGTAAACCATGTATACTTTATCAAAGTAATAACTTCACCTTCATGAAGTAGTAAAAACTCTTCACTGAATAAAATATCATTACATACCCTTTTGTAACGAAAGGATTACCATAAAACCCATATAAATAACACATAACATATAAAGGTAATTTGGGACATAAACATACTTAAGTGGAATAAACATATAGTCGACTTCCACACATATCACTTAATGGAATGTTCATTCGGCCAACTTCCATACATACTTAATGGAATAGCCATACGGACGACTTCCAAACCCAATGCATTGGAGGTTATAACGTAACCACCCGTCCTAGTATTCACGGCACCACCCGTCATATGGTTTATCATGTAACCACCCGTCAAATGTCCAAGTACCATTATAAAAATCATAAGACATAAAACAAATATAATGGAAGGAAAACATTTCCACACTTTGATAACAATATATCACATAAATATATTGACATAACAAATCCATTATAAAAACCATTTTCAATACCAAAATACATAAAAGAGTATATGGTATTTATTTCATTTTAAAAACATTACGGCTTGTTGAGGAATCCAATTACCAAATAATACTCGCGGCGGCGTAAAAGGTCGTTGTCACCGCGTACGTTAAAAAAACATTCCTTTTTGTCATTTTGTAAAACGCTTCGTAGAAAAAGATTCTTTTTGTATAAAAGTAAATGTCAAAGGGTTTTATACACTGTATAAAATAATGTTGTGTATAAAACGAAACATGCCTTAATGAAAGGAGATTGAGACGAAGTCCCTTACCTCGGGTCCGACTTGACTCGATCGTTCTTTAATTCCCTGAATAATAAACTTGAGATAATTTCTACTTTCTTAAGAACATTAATCAAGTTAATTATTACTTTTATATCACTTATTATAATGTTATAAACATTATATAATCATTTAAGTTAATAATGTTTGTTTTGTCGATGTTTGGTTCTTAAGTCAAAAGTGGACTTCTTACAATTACATGTTGTTCGTGTGGTCAAAGGTTCTTTATATCCAGAATGAAATTCCTGATTTAGATATCATATATATCATATATATCTATCATATTCATGTATTTATAATATCACATAATCATTTAGTGGTAAGAAATGAAATGCACCGTTCAAGGAGACGGTAAGTCGTACATACACATGAACGCTACTTTTATTTCTATGTCATATTAATGAAATTAAAACTAAATTAGAGGTATGTATATTTTAATTCTAGAATTATATTACTCATTTATATTTAACATAAATCATATATATCCATTATATATATGTTCTTATAATAGTACATTACATTTGGGGATAAGAAATGAAATGCATCGTTCATGGAGACGGTAAGTCGTACGTACCCATGAACGCTACTTTCATTTCTATATAATACTTTAATGGGAAGAAATAATAATTATATAGAGGTATGTTATAATTACAGTATAACATCATATATAATTACTTTAAATACTTCCTTTATACGTCCCACATATGGCATTAACGAATCAAATCACTTTGAGGGGGAGGTAGTCCGCACTTCCTAAAATGAAATTATCGTGATTATCCATAATGGAAGCCATTAAGGTATGCTCAAAATGAAAAATACAGAAGCTTAAGGAAAACATAAACATATTATATTTCATATATAAATATAGTGACATCTTAATGGCCACCATTAATGGTGTTTAAAAGAAGAATGAACAATCATCGTTTCGTGAGGCAGAAATTTGCCAACCACAGAAACAGTATGTTCTTTAACCATTAGATGTAGATGTGTGTATGTGTGGCTCGAAAGATTATTATAAAAAAATCCTAGTATATTGAATATACTGGAGTTCTTACAAATGAATTTAATAAAAATAGTTTAGGGGGTTGGAGAAGCAAAATAATACAAAAGAACACAAGTGAAGACATCACCTTAAAATCGGGTAACTCTCTTAGATTTGAGCTCAAAGGCTTCCTTGGGAAGACTTCTGCCCAAAGTGAGGATTCAAGGAGTAATATAGGGATGTGGAGAGACAAAATGGTCATGGTTTGGCCGAACCAAAGGCTTTGGAAGTGTCGGTAAGGTGGTAAAGTTGGGGGATTTTTATAAGAGGAGAGGAGGGGCACTCTTGGAAATTAAGGAAATGTTACTTTATTTTAGAATGAGTTTCAGATTTTAATGGTCCAAAATTGATGTGTTTCGAGGATACGGTGATAAGGGTTCGAACTATACCCATAAAATAGGTTTTTTACATGTTTAGGTTTTAGATTTTACATTATCTTTTCATTTTATTGAAATCCTTTATTAATGAGGTAATCGCTGCATCATCATGATGTCATAAATAATTTAATATATTTAATGTCTAAAAATTATAAAAAAAATATCATGATGTAGGAAATATTTTTAGATTTCTAATGAATATTTATAGTCAAAAATATGACTTGTATAACCCCATGTAAAAATTGTTTTAGTAAAACATCTCATGTTTGGGTAATTTTTACTTTAACATTAAATAAAATGTTATTTATGTCATTTCCCAAACAAAGTGCCTCCATGGGGTCCCCAAGTTGACCCATGGATTTTCATGGTCGTCCATGACACATCCAATGAGGTTAAGAAATGTGTCAAGTTCATTTAATATTATTAAAACATTATTTTTACCTTAAACTACACTAATTATCTCTAATCGCGATTAAAAACATAATAAGTTACTATTCACCAAAAAAATTATTTTTATCCCATTGAACCACATTTTACTTCTTAATGACAACCATGTATGTCGGATTTTTGAAATTCAAAACACAGAAGTGGTAAAATTTCATTTAAACGAAAAATCAGTTCTTATAAGTACCACTTAGTGGTTTCACTATTCATCAAAATTGAAGTTTTTCAGAAAAATACCAAAAATTCACCCTAAGATATATTTGATATTACGAATTCAAAAATGAATTATATTTTTCAAAATTCAAAAAATATAAGTCACATTAATTAATTTAATAATTAATTCCCGCTGTCCTGACAAATAGCGTGTTTTTATGAAACAATATGTATCAAAAGATTGACACTAGTTTAAGTCTGATTTCAAAGTGAAATTAATTTCAACGACCACTATTGGATTTAATGGTAAAAATATTTTCTAATTTCAATTTATAAAAAATTCAGAAGATAATCTAATCATATAAATAAATTAGATTAAAAAGAGGTTTTGAATTAAAATACAACATTTTACATTATTCATTAAAAATGAACTTTATCGGAAAGATACCAAAAATTTACACAAACTAAATTTTGATGTCCCGATTCTAAAGAAGAGTTTTATTTGTTCCAATAGAATGTATAAAAGTGAACAAAACTATATTTAATGACGGTTCTCCATCAAAAGGCGATAAGTGAACCTTTAGTGAAAACTAGGGCATATACGCCTAAAATTGAATTCTTTCCGTATTTTAAGCCTTTATATTTTATTAGATAAAAGTAAAAAAATTTAAAAAACATATATAATAATATTTTAGTTATTTATATCCATTACCGCCAACACAACGACTATGTGTTAACTACCACTTAAAATAATATTATTTTATTACTAGTGTGCAACGAAAGATTTAATTGAAACTCTTTGTTGCGTATCTGGTACGCTATCGAACATAGCAACCCATTTAAAGTAAAATTAATATTTAATTACTAAATATTAATAAATATGAAAATGTTTTATTCATTATTTACCAATGATGTTACATCATTAGTCCATAAATAAGTGAAAAAATGTTTAATGATTCATAGCATGACTTAATTTGAGTATCTTGAACAAATAAAAACATTACCATTCACATTTCACCCATTTGTTGTCATAGAATGAATTCATCATATTCAAAACAACACCAAACCGAATTTATAGAATGAATAATGTGAAAAAAATATTTATGGATCCTATATTTATCATGAAAATATCCATTTATCAAAATGTTACACTTGTTATAGATATTTTTTAATGAAATGTTCCTAATACATCTAGCTACATCAAAATATCTCTCGATCCATTTGGATTCAACACTATGATTACTTATAATTGATAAAAAATTACAAAATTACAACTAATTATTACATAAAAATTTAAAAATGGAGGAAGAGGAGAATGATTAATTTTTTTTTGTGAACCAGTGATCCCACTTGTTCATTTATAAAAAAATTATTCTAGTTTATTCCATGCCACAACCATAAAATCATAATTTATGTCCCTTTGATTGATAAAATCCAATTAAATATGAACCTATAAAACTTCTGATCAGAGTTGAACAAAAATACATTTTTTAGTATTACAAAATCCCATGGTTAATCTTTTAATTTCCTAGAAAAAATATTAGTTAATATTACATATAAAATAATGTTAATATTACGAAATTAATTTTATCCTTCCATACTTCAATCATCGTGATTTTTTTATCTTTATAACTATTTCATACATCTAGTTCTAGAATTCCTTGATTTTTCTGAAATACCATAATCTAGTTTTAGTATAGATACTATAGGATAACATCTTATATTTCTAACACATATCCACAGAACAATTACCATATTTAAAATCAACATAATCAGAACAAGGTATTACTAGATGACATACAAAATGATACTTTTAGAGTTGTTTTGGTCATTTATATTAAATTCTCATGCCTTTAGGTCTCATAAAATTCTCAATTTGTGTTCATGGAATTGATGAAAATTATCTTTTATCCTTTGTTAAACAACAACATTGTAGTCTTTTTTTTGTGATGTCCTTGTATATTTTTTTCTCATAATGATGTTTGCTGATATAACTTCATCATATTGTAGATATTGTGGAAATTATAGCACTATGAGTACTTATAACAATGACATTTTTGGATTTGAGATGTAAATTTCGATGTATATATAATTTCTATATATGAAATATTAGTGGATCAAAAAACGTGGAGTTTCTAATGTTTTGAAATGAACTGTGAAATTTAATTAAATCAAAAAATGTTTCCTTGTAGTTATAGTATATTATCACTTCTTCATTTTGGATTTCTCTAAGATAACTACTCCAATTAATATCATAAAAATAAATGAGTTAATTTATATTGTATTACAAATAAAAATTAGCTTCCTAATAATTGAATAAATGGTATACAACTGCCGCCTCCTCAGGTTTAGCAGAAACCCATTATCCGTTTCTCCAACCCCAGTTTTCTCCCGGTGTACACGGCGATTTATTTAAGACTGATGGTTCCAGATCTTCACTATGGGGATCCTCAGCGTTAAATCTCGGTGCTAGAGTTCTCTAAATCCTTGTGTGTTCTGAATACGACCGTAGTGGCTCACTTCAGCCATCATTGGTCCTCGGTTGATGAGTTTTACCACTTCGTTTTTTGAAATTGGGAGTTGAAAGAGCGCACGGTTGTGGGTTTTTTTTGGATAAATGCCACCATATGATTCGTTATTTCTCGGAAGAAGATCTGATATGTGCATGGTCTCGGGCTCCCCGAAGATGTAACGACTGTAAGTTCATTCTTCTCCTCGGGTCTTCCGACATTTGTATGAATAGGCACTCACCCTCCGTCGCGACAAGGGTTAGACTCCCGCACCATCCCTTTCCCTTTAAAAACCTATCTATCATCTGTATGCTAGGTAATCTGGTTGGCTTATTTCTATACTTTCATGATCGCACTACTAGTGTGAGTCACCCGATCAATCTGTGGGTATGTGTGGAGGTGGATGTCATGAAGCCACCAGTTGATTGGGTGTGGATTACAGTTCTAGAGGAGTTTAGGTGGAAGCAAGCTGTGGTGTACGAAACATGGATTGATTTCTGCTTGATTTCTGGTCGGTCCGGTCATTCGGCCTCAAACTTCCATGATGGAGTCTCGAATAGGAGGACCTCTTGTCCGGGAGAGAGGCACGACAGAGCCACAGATCAGAAGCAGAGGGTTGACGTGGAATACAGGGTTGGAAATGTCTCAGGTATAGACGGATTGGGTGAACCAGTGTTGATAAATTCTGCACGGGTGTCTTTTGAGCTGATTGGCATGGCTGTGAATGGGCAGACCAGCGGTGAAACTCTGGTTTCAGTGGAGGCAGTTAAGGTTAAGGTGCTAGAACCGCTAGTTGTTGATTTCTTTTCCTGCTTAAGGCATGATCTGGGAATTAGCATAGTGAAGGTGAGTGGAGTGGAAGTAGTGCAGGAGGATGGATCGGAGAAGGAGGATTCCTTGGAGGTGGTCATGGTGGAACAACAGCAGGATTTGGAAAGCCCAAATGAAGCTATAACGATCACGCTAGTGAGTGATGTCCAAGGTTCCGAGGTCCCCCAAGGCCAAATATTGGAGGAGACTATCTTTCAACCTCAATTTATTGGTCTTGTGTATGAGCAGGCCAGTCCATCCTTGTCACTACCCCAATGTAGTGACGCTTCGGTGGTCAGCAAGGAGGCTCAGAAAGATGGAATTTCAGTACCGAGGAAGTCTTTTCTGCATGCTACTACATAATCTCTTTGTGGGCAAGGGGGAATGAGGGGGTTAGTTTCATGGGGACTTTATACCCTAACACCCCCATTCCAATTAATTCATTCCTTCAGAGGCCTGGGAGTATGAGAAAGAAGACTGGTTTGGAGGCCAATGAAGGCAAGGTGGATTCCTTGTGCAGGCTGACGCCCCTCAAAGCTGGCATAAGGGATGAATTAAAAAACCTCTTTGAAGGATTGGCGGAGCAAGTGGAACCATTGAATCCAAAGGAGGATGATCATGGAGGAGAAAGTCACAGCCAATTCTCAGTGGATACCTTGGAACGTTTCCAAGGAGAAGGTCCTCACAGCGCAAGAAGAAAGAAGGGGAAAAATGGGAAGCGATATCCAGGGAAATGCATTGTGTTCCACGGTAAAAGACCCAAGGGACTCAAAGATTAATCCCATTTTCCTAAACCAATGGAATCCAGGTCAGCCAAGAAGGGGGGAATCAAAGAATAAAAAGTCCTACAAGACGGGGACAATGGATATCCGAGCAGTGAACAATGTGGGATTGAAGGAAAGGAAGTGGAGTGCTTGAAACTCATTATCCACTCCATGGAGGAAATGATTGAAAGAGTCCTTAATCCCATCACATCAAATGAGGAGATTATAAGAAAATATGAAAGGAAGATGCAAGTTGCTTCCACCGAAGGGAAATTAGCATGGATAGACAAGGAACACCGAATCATAGCTCGAGGATTCAACCAAGGAAAAATCACCCTAGAAGAACACATCTAGACAAAGGACAGAATGGTTACTCACCTTGAAGAACTTATCAGAAAGGATCCAAACACATGTGTTCCTACTCTACGCAGGGAATTATTTAGAGTTGCAGACTCAAATAATCTTAGTCTTATGTTTAATATCTTTGTGAGCTCTTTCAGCAAGTAGACATATTCTGCTTTGAAAACTAATGTTTTCCACTATCCCTTAAAGTGGTGTCATAATAATAAAAATATATTTTGGATAGATAAAGAATTATATGGTGATTGGATTATTTTCTAGACCTTCACTCCCTCATATAGAGAAATACCCCACACATGATTTCAATTTGGTTTCTATTTCTCATACCACAATGTGCTGGAGGCACTACCACTCTAGAGAACGATTTGTGATATTTTCTGGAAAAAATACATCAATATGTGCATTTTAATAGGATTTTATTATTGGGAGGTGTATTAGGAAAAAATATCTACAATTAGTTGATTTTAACATGTAGTGGTTATGGAGAAAGGAAATGAATTTTTAAACGGTTACAATTGGCTTAAAAGTAATTGTGGTTGATGTATATATTTGTTGAAATACATATAGGCATGATGGAGTATCATTACATGATACATGTATATTATATTAAACTGATTTACGTATCATAGAGCATGTCTAGGAAACATAAATATTTGACTACTGTTATGTAATTATTGAAGATAGGCTTAACGGTAAAGGGAACATTGATATCTCACATAAATATTTCTATTCATTTTTTAATGTACATATAAGACTAATCATTATGTATTATACGAGTGATTAACCAATAAGGTAATGTTAATTGTTTTTTTTCATTATGAATCTGGGATTCGTGAACAAGTACCATAATGTTCATTAGCATCTCTAGTGTCTCAAAATAAAGAAAGATATTATAGATCTCATTACAAGATGTTTTACATACAAATATCGTAAATCAATGCATAAAAGGAATGTAGGTGTTATTCCATCACTGACTTTACCACTTTTGACATTTTATAAAATAATTTTTGGATTTTTTTTCTAGTCTTTCTAGTTCTTGTATAGTTTTTAATGCACTGGTTATTATCATAGATCCTTTAACCAAGATGTAAAACTTTCTACCTATCAAAAAATCGCCCTCAATTGTTGAAATAGGGAATCTCTATGTAATATATATTGTGAAGATTCTTGGTTTAGTGGCTACAAATTTATTTGAAAAATATTTAATGTTCATATCATATATTATTAAAAGGTTATAATTCCTTCATGGTGTTTAGGTAAAAATGGGAGCTATTTTACACCAAAATACCAATGGCTTGTTCATGAAAACCATTCATGTTTTGGATGATATACATTGGGATTTCATCAATGATTTTTGTTTCTTACTATAATATCATATATCCTTGAAAACATTATACTACAATAATAGAGACTAGTCATATATTCAAATGGATTAATACAAAGATATTTAAGGTAGGCCATGTTGTTATCATCTTTTTGACATGAAAATAGTCATATATTCTTTTATTTAGATGTGTGTAAATTATTTTATAAAAGAGGGGTTGAAATTTATTTTTGGAGAAACTTATAACTTCTCAATTTAGGTAAAATACATAACGTTATTACTATATATTACCATTAATATTAAAATATTTTGATGATAATATCATTCACGATCCATTAATGTTAGGTTATCGATGAACGAGAAAACATGGATATACACCTCCATGGATTTTTTAACATTACAAATTTTTGGAAGAGTCGAATAAGAAACATACCATCTGTCATTACCTCAAAATTATACCAACATTACTAATACAATACATGATTCAATATTAATGAAATATATGGTAACCCTTATACATGTTATATAATATAAAAATATTGAGCATTAAAATAACATTTTCAATAAAAATCAACATATTTGTATAATTAATTAGAGTAAAACTATTTTTATAGAAATTTAGTTACTCTCATTTAGGACATATTTCTCCATGAAAATATCCATACTACAACCAAAAAATAAGGATTTTGATGAGATGAATAAATATCTAGATTTTTTCCTTTATAAATATAGTTGAATCTTCATAGAGATGAGAAGCCTAATATTATAGAAAAATTGTACACCCTCACACAACATGTGAGTTAATAACATTAATTATTACTTTTTTTATTTATTGAGGTATTTTATTTTATGGTAGAAGGGACATAGAGTAGAGATGACTGTGGGTTTGAGGAAGAAAAATGGAGAAAAGTTAATTTTGGGAGTTTATGTAAGGCTACCAATATTTAGAGGTTATCACTAATGGTAAAGTAATATTTTGAGATCCACTTGAAATCCAATGGTATCCCATCAGGTTCCTAGTATAAATCTTATGAATTTTCAAAAGATGGTTATTTTTTAATTATAATTATTAAAACATTAAAATCAATAAAACCTAAGCCAGCAATTATATTTTCCATTCAATAGCTTAAATACATCATGTTTGGGAGGTTCTACTCACCTCTCTATCTTCTGATAAAAATATGAGAACCTATGATGATATAAGGTCTTATGGATCATGAGTAAGGGATCATCACTAGAAAAAACAAGGCGGAGTATCTAATATTCTTTTGATTCTAAACATTTATATATTTTGATATGAATCCATAAATACATGTTTTTTAAATTATTTCAAATCAATCCAATCCATGGAATTTTTATGTTCCAAGAGAGTTTGTGAAAGCTTGTATTAAATGAATTTGTGTTAGTGGTAGATCTGTATTAAATTATATATTATAGAATCATTATATATTCATCTAGGTAGGTGAACCAATTCTTCACCTCATACTCTTAAAGGTTTGAGATAGTAAACATCTAAAGACAACATAATTAAATTTAAATATGATCTTTGAAAATAATAAATCCTTATATGTATAATTTTATTATTTTATGATGTTTAGATATATTTGGATTTAATTGATCATTATTCGTCATTTTGTACAGATTTAACTATTTTATAAGATAAGGAAATCTTGATTTATTTTTTTCCATCATGTCACCATTTTTATTTAAGCTATGTGACATGTCAAAAAGATTTATTTTCCATAATTAGTCATATTTTTTTTATGAATAATAGTTAAAAAAATCAATATGTGTAGATGTACTATAGGCTTGATTTTATTTTTGATGGATTGTTCATTATGTTTATATTTATTGGGATGACATGTATATTTGAATTACGTATATTATTTCTAATTAAAGAGGTGATGGAACACATATGACATATATATAGTATAATGGTATGATATGTATAACACACTTATATCTTATTATATTATTACCTTCAGATAAGTCAACACATTTGATTGATTTATCCACACACAACCCTAAAAAAATTAAAATGTGATACATTTTGATAAAATATAAATATCTATGTATGACTGTTAAAACAAAGCCATTAAAATAAAAGAATTAAAACAAGTAAACAATTTATGAAATTCTTATAGAAAGAAAATAATTTGTTATTTTAAAACAAGGAAATTTCATATAGAATAACAAAAATATGGAATACGAATAGATTTAATGATAAAATACGCATTCCTTAAATGAGTATATTATTTCAAGATAATAAATATATTATTATTAGAAAATATTATAATATATTGATAATATATATGATAAATTACTAATAAATTAAAAGTTAATTGATTGGGAATTAGAAAAATGAATATTAATCATTTTTGGATTCTGTTTTCCAATATAAACAAATCTATACTATATTTAAGGATTTTATTTATATATTAAAACATCAAAATTTTAAAAAATAATTTGAAATAATGAACATCATATTTCGATTAATCGTTATAATTTTTTTATAAAGTGGGATTTTTTATTAATAAATGGTTTTACACATCATTTATTTTAGTGATCTTTCCCAACACATATTAATTTTATTTGATAAAATATATATTATATTTAAAATAAATAGGAATAAATTATGTAACTATTTATATATTATTTTTATTAATTTATGTTATATTAATTAGGAACGAGATTAATTACTATGAAAAAAGTAAAATGGTTTTTTAAAAGAATTAATTTTAGAAGATTTATATAATTTTTATATGAATAATTTAGAAATTTTATTTAAAATATGAATGTGATATGATGTTTATACACATAATAAAATATATAAATAAAAATTCAATTTATATTTAAAAGGATCAATTTATTAGAATACTTAATATATATAAAAATATATTCCATTTTAAATATAATTTCTTATATTTTATGTTTAAATTTTTAAAAAAAATCCCACATATTAATAAATATAATAGGATTAAATGTATCATGAATTTTGATTCATTGTGTCAAAAACATTTATGAATTGTCATCATATATTTTTAATAAAAAAAAAACCTACCATGGCTAATTATTAATCAATGTTAATAAGTGAAAAATGGAAAAATAAGTTATTTAGAATATTTAATAATTAAAAAGGAACATTAACCATCTATAAATAATTTATAGGTGTTAAAGTATTACCCATATGAATCACCAATAAGTTTTCCACTAAATAAACCGACTCTCATGTAATTTCATTCTTATCCCTTAGTTGACATTCATTTCCAATGTTTTGAAATGGATACTTCAATAGAGGATCCAAATTATCAACATATTAATAACAAACCATTTTAATTTTTTTCATCATCCTTCTTATCCAAAAACATAAAAAACAATTATAACAATATTTATATAATTTTATTATAAAAAATAATATATTATTATATTATTATATTTATGTTACAAGCATTATTTATTCCCCTCCCATTTAATTGAAAAGAATAAAAGACTTCTAAAATGCATATGCACACTTAATCCTCCAAGAACATCACATTTAATTTTTCATGACTACCATTCAAGGATGGTTCTAAAAAGGGTATATTGAATATATATAAAATTTTTGTCATGATTTTTTATTCTATAAAAATAATATAGCAATTCTATTTATAATATAAAAACTATGTGATCATTCTATCATAATCTGTCTTAAATAATCACACTAAGAGGATATAATTTCATTCGTACAATGTCATTTTTCAATATATATTACCCATTCATATAATTACTTAAAATTTTATTATATCACACTAATAAAAAGATAATAATATTTTTATTCTTCCATATAACGATATTACTACTAAACCACTTTATAATAATTCATTAGTCATTCTAGGTTCAAGTTTGGGTATGTTTGACCACTAACCTGATAAATAATATTCATTTATCTCATGAATAACAATGATAATTAATATAATAGTATAATATTATTTAAATAGGTAAATAATTTTTTTAAACGTGTAATGATTTATCAAGTATTATATTATTAAATAATAAATAAAAATTCGTTCTTTAAGAATCACTAAAACATGCTCATCGATGATTTCATATTTATAGATAGTAACCCATGATACCATAGTATGAGGTTATAAATTTAAAAAATATATTTGAACATATATTAAAGTTCCTTATATTGAATAAAAATGATGAAATTTTGGAATATAATATATACAAAACCCAATTTCATAAAACTAGTTCAAAGCGATTAAGATTACATACAACCTGTGTTGAAATTTTTTTAAAACGTCATAATATATATATATATATAATGATTATAATTGATATGTATAAATTTTCATATTTATGAATAAGTTTCATAGTTTTTCATATAATGATATATATCAAATTATTTAGGACATTTGATGCATTTGCAGAATGAATTAGGACCATGTTAATGGCTTTTCTTACTATTTCCCATCATTAAAAAAAGTATTTTATTTATGTACCAATTTTAAGTATATGAGGTATATACGTCCAATTTGAGATATATTATGACTAATAATACAGTAATAATAGTATTTAATTTTTAATTTTATGCCCTCTCAGTTATAAGGTTCAAATTAAAATGTTTTTAAAGTCGTTAGTGTTTTCAAAGAATCATGTCTTATTGTTTGAGACATAATACATTTCTTGTAATATGATTCATTTTTGTAGTTTATTTACATCACATATATGTATTTTATATCATAATATTTCTTTTAAATTTCATTTATTAGCAAAATCATGTACCCTTATACAAGTGTCTTTTGGTTCAGAAGTGTCCCCGGGAGTAATATTTTTTCGTAACTCAAGTTTCAATCATTTAGTTAAATCGTTATCCTCAACATATTTCACATAAGATGGGTACATTATACCCTTTTATTATAATATTTGTTATTTTTTTTATTTTTTTATATCGATATACATTGATACCCCAAAAACCCATTGACATATATTTCTCACTTCTTAGGTTCTATTCTATTGAATTCATATACCTTCTATATATGAATTTCTTATGACCTCTTCCTTATAAAATTGAAGCAGGCGTATAATCATTTCTTTTTAAATTAAATAAAAAATTTACATATGTTTTTGGGATAATGTTCACAAATAATGAATTTTATTCTATTGACATGTGAAAAAATATAGGCGTTTTTTTTGTTTTTATTCTGATATTGATGATTATTTGTAAGTTGGTTATGTATTTCTTGACCACCCAACCTCTTTCTCTATATGTGTTATGACCATTTGGTCCATTTTTTTGAAGTGGTGAAAAGTATTGATATTCATGATTATTATTTAATAATAATGTAGGTTTATTATGTTCTAACATTATATATAATTGATTATATGGATAACCTTGATTTATTAAGCGGTTCATTCATGAATAGTAGAAAAAAGTCTTTTTGAGTATGATAGTGAATTCATTAGGAATAAAAAATTGATGGTTAGGATTATGAATTATATATTTCATCCATTCAATGATATGTCTAGTGAGACAAAACATACTATATTTTTGTGTATTCCCCTGCCCAAAAATGGATAATGCCTTGGAATATGTCCTTGACACCTTGTTTTTGATCTATGAAATTATGAATTCCCTTATTGTGATATCAATGTTATTTTTATCCATGTTTCAATTTATTTTAATTGATATAGAATTTTCTTCATTTTAGGTTCATTATGGATTAATATTTTAACTATTCCCATCATAATCATTATTCCATGTTTATACCATGATTTTATAATCTGTATGTTTTCTCTTAAAGTATGATTGATCTAACTAATAATTAAATTTTCATTCAATAAGTTATATTGAATAAAAAAATACTTGAATTATTAAAATTATAAAATTTTTGAAAGTTATTATTAAATACATTTATTAATCATCATGAAATATGTAGTTTCATATATATTGGAAAAAATATCAATTATTTGAAAAGGACATGGGATTTATTAGTTTTTGAAGTGTCTTAATTATAAAAATAACAAATGAAAAAAATACAATTTTAATAATGTATGAATGGTTATATCTAGTGTTTCACACATTATATCAATGTGATTAGGAAAATTATGTGTTTATTCACTCTTCTTACTAAAGTGTTGATCTAGGGAATAAAATATTTTATTAGAGTGTGGTTTTGATAACTTTTGTTATTAAGATGATGGTTAAAGATAATTTATGGATAAATATTTTATGTTGGATTATAATTTCACATGTATAGATAACCCATTAAAATCATATAGAATTTAGTTCTAATTCTATAAAACAGACTATTTTTGAATGAAGAAAATATAATTTTTTTGAAAACCCTAGGAATTAGTCTATGTTTGGGTTAACATCCTGATGTTTTGGTAAAAAATAGATTATAAGTTTCTTCCTATAAATTAATTCTTATTAGGATACTAGAAGGTGGATGTGAATGTGTGATTAATTCATAATGTTTTTTTTCATACAGGCACCCCATTTTCCTTTTCATCTTGGAATGTGTAGGCTTTTTTAGGGAAATCCACTCACATGATCTTTTTATAAATCCATACATATTTTTCCTCTCCACCAATAGTAACTAATTTTCCCTCTACATGAGGTACCTGGTTTTCATACTATGAATCATGGCATGATTCATTCCATACCTCAAAATTTTTAAACACAATCCAAATGTTTTCCTTATCTAGAGAATTATGACATGAATACCCATCACATATCAGGTAAGAATCAACTAGATTTTAAATGTGACCAATAGAGACTTTTCATTACTCTCACTAAATGTTGTATATAAAATCTTCTTCTACACATAACAAAATTTATTTACAAATGTGCAGGGTTTGTAACCACCAAAATTGATTTCCCTATAAATCTTGGGAGCCAATATATCTTAACATGAGGATATTGTAAATGTTATTTTCTTATGTAATCTTATTAAATTATATATATTGAATAAATTTGAGCTGAATATAGTGAAAAAAACTATTGTCTCATTGATTTAACACAGTCATCATATGAAACATTGATAATTACAGTGATATAACTCCACTAACATAATGGAGATTATGAAGGAAGTGGTTTTTCATGTTTTCTTAGTTGATGAGTTCGTATCCTCCCCTGTCAGATGTGATCATACCCCATAATAATTATATGATCTCATATATTTTTAGCGAGGAATTTCAATTATAGATATTTATTGAGAGGTTTCTAAACTTTTTTAAAATAGGTAATTAGAAGTTAATCTACTTCTTAGTTTCTAGTTTGGAAAGCATCATGAAAAACCAAAAACATACCTTATTATGTAAATCTCACACTAGAGGGAGATATCCAGTAAAGAATATCACAATAAATTCCATTGGGTGTACTATTATATCGATTATTTTTGTGCTGTACCAACCCCACATAGTGAAATTCCATTATTCTGTCATCAACATGTATATATCAAGGATATTGAATGTCTCACTATTTAGTAAAGTACCAATTCATTACAATTTTGAAGGTTGACCAATCAATAAGAGAAACACCATGTCCAATCTATTGAATGGAATACCACTTCAAGTGGAATTATTCCCCCAGAAAGAAAAATATCATAACAATAAAATCCATTACAAAATGTAAATTATTTTTCAAATTATACCAAATAAACAGGGGAGTAAATAATTTATATTAGATATCCCCCTGGATTAGGGCTATCATAGTCATGTGAAAATATTTGTTCCTTATCCAAACCACTTTGTGTTCAAGATGGAATTTATTTGTGTCTATACTCCACATAGTAATATGATTTAGAATATTGTCCTTATTACCAAAAATAATAAAATTTTTAATCCTAGATGACATTATATGACTCAATTTCAATATACCATACATGAATTCTATACAAATATATAATACCCATAAATCTCATATACATTCCTTGTCAAATATTACTCTTGTGCTAATATCCAATCTTTAACACCATCCTGACCTCTAGATGACTATAGATTTATTCACGGTCAAATTTTTATACGGTTGTTATGATTTAGAAGACATTATTTTCCTTCTAGAGTCAAGGGGGGTATATAAAATGATATACTAGTCAATAAAATCACCCACACTAATAAAACATCCTAACCGTTTGTTGATTGCATGAGTCAACTCATAATGATGTTGAATCATGTTTTCCTGAAACTTCATGGGTAATGTTGCAAGAATATGAACATTTTTTAACCCCAAAACTATATATGTGAAGATATCCAACACTAATTAGTCTTAGATGCCTACCCCAATCAGATATGAGAGTAGTAAATGTTTTTTATAAATGATATTTCATTGACTAGAATCAACATCATCCACCATTTTCACTCTTCTTGTGTTTTTAGATTGAATAAACTTCTCTATTGTCATTTATTTTATTTAATAAAGATAGTAATGTTTTGAGATGCCCATGTGGATGAAAACATGAATTCCCAAAAAAATCTCAATTCCATTCTTTTTCACATGGATCCAAAGAGATTTATATAGGAATTATGAAATTCATATAACACTATGAAAACCAGTACCATGTATTTAAAAAATTTTGTTGGATTTTGATAAGATGATTATGGTTGTAAATTCCTTTGTAATGAATTTAGCCTGAAATGTAAATAAAGGATATTTCTTATGTGATGTGAGAATGATTTTTAGAGCACTAAATTCATTAAAAAATCACTCTCGTGTATAATGTTATAACTAAATGGACCGAATGAAAATTATATAGATTTTCCTTCCTCCCCATGGAAGACAAATAGTGGTCCTGGGATACATTAAATCTATTGAATTATCTTATCTTCATGAAGATCAAGTGCATTTTTAGGGAGGGTGTATTTTTTGGTTCCTATAAACTATTAATGAATTATAAAGAATCATGAAAATGTAAAATATCAAATAAGAGATAAAATTTTGAATGGAAACTAGAAAAATTTTCAAAAATAAACCCAGTCCTATATGAAGTAACCCAAAACTTATGAATATTTCCTTTACGAATCCATATTCTATTCACAAGGATGTATCTTCCCTATTATAAAAATTTCAATAAGATTATTTTACCATCAATGAATAAATTATCACATGAGGTTCAAAAATAGTGATTCTAAAACTACCATGAAGATCATCCATGATTCCAAAGTCATATATGGATATAATATGGTGGTTTCATCCCCACTACATACATCATTTATGATCCATTGATAGTCGTGACTGTGATTCATGACTGCATACTATATAAATAGATGACCAATTAGGATATCCAATTATCTAACATCGATTATAAATAATCGATATCATCCGAGTTATGGAAAAATAGATAAAATTCATAACTATTGATGGATAACATTGGAAATATTTTTGAAAATACAGATATCCAATTATTGAAGTAATCCCCATAAAAACTAAGTATCTGAGAGAATAAAATAATGAAAACACCCACATAGACATGATCATGAACAATAATCCCAAGAGGCACCCCCATAAAACCCTTTCGTGAACATGATTATACTATCATAATGGATACTCCCTTGTTGAATAAGGACCCTTATTTAGAATTTTTATGAAATACCTTTGATCCAGTACTATATGACTCCCCTTTACCTTAGTTAGGTGAAAATATTTAGTGTGATCAAGGATTCCTATTGGGTTCATGGCCCTCCTCTTAGTGGAACTCGAACATGAATCCCTGATGTTTATTTGATCACATTAATAAGAATCCATGATGATGAATCACAAACACAGAACCTCATTTTTTCATTCAGTTCACATACAAGGGTTGGATTAAACCAAATGGAAATCATAGACTCCTTCTAAGTTCAAAACACTGAAATGTACAAATAAATACATACCAATAACAAACAACATGTATATGATTATAAAATTAATAAAAATATATAACCCATAATCCATCATTTATTAAATTAAAAATGTCCATATGGCTTATCCCCCCTTACTGAACGGACCCATGGGTGGTTATATGCTTAAATACACTTGATAATAAGGGACGTAATCATGATGACACCGGTTATGTTGTAACCAATTTAGTATTCTTATAATTAATGTTAAAAAATCTTGTTGGAGGATTTAACTAAAATTGACGTTCCTTGAAAGAATTGTTTTTCTTTCTGGTTTAATGAACAAACATGTCTCTATTGATTATTTCCTTACCATGATTCTTTAATGAAACAAGGAAATCAAAAAAATCATGAAAAATCCCCACTCATACTCCCCCCAATGCAAAGAATAACCATGGTCCTTCTATTAGGTGTAAGTCCCGACACATCCTACCATCACCCTGGTTATCAATGAGGCAAGGAATATTTATTTAATGTCTATGACAATTGTCCTATAGAACAAGTTGAGTGAAATGTGTATAATCAAAATTCTCATCCTCATTGGGTAATAATAACCTATATACCTCACATCCTTCCTAATATCATTACCAATAGATAGATAATAATAAATACACATATATCAACCTCATCATGATATTCGTGGTCCCTATATCCACTTAAAGAGAAATATTCTCCATGATAAATCCTTTAAAGTCATATATTACCTATACAGAATATATGAGCTACATATGAGTACGACCCAATATAACCTTTATATTTATCCCATTCATGATGAATACGTTTATGTACCATAAAAAGAATCTCAATGAAAACATCCTTACCCCATGATGTTATGATATATGGTATAAACTCTATCACATGACCTTAAACAATGTAGGTAGAACTATATGGGATTTAATACATTTTAATCAACATATATAATAAAAATTTTATATTTTTAGCCCTAAATATATTTGAAACCTTTCTTTCACAAGGATGTATCCCATTTTAATAATATATCCTCACCCGTTCATATCCTTAGTGGAACATATCCACATTAGGTCATATTATTTACAAGATTCTTATCCTCACCATGATATTTTCCTTATGAACCATAATACTCCTCATTAGGCATATTACCCAAGATTTAGACAAACAACCTCAATAGAAAATATTATTATTGATAATAACTTGAATGGTATACACATTCATAATCCCCAAACCAACCATTCATAGGCATCTTTCTATTAGTATTCTGAATGTCAATAAATCTTAGCCTTAAATTGAATGTAACTTGGTTTGGGATTAATGACCTTAAAAGGAACCATAACTTTCCTTATCAGAAAAAAATAATCAAATTTCATGCCCAATTAAGTGGAATTATTTTATGTGGGTTTTAATCCCCATAAGAAGGATATATAAGAAACCATTTCATGGGCCTCATCACAACATCACAATACTTACCCCCATCTTCGATAGTGTTATATACAATATATTAAGATTTAGATAACAATTTTACAGTAGTTATAAAAATAAATATGGAGAATGTACGATATTCAAATATGACACCATTGAATGGTATTGTGTTATACAAATATTTGACAACATATAAAGATATATTTTGATACATATTAGTGTTAAAATTAATTCATTTCAATATAAAATAACTACCTTGGTGGTAGTGAGTCCCACACATGAATTTGGGAATGATTCATGAACATATATTAAATCTATAGGTGATTCCAATTGTAGGTTATCAATCTCCCAAAATAGGGTGTGATGAGACCAAACATCCATCCAATTGACCAACATAGATTCTACATTGACACAAGTAATGTTTTAGTGACCACTTATCTCTAGAAATAATCAGGGGATGAATCAATATTGTCATGGAATAGAAACACATCGAGGTTTCATTTGGAATCAACAATCCACTAAATAAATAGTTCATTATTATTATATATCGTGGAAATTTCTTTAAAAAATTCAATTTTAATATTATCCCATTTTCACATTCGTATAGATAGAGTGAAAATGACAACCTTCAAGAGTTTTCTAATAAAATTTACTTTTTGGAACACAAATTATCATGACACAATTCATCAATTTCAAAATTAATTTCATTTGAAAAATTATGTTCTCTTAAATCCCTATTCATATTACATCTATAACGGTCTATAGATAATTATTTTCTACAATATTTACTTAGAAATTCCATCATTATATTAGGTACTAATATCAAACATATTTACTATTTCAACCTTAAAACCCATTTTTTAGATGCCTTTCATAAGTTTCTTTTCATCGCTATATGTAATTATTATTTTTGGATTACTATTATCTTATTGGGAAAAAATTATCTTATCTGATAATGTTTTTGAGACATAACCAAGAAATTGAATAATTTTTCAGCATACCGATTAGTTATCATATCTAAATTTAATAAATCATTGACTATAAGATCCTTTTAAGTCATAATTAGGTTCAAATGTTTTTGATCATTCCAAATCAATACATTATCCACCTTGGTTTCCCTCCCATAGTGGATGTTTATTATACCATCAATATCCTTGAGTAGTTCTGGCCATCTCTATTGTGTCATGTTAATGAATTTTACAAGATATTTATATATGAAACACATTTAAAAATATTCATAGTGTCTCTTATTCTCAATGAATATGTTATTGTTTCCAACTCATGATCAGATGTTTTAATGTTTTTTCCTTGATCTTTAATTTCCTTATAAATAAGAATGTAATCTACCTTTTACACCCTAGTATATTCTTTAATGGATAACTATATTTCAAACATACTTATTTATTTGATGCCAATGTTATTAACCGTGCATTGAAAAAAAAATTCTTTAGTTATTTAGATTTTTTTTCCATTCCATTATATAGGTGGCTATAAAAATTTTACATGTTAATGTGGTTAATAGTTGGGATAATTGGTAAATGATTTTAATAAATCACTAATAGTGACATATAGAACTATGTAGACTATGTATCTTAGTTATATTCATTGTTTTTGGATATTATTAAATTGACATAGTATTTAGAGGTAAAACTAATATTCAATTAATGGGACAATATTTTCATGGAATGAAATCTAATATATCTTAAAATAAATTAAATAAATTTTTTCATATAAAATTTTTCACTGAGAGTATTATGATTCATTATTATATGATTGTATTTTTATTTAATTATTTTAGAGAATATTAAAATATGATCAATAAGAACCGCCCCAATTTAACTTGATAATAAATGAAAATAATATTAATAAAATCTATAAAAATTTTGTGTTAATTACTCATTCCCGAGTTCATTACTATAAAATAATAATTAACATTCCTTTTATGAAATGATGAACCTTGTATATCACCCTCATTCATATTTAGTTACTGATCATTTTATAAGGGATTGATCTTATACAAGTATATAGAAAATTTGTGTTCACCATACAATTAATTAATATATGGTAAATGATAAATTTCCATCATATAAATGGAATTAATTCCCCTATAATAATGCACAACCCCATAGATCCCTCCTTTATTTACTAAAATGAATGATGATATCCAATGTGAAAATTAGGGAACATGAATCAGTTATCACACGTCACTTATTATTTCTTCCTCAAATACTCCAATTCCACATGTTTTATTCTATATGAATGCTTGGTTATGGGATTCCATCAGAGATGTGTATAATGAAAAGAAAAACCTCAAAATTATTATTATGACTATATATAACTCTTTATGAAATATATCAATGTTTTCTAACAAAATAGGAATATAATCAATTTTGAAGGACTCCTTCCAATCCATAATTGTTTTTATATTATTCTAATCTAATAATTTAATTATGGTTAAATATTGTTGTTGTCTACATAGAATACATAGATAATAATTTTTTCTAAAAATTGATTCTATAATTCTTTTAAAATCAGTATATACTTGTCTCTAAAAGACATTATTAAATTATTAATACATTTATAACCCAACTGATGGATTTTTTAGAGATCAACCATTGGTAAATTTTCAACGAAATAATATTTTGTTATGTTTATAAAAACTACCGAATATTTCCTCATTGATAAAATATTTTTACGTTGGGATTGGATAGTAAATTACATACTTAATGATTTAGGGGTGATTATATGTTCATTAAAAGAAATAATAAAATAAAATAATATACAGATCTGAAATAAAAAAATTCTTTATCTAACATTGAGTTTTTCTTCAAAGACCATGTTATTAGGTCAATTGGGACTTCAACATCTACTGTGGTATTTTCATAAACATGGCCTTTCTTCCAAGGACTCATCCAAGGATGATTACTGTAATTCTTCAGAAATTTATTATAAAATATCAATTCATATTTAAGTTGATGAATAAAATTCTAGTGGATTATTTCCATCCCATGAATTTTTCAGTTCAATGACATTATTATCCATATTAAAACTCACATTATATTTATACAAGTCTTAAAGACTGTTAAACAATAGAAATTATACATTGGGAATTATAACCTTCCTCCCATATCTGTATATATTATTATATATACAATATTCTAAAAGTTCCTCCTCTTCTCTAAATTTATATTTAAAATAAAAGAATATGATAACTATTTCTCATTCATGATGGAACATGAAACATTCTCATCATATGAGGATTTTTTAGAAACTAATTACATTTGATGTCTTATCTTGAAATATAGAATAAGATATCAATATTCCATTCTCTTTTGAGTATATATTTTGAATTGGGTATTATAACCCTGTTATTGTTATCCATATACTCATGGAAGAATTTTATAACTAATCCTATGATCGAGAAACAATATATAGAGTCTTAATCAAGTTTAATATGAGATTACATGAGTAAATGTTATAATTAGGGTAACCCTTTTAACCTTAATAATATTCAGGTAAGGTTTATCTTGGCCAGTCACAAAAACTTTTATGCATTTAATTTTGTTCGAAGGATAAAATTATTTATTGATATTATATAAATAATATTGGAGGAATACATTAAGTAGTTAGTCTATGCAAAACTATGGAAGCTAGACGTAGGTAGTTTGATCTTCCCCTATACAAAATTTCGAAGATTATATTAATTTTCCAATGGTTATGTTGGTTATATGTGTCATATAATATATTTCACACATGATACGAGTGTTGGATCACACAATTTATATGGGTTATGAATGTTAGGTATGATTTATTGGAATATAATTTTTTTAATGTATCACCGGGAAATTTTATGATTTAATTTTCATTAAAAAAGTTTAATAGATTTGATAGATTTGTTTATATGAGACATTGAGATTAAATGAACAATAATATACTATTGGAAAATTATTAATAATGATGCTATTATCAACTTGCCAATGTATTAGAAGTTCTGAATATGAGGAGATGAATTAGGATATATATATATATATATGTTATTATTAATTATAAAATACTGATTAGTTCCATGTAATTATGTAATCAATTTTAATTTTCTTAAATATCATTTAACGTTAAAAGATATTTTTTTATCAATATGTTATATTTTTTATTTTATGATCATGGATAATATTTGAATATAATAAAGTATATTGGTATTAAATGTAATCAAATGGATAATAATTCAAATAATTATTCTCAATTTTTTATAAGTGATGATAAGCTCATGTAAAGGAGAAAAGTTTAATTTTCATGAATTTCTTTTGTCTCTAATGAATTTTATCAAAACAAAATAAATTTCACACATTATATTAATTATTTTATTAAAAAATCATAAAAAATATATTGAAAAAAAAAATTTTATTTACATTTTTTGGTTGTTCCAATGTAAGGAGTGATAATGAAATCATTTTTATACTTAAAAATAATTTTTACTTTAAAACTTTTTTTATGAATTTTACCAACATATATTATAAATAATTATTGAGACATATTTAAATTGATTAAATTAAAAACTATCAAATATTTCCAATAATAATAATTAATTTTAGATGATAAGATCACGAGATTTTTTGACACAATGAATAGTATCCATGAAAAAATATAGGTTACCATGTTAAGGGTTAAAAGCGGTGTTATCCTAAGAGAAAAGGATAAAAATATAAAAAACATGATTTAATTTTATATTAAACTTTTATTTTTACCTCAACCATATTATATTTTAATATTTTTACGTTTGGGTTAAAAAAATATTTAGTAATACATATATTATATGATAATGATTCAAATATTTACTAGTTATCCACCCACTTCACCTATGAAATAAAACCTACACTTCTAACTTATCAACACTACATGATCATGTCATCTCTACCAATACCTACCCAAATACCTCACATAAATTCTTCTCATGCCTTTGGGATCCTTTTAATCCCAAAATACCAATCTCTGTAGCCTTATGTATATTTTCAATGGATGATACATGAAGACGAGTTATTTGATCTTATCGACCATTTCAATGTTTCTTTCCAAAACATACTCCAAATATTAAAAATAAATCTTAAAAAATTTTCATTATTATATTTAATATAATGAAATATTTTTATGTAAAGGTTAAAACAATTTTTTAAATCATTTAAGTCAAATTTATATAAAAACATAGCTCATTAATATTTATGGATTAACATCTTCAAGAAGTGTTGTATTTTATTTTTCATCATATTATCTCTTCGATGAAAAAATAGATCAATTTAGTGGATATATATTATATTTATGTGACATTTATTATTCTTAAAATTTAAATTATTATTTACTATTATTTCCTTCCTTTGATTTGGAATGTTGAAACATCAATCGTGCGTAAGAATAAACAACCATCTCTATGATGTGATGTAACACATTTTTCATCACCTCCATATGTGGATGAGTGAAATTATATATTATTAATATATATGATATTAATTAAATTATTTTTATTTTTCATATGATGAAACCATGACCATGTTGTAACTACGTTAACTATCAAACTGAAAAATGTAGCGAAAATGGAACAGTTTTAAATAGAATAATTATTATAATAAAAAAACATCATAAAAAATTATTTTATAATTATTAGGGAAATATATATAGAAGACATATATGAATATATATTTTTAATAAATATATAATTGATAAATATTTATTATACATGAGGTTTTAATATAAATTAATAAAGTCTAGACTTGTGGTAGGGGTTCTTCATCTGAATATTGTTTCATTGAGACATGTTTTATGTTATGATTCTAATTGTGATTATATTATTTATATACAACCCATTAGATATATTATATAAATAATCCATTCATATAAATTTTATTTATGTTTCTATTTGATTTTATTTACATTAACGGGATTAAAATCAAAAGTTTTTCAATGCTGTAAGTATTTTGGTTTTTATCTCTTTAATTTTCATGAATATTTATATAAAAATATTATTTAGTGAGATTATACGATCCTCATCTTTTAAGACAAATTTAATTTATATTAGTGTATTTATTTATATTTTTTTATTTTTTTCTATAAATTTTCGTGTCATTAGAACAAAAATTTATCAGGGAAATGATTTTATTAAAATTTGGCCATATTTATTATTTTTAAGTGGGAATATTTATGTTTCATGTCCGTTTTCAACAAAATAGTTTTTGGATATTTTTATATATAATTAAATTTTTGAGGAATGTATTTTTCATCACTTTTGTATTTACTTAAAATTTAATAAAATGAATCATTTGAAATCTTTCTCATATGATTCACTTTTGATACTCAAAAAAATAATAAAAATAATGTTATTTTTAACAAATATCTCAAGTGATTTTTTTCCATTGTATTATCCTTCCTTATTTATTAATATTCATGTAGGATGTTCCCTCGGTTTTTTAAGAAAACATTATTTCCATTATTATATACTTTTTCCCCTAATTTCATTATCAAAATGTTACTAAAATAAAATGAATGTTTCACCATTATTTTAAAAGAATATTTTAAATTAATTTTTAAAATCGATTTTACATATAATTCACTATCCATTTTGGGTTTTTATAAATCTATGTGGATATGTCATAATGATAAAATCCACGTTATTTTTTATGTTTGGAATATGATGATGATGTTCAATGACTTCATTCATGAATCCAATATCATTCACATAAGTTAAATAATCTAGGGTGAAATTATAAATGGTTTTATGATATCATCCACTTTGTTTATCAATATGTTTTATGATTATGTGATGATTTAATTTTTATGAATACAATTTATATTCCATGTTCTATAGAATGATAAAATGGTGAATATTTTTTGGATCTTATGTCACACATATATATGGTTTTCATAGTCTAATGTGTAGTCCCAGAATTGTATATTACTTTAATTTTCAAGGTACTAAATTATATATCATTATATAATATGAATTAGAATGGTGTGTTATCTTATTTCATTATGGGTCTCTATCCATTATAATAGTTTTGGAAGTGAGACTTGACGATTTACATGATGGAACGAAGGAGTGATGTCAATCGAATATGAGACTCTTAAATGTATGATAGTATTAGAAGTGACATAATACTATGAAATTTGATTTCTATTCCTTTTCTATGAAAAAATCTTTTTATTAATTTTTAAGATATATTCTCATAGAATATTATTTATTATTTATGATTCCAAAAGCTTATGAATTTTACAATTTTTTATGAAAATTAATTTTGCGACGAGTCATGATCAATGACATTAGATAGATTATGTATGAAATCTAGAAGTTATGTTTACTTAATCATAACCTTATAAATATTGTGTAATATTTTACAATCATTTCATGATATATCTTATTTTTACCCTTCACCTAGCATCTGATAACAAACATTCTTATGATTCCATTTACACTTGTCATGGAAAGTTTATTAAATTTGTTATTTATATGAAAGGTAAAATGTAAGAATAGATTTTTGGGAGTTATGGATAATCATTCCTAAAATGAGTTGTTGAGGTTTCTACTCTATAGTGATACTAGACCTTCATGATCTTTGATCTTGTATTGTTGTTAGATGTCTTGAACAGTCTTCTAATATAATGTAATATTTATGTATATAATTCTTTTGATGCCTTAGTTTGTATCATAACTATTTTAATTTATTTTTCGAGATACTGATATAATTTTTTTAGAAATACTTATGGGTAAATATATGAATATGATAAAATATAAATGTATTTTTAAGGTAGATATTATGTGGTGACCATGAATTGAAATCACATTCAGGATACATACTAGTTGATACATGCTCTATAAAAGATACACATAGGGGTAAAAACTCGAAAATGGAGGTTTGGGTATTAACTCAATATTCACACAGTCCTAAAAAAGGGACCTAATTACAAACCAACTTTGACACTCTCATAATTAATTCTCTGACTAATTCACATTCCCTTTATAAACCATAATGAATAGTGAATCGAATGAATATATTGAAACCAGTCATACAATGGATTTAATATTTGATATACCTAATGAGTCCTTGGTTGATAATAATGTTTCATAATTTAGTTCATATTTTAAATGAATATTTTGATTATAATATTTATCAGTTAGATTCAAATTTTTGGACACTCATAATATATTTTTATTATATTAAATGGATAGAACATGAAATAATCATTTGACTGATAACAAAAAAATTCCAAATAGAAACAACACGCCTAGATCATAGAGATATACAACTACTACATCCAAGTGCTAAATTACCCATTCATGATCCTAGAAGAATGAAATATACTAAAACCTAAAGGAACATGTATGGTGTGAGATAAAATACCAAAAAGATATCACCAAGGATTTTATAATAATATTTCAAAATAATTAACCATATAATTATTTAAATTTTGAATAAAATATGAATGATAACAAAAAGTCATATTTAAAACAAACCATCTGTTTCATTTCAACTAATAGAAACATATAAATAAGGTTTTGATAAATACTTTATATAAAAAGGTTTGTATAAATTAAAAAGCAATATCTAAAAAATGATTAAAAACTATTGAATATGTAAAAATAATCACAAACATGAACAATGATCATCTCCAAAGAGGTACAATAGTTCCATGTTATGGGATCATTCTATAATTATATAATGCAAAATGATAATTTCACCCATATCCCTTTGACACTAGTCAATGATGACTCACCAAAATAATATTAGGTATATGATATTCCAATAAGTTTATGTTATAGTAGTAAATCATAAATCTATTTCTAGGGTATTTACATCCTAGTCTGTTTTCCATAATAACCCACTAACAACCTAGGATTTTATGTTATTAATCAAAAATATGCCATGGGTATATTATTTAATTTTTCTAAATAAAATTCACGCATTTCCAATTTCAATATTCCAATTCATCTTTAAAATCTAATAAATGGGTTTTAAATCAATTCATGCATTTTTTAGTATAAAACCATTGGGTTATTATCAAAATACTGTAATAAATTTTCTCACAAACATTTTCACAACTCAATTTCACAGAATCAAATTCCATGATTTCCATCAAATTAAAATCACACCCTAACTCACAGGAATTTGGGGGATTTTTTAATTACATGTAAAATTAATTTCCAATTCCAATACACATCTAATATGGTTTCAAAAATTTAATTTGAAATAAATAAAATTTAAATAATGAAATATAGGGTCAAATCAACTGGACAAAAATATTCAGAACCACCTACCACGGGATCACAAGACCACGAATCACAATTCCCATAATAGGGAATTCAAACGAATTACGTTGAAAATGGATATTAGAGAATAAAAAAATAAATTAAATATCTCAAACAATGATGTCTATATCCTCCAATTACATGGAGATCTGACAATCCCAAAGGAGGGGAGAGGAAGATAGATATTGATAAACAATGGGAGAATAACTGTTACTAAGGAGAGATTAAATGATGTTCACTAAGATTGTATACACCTTTGAAGGGGTTTAGAAACGAAAAAATAAACTCTAGGGATGTTCAAAGGAATTAGAAATATATTTTGGGATGAATGAAATCATACGGTATATGAAATGGGTTTTTCTGGATTTTAAAAATAAATTTCAGAATAATTTAAACCCATAGAAATGGTTTGATGGATAGGGCCACAATGTTTTCTATACCGTTCACCCTAACTGTGTCCCCCCTATAATTAGTTGATGGATTCACCATCATGGGAACATGGTTTTCCAAAATGTGCACCAACTATGAAAACCCCCACTACATGGCCTTGTATGGTTTCCACTAACAAGATTCATGGTTTGGGGAAAAGATAAACCAACCATGAACAACATAAGATCCTTCCAAAATTTTCATTTTGTTTCTCTAAGGATCCCTAAAAAATACCCAAGCACATCATGATCAAAATAGGTGTTTAGGAGTAAAAAAAATAGTAACCTTTTGTTAAAACTTCCCCACATAGTAACCTTATGTCTAATTATATCTTGTCAAGAAATATCCATTTGAAAAAGATGAGGCCACTTTCCTCTCATTAGTGCCTCTCACTCCACTTCTCATAAGTATTAGAACTGTGATTCCAGAGTGATCAATCCAAAGGTATAAACCACCGAGAAAGATTCTTGGTTTCATAATCAACTATTAAAATAGGATTCTCAATCATAGATAAGGAAGGATAAACCTTATAATAAATCCATCTCATAATATGAGATTGATCATAAAGATACTTTCATAACATTGATACATGGAACATGTTATGAAAGTATCTTTATGATCCATCTTGTCACCAACTAACAATTACAACAGTCTACAATGAAGAAAAACATGCTACGTATACCAACTCCATACCATGAATATTCTCCAGAAAATATACTAAATCATTTATGTCTTCTATTGTACCAATCTCAGTCAAACTAAGGTCCTTTCACCAATCTCGGAGAAACACAATAGTGATTTACAAATTCAAACAGTTAAATCCTCAAAACGATCAATCCTAATAATGGAAGGGTAATGATTGTAATAATAAAACTCAAACAATCCCAAATTCCCATACCAAGCACCACCAAAATCGAGGATGTGGTTATGAATATTATCCTCAAATATATATATATATATCTCTATTAGGAAATCCAAATGTGGACGATATGTCATACTCAAATGAACCTGAGATCCAAGTACCTCTGAAAGGACTTTCCAAAAGAAAGAAGTAAACTGAGGATCCCTACTGGAGACAATAACTTATGGAACTCTATGAAAATAAATAATATCATTCACATTAATATTTCCCAAATCCTCAAATTTTATATTATAACAAATGATTATAATATGATATAATATGTCTATCTTAACAATCACAACCAATATAACATTCTTCTATTGTGGGTGTGTGGAAACCCCACCAATAAGACCATATGGACTTCATCCCAGATCCACGTCATCACTAGATGTGGGTGAAGCAATCCTAATGTTGTTTTTTCTCACCATGATCTTTTGGTACATATTACAATGAGTGAAAAAATATGCGCGACCCCATCTCATACCAAGAAACTAGAATTATTTAAACTACACAACCCCTGAAGCATGTAGATGATGCATTGTTTTATTACATTGGCATGATTACGTGGAATCAAATACTAATGGAACGATACTTTTAGTATTTTTTGGAAAGAAATATTACATTCTTGATACTTGTAAAACATAGGTAAATATGATATTAAACTATGATAGATAATAAAATTAAATAATCAGTGTCCTTGAAACTCAATTAATGGATTCCTCTATATAACCTAGTGAATGGAAAACTATTAAAGTTGACCTCAAATAACCAATAAGGGTACGTAATATAGAAAAAGTAATGAAACAGTGAGAATAAATCAACATGTATATATAAATAAGTGGTAATGCATTCCATTAAGATAACTAGATGATGGATATTCTATATAGAATGGTAAGAGACTAAAACACATTCCATTGAATCTATAACCTCAGAATAGAATGCATCCATATAAATGTAGATGGAAATTATTATAAATAAGTAATAACTAAATAAAAATATTGTAAATTCATAATTATTAGACATCATGTCTATAGTACGTGAGAATCTATACTATCCAGACATTCATAGGACAACTGAAAAATATGGATAGAAAACTGTTTTATTTGGACAACTTATTCATTTCATGAGAACCTGTCAATGAATTCAGTGGATATACAAAGTATGGGCCCCACCCATCATTATGGTTTAGTCCCTTATTAACCTTAATTTTACATTAATCACATGAAAATAATTTTAATTAATTGAATAATATTTTCTTTCAACCCTCGGTTGATCATATTAGACTACAAATATGATACTGATTAAAATAATGTTTACCTATTTTTATAAATCAACTCATAGTAGTGGATAAATTAGGTTTCACACTAAGTTCACAGCCATGGAGATATGTGTGGTCTTTTAAAATATAAAAAATTAAAATTTTCAATATGTATTTATATCCAATTCAAATATAAAAATCATTAAAAAGACCTACATTAGATTTATATGTATTTAAATTTTCTGTTCTTACCAAAAAAATATAATATAACATTAATAATTAATTAAATTAAAAGGTAGTATTTACCTAAAATGTAGTGTTCTTCCCTATTAAATGGAAAAATAATGTACTACAGGAAATACCAAAAGTTTACCATATGATAATTTTGAAATTCATAATTTAAAAATGATGTTTATTTTGAAAAATAAATTTTTTAATGTTTCTAAAATTTAGTTATATAATAGATTATCTACTAAAATGTGGTCAAATTAGGTCTGGTGTGTAAAAAATCTAACTCAGTGAACATGTATAGTGTAATGTTAAAATGTTGATGTTTATAAATCAATGTATTGGAAAAATTAAAATTTATTCTAAAATGAAAATATTTTCGTGTTTGTGGTGTTCTATTATCCCTACCTTAATTGATATACAACCTCACTATTTAAACATGATCTTGGAAATATATGGATTGATATTGAAAAATACTATTATTGAAAAAAAATACATCATAATTATTTTTAATAAAAAATATTCTTAATTATAGGAAAAATGAAATTTTATGTTCACTACAAAAATAGGCCTTATAAAAGGAGACCACTATAGAAAAACTGGACAGGTAAGAAAAATCTAACCATCAAGATCTGATGGAGAGTGATAGAGAACATGTTTAATTGAGATTTTTAGGCCAAAAAACCCTAAAAAATAGGTGGGAATTTAGGTCCCTGGTATCATAAAACCACTAATTGTAGGTCAATATGTTTTTGTAACAACGCAGGTACTATTAAAAAAAATTATGTTCCTTCTAGTATTGAATAGTAAAATTCATTATAAATGTATAATGAAAATTGATATTTAGAGAAATTAAGTAATATATAAAAATATAATATTATCCTAACCTATTAATGTATTAATAAAATATATATGTCATATAAGTGAAAATATGATATAGTTATATCCTGGAATAATTTAATTAATATATTGAAAATGATAAATTATGTGTTGGTTTTTTTTGTAACGTAAATTTTGATTTACAATTTTACAACTAATTTTTTAATTTAAAAAGAAACATTATGTTAATAAAATATATTTATATATTAATATATTTTTTTATTTTAGGATTATAAGATAATTTTATGAGACCTTAATTAATTTATCAAAGTGTTAAAAAAGCAGTATAATTATAAAATTTTTATTTTTCAAATAAATAATTATTTTAAGTAAAATTTACATCATTCATATTTATAAATATTATTATCATAAAATTGAGTTCATTTTTGAATTATGGACATTGAAAAATGGTTAGGATTATGTTTTGGAATTTTTATAAACCTGTAGAATTTTTTGGAATAGTGAATTTCAGTAATTTACAGTATATATACATTATAAGATAAATACATGATTCATTAAATCATTGCTAATATAATCACTTTAATATCAAATACTTCTTCATTAATTTATTATATATAGTTATAATTGTCAAAATATTCACATTATTAAATCCAAATAATAAACTAGTTAATAAAATTATGAGAAAACACCCCACTCCTCCAATACAAATACCTCCTCTCACCACCTCTTCTTCTCAAACCTCATAGACCTATAGATTGTTAAATTTATACCGTATTCTGTTTCCATGACTTATATTAACATCTAAGACTAGATGGTATGATCATATGTCCAAAACCATGTTCTTTAAGTATTCTCTCAAGGAATTGAATTCAAGAGGTAAAATCCTCTTACGTTTTCTTTTATTCTCTTTTTAATTTATTTTATTTTATTATTATCTATTAACCTCCCCTTATCCAAATATTATGAAAACATAATTATAATACAAGTACTATAATTTTTTCATTTTATGGAAAATCCAACATAAAAAATATTCCCCTCGCCCTTTTATTCCAAAAATCATATTATTGTCTGTGATGTGTCAATTTACCACCATTATGGGCGATACACTTTCATTTTCCATTATTTTCATCAATTATTGTCAAAAAACAGTTTTTAGGGTTAAATAATATATTATAATACATATGAAAAGTTATATAATGTTCTATAACCAATATATAGACATTATATTAACTAAAATGATATGAGTTCATGATGGTCATAAAAAACTACCAAAATAAATTAAACTATTTTCTGTAATATTTTTTTCAAATGAATCATCATCTTATAATAAAAAAGATATATTGAATCATTTAATATTATGGATCCGTTTCAACATAATTTTAACACACTTTTTTAGTATTCATTCGATTCGATTAGAAAGACCATAATGATCCAACTATAGAATCCATGATATAAATCCACCCCAAACAAATAAAATAAAAAAATATTATTGATAATTGAGTGGGAAGACTTTGTAAAAAAGATCATATAAAGAATTATAATAATTAATATATTTATTAAATATATTTATATTACTATTTAAACCATTATACATGATTTTTGAACATATTTTACGTAAGATGAACTAGATGTAATGGATTTTTCTTTAAGAATCCACATTTAAGTGTCTATTTTTAATAAATTGAAATGTAATATTTGTTTTGAAGAAACTGTTTCTATTTTATGAATATTTCTAGGTTATTTAGATCTATTTATGATGATGGGTGGGACCTATATCTCTCTATAATTAATTTTTTATGTTAATGTTATATTTTAAATTAATGGTTATTCAATGTGTAACTACGATGGTCACACTATATGGTAGGCATAAGGGTTACTTCATAAGGAAGATATTAGGGTTATATTGTAAGGTAGTCACGAGGGTTAGAAAACATTTTTTAGACATGAGGGTTACAATCATAATTATTTAACGCCCCAAGTTAGATAAATATTTTAATTATGTTTTCTATGTTTTATGAAAATTTTCTGTTTTCACAACAAAACTATATGATACTTAATGGGTGAGAAGTATGCCTTTGTGAAAATTATTTTGTTTGTCCATAATTATTCATTAACTAAATGTTTATATCCATAATTTTATGTCCCGCAGTAATATTTTTTCACTGATAATTAGGTTTTAAATGTTTTTTCTTATGGTTTAAGGATCATTAAGAGAAAAGAAGATCCCTGAATGAATGTTCTGATGATTATTCAGTAAAAATTTTCATTTTAAATTAAAAATTTTAAATTATGGAAGAAATTGATTCAACTTTTGTAGTAAATTTTTTTATACAGATGGGTTAATCTGTATGAATTATGTTTTAATAAGACAATCCTCTAAACTATGATCTTTCGGAATGTAAGAAATTAAATACAAAAAGAATTAACTAGAATATGTAATATTTATGTATGGGTCCTTATAGTTGGTTTCAAAGAATTGTTTATATAACAAATAGGGTTAGGATGATGATAATAGAATAAAATAAATTATTTTTACATACTTTTTTTTTGAAATGATATGTCAATTAATTATTACCATGTTTCTTCATTTAAGATATGTATTTTTATGAATTTCCTTCCATAGAAGAAACATGAATTATAATGTAGGATTGAACTGAGAAGGTGATGTCTTTCCAAATCCAAAAACCAGAATGCTGGGAATTGGAACCGAGCAGTTTTTAGAAGTGATGGATCAATTAACGTAGGCTATAAATTGTGCCAACAACCCTGAAATAAAGTATTTAGATATATTAAAATGCAACAGGTTGATAGTTTATCATTATAAGAGGAAACAACCACAATATTTCGGTGGATTGAATCCCTTGAAACAATATTTGATTTCATGGGATGTTCAGATAATCAACATGATGGTCTTCCTATTTAACTTTTTGAAGGTGGAACTGACTAGTAGTGGTTCATGGTGAAGAATATCATATTTTGATAGGAGATCAATGACTTGGATTTGTTTGAATTTAATAATAATTTCCATGAAATATATTATCCTATGGTGGTTTGACCTTGGATGTAAATAAAATTCCATTAACTAATAGAAAATAAGGAATATTCTTTGTACATATATGAATCAAACTTCACCTGATTGGAATGTTATTCCCCAAATATTATTCGTGATATTGATCATAAAATAAATTTTTTTTACTCAAGATTGATGCTAAGATACTGAACGCCTTTGGCCTTCCATAAATTCAAAAGATATTATAAAAATATTTTATGTGATAAGAGGGTATAAATGGAGTTTTCTCATGATTAAGTGTACTTTTTAAAAAATAAGAATAAGTAAAAATGTACATCCAATAGAGAGAAGTAAATAAAATAAATATAAATGTAAGAAAATTTAGTTTCTAAATTTTTGGATTTTTTTAAAAAAAAATCATCCTTTGGAATGAATTTACAAATATGGGATGTTTTTTTATTTGGTAAGTGAAAATATATGGCCTGAGAATATAATTAAAAACGTATTATGGTTGGTATTTTTAATTATGATAAGAAAACTATAACGTGTTTCAAATTTTGTGAGATGATACATTACGAAAATACTTTCACAATAAAAAATAAAATTGATGGGATGAATACAGACTATATATATAATGGTGTATTGAAATCCTTTTTGACTACATCACCTAACTTTGGGCCATCTAGTGATGTTGTATCAGGCACATTGTTTGTTTACTCAAATTATTATAATGTGTTTTTTGATAAGTCGTCTACACAATTTATTACTTTTGAAGAAGATTCTAGTAAATAGAAAATTATACCTCAATAAATGAATTTATAACTTATGGTAAAAACATAAGGGGTATACTTAATGAAAAATATAATTATAAAAATATTCTTGTTGTTTTATGTGGATAGAAATTTCTAGCCAACCCTATTGATTTACACTTAATATAGTTTGATGTTATTCTATGTATGGATTGGCTAACTATTTACCATGATAAGATTGACTGTAGGGACAAAGAAGTTCATATGAGATATATTTTCAATTTTTAAAAAATAATCAACCAATACCATTAATGAGGAAATTGGTAGATGAGAAAATGTTAAATATGGAAATGATTGTTATATTGAACATGTTATTGAAAATAAGGGAACTCATTATATTAATGTTGTTACAATAATAAATTATTTCTTGGATGTTTTTCAGGATTATTTTCACAGTGTAACAACTGATCAAAAAGTTGAAATTACAATTAATTTTTTTTATCCAAATCCAATATATAAACAACCTTATCGAATGGAACGAGTGGAACATATTTTAAATATAGATAAATAGTATGAGTTTCTTGATTTAGGATCATTTGTCCTAATAAAACACCATAGGGTGATCCTATATTGTTTTAGTTGTCAATGTTATCCTCTCTCTTTGGCATAATAATGTAAGCCTAGATGGAAGAGCATGAGTTATAGAATAATGCATAATTTTTAAAGGAAAGAAAAATTTCATTAATTTAATTATGATAATCAATGTGTTTTTATATTTGGGAAGAGATTATGTGTGAATTGTGATTCCCATATGAATAAGGAATTGTTAAGTGAAACTCATAGTTCCATATTTTTTGTTCAACTAAAAATCACATAGATGTAAAAAGATTGTGGGTTTTATTACAATATGGATGAAAGGATAATAGATATTGAATTTTTTATCCTGAAATATTTGACATGTCAATAGGATAAAAAACAATTAAAACTACCATGTTGGATTCTTTATCCTTATCCAGTACTAGAGTTGAAATGGGAAGATATATCCATGGACATAGTAGTGGGAGTAGCAAATAACTATCGAGGAAACAATGAATTTTCTTGTAATTGTGGATTTAATGAATAAAGATATTCATTTTTTTCCCTAATTGAGATACTCATTCTCAAGATCTACTTTCTATACTATACCTCAAAGATATTTTCAAGTTACAAGATGTTTCTCAAACCATTATATCTAACCATCATAGTAGGTTAACTTATAACATTTTAAAAGGACTTCAAAATTCATTGGGAACTAAAATAAATTTCGGAATAAACATTCATCCTCCATTATATGGATAGTTAAAACTAGTAGTTAAAGCATATGAGGGTATTCATTGATATTGTTCAATGGATTACAGGGAAATTTTGGATCATCATCATTCTTTAGTTGAATTTTCTTATAATAAAAATTTTCATTCAAATGTACAAATGGAACATTTTGATGCATTTTATAGATTGTAGTTCCAAAATAGATCATTTAAGGATGTGATTTGGTAAAAGAACTAGATTGAACCATATTGAGTAGAGGATGTAGCTGAGAAAGTGAAAATGATTCATCCAGATATGCACACAACTTAGAGTATGATGAAAATTTATTCAGATAACGAGAGGGAAGACATTTCTTTCTGAGTAAGGGGATTTTTAATTCATAAAATCTAAAATTGGAAAAGAGTTACATGGTTTAGTATGTAATAAAAGATATGTCCACAGTTTATAAGACCTTATAAAATCCAAGAGAATGTTGGACCATTTTCCTAAAGCGTATCATTGCCTCAGAGTTTATCTCTTGTACACAATGTTTATCATGTTTCAATGTTGAAACATTATGTGAAAGATTCATATCATGTTTGGATACCATAAGTAGTTGAATGGTAAATGAATATTTCTTATTAAAATAAAACTATTTAGATTATTGATCATAGCGAGCTTGTATCACAGAAGAATAATTTAATTCACCTCAGTAGACATTTCAGGAGAATGATATTTTTGAACAAGAAACACGGGAATATGATTATAATATGATGTAAAGGTATACTCACTTGTTAAATATGTAAAATAAAAATTAAAGGACATAATTTCCAGAAGGTGGGGAGAATATGTGAAAGTAGGTACTTATAAAATAATTTCTTTTCATTCAAGAATTAAATAGTTAATTTCATTAAAAATGTATTATTAAATAAGGCGTATTAATATATATTTATGAATTTATAAAAATAGAATAGTAACCTCTGTTATGAATGTTAAAATAAAATTTATTTATCTTATATTTGAAAATATAATATATTTACATCACAGAATATGTAAATAAATGTTTTTATATGATAATTATGTGTTTTTATTTTTATGACATATAAATTATTATATACCATTTTTTAATTAATATAAAAATTTAAAATTAATTATTTCTCTTTATAAAATATATTCATTAATTAATATTTGGATGTCTTATAATTTTAAGATAATTTTAAGAGACATAAAATGATTTTCCAAAGTGTGATGAAGTCAATTATAAATATAAATTTGTAATTTTTGGAATAAATGATGATTTTAAATTAAAAGTACATTTACCATATTTAGAAAATTATTTTCGTAAAATGGATTTTATTATTGAATTATAATTGTTTAATAAATATATCTATAAATATTGTGGATTTTTCTAAAATAGTTCAATTTTGAGGAATAGTGAATTACGACTGATCACCCCTTATTCTCCTCACACCTCAATGCCTAGTAAAATATAGAATAATCCTTAGTGTAATAACCAAAATATAGAATAATAATTCATTATTTTATTATATTTAGTTATTATACAGAAATTATTCATATTCTAGATCCAAAATAATAAACTAATGAATAAAATAAGGAGACAACACTCCCATCTTCCACTATAAATTCCATCTATCACCCCCTATTCTCTTCACACCAAATTCATAGTAAAGTTTTTAATTTCTACCCAATATAATTCCCATGAACGTTTCCCATGTTCAAAACATTATAGTATCACCATGAGGACAAAACCATGTTCTTTTAGGAGGTTCTCATTGAGGAGAAATAAAGATGTAAAATCATATTTAATTTTCTTTAGTTTTCCATTTAATTTTTATTTATTTTCTTATTCTCTCTTTACCGCCCCTTATCAAAGTGGAATGAAACTATATTATCTTATATAAACTATAAATTTATCATATTAATGTAAAATTCATCATCAAACATCTTATCCTCTACATTTAATTTAAAAATGTGAACACCTTCTGAGATGTGTCAATTTACTGCCACTACTGGAAATATGGCCTATACCCACGGTTTTGAACCATGGGTATATCCCCCAAAAGAATGGGTATAGCCTATACCCACAGTTATGGGAACCGTGGGCTGGAAAGGAATCACAATAGACGTCCTCAACTATACCCAAGGTTTAGTAAACTATGGGCACACTGACAGAACAACGTGGCACAAGGCTGTTTTTACGGTTTTCAAACCGTAGGTAAAACATCATAAAAAATCAACCCTGGGTGGATTTGAACTCCCACCTCACACATCAGGCACACACAACCAACTAAACGAGCTTATAGTGCTATTGGTATATATAGATACTTTTATTTTAATATATTAATATAACTTTTATAATCTTAAAAAGAGGAATCATGAGTTTTGAACATGCGACCTTTTTGGAAGGAGTATACAGACTAACCAACTAACCTAAGAATATTATTGGTTTATATATATATGTATCTTTACTTATGTAAATATTACTCATATATTTGAAAAAAATGATGTGTTGGGATTTGACCACTACACTTCCTCATGAAACCAGAAGATCTAAACCAACAAACCTAAAGAATTTATATGATTTAATATTTCTCTCTGTATTATTATATTATTCAAGATCGTCTTCCCACCAAAAACAATTTCTGTCCTGCTGAATTTTGTGTTCCCTCCATAATGTAGGAAAGCTATACCAACCGTTTTTCAAAACCTTCGGTATAGGTATTTTTAAAAAATACTTCCTATAACCACTGTTTTCAAAAACTGTGAGTATAGGAATAAAGAACAATAACTATACCCATGGTTTTGGAAAAACTGTGGGTATAGGTCTTCAAAAAAACCTATACAAACATTTTTTCCAAGAACCGTCGGTATAGGGGACCGATACCCACTATTTTTTAAAACAGTGGGTATAAGTCCCCATACATTCTCTATACCCACGGTTTTGGGAAACTGTGGGTATTGGGGGAACTATACCCATAGTTTTGATCAAAACTGTGTGTATAAACCCATTTTTCAGTAGTGCGCCATCGTGGATGATACATGTTCAGTTTCAAATAACACCTCCAAGTATAGACATAAAAACATTGATATGATTAAATAATTTTTTATTACACATATTAAATGTTATCTAATTCTATGTAACCAATATATAAAATTGATATTAAATTAAATGATATGAATTTTTGTTGTTCGTAAAAAAACCACAAAAATAAATTATATCGTTTTCATTAATGTTTTATCTATGGAATAATTCTCCTATCATAAAAAAAAATTATTTTGGGAACTATTTGATATTATATAAATGTATTAAAAAAATTAATTCCACTTCATTACTTTTTCTTTCTTTCTTCATGAATATCCACAATTTACTAGTAATGGAAACTATGAAATAAATTCACCAGAAATAATGAAAATAACAGAAAAAATTATTGAGAATTGGGTGGAATGATGTCACAAGAAGGCCATATAATATATTATAAGTATTAATATTGTTCTGTAATATATTAATCAAACTCTCTAAACCATTACAAAATAGGTTTGAACTTGGATGAATGTAGATGAACCCTTGGTAATGGATTTTTCTTTAAAAACACAATTTTAAATTTTATTTTTTATAAAATTCAAAAGGAATGAATTTAATGATGAAAATGTTTTTGGTTTATGATTATGTTCTGGTTTATCATATTTTTTTATGATGAAGGGTTGGACCTATAGATACCTAAAATACATTGGGTATTTTTATGATGGAATTTTAACAAAGTAGTTTTTCAAATTATAAATGTTATGGTTACACCATAAGGTAGCCATGAGGATTAAATCAAATGGTGGAAATGAGGGTTACATTATAAGGTAGTCATGAGGGATAAAAATCATACGGTATACATGTGGTTTATAATAATAATCATTAAATTCAACAAGTTACCTAAATATTTTATTTATGTTTTCTATGTTTTATGGAAATATCATGTTTACAAAAAGTAAATATATGACAATTAATTTTTGAGAAGTATGTCTATATGAAAATGATTTCATATGTTTATATAAATTCATGGAATAATGAATTATTTACTTCATTTCATGTCCCTTACAGAGATTTTTTCACTCATCCCATGTTTTAAAATGTTTTTCATAGGGCTTATGTATGGGTCACAGAAAATAAGAAGCCAAGTTGAATATTGTGATGATTTTTGATGAAAATAATTCATGTTTTATTAAAAAAAATTCTGTATTTTGGAAGAAATTGATATTGTAATAGTAGTACACACATTATATTATTATGGGTTAAAATTTTTAATTATTTACTAATTTACTGAAACTCAAAACTAAATTGATCTTTGGGAATTTAAGAAAGTGAAATCAAAATGAATTAACTATATTATGTATTGTGTAAGGTCGAGTGCTTATATTTCTGTTTCAAGACACTTTTTACCAGTGATGATAAATTATTTCACAATATTTTCCTCTGATTGTTCCATGAAATTGTTCTACATCATATCATAGTATAAGATAGTTCATTTTGTGATGTAGTAAAATAATCACCAGAAAATCATCCAAAATATAACATTAATTATCTCATAAATGGTTAATATTTTCAAAAAAAAATGATCCATTAATTTAATAGTTTGGTCATTGAATATACAAAAGGATCATACCATTAGACTTAAATGAACAATAAATATATCTAAATTTTCACCTTCCAGATATCTGAACACCTTAAAAATGTATTATCTTGAAAAATGGTAAAAACATTATTTACCATAAAAACAATATTGGAAACATTTATTATTCATGATTCCTTAGGTACAAAAACATTTTTTGGGTATATTCCTTAAATCCAAAAGTGTTCCAATCTCCATCAATGATAGCATAACCACAGGTCAAAAAATCATTAATCACTTCCAAGGTATTTAGCACTTATCTATATAAATCATTTCTTTATACAAAATTTATTATATAATCATTAGGAACCTATTATTGTTTTTTATTCCATCGAGCAAGTGTTTTCTAAAACATTTTACATACTACTAAATAAATTTTCTTAGTAATATTAATCACATGCTCTCAAATCATTATGAAAAAGGTTCTGCAATAAAATCCTCATATATTGACTAATTATTATATCTAGTAAATCAATAATAAAAAACTCAAATGTCATAATTCTTGAATACAAAAATATGTACATTTACCATTCCTCTTCATAATAGTTAATATCTTTATCTTGGTCATGATCTATTCTCCTATTTTGGGGTATATTCCGTTGACTCATGAGATATTAGTTTGAACAGTGTCACATATCATTGCAGTTGAGGCATTTAACCTTGGAATTTTATTTCATTCTCTTTCAATTAGGAACATGGTGCCCTTTTTAAGCACACTTAAAACAAACTCACATTCCCTTCAATAAATAACCAATATTTATCTTTTCATAATTATCATATGTGGTAATATACTTCTTTAATTAATCTATTTATACATATTTTATACTTCCACCATCATGTATTATTTCTTTACTTCAATAAAATAGGTATTGCAGAATTCAATAACCATATCTTTGTTACATGATATTTTGTCTTCATATGATTAAAATTATTTGGAGAATATTTACCATTGAAATATTAACATAAGATTGTAAAAGATATGATCCTTTTTAATCTTTAGATCATGTACATTGGTTAGTTTCATGCCCATTCTACTATAATGCATTTCTAAATGAGAACATAGAATAAATTAGTTCATATTATAATGTATAATCCCAAAACTCATAAAATATATGACATAAGATGAAAAACATATCTATATCAAATCTAATAATCATAAACATGGTTTCTATGGGAACATTTTTACATGGAAGTATTTCATAACGTTTTATAAAGAATATTCAAATTTTCCTACGAATAACCCATGAATATCAAACCATGTGTGTAGTAAGGCCCACTGTTATATACCAGCTTATGCCAAGTTATCCTCAACACACTATTTTGTAGTTATTACCCCTAGTAAAAACTATGCTTGATCCTCATCCACTTTTAGTATCCATGCATGGATGTATTTCATGGAAGACATACATAATATCTACCATAAAAAAATATAGGAGGTTGTTATATACTTATACTCAATGTATACATTAGATTTGTTCCCAATAATATTTTTTTTAAATATTCTTTTTAATTTTTCTACCAAGCTTACTATCCTACCAACTGTAAGGATTAGACGATATGATCCTAGAGCCGATATGTTTTTTTATTACATTGGAATTATTACATTGAATCAAATAAAGAAGGATCGATCAGTTTCGAATTTTGGAAATCCATATAAAATTCAAGATTCCCATAATATATGGGAAATACGAAATACAAACATGGTGAATAGTAAAATGAAATAAACAGTATCCTTGAAACTCATTCCAAGGATTCATCTTCATACCATGTGGAAAGGAAACATAATAAGGGCGGGATCAAAATCTCAGTATGGGAATGTGAAGTTGAAGAAATAATCAATCAATGAGAATAAATCTACATGGAAATGTAAATAACTAATAAAAGATGGAATTAATAAGACTATATATGGAATAATCAAGAAATTAAGGTACGAAACTAAAACTCATTCCATTTAATCAATAAACCGAGAATAAAATGTAACTATAGATATATCGATGAAAAATCTCCAGAATAATAAATAACAAAATAAAAGTGAAACAGAATTAATAATTATTAGATATCGTGTATGATATACATGAAAAACTATACCATCATGACCTTTCACTAGATAGTTTAAAACTATGGAAAGAAACATGTTTAATTTTATCAATTTATTCATCTCATGAGAAACAGTCTATTCATTGAGGTGATGTATAATTTCATGGAACCTACCTTCATTGATAGTCCAAAGCATTCCTCGTATAAAATAATAAAATTTAATAATACACATTATCAAGTATCTGTATTAAATAAGAGATGTGAATTTATTAACAATTCCCCTCTTAATTAAATAATTTTAAATGTACAAACTTTATTTCAAATGGTATACACATTAGTCCGTAAAAATAATATATGATACATGAGAATAAATATATTTAATAAAAATCTAATCTACCAAAAACATGATTATAATGAAGTGATTATTTCAATATAATGTTAAAAAAAACATAAGAAAGTGATATTTCAAGGTTAATCATTAAACACAATCTTGAGGAAAATTAATATTAAATATTCCAAATTGTTCCATAGAGCTTCAAAAAATTTGAATCATAATATCCAAGATGGAATTAAATTACATGATTTTTTTATACAATTAATAGAAAACGATTAATTATATGATATATAAATATGGTTATTAGACACAACACACAAAATATGTAATCAGTGAAGTGACATTTATCTCACATAAGTAAAAAAATAGATGAAAATCAATTACCTTGACATCAACATTCCTTGTGTGTCTATACATTATAGAATAATTTACTTATGAAAATTATTTACATTATTTAGATAATATTTCATTATTATAATTTAATTTTTAAAATTTTTACCATTATGTATAAAACTATATAAATAATTAAGTTTACATCAGGTGTTTTGACCAAATTTGGTCAATGTGTCAAAATAACATTGGAAGGTCGACTATGGAAAATGGGGTAATTATATAAAATTTCACAAATAATAATCATGAAATAGTTATAATATTCTTAAATAAATTTTACTTTTAAAACCAACCATTAAATATGGTTATGAAAAATGAACAAATTTTATAATCATAGAGATGGTAGGTCATACGTGCGCATGAATAACATACTAATTTTTCAGTGATAGTTCAAGAAAGAGGGTATGTAATATTATATCAATACATAATTATCATTATACCATACATGAAATTTTTTATAATCATATGTACTTTTATATTGAATTATTGTGATGAAAAAGAATCACATTTTGTCGAGGAGGATGTAGTCTATACATCCATAACAGACGATATCCCCTTTTAGTGCATGAATAGGTTTATAATGAAAATGATATATTATATTAACTTAAAGGTAATTATTTCGTGAATTTTAAATATAAATAATATATTTTAGATATATTTAATTAAAACCATCCATTATACATCTCATTTATAGTGTGAAGGGATCACATCACTTTGTGAAGGCGGTAGTCAACACTACCAAAAATGATGGTATCCTATTTTAAAAAAAATTTAATATAAATTTATGTCTTATAAAATAATTTATGAATAATAAATACATAATAATAATTTTATATATCACTTATAAACAAAATTTCTATCAAAATTCCAAAAAATTAAATGTGGTAAAGTAATAAATGAACGATATCGTTTCGTGAGGCTGTAGTTTTTCGTTCACATAAATGGTATGTTAATTAACACTTAGATGGATGTGTGTGTAAGTATAGATTGAAAATATAATATAAAATCGCCTCATTATACTTATGATATGGTTTTCATAATTTAAATTTAGAATAACAGTAATTTAAATAGTCGACAATGAAATAAAATTTAAAATCATGAGGACGGATGTTACATGTTATTTGGGTAACTCAATTTGTTTTCACAAATGGGATTACTTGGATGGATTTAATCCAAAAGGGAGTCCTATAGGATTATTTTAGGTATTTTTAAGAGATATTTGGAAGGATTTTGGTAAAGAAAAAGTGGTGTGCGAGGTGTGAGGAAGGGGAATATTAAATTCATTTTTATAATGGAGGGGGAGTGAAATTATTTTCATTACATAATGGTAACATTATTAAGATTTATAACTTGCCTAATGGGGATCTAATTTTGAAAAATAACATAATAATGTGATATTATTTTTGATCCAAATCTACACCACACCAAATGAAGATCAATTTTATAACATTTTCTTTTAGTCTTTATGTTTCATATATTTTTCATTTTGGTATTTCATTTATGTAACTATTTTAAAACCTATTTAATTTACCCGTTATGTTTTAATTATGGTGAGATAAATTAGATAATGTATTCACACTTAATTATAAATATGACATATATTGTAAAAAAATATCATGTCTGTTGGATATAAATTTTAAAATAAGCAAATATAATGCAGAAAAAAATTCATTAACCAATACCTTACTAACAATGTTTTTACTCTCTAGGCATGAATATGTTAATTAAAAATCATCAATTAGTAAATGATTAGAGAATATTTGATATTTATTAACTGTTAAGATTCACTTTTATGTGTGTATGATTGTTAATTAATTTTAAATAATTTAATAAAATATCATTTAATATTAAATAAAATTAATATCACTTTTAACATTTATTATTTAATTTTAATTTAAAAATATCAAAAATTTATTATAATTAAACTATATTATTTTAATATATGTGTGACAATATACATTTTTCTTCAAAAATAATTAAACACAATAATTCCTTAAATTTTATTTACTTTTAATAATTTTAGCATCATTTGTTTTATTGAATTATTAACTAAATAACCCATGATTTAGCGTTTGTTAAGTGATTAATGTAAATAATTCATCTCTAAAATTATACTCAAATTATAATGAAAATAATTCTTTTTCCTACCAAAATAATTTTTATAACCAAAACAATGTAGCTACTTCTATTCTTATAATCAATATAAAATATAATGTTAATGGCATTATCATTTTTTTCTTTTTCCAAATATAACTTATTATATGTGTCACTTTTATGAATATGTCTCAAAAAAACTCATAAAATCAAACCAATTGAGGATATGGTAAAACTATTTGAATACAATAGCTATTAGAAATGTATATTGTAAAATTTTTCCCTTATGTTTAAGGTTTATCCCTTATTAAGCATAATTTTTCATTAATCGATGTAAGTAATTTTCCTTAATTTTACAAATATTTTATATCAATTACAATGTCAATCATATTATAATAAAAATACCATACTGATTACAACTATTTTTTTCATTTTTTCCAAAATTCAATTCACACAAGTGGACAAATTATGTTTAATTCTAACATAGAAAACATATCAATAAGGTGGGTTTTAATGTAAAAACGTTCAAACGATCTACAAGTATTTATATCCAATTTCAACATAAAAATGATTCCAATGTCACAAAGTTTATTAAAAGAAGTATACTTGATATATTTTTACCAATAAAGTATAATTTTTTATTAATAATTATTTATAAATGATTTTTTAACTACAATTCCATGTTTTTCTCCATTCATCAAAAAATGACACATCTCAGAAAAATAACAAAAAATTACCCTAAGATAATTTTCAAATTATGAATTCCAAAAAAATTTAATAAATAAATATATAAAATTGAGAAAATTTTGGTATAAAATAGGTATTCCATTAAATAGAGGTAGAACTCGGTTGTGAATGTAACACAAGAAAACACATTGTTTATGAGTAGCATAAGATTAACATTGTGTTACGTATAAAGTAGTATATAAAAAATTATAAACTATTATAAAATGAAAATATTATGATTTCTTGTGGAGTTACATTCTCCCTATATTAATGAAATTGTGTCCTCATAATTTAAACATTATCTTGGTAGTATATGGTTTTATATTAGAAAACAATATTATTGAAAAACCAACATCATATATAGAGTTAATAATAAATATTATTATTATAAAAAAAACTTAATATGTTTTCCACCACAATGTTGGATTTTTAATAGGAGGACAGTAGTGAAAACCTAGAAATGGTAGAGAATTTTATCAATCATGTTTTAATGTAGATTGATAGTGAACATGTTCAATTGAAATTTGTGGACAAAATAACACAAACCAGATATTTAAATAAAGGTCATTGATGTCATAAAAAATATTAATAATTTGAAAAATTCTTTGTTACAATAAACTTTTTCATAGAGTTGATAAATTATATCACAATATTTTCCATTTATTTCTCCTTGAAGTATTTCTACTTCTTATATTAGCATAAGATGAATCATATAGTGGTGAAATATAATCATATACATAACCCTATAATAAATTCAACATAAAACGTCACATAAATGGTTAAATATTCCTTCATATTATGATCCATTAATTCAAAAAGAAGGTCACTCAATTTTAAAAATGATTTTATCATTAGCCTTCAATCCACACCAAAGTACTCTTAATTATCACATTCCAAACATGTTGACACCTTCATAATGTATTCTCTAAAAATAGGGTACGAACTCCAGTTACAAGAAAATTTATTTTAAACAACAATAATTCCATATTTATTCCGTAAAACACATGTTAGTTGATATATACCATTAATAAAAAAGTGTTTTAAACTCCATCATTGGTAGCATAATCACATTCTCACAAATCATTAATCATTTCCAAGGTAGTTATCACTTGGCCTTATCAATCATTTATTTATCCAAAAAACATTGTACATACATTAAAAACATGTTTAGGATTATCATTACCTAAACCATGTGTTTTACAAAATGATTTAATTTTTAATAAATACAATTTCTTGGTACCATTCTGCATATAATCTCAAATCATTAAAATAATGGTACTATAGTACAAGCCTCTAATATTACATAATTCATATAACCAGTACAACCTAGATAACATACTCAATTTAAAGAATTCATGAATCCAATTTTAAGAACCTTAATCATTTCCCTTTATCTGTGGTACTATCATCAGCATGGACATGATCCATTAGCCTCTTTTAGGGTATATTTAGTTGATGCATGAGTCCATAGCATTCATAGTGTCTCAAATACTTGTAGTGTAAGAATTTAACATTAGAATTTTCCTTCCTCCCCTTTCAATCACGAACATGGTGGCCTTTTTCTCTTGTCATGAACCCCTCCACACAAAGATTACCCCTCCTAGTCTAGAAAAGTGAGAAGGGAGATAATGACCCCTGATTCCTGACTCCAGTAGGCCCTGGGTTGGTGACTAGCACCGAGGGTATAGAAAACACACAAATGGGAGGCATTACCCTCTAAGAGAACACACGCAGAAGAGAGAGATATGATAGAAACCAACCAACTCCAACTCAACCAGTAAGATAAATTAAATCCCATGTACACATATGAAATTTCATGAAAAACTACAAAAAATGAATGTTGAAAACTAAAAATACAAAAAGAAAGTAAAATAGTAGCAACCAGAAGCCCGAATAGCTCCTACGACCACATGCTCGTAGTAACCAGCCTGATCTACAACCTGCTCCAAGTGACCTAAAAATTGTTTATATATACATATGGTGAGTATAATAGTATACTTAGTAGGATCTTTTCTAAATCCTCTCATGCAAAATTAAATAAAGAATGCTAAAGCACAGTGAACAACAAGTGAAACTAATTCGTCACCTAAATAGGTATACTAAGATCCCAGCCTCACCATGGCTACTCTCACCAAGTATTGTATACAAGAATACATCATATAATAAAGAATATCAAGGGTATCACGCTACTAATTCCTCACTGGTTAGCCACTTTTCCCCAATGTCGTACATCCTAAGCATCTCTCTCTAAAAAGTCTTGTCGGCGGACACCTGAGCAGAGAACCACAATATGAACCTCATGCAACAAAACCACCACGTCCACATAATAAATATAACCAAGTAGTTTCTGGGAGCCATTGCAGCTCACATAACGTGTATCATACATCAGGTATTATACCTAAAGACATTACACCCCATACACTAAGTAAGAATCCTCAAGCCATCATAGCCTATAACCGTTACACCTTGAGTAGTCTATAAGAAACTATATCCAGAATATATGTGTGTGAATAACCACAAGCCATTACATCCATCTACACACATATAGGGGAAAACTAACTGTTGTGCCTACCAGCACAAGTAACTACCATGAGAAGAGAGAGGGGCAAATGGGGGCAGTCATCCATCCATCCTCCCACCATAATGTTTGGGAAAACACCCCCCAGGACTCATAATCCTCAGTATGTCAGTTTCCCTTGCTGACTGGGTGGATTAGCCTATAGAGACACAAAAATTATAAAATATATTATAGCCCACAACCACATTATGGGCATAAACTAGTCCTAGACTATATTGTAGCTAACGTCTCTCGGACTCCAGACTACTACTTCTAAAACTAGGTATCATATACGTACACAACCATTTAAAAAGCTTTAATACCTTACATCATTCTCTTTTTATCAGTTCCACTTTACGTTAATTAATTCATTAAACATTAATTAACCATTTACAATTCCACATTAAATTTCATTAACATCACACCCCAATTCCAATGCCCCATTAAAATTACAACCTCATCATTATGTTCCAACAAACTCCAACCCCATGGTTAACATCATTATTCAATTATTCATTACAGAATTACATTCCTGTTTTCCTAGGAATTATTGAAAAAAACTAGGCTACTAAACACAAGGGGTATCAACATGGTGAGTATATGTACTAACCATCGAGTCTTTTCCTCTTATAGAAAGAACATAGACCCATCCACACTTGATATGCTAAACATATAAAACATGTGGCATACCTCACACGTCTTTTACAAAAAATGAGGCATTTCGCCACTATAGGCGTCATTCTTTTCCACAACCAAAGGTCTTCATGCCCCCACATTTCACAATATCCATCTGGGATCACATAAAAGAACAAGCAGCAAGAAAAAAACATTTTCACAAATGGACTCTTGGCCCATAAACAACCTAGAGGGTAACTCGGAACCCTTAAAGGGATTATCTTTTATCAAAAAAAAAACAGTTCTTTAATCCATATTAGATTAAATGAAATATTAATCAAAGGTTTCAACATTGGAAAACCCTTATAGTAATCAATCACAAATAATTAAACATGCTTACTACACCATTTTGATTAACATCAAATTACAACAAGAAGAACCATATTAATTTAAATGAATCCTTATCTTTAGCCAAACCATTTTCAATTAATTCCGGTTTACATTCTTTACCAATTTAAATCAAGAACAAACACCAATGTGAAGTAAGTATAGATATCACATGATCTAGCAAAACATGAGGCAGTAACAAATGATTGATATCAATTTATTTATCCGGTTCAAATATTTATTATGATAATTCCATTTTCATCGAGTGGGATAAAACATGCTAACAATATAGTTGCACGTAAAAGAAAAGATAAGCAACAAATCCCTGAATTCAAACAATTCTTGACATTCTTTATCCACTCAACGAGTCACGATCCTTCTCTCGCAATAACTGCATCCACCCGAGGAGGCCACGATACGACTCCCCCAACCGAAACCCAAGAAAACTCTATTAAAATCATCGAGATTAAATGAAATAGAATGGAAAGGAGAGACATGAGAAGATAAACCCCAAATGAACGATGATAAAACATACCTTATATTGAAGAACGATCGATACTGCTTCTTGGCACACAAACTGGGGGTGCACTTGCGACAAGAAGGATGTCAAAGAAACCAATCCATGGGGAAATGTTTTATCTCACAATTCCTACAGGAAGGAAGTAAAGGATCAAGCATCTTGCACAAATGAACATGGAGGAAGAACAAGGAAGGAAGATATATTGTCCCTTTTTAAGATTTAACGGAGCAATGGTTTTAGATAGGCTTAATTTATCATTAAAAGTGGATCAAATTAAACCATGCGGTTTGACCATGTAAAAAAATCCAGAGCCTTAGGAATAATTAATATAGGAGTTATGGACTTTGAATCGGCCTTCATGTCCCTAAAATGAGGGTTTAAATGTATTTTACGTCAAAGTAAACATTAAAGGGGGGAAACTGTAGGAAGCTGGAAACACTGTTCATGAACTCGAAATTTGTCAGAGGAAATAGAGGTTACCGATAGACCTCACCGTTCTAGAAAAACTGTTTGTGAACTCAAATATTGGAAAAAGAAAAACAGTTTACTGATAGACCTCACAGTTCTAGAAACACTATTCACAACATCAAAATTTTCAAAAGGAAACAGAGGTTACAGATAGATCTCACCGTTTTGGAAAACACTGTTCATTAACTCAAAATTTGGAAAAGGAAAGAGATGTTACTGATAGACCTCACCATCATAGAAACACTGTTCATGAACTCAAAATTTGGTAAAGGAAAGAGACGTTACCGTTAGAGTTTACCGATAGAACTGTTAACCGATGGAACTGTTCATAGAATTGTATATTTGGAAAAAGGAAAGAGAGGTTGTCGTTTGAGGTTACCGATAGAACTATTCAGTGATGGGACTATTCACAGAGGGTTACCGATGACACTGTTCACCAAGGGTCACTAATGACACTATTCATAGAAAGTTATCGATGCACTGCTCACAACTTTCTGCCATTGGAACAGTTCACCAAACTGGAAAATTGGAAAATCGTTGGGGATAAGTAACCTTAACATCCTAAATCACCTCATACACCTGATTTTTGCAAGGGAATCGACCATAGAGGGCTGATCTATTAAATCAGATACTACTCAAATTATTCTTGTCCATGATAATTCAAAACCCACCTAAACAGAAAACGAAAAGAGGTCCGAACAACCTCCCATCGAGATTACTCTCAAAATAGAGGAAGCCACAAGAAACAAAAAAGGGATTCATCTCATTAACATGAAAGGTTAATAACCACAAAGGCTACATCGATACATGAAAATATTGAAATAACAAACAACTCTGTGTACTGCGCACATATTTGTGACTTACGTTCCAAGGTACTCTTCTCCATGCCACCGTGTCGCCATAAGACACAAACCAAGGGGATAGAATGCCCATGAAACACCTTCTCCGTGTGGTCATGGTTCTCCACAGGTCACTCCTCAAAGGTTGCATCATCTTCAACAACGATCTCTCCTTCAATCAATGATGTGAGAGTCATCATCAAGATAATTATGGAGCTATGGTAAATAGAAAACATCATGTATCTGACTCATCTATGGGGGAAGTGCTACTCTGTATGCCACAACTCCAACACAAGCTAACACCTCGAAAGGCCCAACAAACTGGGGAGAAATCTTACTCCCATGACCAATCCTTCGGTGCCCACGATAGGGAGTCACCTTCAAAACACATGATCCCCAACATTAAACTCAAAAGGTCTCTTTCATAGATCAACATATGATTTCTGATAATCTTTCGCTATCTTCATCCTCTCGCAAATCACCTGAACCATATCTATTTTATTATTTACTGCTTCCAGTCCGAGAATTGCTGACACTCCAACCCCAGTCCAACACAATAGAAAATGGAAAGGTCAGCCATATAAGGCTTCAAATGGCCTCATACCGATGGTGGAGTGAAAGTTATTATTGTAAATGAACTCCACCAAGGGTAAGTGCCTCATCCATGAACCTCCAAAATCAAGAACACAAGAGTGTAACATGAATTCATGTGTCTGGATGGTTCGCTCTATCTGACCATATGTTTGAGGATGAAAAATAGTGCTAAGGCATAGCTGAGAACCTAAATCATGCTGGAGACCTATCCACACCCTAGAAGTAAAATGAGGATCTCTGTCAAAAATGATCATCCATGGGACTCCATGAAGTCTCACCACCACCCCCAAATACTGCCTTGACAAAACATCCACTAAGAGTGACTCCTTGATTGATATAAATTGGGACGATTTTGTTAAGCATTCCACAACCACCCCTATAGCATCATGACCTATTGGAGATTGAGGTAAACTAGTAACAAAGTCAATTGAGATATACTCCAAATTCCACATAGGAATATCTAATGGATGGAGAAGACCACTAGGAACATGGTGTTTGGCCTTCACCTTCTAAAAGACCAATCATCAAGAAACAAACTCTGCAACCGCACGCTTCATTCCTGGCCACCAAAACTGGCTCCTCAAGGCTCGATAAATCTTTTTTCACGCCAGTATGCACCGCAAAATGTGAACTATGAAACTCTTTGAGAACCATATCGCGAATTTTCAAAGGAACAAAAAACATTCCATGATACAACACTCAGTGTTGTTCATCGTTAGACCACCCATCAGGGGCCTACTGCAAATTAAACAGTCTTTCTAGACCAGCACATCTAGATCCCCCAACTGGGACTCTTCTACTTACATCACGATCGAAGACTGCACCATTATCTAGAAAAGGAAACCTATGCCCCCCAACTTCTCCCATATCAATAAGTAATGTTGACAGTTCTTCCATTACATTACAAGAATAAACGGATTCACACATAGCATCACAATGCGACTTTCAACATAGTGTATCAGCTACAACATTCCACTTTCTAGGTGTCTATGATATCTCAAAGTCATATTCCTGTAATAACTCCATCCATTGACATTGTCTTAATATCAAGTCACACTGGGATAAAACATACCTCAAACACTTATGATCGGTGAAAACCACAAAATGCTCACCAATGAGGTAATTTCTCCACAACTTCATAGAAAATATCGTGGATTCCACCTAATGATTGTGAGTGGCATAGAAATGTTCATGGGGATGTAACTAATGAGAACCATAAGAAAACTGGTCTTTTTTTTCATCAGAACACAGCCCTACCCCAGTGCGATGTGTCGCAGAAAAAATCAAACTGAACTACCACTACAGGAAGACAAAGAACTGGAGCACTTAATATATTATCTTTTAGATACTCGAAAACTTCCTAACACTGATTAGTCCAAATGAATTCCTGATCCTTCCGGGTCAAAGCAGTCATAGGAGTCGTAACTCATGAGGAATCGGCTACGAACTTCATGTAGTGACCTACAAGACCAAGGAAACGTCACAGCTCAAACACTTTCTTCGGGGCTGCCCAAGACACAAATGATTCTATATTCAATGGATCCACATATACTCCTTGCTGGGACACAACATGCACAAAGAAATGGACTTCTAGATCCCAAAACATAGACTTCAACAACATCCCAAATAGATAATGTTGATGAAGAACTACCAAAATGACGTGTAGATGCTCTGCATGATCCTCCTCAGATGTGGAGTACACAAGGATGTCATCAATGAACACTACAACGAACTTGTCTAGGAACTCATGAAATATAGTGTTCATCAATCCCATGAACACATCAGGAGCATTTGTCACTCCGAACGACATTACAACGAACTCATAATTCCCATGACGACAACAGAAAGTAGTCTTCTTGATATTCGCATCCTTTACATGCATCTGATAATATCCTGACTGGAAGACAATATTTGATAACCAACTTGCACCCTTCAATTGATCAAATAAATCTTAAATCCATTGAAGAAGATAGTGATTCATTATTGTCATTTTGTTTAAGCGATGATAATCGACACACAACCACAAACTACTGCCAGCCTTCTTCACGTACAAAATTGGGGCACCCCACAGTGACACACTCGGCCATACAAAACTGCATTGTAAAATACCATCAATCTATATTCGTAACTCTCGTAACTCATAATGAGCAATCCAATATGGAGACATAGATATAGGAGATACTTCTGGTTGTAGTTCAATCCCAAACTTGATCTATCATTGAGGGGGTAATTCTACAACCTCTTCTAGAAAGACATCATGGTATACTTCTTCGAACCTAGGAAACACCAACTGATGAACCTCTGAAGAACTCAACATCATTTCAGAGATCATGGATGATAAGGATGGAACATGCATGTGACCCATCTGAGGATCTCACTCACCAAAAAACACCATTAGATCTCCATCTACTCCAATGAAAATGACCTTCTTCTAGAAGAAATCCATAATAGTATGCAATGAATACAACCAATCCATGTAGAGGATGACATCATATGGTTGTATTAGTAAACATAGGAAATCCTCCCAAGAGCGGTGCTACCCCAAAACTAGATCACAGTTTCTACATACTTCAAACAGGTCAGCTCGACCTCCAACTGGTGTAGTCAATGCCAAGGGCACTGGAAGCCTCTCCACCACATCCCATATGATGGACAAGGGTAGGTGATATGAAGGAGTGTGTCACTCCTGAATAAAACAAGGCACACAAAAAGGTAGAAAAAAAAAGAAAAGTGTACCTCGAATTATTCTGGCTCACCTAGAGCTGGCAACGCTAGAGCATGATGCTGACCATGACCTCCTCCACAATCTCTCAAACCCAAGTGATGACCACCACCACCGCATTGCTCTTCTCTTTGAGGATTTTGAGAATCACGGGCTTGTCTTCTTCCTTCCCCATCTACCTTCTACTGATCTATATATGGTGAAACCTAATGTTGCTGCCTCGGCTGTAACTGTTTCAACAGAGGAACCTGGAGTAGAAAACCCTGTGCATGATGACTGATATGAAAGTTGGGGAACTCTCGCTGTTGATGACCTCAAACACCACAAGAGAAAAAAGCTCCTGATACTTTGGTATAGTCCAGAGAGCAGCTTACCTCGGAGAAATGTGATTCTAAGGGTTGTGACCTACCCCCGACCAAAAAAAATCACTTATGTCCTAAAAACCAGTAACCCAGGACCATAGCTCGACATCTTGAGGAATCATGATGACTCCCCTATCATGAAGATCTAGTTCTATACAAATTACTCTCAATGACCACATCCCTTGCCACCACCTAAAGATAAGTATTAAGCATAAATGAGGTGACCTGGCGCAGGATCTCTCGAAGCAAACCCACCTCAAAATGCTTCCCCCTGGAAACCTCATCTGGAAACAGGTCCAATGAATACCGTATAAGGTTCTAGAATTGGATTCCAAACTCTCAAACACTGGTGCTCCCCTGTCGAAGGGTAAGAAGCTCTTGGTGACTGGACTCCTTCATAGTCGAAGAAAGAAACTTGAATCTAAACATGTCTCAGAACTCCTCCCATGAGATCGATGACTCCTCGCGATCCCTGAGGAACATGAACCAACACAACCTCGCTGCTCCACGTAGCATCATCACAACCATGAACAACCAGTGCTCCATCTGAGCATGGATCTAACTAAAGCCTATCTCGAACTCCTCCAACCAGTCTTCCATGAATTCATCTGAAACAGATCCCTCATCCTTCTATAGACTCTGGCGCTGAAACTCATGATGTGTCTTCCTCCTAGTGTCATCATCGTCAACCTCTTCCCTACGATGATCTGCTGGAATAAACTGCTAGACATATTCTGTAGAAACCTAATGAGAACATCTACCTAGAGCCATACCTATAAAATAAAAAACCGTTAGAGCTCCTAAACCTAGAATATAGAAGAATCAACTTTAATTAATTAATTGTTTTCTTTCATTGATTTTAGGTTAACTTATCCCAAGGTATACATGCATAATGGGGAATGATGCATGATCATTTCTTAGGTCTCTTCCCTTCAACTAGTATCACCTTGTTTAATAGACTTTGTAAAAATAAAGTCTTGTACATCATATCATAGGTGGCCCTAAAAGCCTATGTCTCAGTCGGTCTCTAGTGTTTACATCACATGCTAATCCTAAATGACAGTGTTTCCCTACCAACCCATGAAACCTCACCTATGCCTAACTCCAAACTCCATCAAATTCCCCATCCATAACTCTGATCCCACTCTGTCATGACCCCCTCCCCACAAATAGTACCCCTCCTGGGCCGACAATGTGAGAAGGGAGATAATGACCCCTGATTCCCACCTCCAGTAGGCCTTGGGTTTGAGACCAGCACCGAGGGTATAGAAAACACACAAATTGGAGGCATTACCCTCTAAGAGAACACATGTGGAAGAGAGTTATAAGATAGACACCAAACTACTCAAACTAAACCAGTAAGATAAAAAAATCCCATGTACAGATATGAAATTTCATGGGCAACTACTACAACTGAAAAGGGAAAAACAAAAATTTTCCAAAAGAATGTAAATCAGCAGCAACCACAAGACCAAACATCTCCTGTGACCACAAGATACTAGTAACCATCATGATATACAAAATTCTCCACGTGACCTAAAAAATAGTTTATATATACATAGGGTGAGTATAAAGGTATACTCAGTAGGATCCCCCCTGAAGCCACTCATGAAAAAGTAAAGAAAGCATGCTAATGCACAGTAAACAATGAGTGAAACTAACTCTTCACCTAAATAGGTATACTAACTTCCCAACCTCACCATGACTACTCTCACCAAGTATCGCATTCAAGAATATATCATATAATAACGAATATCAAGGATACCCCACTACTACTTCCCCATTGTTTTTTAGCTTTCCCCGACATCGTATGTCCTAATAATCTCTCTCCAAAAAGGATTGCTCGTAGACATCCGGGCGAAGCAACACAATATGCACCTCATGCAACAAAACCACCTCGTCCACATAAGAAATGTGACTAGGTAGTTTCTAGAAGTCGCCACAGCTCGCATAACGTGTATCATACATCAAGTATTATACCTCATGCCATTACATCCCATACACCGAGTAAGGAATCATAATCCATCACATCATATACACGTTACACATATAATAGGCCATAGGAATCTATATCCAGAATATATGTGTGTGAATAACCACAAGCCATTAAAGAACTCTACACACATATATGGGGAAAAATAACCACTGTTCCTACCAGCACTAGTAACTACCATGAAAAGAGAGTGTGGAAAAAGGGTGTAGTCAGTTATCCATCTTCCCACCAGAATGTTGGGGAAGACCCCCCCCAGGGATCAGATCCCCAAGGTGTCAGTTTCCCTTTCTGATAGTGTAGAGTAGCATATTGAAACACAAAAAGTACAAAATATATTATATCTCACATCCACACTATGGGCATAACCGAGTCTTAGACTCAACTACATATAACATCTCTCAGACTCCTGACTAACACTTCTAAGAAAAGGTATCCTATAATCACATGACCATTTAAAATTCATTAAGGCCTTAATTCATTGTCTTTTTTTCATTTTCACTTTCCGTTAATTATATCATTAAACATTAATTAACCATTTACAATTCCACATTAAATTTAATGAGCATCACACCCCAAGTCCACTGCCCCTTTAAAATTACAACCCCATCATTATGTTCCAGCAAAATCCAAACCCATGGGTTAACATAATTTATTGAATTATTCTGTACCGAATTACTTTCCCATATTCTTAGTCATTCTAAAAAACTATTAATTTCCACTAAACACAAGGGGTCTCAACACGGTGAGTAGATGTACTACCCATCAAGTCTTTGTCACTAATAGCAAGAGCAAAGACCCATCCTCCCTTGAGATGATAAAAGTGGAATGAACGTGGAATTCCCCATGCATATTCGCCTCTTTCGAGAGAAGTGTAAGTGTGACCAGCTACCTTGAGAAGTTGGGAAAAGTAAATCAGATAATCAATCAATAAGAATCAGCAAGCATCCAACAATCACATCCACCCAATCTCAGCATCCCCGGTGTCCTCCCCAAAACCCACATGCATAAACAGATGCATCTCGCAACTCTAGGCATTATCCACTACCATAACCAGTGGTCTCCATGCCCCCACAAATCACAACATCCATCCTATAACACATCAATGCACATTAAATAGAAAAACAAACATTTTAACAAATGCTCTCTTGGACCATAAACAAACAAGAGGGTAACTCATAACCCTAAAAGGGATTATCTTCTATCAAACCACCAGTTCATTAATCCATCTTGGATTTAACGATTTATTAATCAGAGGTTCCAACATTGTGAAACTCAAATAGTCTGCTATCTAAAATAATTAATCATGCTTACTGCACCATTTTTATTAATATAAAATTACAACAAGTAGAACCATATTCATTTACATGCATTCTTATATTTAGACAAACAATTATCAATTAATTCCAATTTACATTCAATACCAATTTACATCAAGAACGAACAGTTATATGTAGCAAGCATATATATCACACTATCTAGAAAAAAAAGAGGCAATAACTTCCGATCGATATCAATTTATTTATCCAGTTCAAATATTTGTTATGTCAAATCCACTGTCATCCAGTGGGATAAAAAATTCTAACAATATAGATACATGTAAAATAAAAGAGAAGAAATGAATCCCCTACCTCAAACGATTCTTGACATTATTTATCCAAACAGCGTGCCACGATCCTCCTCTCGCGACAACTGCATCCACCCGAGGATTCCCCTGTACGACCTCACCAACCGAATCCCAAGAAAACTCCATTAAAATCATGAAGATTACATGATATAAAATGGAAAGTAGAAACATGGTAATATGAAACTCAAAAGGACGAAGATAAAACATACCTTATATTAAAGATTTATCGATACTGCTTGGTTACATCGAAATAGGGGGTGCACTTGCAGCAAGAAGGACGTTGAGGAAACCAATCCATGAGGAAAAGTTTGATCTCATAATTCCAATGGGAAGGAAGGAAGGGTTTGAGAATCTCACACCAGATAACAAGGAGGAAGAACAAGGGAGGAAGATATCTTGTCCATTTTTAATATTTAACGGAGCGACGGTTTAAGATACTCTTAATTTCCCAATAAAAGAGGATCACATTAAAAAACCCGGTTTGACCAATTAAAAGCATCCCACGCTTTAGGAATAATTAATAAAGGAGTTATGGAATTTGAATCGGCCTTAAAGTTCTTAAAACGAGGCTTTAAATGTATTTTACATCAAAGGAAATGTTAATGCGGCAAAACTGTAGAAATATGGAATCACTGTTCATGAACTCGAAATTTGACAATGGAAATAGAGGTTAGCGACACACCTCACCAATCTAGAAACACTGTTCATGAACTAAAAGTTTTACAAAGGAAATAGAGGTTACTGATAGACCTCACTATTCTGGAAACACTGTTCATGAACTAAAAATTTGGCAAAGGAAATAGAGGTTACTGATAGAACTCACCATTTTGGAAACACTATTCACGAACTCAAAATTTGGCAAAGGAAATAGAGGTAACCGATAGACCTCACCATTCTGGAAACACTATTCATGAATTCAAAATTTGGAAAAGGAAATAGAGTTTACCAGTAGACATCACCATTCTGGAAAACACTATTCATGAACTCAAAATTTGGCCAAGGAAAGAGAGGTTTTTGTTAGAGGTTACCGAAAGAACTGTTCACCAATGGAACTGTTCATAGAATTGGAAATTTGGAAAAGGAAAGATAGGTTACCTTTAGAGGCTACCGATAGAATAGTTCGGTGATGGAACTGTTTATATATGGTTACCGATGACACTGTTCACCAAGGGTCACCAATGACACTATTCAAAGAAGGTTACCGTTGCACTGGTCAAAATAGTCTACCGTAGGAACTATTCACCAAACTGGAAAATTGGAAAAGTGTTGGTGATAAGTAACCTTGACCACCCAAATCACCTCATACACCTGATTTTCCAAATGGAATGGACCAGAAAGGTCTGAGCCATTACAACTCTAATCATATAACATTCTTCCATTCCCTTCAAGCATGTATTGGGGTGTTTATTTTCTAAATAATCACATGTGGTAAATAAAACTTTTCTTTCATCCATTTGTAAATATTTAGACATTACAAAACTTTATTTTCCATCATTTCTTAAAATAAAAATGAATTAGATAATTATTTACCCATCTCTTTATCACAAGATATTTTTTCCTCGAATGATGATAATTATTGGGTGTTTATTTCCCTTTGAAATATTTTCATATGGTCAAAAAATATTTGATCTTTCTTACTCTTTAGATAATTAACATTGGTGAGTTTCGTGTTCCTTATTCTTGGCACAATTTATAAATGATGACTTACACTAAATCAATTCATATAATAATTATTATTCACAAAACTAATAAAACACTTAACATAAGTTGAAAACTATATCCATATAAAATGTTATAATTATAAACTTGGATTCTTTGGTGAATTTTTTTAATTTTAATACATTCTAATGGTTTTTAAATGAAATATAAATTATCCTAAGTATATAACCTATGATTGTAAAAAAAATAGATTGAAGTAAGGCCCATTTTCATGTACCAGGTTACACTGACTCAGGCCTGGTAATCCATTTTAGATTTTTTACCCTTAATTACATCTATTCCTGAGCCACATTCAATTGTAGTATCAAAAAAAATTATTTATTAATATGAAAACTCATATATTATCGACCTTATAAAAATTATATGATTATCATATACACTTATCCTCAATTTATAACTTTGTCTTTTGTTCTAAAATCTATGTTTTCTAAATCATGTTTCAAAGGATTCTACTGAATTTCATATCTTACCTATTGTAATGTGCAAACCCTAAATCATAGATCAGGTGTATTATTTTATTACAATTCCATGATTAGAAGGAATAAAATACTGAATGGCTAATCAATTTAAAAGTTTTAGAATGAAACATTACACACATGATACCCATAATACAATGGGAAATAGGAAATACTAAAATGAAACATAATAAAATTAACTAATCGTCATCCTTGAAATGCATTCAAATGATTCCTTTTCATAACATGGGGAAATGAACTATAATAAATGTGAACCAAAATGATCAATAATTGTATGAAAAGTGGATAAAATAATGAATCAAGGTGAATAAATAAACATTTAATTGTTAAAATGGATACCAATTTCCACTAATATTACCAGAAGATGAATAATTAAAATAGAAAGGTATGAAATAGAAACACATTCCATTTTGTCAATAAAATCTGAATAGAATTCATCCATATATATTTCAACATAAAATTTCATGGATAATTAATAAATTAATAAAAATAAATTAATTGATTCATTATTGTATGTCATATCATAGACACATGAAAACCGGTAACATCAAGACCTTTGACTTGACAGTTTGAATCAATGGATAGAATCCAATATATTTTGGATAAAATATTCTTATCTTGAGAACTTATCGGTGCATTGAGGGACTATATAAATTCCAGGCCCCACCCATTATTACCATACCAAATCATTCTTCATATAGAAAGATCAAAATTAATAATACTACTTATGAAATATCAATGTTGAATAAGTTATACAGATTTGTACATAATTCCATTGTAAATTAAATAACATTCAGCATGAACACTGTATGTTAAATTTTGTAAATTTTAGGCCTTAATAATAATAATATCCATTAAATGAGAGTATGGATATTTATGAAAAATTTAATTTTCATAAAAAATCAGAAAAAATTTATTTTCTCAAGATAAAGTAAATAAAAACAAAAAAATTGAGATTACCAAGTTAAACATTAAACACATTCTTGATTAAATTAATCTTTAATCATTCGAATGTGTCCAATACCACATTGAAACATTTTAAACATAATCCCCATAAAGGAATAACATTAAATAAATGTTTTGATACCATGATGATAAATGTTTTCATGATATAACTTATAAACATGGGTAATATATACACCATGTTAATGAATAATGTGGTGAATATGACATTTATCTCATAAATGTAAAAAGAGAGATGAAAATCCCTTACACTGAGAATGAATTGTCTCATGTGTCATTATATTCTGGAATACTAATCCTACGTTAATAAATAAATTTTCTCAAAACCCTTTTCATATAGGTCATTACTTTTATTTCAATTAATACCTTGTTATATACAACATTTTAAACAATTAATTTTATGTACTATGTTTTGACCAAATACGATGAATATGTCAAAAGAACATTCATTAGACAACTATCAAAAAATGTGTGATTATATAAAATTTGTAGAATAAAAATAATTATATAATTATCATATTTATACATCATTTATTCATTTAAAACTAAAAAATAAATATATTTATGAAAAATTAACAATCATTACAACCACAAAGATGGTTGGTCATAGGTATGCATGACTAGCTTTCCCATTTTTCAATGATCGTTATGGAAATAAGATAGGTAAAAATATATAATTCTAGAATGATAATTATATGATAAATAAAATTTTATTTAATAATATATTCTTGTATATAATCCTATTCATTTTAATGGAATTAAATTTTGTTGAGTAGGCGGTATTCCACATGCCCACGACTGACGTTATCCATTTTTAGAGTGTGAAATTAGAAATAATGAAAATAATATATTATATTTTAAAAAATTTAATTATTTCATGAATATAATAATTAATCCATTTATGTCACATATTTTAAACTAAAACCAACCATTATTCATTCCATGTGTATTGTGAACGAATAATATCAGTTTGTGGAGGTGGTAGTCCACACTCCCACAAACGATGTTATAGTATTAAAAGAAAATGGAATGTATAAAGGATAGTGTCATAAAATAAATATAAGAGTATATGGACAAAAAAATTATCATATATATGATACATAAACATAATTATCATTACAATTCCAAAACATGAATCATAATAAAGGAAAAATGAATGATGTCGTTTCATGAGGAGGTTCTTCTCCATACACATAAATGGTAATTTCATTACCCAATATATGGAATTGTGTGTCATTTTATGTTTAAACATTAACATAAGAATATATCAAGATATTGATAATACATGTTTTATTATATAATTATGTGATAAGAGGTATTGAATGAGTGATTAAATAAACAATAGTAAAGAGCTTCAGAATGGATAAGACATCTTTTTCGGGTAACTACTTTTGGTTTTCATCAAAGGGATTCCTTAGAAAGATTTATTCCTAAAGAAAATATTCTAGGAATATGTACATGATGTTTAGGAGAAATTTGTGCCTTTTGTTTTCAATCCATAGTGGCTTGAGAGGTGTGAGGATGAGTGAGATTGAATGCCTTTTTATAATAGAGGGGTAGTGGAATTAAGGTAATTACCAAAAGGTAACACTATTGGGAGGTCTCTATTAGCTCCTAGACATCTAAAATGGGAAAATAATGGATTAATGAAAAATAATGTTCTATAAAAATCTCTACCACACAAATATAAGTTCATTTAAATAAATTTTTTTTAGTGATTAAGTTTCATTATATTTCCGATTCTGGTTTTTGATTTAGGTAAATAATTTTCAAACTTACATAATTTAACCATTAATATTAAATTAAGGATAGATTTATTATATATTATTGACCCAAATTATAAATAATATTATAGATAATTTTAAAAAAATTACTATGTGTGTTTGAAATAAATTTAAAAAAAATGCATGTAAGATGCAAAAACACTACTTTAACCTAGACCGTGGTAATAATGTTTTTTAATAAGAATGGTTCAATATATTAGTTATAAATGATAAAATTTTCCATTAATGGACCATAATTTGTTTATATTTACTATTAAAATTCAATTTCTATAATATATAATTTTTTTAAATTTTTAATCTTTTAATAAAATATCATTTATTATGACGTAGAATTAATGTTAATTTTGACATTATATATTTATATTTAATTTAAAATAAAAACACATTATATTAATTAAAATATTTTAAGTTCACATAAAATTAAAATGATATATTTATCTAGAAATAATGGAACACAATATCTCCTTAAATTCACTTTACTTTTATTGTTCTTAGTATCATTTGTTTTATTTAATTATTAACTAAAAACCCAAGTGTTAGCACTTCTTATGAATTTAATGTAACTAATTTATCTATAAAAATTATAGTTAAATTATCTTTATAAAAATACTCATTTAAAAATAAAAAAATTACCAAAACTATATTGCTTCTTCCATATTCAATGTATTTTTAACTGTTAAAGGTAAGAAATGATTGCTTTTTTGTATTCTTTTTCCTTACTTATCTTTGGAAATGTGTCAATTTCATGAAAATGTGTCCCACTAAATCATAAAAATAAAACCAATAGAATATATGGTCTAAAAATTGTAATCCAATAGCATTAGGAAAATATTATAGGTCATTTTGGCCCTTAGGTTAAAGGTTTAGTCCCTGGTTAAGCTAAATTTTACCTTAATCTCTCTAATTGATTTTAATTACTCTTACAAATATTTTTGGTCAAAAACTAATTCTTTCTTCTGAGAATGAAAATAAAAAACTAATTACAATAGTTAATGTATATATTTCCAAATTCAATACACTTATGTGTTTAATTAATTTCAACTATAATCCTACATACATGGTGAGAAGCTGATTTATTAATGTAAAACTGTCAAAAGATCAATAAGTATATATATGAAATTTCAAAATTAAAATTATTCCAAAGAAATAAATTGGATTAAAATTTTCATAATTTATCTATCATTTCTAATAAAATACAATTTACAGTTAATAATTATTTTAAAAAGGATGTTTTTAACTATGTTTTAGTGTTTCCCATTATTCATTGTAAAATAAAAATCATAGAAAAATACAAAAAATTTACCACAAGTTAATTTGGACATTACAAATTTGAAAATAAATTATATTTTGATAAATAAAATTTCTAATATTTCTAATATTTTCTTTTAAAATAGGTGCATATTAATATGATGTAAAACTCTGTCTTTGATGTAACATATTCATACTTATTGTTAGTGTGTAGCATAAGATTAACATGGTGTGGCATATATAAAACTAATGAATCAAAAAAAATGTATTCTAAAATGAAAACATTGTAAATTTATGGATTGTTATTATTTTCACCACAACTCATATAACATATTTATGGTTCCTAGGTGAACAATCCATTGGAAAATATATAAATCCTTAATAACATTTTTCATTACAGGGAATGGTACAACATACTGGTTGTAGAATCATAAAATACCCTATGTGGAGAATAAACACTGATCGATAGTCCGTCCACCATAATGAGAGTCTCTAATGCTATGGAATTTATCATCAAGTTATAATTCCAAAATAATCATCTTTATAGGAGTGATGGTAAACTGAACATGGTCCATGGAAACCATGAAAACGAATTACTAGTCTCTTATAAGAAACTTCCCAAAAAAGATCTCTCAAGTTCCACTCATTTTATGATTATTTCATGAAAAATGTTAGAATATTATATCTCAATACATCTATGATGGCATTACCCTTACCTTGGGTATAGGTTATGTTTAATTTAAAATACTACAGGTGCACCTTGTAATGTCTCTATAGAAGATACAAATATTTTTGAGAGATGATATAAATCAATATATTTTGTTTGAAATGAACGATAATCATTTCATTAAAATGATAATGACGAAAAATAATATGGGTATAAATCATAGCCTCATGATGAAGGTCATGGGTCTGTAAATACCATTCATGTGGCCTATGTATCCAAGATCGATATGATACCCTGTGATCACCCTACATATGAACACAACTCAAATTTGAACTGGATGCATAAAAGACAACATAGCTGTTATTGGTCATTGGAAGTGTCAACACTCGTGTAGTAGTCAAATGATGAATCATATCAACATTAAAATCTTATATTTCTCAATCAAAGAAAAATTTACTCCTTTTGCAATTAAAGTAGTCATCAGATATGACAACATATAATAGCTCTTTAAAAATATAGATAATAGTCAGTTATACACAAGAATCTCTAAATATCAAAAACATTACATGGTTACTACCATATAGTAACATATTTCACCTTATCTAGATCGACTAAAATATAATGTTTGACCCCACATGTCCAATAAACTCAATTCTAGAATCCATAAATCTTATTTTGATAGATCTAAATAATGTCGGTGATTTTTAAATAATCCCATACCAGCTCTTAGATGACTTATGTGACCATTATCAGACATAGAGTAAAAAAGGATGACATCGAAAATTATAATCCCAAAAAAAATTAATATACTCATTAAAAATAATTTTCATTAATTCCATAAAATAATTGATGATAATTAGTTTGAAAAAATGGAATGAAATGATACTCATAATGGCCATACATGATCTGAATGGTTGTTTTTGAAACCATATTGAGGATCAATAATCAAGAACCGCATTGATTGATTCAACTTGACAAAAATCCGCATTCATTGGAAATAAAATTATTTTCTTTATGATAACTATAATTATTTTTCTATAATAAATATAGTGGAGAAGTCACCCATCATCGTTGATAGAAATAAAAATAGGCACCACCCAAGGTGACACAGTCGGTCACATAAATCCTTTCTCGAATTGACCATATAATTGATTCTTATTCCCATTAATTTCATATAGTTAAATGTGGTAATAATGGAAAGTTAATGGCAGAGTACCTAGTGTGAAATAATTGTAAAAAATTACATCCAATACCAGTGGAAGAATATAGAGACATAAATAAGAAAACACTATGAAAACCATTGACAACTGGAGTGAGATCACTTCTCAATGATTCTAGATCCAAATCAAAAGAAATCTCATATATTGTTGTCCCAAAATATTGAACATATGGTCTATCTCTACTCTACCACTTTTACCATTATCGTTAAATGATGTGAAACACCCCATCATGTCCCATAATTAATACATATTGAAGATAACAATCAATTCATAATTTATTTACAATGTTCCAATCCATCTTGAATATGACATCAAAAGGTTTCACATCAAGAACCATAAAATCACAAGTATGTTTAATCGATGATAAAAATAATACACAAGTTGGAAAAAAATTCCCTATACTCTTTTTTACTTTAAGGGGTATGGTAATATCTATTACCTAAGGTAGATTCCCCCTAGGATGATTTATTAGGCTCACAATACTGGTTGAAATAAATGAACGAGATGAAATGGTATCAAATAAAGAAGTCACTAATGATGAATAAATAGTAATAGTACCTCCCACAGTCACTGGACTCATATCTGATTCATCTAGAGACTCTTCTACTATGTGACAAAACTTATTTCTGGATTCTTGTGGCTGAAACTGCTTTGTTCAAAAAGAATATAATTGTAATGGAACACATTTTGTTGGATATAATATTCTACCACTATATAGTGTATAATATACCTGGTAGAAACTCTTCAAGTCACATGAGGATACACAGGAACCACGTATATTGGGTTCTTTAGTGGAAACACTTCTTGAAATATTATGATTTACACATTTGTAGTAAAACAAATGACCTCTTATAGGCACTAAGGGAGATCTATAAGAACTCTACTGTTGAGAATCAGCATGTGAATCATCATTTTTTCTCTTTCCATTAAAGGAACTCAATAATCATCAATGTGGTTAAAAAATATCTCTCATCATCCATGACATTATAGAATGTTCTATATCGACCATTAATTCTATATTAACCACAAATTCAAATGGATGAATATTTCGTAAGAAAAACTAATTATGGATATCCGATAAATGTCTCATCTCAATTAATCAAGTCTTACTATTCTCATTATATACTATCTAAGGTGAAAATTTAATGTTTTTTAAATAATGAATTTCATAATCTTTAATGGTATGGTATGCATGCTCAGGTTTTATAAAATCAATATCCTTGAGAAACACCATTGGATAGGGATAAAACTAGTCCATGAAAAGATATCACGTACTTTCCACTCTAATATATCATGATTCTTCTTCATCATTATCATGTCCCCTCATCTCTTATTAGGTTCCTACAGATTGAATGTGCCATATTTCACCATGATATAATCCATAATATCCAAGAACACAAATAAATGTTCAATCCTCCTCAATAAATCCTCATCCTCTTGAGGATTATTTGAGCATTGGAATTTTGGTATCTTCTGGAAAATAAATTATTAAGAATGAATCCTAAATTTATCCCTCTGAGGTTCCACAAATAGAGAGTTAATGGGGATGGGTGTAGGTGCTTATCCCAAATCATGGATATCACTCACAATAACTTCAACAAAATTATAGTTAAAGGGAGGATTTGCTCACATTGGTTCATCATCATCTTCATCCTGGATCATATTCACACGTCTTCTTAGAGGAATGAATATACACAACATTAGTAGAAAACATAGAATATGTCATAACAATACATAAATCACTACTCAAATAATAGAAATTTGGTAAATAATCTATAAAAATAGATAAACAAGATTTGAATTATATTCAATCGAAATATAATACAGGGAAAATAAGAGAACTAATCCAAAAGACATCTTTCCTTAACCACCCATGTATATTTATTCCTCATTATTATAAGATAAGGACATATAATAATTCGTAAATAACTCTTATGTCCAAAAAATACACAACTATATACTACCATTAACGTAAGAAGATTAAGGAACTCCTTTGATAACACATTTTCATGAATCGATATAGTTACCACAGTACCATGACACCAAATCTAGAAATGAAATGTCACTATGGGAGTTCCCAATCCCCATAGGATGACGACTAGAACCTGATACCATAATAGATAATGGTGGGAATGATTTTTTTCACAAATACATCAGATGAAATAGATAAATTCCATCATTCTCAATAAGAAAACGCAATATGGAGAACTATAATTGAATTAAAATAGGAATATAATCCAAATTTACAACCTCAAAGTACCATAAAAAAGATTCAATCCATTTTCTGACAGACATAATTTTCAATAACCAAATAGATTAACAACCACCACCTACAAGTTCTGCTTTCTACATTCACTAACATGGAATAAACAAATCTACAAAAACCCGAAGGCATAGGTTGGGGTTAGCTAAAATCACAGTAGCGTATCACCTATAATTCCCTAATAATATTACACAACAATTTACCAAATAATTATTTTAACATTAAATAAACATGCATGTAAGTACAATATAATATTAAAAAAAGATTACTGTCATTTCCATTGATGAAAAAAATTAAATAATGAATTATTAAATTGTTTACATAAATTAGTTGAAATAAATTCACAAGGAATATTCAATGAAAATATAAATACAATGGTTTATATCAAAATAATCTCAAATAAGAACGATCATATTTACAATAGGTATGATAGATCTAGGTTATGGGATCATCACACACTTATATAATGAAAACGGAAATGTGCACACACATCACTTCAATATAATAAAAATATGAAAAACCAATATCTTGAAGAGAATAAGATATTCCAATAAGTTAATTTTACATTTGTAAAATGTCAATCTATTGGTATTAATTGTACATTATTTCCTAACAAATTGCTAGTAATTAAGGCATTCATATTCTCAAACGGTAATAAATAATGGGAAAATTATTTTAATTTGTTTAAAATAAAATTTCCACCTATTTAATTTCAATATACCAATATTACATTAAATCCCATTACATGGTATTTTAATAAATTTATGACATTTTTCAAGATAATACCAAATCTATCTTGTCAGAAAAATTTAATCCAATTTCTAAAAAAAATCACAACTCAAATTTACAAAATCAAATTCCAAAATATCCATCAATTTCAAATCACACCAAAATTAACTAGAATTGGGGGATGTCAAAATTTCACACCAATTCAATTTAAAATACAATTTTACACAAAATAGTGTTTTAAAAATTTAAATTGAATGGAATTTAATTTAAATTAATAAATTTAGGACTAAATCTACTAAATAAACTTTTATGGAACCACCTACATTGGATCATGAGATCCCAAATCACAATGACTACAATGGGAAAATCCAACAAAGAACATTAGAAATAGAGATCATGGAAATACACATATATTCATGATCTAAAACAATTGATATTTGATCCTCTTAAAAAATATATATTTAACAATCAATAATGATGATAGTGGAAGATAGTGAGAGATAAAGAATAGGAGAAGAACACAAAATAAGGATATATCAAATAACATTTCCAAGAATTTATTTACATTTGAATGGTATTTTAGGACCAAAAATCACATCTATGGATCCTATAAAGAAGAGTAAATCGATTTATGGATGGATGAGATCTTCAAGATCTTAAATAGGGTGTTTTAGGATTTTAATTTATTTTTGAATAATTAAAACCATTCCTCATGGTTAGATATGCAGGGCCACATGATTTTCCTGACCATGTACCCAAATTGTATTCCACTAATTTGGGGTGTATGATTTCTTTTTATTATGTGAATGGTTTCCAAAACCATCCACTAACCATGAAAAAAATCCCCTTCCTATGATTGTATGGTATACACTAGAAAGGCATGTAATATTGAAAAAATGTGTTCCAACTATGCACAACCCAATAGCCTTACAAAATTTTCCTAATTTCACCCGTAGCATCCCTAAATGAGACACACTAAAATAGAAATCAAAATAGGGGTTGAGGGGTACCTAAAAATAGAAATAGTATGTTACATGGATTTACTAACTTTATATAAATACAATATTATTTTCCATATAAGTGAAGTCATATTTGATTTTTTTATTCAGTCTATAATAATTAATTAGTTTAAAGATTACCATGATATTAAAATATAAATTATATCCAATATATAGGACTTACTACATAATCATTATGTGTTCTTATATGAGATTTTTTGGGAATAAACTCATAATTAGATATATGAATGAATTTTTTATATGAAAAAATGTCAGTATTATATACTGATCATAAAATATTTATGTATATATTCTCACAGAAAAAGATTAATATGAACCAAAAGATAATGTTGGATGTGATTAAAGATTATAAATTCTCAATACATTTCCACCCTTAGAAAATGAATAAGGTGGTTTTTTCTTTGCTTTTGATGCACTATTCTATTTTCACCATGAATTTGATTGAATGAGATATATTACATAATGAATTGAAGAATGTGGATCAAAAACTCATTAGAAATGTGGACATGTCCTCTCTATCTTTATATCATATGATTTTCCAACCATATAACATTGTATTGAACAAAATGGTTCAAATTAGGGATGCATAACTAGGGAATAAGGTGATTTATTTTCATGATTTCACCCATGATTACGATGGAATGAAAATGTTATGGAACCAAGATTCTATCCCATCAGTACCACAATTGAAGAAGGAAATATTTGATAAAGGTCACATTTAATCACTAATTATTCATCATGGATGTACAATGTTGTATGAATATCTCAAATATAATCTCTGGGGGGAAAACATGACATGAGATATTTTGATTCCTAGTATATCAACAAGTTATTGTTGAGAGATATAAATCTAATGGGATGTTCTAACCATTACACATAGAAATATTTATATAGAAATACATCAACATGTATTTCAATATTGTAGTTTTCACAAAAAACATTTTAATTTTTTTATTTATTGGCACTGGGTTCTCTTACCAAGGTTCGGACTATGTCAAAGATTTATGTTTTTGTCATTTAAAATTTATAGTGGGTTTCAGACCCCTGTGTGATCACTGCACAATGGGAGGTAGTCACGTGGACATCCTATATTCCAGTGAAAACATATAACATTTAGAATAAATAATGATATGTTTAGACAAGTGAGTTAAATGTTTAAACTGTAATAATAATAAATTTATTATGTAGATAATATTTTTATTATAATTAATAATTATTAATAGTTTTTATTATTATTTAATAGTTGTTGTTAATATAATTTTTAATAAATTTTTTTTTATATTCTTATTATTAATTTTATGGTAAATATTTATTATCATTAATATTATAATTATTTGTATTAAAATTATTTTTATAACAAAAACACACAAAGAAACCCTAGAATAATCTCGCATCCCCCCCACTTCAATGTCTTACCCTGCACGCAGCCGCTACCCTACATCACCCCTTTCCCCTGCAGGACCTCACCAAAATCACCTCAAGCTCTATGGATTTGAGCTCACAATACGCTTTCCCTATTTATATGTCACTACACCCATCCCCCCTCACTACCCCTCTCTTTTCACACACTTCTCCACCCCGGCCCTCTGGCTTCTAACCTCCGCCCTCTCCACTATCGACCAGGATGCGCCCCGGCACTCTGGTATCCATGCTCTAGACCTCTGTTCTCCTACCATCTGCACCCCAATCGCCTGACCCCTCACCCCCTCAGTGCACCGGGCTAGTGCCTCTGGCCCTCCATCTTCAATTTTCCCCTACGTTAAATTCTCGACCTTCCTCAGTCCGGAAAGGTCTCCACCACCCACCCGACTAAGCCAGCGCCCCTCCATCTGGCCATTGCCCTTGACCTCCCCTTATTTCCAATGGTCTCCATAGCATGAACAAATGGAGAACTCCCACTTTTTCTCAAGAAAATGGGAGTTATTAGTACTGGTGACCTCACCAGTGGTTGTTTTCTTTCATTTTTAAGTGTTTTTATATGACCTGTCTGAACCCCGACATTTGATGTGTTGATTGACATATTTTTCTAGTGGTTTTATGTGAATGGTCGGTCCATAGTAGGTTGTTCTTCCCAATACTGAATCGGCGTCGTCGTCGAACAACATTGTGGTAGGAATTTCCAACTAATTGTTTCCCACATAACCCGTAAACAATTTTTTGTTTTTAATTAATCTATATATTTCATTCGCACCACCATTAATATTATAGTTAATTTATTATTGTGTTTCAAGGTTAGTTATAACAAATTAGAAAAAAATGGTTTGGAATAAACTCTTTGATTATTTTTAGTTCATATTTTTGAAAAATCTTAATTCAATAAATTATATTGTTATTTATATTAATTTATCATGTTCTGTAATGAAATTTGTTTGTGAAAATTTAGTTTTGAGAAATTGTTACAGACATCGACTTATTTTTGGTAATATATTTACCTGATTTGGAATGTATTTTTATTCAAAACCTATTTTTTGGTAATTTTATATTTCTCATGAATGTTTAATTGGTTCTTTTGGTTGTGCAAGTAGTGCATATTTTTTTCTCAAAGGTGTGTCAGTAATTTTGATGTGTTTGAGTATGCAATTTTATTTAAAAATGGAATTCAGATATTAAATTGGAAAATTGTGATGTAAGAATTTTTTGTATTTTTTCATAATGTTTAATCTCTTGATTAAATGGTTTATGAAATTTTATTTGAAATGAGAGTTTTGGGTGCAAGGTATTTCTGTGTGTGTTTGAGTTTGGTTAGAAATTGAATTTTATCTTTGTGAAAATGGTTCTTATTTTCTAAATGTTGTTGAGTCCCTTTGTGTGATTTCTAGGAATGGTTTTGAATCTGTTTCACTAGGTTTGACCCATTTGTATTTGAAACATGTTTTTTCATGTCTTTTGAAAGGGGATAAGACCCATTATTTTGTTGAGAAATGATTCGGGTGATTGGAAACTTGATTCTCGTTTGGTTTTTTATACAAAAGTGGTGTTTAGAGTTTTTTTAAAATAGTTTTTGAAATATTTTCATAAAGGCATCTCAATATGAAAAACTAAAGTCCTGGTTGAAAACATCATGTGTTTCATAAAGGGTTTTTGATATTCAAATGATGAGATGGCCTGGTCAGCACTTTGTAATTTTGAAATGTATACATATATATATAAGTATATGGGGAGCTCTTATCTAGGGAACCCCTTTATGGGTGAACGCATAGGAACAATCCATGCTTGGTGTAGGCAAGTGCAGTGGGATGAGTCATGAGTGAAATGGAATCCTACATACATAGTATCATTATAACCACCATGGGTTCATGGGAATATTTTACTTTTTTGAGTGATAGTTGCTTATTAGCCCTGGTTAGATGGTTTGGTACCCACTACTAGGTATAGAGACCAGATTGGGAGTTCCGCTGGTTTCTTTTTTTACAAGGTTGGCCGGTCGGTTATAGACATAGGAGCATCACCATACACTGATAGATGGTTACAAACTGATTATGTATAGGGATATTATAGGAATGTTTAGGATCACCCATGGTTATTGGATTATTTTTATTGCTTATTAACTTTCCATTATTCTATTTTATTTCTTTCTTACTCTGTTTACTAGTTCTACTTTAGCCCAGCGTTAGTAAATTTTTTTATAATATTATCTTATAAAATAAAAAATGATTTTTGAAATGGTATGTCACATGTATTGGATTTTTAAATGTTAAAAATATGTTGATTGTTTTAAAATGTGAAAAACGTACTTTAATATTTTTATTTCTGACATGTGTTAGTGGATTGTTTTGGGAATGGAGGCATTAGAATCTGTGGTTTATCTTGGAAACCCTATTATGAAATTTTAATGATCACTCCTATTTTTATAATATCATTTTCTGGTTTCAGTTACTCAGGTTTTCTTGGTTGAGTTTCTCATTATTGGAGCAAGGTCATCCTTTGGTTGGGAGGTGACCTGAAAGGTAACATTTAGGTATGTTAAGTTGTTATGTTTTTATTCATTTCATATACTAGAGTTTAGATATATTTATTTGTTTATTATTATTTGTCTATTTATATTTTATGGTCCAAATCATTCCTAGGGATTAAAGATTTGATGTGCATCACTGGTTTCCAGCCCGTGGGAATCGCGAACGCACTTCCTGACTTGTCGTGACTGGCTCGGGTGATCATTTTTGGGTCAACCTAGGTTGGTTTGTCACAAAATGGTATCCGAGGGGACGTTCTTGTTATTTGGGGTTTTCATTAGATAGATATTGGGACTTTTAGGACTGAAGATGTAGGTATTGGAAGGATCTCATGAACCCTCGCTCGTTCTGAACCATGAGTCACCAGGGGTAGTCCGAGAATTTATTCCTTATCTCTTTCTATTTATTTATATATTATGGGATGAAAATATAGGCTACCCTATGTTACATCAATATTTCACATGGATTTGTCACCCATGTGGAGCCCCAGTACACAGTTTATGCTCCTCCTAGTTGTTGACGCTTACTTAGGGCATGGCCCACTTCCATGTATCCAGGTTAAGCATGACTATTTGTCCCTCACTCTGGTAGTTTGATGTAATTTTAACTTCACTTTGGCTCTATTTGGTGTAATTAGGCTTCTAATAATGAAAAAGGGGTTTTTAAATGGAAATTAATTCTATTAAATGGATTTAAATTCGTGAAATGGGTTTTAAAACTAACAGATTTTGGCTAAAAATCTGGTGTTTTCTTGGAATTGGTATAGAAATGGTTTGTGTGCAACCTCTGGTACTCTTTATGAACATTTTCACATGTGACTGGATGAATGGGAAGGGTGTTTTTGTGCATATGGATGAAGGTGGATAGAGACATGTTCATCTGTTAGTGGGATAACTAGGGTGTGTACTTGGAATTAAAGGATTGAACTTATTTTTATAAAGTGGTTTATATTAAGGGGAAATGATTTTGGAAATTGAATATGTTTTGAATAGTTGGTTTGGTATTTGGAATGTGGCCTTGAATGAAAGTTATTTTGAAATCTAAAATGAATAGAGGATTTTGAAAAGTAAATTTTGGTATGTTTTAGTATTCTCATGGTTTTTGAGCTGGTCATTTGGGATTAGGATATTACATCTAATTATACATTTATTTGATATTGGTTTGGGTTTACTGTTTTATATGTTTTTCAGAAAATGCCACCAAAAAATGTCCACATGGTTTTTGATAAGTAATGCTTAGTTTTTGGTCCGTCTCAAACAACAATGTCATTCATAGTGATTGGGGCCCATTAGACGGTGTATAGTGGACTTATAAGGTTGAGTGCATCATTAGGGTTTTGGGAACACGCAAAGCGATCAGAGTGTATGTAGTTTTAGGTTTTTTGGAATGAAAAAATTTGAAAAAATGAGGGTTGTTCTCCCCACCATCACTACAAGGTGAGAAGATGTGGGATGTTTTAAATCCATCATCATTCGATGGTTCAAACTTGATGAGGTAAAGATGATGAAAATGGGAGAGCTCATGCATATTCAATAAGGCCAATTTAGGGTGAACACATATGTTGAACATTTAATGGAATATGTGTCCTTTTCTCCAGCGGTAGCATTGAATTATTTGATGGATAATTCTCTCTTCACCGGGGGTGGGGGGGGGGGATTCTTACAAGGATCACGGAGTGAGTCCTCCCTTCGAGGGACCATCATTTTGAGAAGCTGGGGGACGAGGGGTTTTTAGCTGAGCTAGTCTCTGGAGCACATATGGTTAGAAATAAACCAAATCCAGTTGCTCATGATGGTTCCCCATCTGGCATACAGGGTGTGGCAGAGGGACCTGTTTCTAAAGGGTCCTCTTCAATGGTTCCCGATTCATGTTCATTGGACCGTTCAGTGGTGCTCCACCGGTGTAGAGGCCTGAAGGTCGGCGTACATGGAAATTACATTACTTTTTCAGAATACATAGTACATAAAAAAATAGACACACAAGGACCGTAATAGTTTACTGTCTTCGGAAACATGGAACATAATCTTCTATTCGTGGTGAAAGGTCTTCAACATGTCCCATAAAGATCTTACCCATTTTTTCTTACCTAAAACCTTTCTTTATATCCTGGGGAAAATAAAACATAAAAAGGGTGAGCTCAAATGCTCAGTAAGGGTAATCATTGAGAAAATAAAACAAACCATATACATTTGAACAAAAAACATTTACATAATGTTTAAACATTGAAATATTGTGCAATGACATAAAAAATGGCAGTACGTAAGGCATAGATCAAAATAGAACATCAATCATGATAAAATAGCTTATAAATAAAACTTGTAATTATGGAAATACATTATGCACATGATATGATTTCCATAGTAGCCATGATATTGCTTCCAAGACCATCTTAGTGGACAAAGTCCCTTTGTGAATCGAGTTCACTCCTCATTCCAGTCCTTTATTACTGAACCAGATTAACTTACCATTCCATCCATGTCTATCTCATGAGATATAAATCTTTACCCAATGCATTTGAGGGAAATATAGGTCCCACCCATTTCAAAATGAAATTATTTTTACTTGTTCTACAAAATAAACATAAATCATTCATAATAACCCAATAAATAAAATGGGTTTCATAAACATCATCCCATCATCACATAATCCATATAAAAGAAATGAATATCTTTTCATAATAAAAAATGTGAAACCATGTAAATCATAGTGGAATTTTACTTGAAACATACACATATGAAATAATGTCATCTTAGATGAAAAATGGTTTTGATAAAACACTTGAAATGAATTCTTTAGGAAAATATCCTTTCTTCTTCAAAATAATTTTCTTTACACAAAAGGTCATGCAATTTTAAACGAAAAGGATTTTTTTGAAAATAGTCATGAAATATTTTGGAGGAAGCTTCAGGAATATAAGGCTTTATAAAACTGTAAAAATCCTTTCATGCCGTATTAGTTAAAAAAACATTCTTCTCGTACTTTTTCCAGAAAAGTCAAAAAGTACCTCGTAACGTAAAAAAAGAATGATTCCTTACATACAATGTAGTAAAAGTAAAAAATGGGTAAAAAGTACTCTAAAAATACATGAAACCATTTTTATAAAACAGGGACATGGATGATAAATATAACCCTAGTGAATACTTACGAATAAACAATCTCGGATAAAAACGAGATTGGAAAAGTTATCCCTTACCTTAGGTCCGATATGTTTCGTACGTATCCGAACCTGTTGTATAATGATTTAAATAATGTCATTGACTTATTACAGAATCATATTCATTGTTATGATAACATATATGGTTCACTTACGACATTATATTTCCCGTTCTTTTGTAAGTTCAATGTTAAAGGAGTGTTTTGGGTAAAATCGTTTTATTTATCGTAAATGTTTGGACTTGTTGTTCTTGATATTATTACTTATATCCTGATTTTATTAATTCCAGAATGTAAAAAATGATTTATATGTAATATATATTCATCATATACATATATATATGATAGATCGATAAATGGAATGAAATACAGTGTTTATGGAGACGGTTGGCCGAACGTACTCATGAATGCTGTTTTCATTTCCTTTTTGAATTTAATGGAATTAAGTAGATGACATACATATATATATACATAAATCTAGTATCATTATTATTTCATATATTTCATTATTACTTATTATATAAACTTTATAATCATTCACGAATGGTTATCATGGAGAATGAATCTCATCGCGTCGTGGAGACGGTAGTCCGTACGTACGCACGAGCGATGATATCATTCCAATGATCGTGGAATTGTATTGAAGTGTATGTATAATATTTCATAATCCATATAACATTAATATAATCATATATAGTTATTTAATTACACCATTATACCCATCCTTGTAAGGTGGTGGTCGAAAATAGATTACACCATGGCATGGAGACGGTATTCCGTACGTACGCACGCGCTGTGATTTCGTCTTCTGTAGGATGGATAGATGGTGAAATAGGGTGGTTTCATACTTATAATAAAATATAAGTATATTACTGATACTTATGTTATTACTTCATAATGAAACAACTAAAGAAGAAGAAGTAAATGAAGAAATAAAGTTGAAAGAATCGGTAACAGACATTACTTCTTCTTTGAAGCGCCTTTTGTTAACCTCCTCATAGGGCACTATATATGGTCTTTGAAGAAGGCCAGGACCTCTAGAATGTTTTTAGGGAAGTGGAGAAGAGAAATTGGCAGGGGTTTTCCGATCATGAAGGCTCAATGTGTTGTGAGTAAGAGAGGGAGTAGGTTCCCTTTTATAAGGGAGGAGAGGGGAACCTTAGGAAAACATAAAATATTATTTTATTATAAAGTCATATTCAGTTTTTAATATCTCAAAATTGATTTATTTCGAAGCTAAGGTGGGTATGGGTAGAAATACTCTCATAAAATATAATATAGACAAGTTTAGGTTTCTATTTTAACTGTATCATTTAGATTTAACTTTAAGTTAAATAATTTTACTTTTACCGTGTCTTCTTGTTTTTTACACTATAAGGTTAATAAACTTACTATAACAAGTCAAACGAACCCCAAGTTTTTTATTATTAATATATAAATCCTTATCTAAGTCATCTGGCCGAACCATAGATTTTTATCAACAAAATAACAATTAATAATATAATATTTGTTTTAAAAACTATTTTATGTCAATTTTGACAGTATTTGGTAATTGATTTTTGTAAAAATTATGACAGAATTATTTGTTTGAAAAAAGTTTATTAAATCAATAATAACATGTCATTTTAACCTATAAAATTAGTGTAATTAATAAAAAGTCTCAAATTACATTTATTTGGATATTTATAACATTAATTATGTCAATATTTCATTAATGAGATAATTACTGCATCATCATTGTGTCATAAATAAATTAAAATATTTAATGTCTATAAATTATAAATAAATTACAATTATGTAGGAAAGCTTTTTATATTTCTAATGAATATTTATAGTCTAATTTTTTCATATGTATTACCATATATTAAGAATGTTTTAGTTATTAAACATTGATTTTAACTATATTAACTATTCTTTAAATAAAATAACATTAAATGTCCTAATCTAATCCAAGTGGGCCTAAATGGTCATATTTTATTCATAGGGTTGATTTTGGTCGAATTACACTTATCCAATAGAATTATGACATGTGTTAGGGTAACAATAATATCATGTTTACCCTTAATTACCCTATTTACTTTTAACCGTGGTAAAAAAGTAAAAAGTTACTATTCACCAAAAATTATTTTTAATCTCATTGAACCACATTTTAGTCTTTGATATTAACTGTGTCTCTCGGATATTCGAAATTATGTTCAAATAAGTGGTAAATTTTCATTTAAATGAAAAATTCAGTTTTTTAACTACCACTAAGTGGTTTCACTATTCATCGAAAATTGACGTTTTTCAGAAAAATACCATAAATTCAGCCGAAGCATTATTTCATATTCCGAATTCATAATTGATGTCTATTTTTCCAAATTCAAAACATATATGTGTAATTAATTAATTTTAAAATTAATTCCCGATATCAAAACAAATATCGTTTTTTTAAGAAAAAAACTATCAAAAGATTGATACTTGTTTATATCCAATTTCAAAGTGAAATTAATTACAATGAAAAAAATTAGATTAAAAGGTAAAAATATATTCTAATTACACTTTAAAACCAATTAAAAAGATAATATAACCATATAAATTATTGCGATGAAAAGAATTGTTTTTAATTAAAATATAGTGTGTTTTTACTATTCATTAAAATTTGAAAGTTATCAGAATAATATGAAAAATTTATCCAAAGTAAATTTTTATATCCTGATTCCAAATAAGAATTTTATTTTGTCAAATTGAACTTATAGAAATATCATATACAAGATTTAAGGTGGGTGCACTATCAAAAGGCGGGAAAACTGCAATTTTTGAAAAATAAATATTTTACACGAAAAATTTATTTTTTCTCATACCATATTCTAGAAAATGTGTAAGATGAATAATATTGTTATAAAATAAAAAATTTAGTTATTAATATTCATAACAGCTAGTCCATAATAATATTATAACAATATATCATTGTTTAGTGAAACTCGGTATTGCGTACTACACACGCTATCGAGGTAGGTCGTGTTTTCATGTAATGCAAGCCAAGAATAGTGTTGCACAAATTACAAGATAATGAGGTGTTGTGTATAGTACAAGATAATCTGGGTGTAGTATATAATATAAGATCAATGAAATTAAAAATAATATATCTCATAAAATATCGGTGTGTTACATTCTACCCCCCTTAAAATTAATTTCATCCTCGAAATTCATCGGGGTTATAAATAATCTACTATTCATAGAAACCCACATCGTAAAAAGGAATAGTAAATCATAATTTTAAAATATAATGTATGAAATGTAACAATTACCCAAAGTAACTCATCACTGGGTTTCCATATAGGAGAACATAAGTGAAAATATGGATATGGAAGAAAAATATAACCATCATGTTCTTATGGAGAGTGGTAGAGAACATGGCTATGAAAAAAACAACAATCACAAAGCCTTCGATTTGTGATGATGTAAGGTACCATCTGATTCATCGGATATAAGGGCACTAGGACAAAAGTTTTGGTTTTCAAGATCATTTCCCTAAAGTTGAAGAAATTGGAATTAGAATAAATACGTTCTTGATTTTGGTAGAGTCTCACCATTGGTCATTCCTTGGACAATTTCCACTTCATCTTTTAAAGAAATAAAGTTGAATTTGTCATTTGTGAAGTGTTAGCAGATCATGTAATAGAATGATGGGTCATTCCATCTGTTTCAAACAAAAGGTTAGCAAAAGTTATCAAATATACATAAGTCCATTTATGGTGAGGTTAATCATATACGATTACAAAAATGAACTTATACTTCATATATCATACCACTTAATAAAATAAAACTAGTTTATACTAACTAGGGAATTCCTGTAGGCCAGTGGTATGCGGTAAAGTCCAGTCGCACTTTGGTTGTGGGTTAGATTCCCACAGCCTTGTCCGACACGATGGGTTGTCGCCCGTCCTGTAGGTTTTCATTTTTCTAGAATTACATCATTATGACATTCCATCGATAATATCAAAAACAATTCTAGCATTAAACTAAGATCTGCTCAACATAATCCATTTCAAATCTTTAGGCTTATCCAAGATACTTCTGTCCAAGATTATAGTATAAAGAAAACAATTACTAGAAATGTCATCTACCGAGCATGTGAATACCATCATTTATCCCCGATATATAATGTTGATCACATTCTAATCATGTGAATACCTTAATCATGTATTCTCTTGAAAAATGAATACCCATTTAACCTTAGTGAAAACATCAATGCTGTCCAAAGTTAACTCTTTCCACATACCAAAATCCCAAAATTTCTATATACTCAAACCATGATATCAATTTTTCCTTATTTTAGTCATGAGCTCATAATTACTATCATATTATTTTCTCCTTATCCCTTCATTATGCGCATTTCATCTGCTTTCCAAAAATATTTCAATCACTTTTTCTTGGTTACCAGTATCATATAATTATTGAAAACCAATACATAGATATTCCAAAATTCCACAATACCATAAATGAGATTCCATGATACTATTTTGAAATCCCATTACATAAACACTTAATCATTACACAACATCATTTTCATACTCAACATCACAAATAGTGATCGCATGAGATTTCCCTTTATCCTTTTCCTTAAGAGGTTTCTCAAGTTGATCATCATTAACCCATGGATTAGGGCATTTATTAGCATAATGCCCCATTTCCTTGCACTTGAAGCATTGATGTGTTGGTGGAGAGTTCTCTGTATAATTTCTCTATTCACATCATTAGAAACCTTTTTACTATTACATCAAAAATCAACTGCTCGATGACCTTCTTTTCCACACTTAAAAAACATTTTCTAGTACGTTTTAGGCAATCTCCACAATGCTTCTTTCCACACATTGAGCATAAAGAAACATTCATATTCTTTTCACCATTGTTCTACGATTTCTCCTTGAACTCCATCTTTCATTTCTTTTCAAAACCATGAGAAGGATATGTTACACCAACTTCCAGTTCTACCTTGATAGCACAACACAAAATTTCTTCATAGCTACTGAAGTCTTTTATAGCTAATGCCCTTCGACGACTTGGTTTTAAGCCACTGAAAAATCTTTCAACAATACTTTTATTTTGGATGATAACGCCAGATGCATACCTTTAAAGTATTGTAAAATTAGCTTCGTATATACCAACAGATTCATCATCCTTCTTCTTAATCTCAAGAAACTCATTTTCCGTCTTTGTTCGAAGAATACAAGGGAAGTTCTTACTGAAAAACATGTTCTTGAACTTGTCCCATTCAATGGACCCAATTTCATCTCTTTGCCTCATATTCTTGATAAGATTCCTCCATTGATCAGCATCACCTTCCTAACGATATACTGCTAAGATGACTTTATCATGCTTAGAACATTATAGAACTGGAAATATCTTTTCAGTGGTACTGATCCATTGTTCAGCCACTAAGGGATCAAAAGACCCGCTGAATGAAGGTGGACACTGCCTCATGAAGGAATCAACAGAATGTTTCTCCTTTATATGCTCATTTTGAAGTCCATAATGATTCATAGCTTGTGTATGTATAGAAATAAGATTGTGCACTCCATCTCCCAGGACATTGGTTTGGTGAGGAGTACAATCATTGCATTGTCCATTACATTGATCAACATGGTTCATTCGGGTTCCAGCCATCATCTAAAACCCAAAAATAATAGTGTGAGAGGCAAATGCCATCCTAGGTAAAACAACATAATAAAGTGGGATTACCTTCAATACATATAATTATAGGTTTAATTCAAATATCGTTAGCTCAATTCTAGGACTATAACTTATACGTATACTTAACCTTAGGGACATCCCTAGACATACCTTAGAAATATCTCTAGGTATTTCACTAATGTTTTCGTATCCTAGTTTCCAAAGGTTAACAAAACCTTTCCTCTGATACCAACTGTAGAGGCCCAAAGCATGACGTACATGAACATTACAATACTTTTGTGGAATACTTAGTACACAACGAAAACCGACACACAAGGACCGCAATAGTTTAGTGTCTTTGGAAACTTGGAACGTAATCTTATAATCATGGTGAAAGATCTTCAACATATCCCATAAAGATCTTCCCCTTTTTTTCTTACATAAAACCTTTCTTTATATCCTGTGGAAAAGAAAAAATAAAAAGGGTGATCTCAAATGCTCAGTAAGGGTAATCATGGAGAAAAAAACAAACCATATACATTTGAATAGAAAAACATGTACATAATGTTTAAACATTGAAATCTTGTTCAATGACATAAAACATGGAAGTACGTATGGCATAGATCAAAATAGAACATCAATCATGATAAAATAGCTTGTAAATAAAACTTGAAATTGTGGAAAAACATTAATCACACGATATGATTTCCATAGTAGCCAAGGCATTACTGCCAAGACCATCTTAGTGGACAAAGTCCCTTTCTGAATCGAGTTCACTCCTCGTTTCAGTCCTGTATTACTGAACCAGGTTAACTTACTGTTCCAGCCATGTCTATCTCATGATATATAAATCTTTACCCAATGCATTGTAGGGAGATATAGGTCCCACCCATCTCATATTGAAATCATTTTTACTTGTTCCACAAAATAAACATAAAGCATTCATAATAACCCAATAAATAAAATGGGTTTCATAAACATCATCCCATCATCACATAATCCATATAAAATAAATGGAAATCATTTCATAATAAGAAAAGTGAAACCATGTAAATCATAGATATATTATACTTGAAATATACAAATATGAAATAATTTCATCTTAGATGAAAAATGGTTTTGATAAAACACTTGAAATGAATTCTTGAGGAAAATATCATTTCTTCTTCAAAATAATTTTATTTTCACAAAATTTCATGCAATTTTAAAAGAAAAGGATTTTTTTGAAAATATTCATGAAATATTTTGGAGGAATATTCATGAAAATAAGGCTTTATAAATCTGTAAAAATCCTTTCATGCCGTATTAGTTAAAAAAAACACTCTTCTCGTACTTTTTCCAGAAAAGTCAAAAAGTAACTCGTAACGTAATCAAAAGAAAGATTCATTACATACCATGTAGTAAAAGTCATAAATGGGTAAAAAGGACATTAAACATACATGAAACCATTTTTAGAAAACAGGGACATGGATGATAAATATAACCCCAGTGAATACATACGAATAAAAAATCTCGGATAAAAACAAGATTAGAAATGTTATCCCTTACCGTAGATCCGACATGCTTCGTACGTATCCGAAACTCATGTATAATGATTTATATAATGTCATTGAAAAATTACAGAATCATATTCATTGTTATTATATCATATATGGTTTACATATGACTTTATATTACCTGTTATTTTGTAAGTTCCATGTTAAAGTAGCGTTTTGGGTAAAATCGTTTTATTTATCGTGCATGTTTGGACTTGTTGTTCTTGATATTATTACTTATATCCTGATTTACTTAATTCCAGAATGTTAAACATGATTTATATGTAATATATATTCAGAATATACTTATATATATTATAGATCGATAAATGGAATGAACTACACCGTTCACGGAGATGGTAGGCCGAACGTACGCATGAACGCAGTTTTCCTTTCCTTATTGAATTGAATGGAATTAAGTAGATGACATAAATATATATATATATAAATACTGTATCATTATTATTTCATATAATTATTTATTACTTATTATATATACTTCATAATCATTCATTAATGGTTATCATGGAGAATGAATCTCATCGCGTCGTGGAGATGGTAGTCCGTACGTACGCACGAGCGATGATATCATTCCCATTATCGTGGAATTATATTGAAGTGTATGTATAATATTTCAGAATCAATATAACTTCAAAATAATCATATATAGTTATTTATTTACACAATTATACCCATACATGTAAGGTGGTGGTCGAAAATAGATTACACCAAGGCGTGGAGACGGTATTTCATACTTACGCACGCACGGTGATTTTGTTTTCCATAGGATGGATATATGGTGAAATAGGGTTGTTTCATACATATAATTACATATCAGTATATTAGTGATAATGATGTTATTAATTCATAATGAAAAACTAAAGAAGAAGAAGTAGAAGAAGAAATAATGTTGAAAGAATCGGTAACAGACATTACCTCTTCTTTGAAGCGCCTCTTCTTAAACTCCTCTTAGGGCACTAAATATGGTCTTTGAAGAAGACCAGAACCTCTAGGGTGTTTATAGGGAAGTGAATAAGAGAAATTAGTAGGGGTGGCCGAGTTTGAAGGCTCAAAGTGGTGTGAGGAAGAGTCGGAGGAGGTTCCCTTTTATAAGGGAGAAGAGGGGCACCTTAGGAAAACTTGAAATATTATTTTATTATAAAGTCATATTCGGTTTATAATAGCTCCAAATTGATTTATTTCGAAGCTAATGTGGGGATGAGTTAAAATCCATTCATCCAATAGAATTTAGACAAGTTTATGTTTCTATTTTAACCTTATCATTTAGATTTAACATTAAGTTAAATAATTTTACTTTTACTGTGTCTTCTTGTTTTCTTACACTATAAGGTTAATAAACATACTATAACAAGACAAAAGAACCCCAAGTTTTATATTATTAATATATATAACCATATCTAAGTCATTTGGCCAAAACGTAGATTTTTAGGAATAAAATAACGATTAATAATATAATATTTGTTTTAAAAACTATTTTATGTGAATTTTGACACTATTTGGTAATTGATTTCTTTGAAACTCATAACAGAATTATTAGTTTGAAAAAAGTTATTAAATCAATACTAACATGTCATATTAACCTATAAATTAGTGTAATTCATAAAAAGTCTCAAATTACATTTATTTGTGTATTTATAACATCAATTATGTCAATATTTCATTAATTAGATAATTACTGCATCATCATTGTGTCATAAATAAATTAAATTATTTAATGTCTAAAAATTATAAATAATATAAAATTATGTAGGAAATATTTGTTAGCTTTATAATGAATATTTATAGTCGAATGTTTCTTATTTATAACCCTATATTAAAAATGTTTTAGTTATTAAACTTTGATTTTAACTATTTTAACTATTCTTTAAATAAAATAATATTAAATGTCCTAATCTAATCCAAGTGGGCCTAAATGGTCATATTTTATCCCTAAGGTTGTTTTTGTTCGAATTAAACTTATCCAATAGAATTTGGACATGTGTTAGGGTAATAACAATATGTTTTTTACCCTTAATTACCCTATTTACTTTTAACCGTGGTAAAAAATTAAAAAGTTATTATTCACCAAAAATTATTTTCATCTCATTGAACCACAGTTTTGTCCATGATATTAACCGTGTCTCTCGGATTTTCGAAATTAAATTCATATAAGTGGTCAAATTTCATTTAAATGAAAAAGTCAGTTTTTAACTACCACTATGTGGTTTCACTATTAATCAAAAATTAAAGTTTTTTCAGAAAAACACCAAAAATTCTGCCTATGTATTATTTGATATTTTGATTTCAAAATTAATTTCTATTTTTCCAAATTAAAAACATAGAAGTGGAATTAATTAATTTTAAAATTAATTCCTGTTATCAAAACAAATAGCGTGTTTTTAAGAAAAAAAAACTATCAAAAGATTGATACATGTTTATATCCAATTTCAAAGTGAAATTAATTCCAATGAACAAAATTGGATTAAATGGTAAACATATATTCTAATTACACTTTAAAACCAATTAAAAAGATAATATATCCATATAAATTATAGGAATGAAAAAAATTGTTTTTATTTATAATATAGCGTGTTTTTACTATTCATTAAAATATGAAAGTTATCAGAATAATATGAAAAATTTATCCAATGTAAATTTTTATATCTTGATTCCAAAGAATAATTTTATTTTGTCAAATTGAACTTATATACATGTCAAAAATAATATTTAAGGTGGGTGCGCCATCAAAAGGCGGGAAAAGAATAGTGTTGAATATACTTCAAGCTAATGAGGTGTTGAATATAGTACAAGCTAATCATGGTGTAGTGTATAATAGAAGATCAAATAAATTAAAAATAATATATCTCATAAAATCTCGGGGTGTTACAGCCGGTCTGGCCGGTTAGGCCATGTCAATATATCATGTTGCATCCCTCTAAAGATGTGTCATCATTTCATCCTATCGAAGATGTTGCGACCAGAGGATTTCCATTCTGTATAGTGTGGTAAGAGATGCTTCAGCCATCATGATCCCTTAAAACAAGTCTTTGGGTGAATCTCACGCTTAGTTAGGAGTCTTCAGGGGTGTGAAGTCTCAATCCAGGTTTTGTGATATGTGTTGGCGGTGGAACATTTAAACAGTTTAAATTCTTTTTTTTCTTATGTTAATGTTTTGACGTTTTTGTGAGTTCATTATTTATTTATGTTATTATGGATCTGTTTAATTTTAATCCAAATAGTTTGGTTTTTTTATTATGGTTTTTGAATCATTTGTTTTTCTTAAAAATATGTTGCGCCCTTGTATGGGTTAATCTCGTTTTGGCTCTGTTCATTTGGAGATGTGGGTGCCTAAGGGAGAATTGATATTTATATTTATGCTCATGTTCACTTCTTGGATAATGTTCTGGTCGGAGGTTTTTCTCTAGTATTAGGTGTTCTTGGTTTGGATTGAGATTTCAATGTTTCAGCAGATTTGTTATTCTGGTGGTGTGATAGAAGTTAGTTTGGATCAGTTGGGAGTTCTCATGTTTCCCCCACTTCCTAGGGTAGTGTGGTTGGGTGATAAATATCTACTCTAGTTGAGCTCTTCTGGTGGGGAGAACCCACCTGGGTGATCCTGCTATCTTGTGTGGCGTTTTATTTTGGTTTTAATCATGCATAGATTCTTTTTTTGTCTAATGTTCAGCTGTATGACATTTTGGGGGTAGAATGTATCTGTGGTGGGGAGAATTGTCACACAATACATTTTAATTAAATTCTTATTTTATTATTTCTTGGATCTAGGTTCTATCGCCAACGTCTAGGATAGGTCCTGACTTAGAATTTTTATCATTTAATATTTTTAGTGGGGTTTGGAGTCGTGTGTAGTCACGACACAGTGGGAGGTATCCGCGTGGTATGCTCAGGTGCCCGCGTAAATGTCTAACATTTAGAATAAATAAGGATTGGCATAGATAAAATGAGTTTAATTTTTAAATCCAAATAATAATAATTTTATTAAGTAGATAAGAATGTTATTATTATTAAGAATTGTTAATAGTAAATTTTTATTATTATTTAATGGTTATTGTTAATAAAATTTTTAATAATTTTTTATTAATATTTATATTATTACTATTATTATTATTTATATTACTATTATTATTATAAAATGAAAAAAACACAAAGTAACCCCAACATGGCCTGAATTTCCCCCCTAAAAATTACCTTTTGTGTGGTCACCAACCTGCATCACCCCTCGCCACTGTAGGTTTATGTTGACCTCATCTCGTGCTCCCTGCCATTGGCCTCGCCAGATGCTCACCCTCCTTCTACGGAGCTACACCCATCCCCCCTCTCTATTGCTCTCCTTGCGCACATGGAACTTCCCCGGACCCCCAGCTTCTGGCCTCTGCCCCATGGCCCATGCAACACCCCGACCGTCCAGAATCCATGTTCCTACCCTCCACGCCCCAACCACCCCACCCCTTGACCCCTCGGCACACCAGGCCTCTACCTTTGGCCCTCTGCATTCTCTTTTTTCTAGCAGCCGACTCCCGGCTTTCCGAACTCTGGTATGGCCACCTTTGGCCACTTCCCTAGACCACCCCTCATTTATAGAAGTCTCCTTCATGCGAATTGATAGTGTTCTCCCACTCCCACACTGACCTGGACGAGTTCTCTGGTTTGGAGACCTCACCAATGGTTTTTTTCTTTCAATTTTCAGGGTTTTTAGTTATTCTGGCCAAACCCTGACATCTCAAGAGTATATTAGAATGTATTTATAGTGGTTTTAGGTGTATAGTCAGTTCACAGTAGGATGTTCTTCCCTCCATTGAAGAAGCTTTGCAGTCGCATGACTTTGAGGTAGGCGTTTCTGACTATTTTCTATCCCGCATAACCCCTAGACACATGCATGTTTTGAATTAATCTTTATTTGTCGTTCTCACCACCATTAATATTATATTTAATTTATTATAGTTTTTTTGGGTTCATTAAAAAAATAGTTTGAAAAAATGGTTTGGAATCAACTCTTCGATTATGAATAGTTGTTTTTGTGCACAAACGTTATTCAAATAATTGTTTTCTTTCTATATTTAATTTTGTAAGTTCTATAACGAAATTGTTTGGGGAGAATTTAGTTTTAATAAATATTGACATGATTTTGACTTTTTTGGTACTATATTTACCTGACGTGGTGTTTAATTTTAATTAAAACCTATTTTTGGACATTTCTATGTCTTCATGGAATGTACAATTGGTTATTTTTTTTGTGAAAGTTGTGTAGATTTTGTTTTGAAAGGTGTGAAATAATTTTTAAATTGTTAAAGAGTGAAATGGGTTTTAAAAATGGAATTTTCATGTGAAATTGGTGAATTTTGGTGTATTATTTTTTTTGTATTCTTTTGAAATGTTTTATCAGTTGAGTAAATGGTTTATTAAATGTTGTTTGAAATGAGAGTTGTTGGTGGAAGGTATTTCAGTGTGTGTTTGATTTTGTTTTGAAATTGAATATTAATTTTGGGAAAATTGTACTTTTTGTCTTAATGTTGTTGTGTTCATTTGTGCGATTTCTAGGAATTTTTATTAAGGTGTTTCCCTTGGTTTGACATGTTTGGCTTTGAAACATGTATTGGCATGACATTCAAAAGGGTATAAGGCCTGTTATTTTGTTGAGAAATGTTTGGGTGTTGTTGGAACCTGGAGGACATTTTGGATTTTTTATATACAAAAGTGCTATTTAGAGTTGCTTTAAAAATTATTGCGAAATATTTTCATAAAGGCATATCATTATGTAAAACTAAAGGCCTGGTTGAAAAATTCATGGGTTTAATAAAGGGGTTCTGATAATCAAATGATGTGATGGCTCAGTCAGAATATTGTATGATTGAAATGGATATATATATATTTATATTATGCATGTATAATTTTATGAGGGTATTTTATCTAGGTTAACCATTAATGGCTGAATGCATTGGAAGCATCCATTTTTTGGTAGGCAAGTGCGGTGAGATGAGTCAAGCGTGCAAGGGCCTATTACTTACATAGTATCATTATAACCACCATGGGTTCTCGGGCATCTTTTAGTTGATAGAGTGATTGTTTATTATCATCCTTTATTAGACGAGTTGGTACCCACTAGTAGGTATAGAGGCCAGATGGGGAGTGTTACTGGATTCCATTACCCCGAGGGCAGCCAGTTGATTATAGATGTAATAGCATCACAATACACTAACAGGTTGTTCCAAACATGGTATATCGAGGTGTCTTCTAGGGATTTTTATGATCACCCATAGTAACTGTATTGTTTTCACTACTTATGAACTTCCCATTATACTATTTATTTCCAAATTACATTGTATACTTGTTCTACATTAGCCCGGCTTTTATATATAAGGTTTTGGGTTTAGTTTATAAAATAAAATATTATTTTTTAAAGGGTATTTCATGTTTTTTGGATTTTTAAATGTGAAAAACACATTGCTTATTTTAAAATGTGAAATGCTTAATTTCATATTTTTATTTAAATCTTTTGTTAGTGGACTATGTCGGGAAAGGAGAAAATGGAATTTGTGGTTTAACTTGGAAACCCTACAGAGCATTTTTAATGCTCAATCCTATTTTTATTATTTTAGTTGTAGGTTACCTTTTGTTAATTCTTATTAGATGAGTTTCTAATTATTGAATCAAGGTCAATCTTTGGTTGGGAGGTGACCTATAAGTCATGTGTAGGTATGTTGAGTTTTTCTGATTATATTCTTTTCTGACATTAGAGTTCAGTTTTATTGTTTTATTTATTCATGTTTATTTATTTATATTTTATAGGAAAAATCATTCCATGTGATTAAATTATTTGTGCCCGATATAGGTTTCAGAACCGTGGGGATTGGGAATGCCCTTTGAGCCTTGTCGTGGACCGGCTCAGGTAACTGGTTCAGGGTCGACCCGGGTTGTTTCGTGACAGGAGTCCCCCAAAACCTCTACTTTCTATATTTCTTTTTGAGTTATAGTCAATCACCTTATGAAATTATCATATTTTAATATTATTAGATAAATTTTTTCCCTTGATCAACATTCTGGGTATACATTTTGGAAGTGATATGGTTTCCTAGGTTACCAAATTTTAATTATTCTAACCATAATTTGAGGTTTACCTCTATCTTATAGATAACTCTTGATCATGTTTTGAATACAATGTTTTAAATTTACACTACATATCATTATCATATAGACAATTATTCTGATATTACCATTAAAATCCTTTAATTAATATTGAGAGAAGGTCCTTTATATTTTAATGTTCTTTATTTTGATCACTATATTCAAATCAAATAATCTTTTAAAAATATAATTCAGTTGAAAATTTTTAATGTTCCACATAAATCCCTCAATAGAAGGAGGTGAAAAAAATAATGTTATTGAATGAAGGTAGTAAATGAAAGTTATTGGGACCCTAGCTATCTTAGAAAATGACAGATAAGGTCAGATAATTTATACAACACATCAAGGAACTCAAATTTAATATAAAACATATACAAATAATCAATTTTGAAAAAAATATTTTACCTTCATTTTTTACTCTTTGGTACTCAAAATGATCATGTAAATATTTTCAGAAAATGCTGAACATATTTCATCATTTTTGGGCCATAATGTTTTCACCTATATTTCATTATCCACCAAAACATGTTATTAATGTTTTAATCTATACTAAATTTTTAATAAAGCTTATTATTATCACCTTTAACATTTTCTATAAGTTAATTAAACGTAATCATTTAAAATTGTATTTATAGGAATCACGTTCAAATTTTTTATAATATAGAAAGTAGACTATTACTTATAATTTATATAACATGAGTGAATATTCAAACATTATTTCCATAATTACATATGAAACAACAATACATGTTTTTATATCCTTTTGAAACAATAAAATTTTTCATTATTATCGATGTTTTAATTTTTAAAATTTTAAAAAATTAAGAGGGATGTATTCTCTTGATTTTTTAAAAGTATTTTAAAAGAATTTGAAAAAGAAATTTTCCATCAATGTCAACATATTTGATGTATTTTTTTACTCCATGTGGGATATTATCTTTTGATATTATCCTATTAATTTCTCTTGGTATATTTTTATAAGTATGTGGAAATAATTTTTTCCTGAAACCCCCTTCAATATATCATGTTAAATAATATTTGATGAAATAATGAATGATTTTATGATATTCTCAACTTAATTTCTACAAATGGAATATTTTTAGGTAACAATGAAGTTATTATGAAACATGTTTACCTTTATTGGGTTATTCTTTGAAAAAATGATGAATTTTATTATGATGTTGTGGCACACATATTCTTGGGTTTCATTGTAGGAATAATGGGCCCATAATAATATATCCCTCTAACACATTGTCTAATGAATGACATGTTATGACATAAAAATAGAATTGTGAGTAAATCCAATTTATTAATGGAATATATCTACTCTGATAGTCATTAATGTGATCCATAACCAAATAAATAATGTGAATGATGAGTGAACACCATCAACAAAAGGACTCTATCCCCTATGATAGTCATGGTATTGAGATATATCTATGTAAATGATTTTCTATTCTTATGTGTATGCCTAAAAAATTCATCTTATTATTATGATATTCTCTAATGGATAATGATTTATTATTTTTGATTCCTCACTCTTATGACATAAGTATTTTTATTAAATTATTGGTTTCAAGACACATTACTAATGATATTTGACTCATTATGCATAACCTGCATATTTTAGAATAATTTTATCATACTCCTCTGCATAATGCATGCCCACTTCTGATCATTTACAGATATCTCATATGTTTTCTATTACTGATTATTTTTACTGAACCATTGTTATTTCTTATCACCTCGAGTTATTAATAATTGTTTTAAATATGGTATATCAAGGATGGCTACTATGTGGGAAGAAAATTCAAGGATATTTTGAATATATTTCATTATATAATTTATTTATGTTTTTATTTTACAAATACACTAATATTTTAGGGAACACAAAAATTTAATATTTTATTTGTATCGAAGAATATTCTAAAATGATGTAATATTAATGTAATTGATTATTTACATACCATTAACTCGGTGCTGGTTAAACATGTGTAGGATGGTTGGTAAAAACCATTTATATAAATGTGTAAAGTTTAGGTTAGTATTAATCATGTATATATTGAGTGTTTATATGATATATGTCGATGAGTGAACCTGAATTTACACTTGTACATTATACAAGATTATATTTTCCTCCTTTCATACTAAATATTGGAATTTACTTTTCATATCTTCTAATTTCTCAAGGTGAATGAACTTTTTAAAGAATGCATCCTTAATGGAATTACACTCAATACCATTTATCTTATACTAATTGTTATTGTTTTAAATATAGACCACCATTTTATATCTTATTCCCTTAGGTGGTATGAAATTGTAATTAAATTCTCTATATCAATATATGCCAATGAAAATAGTATCTTCTCCAAGTAATTATCTATTTTTCAAACACTAATGCATATGGTGTTCAATTTAAGGATCGATAGTGATGCCATGTGATGTTTTCAAAAAAAAAATACACAATGTTATGTAGAAATAAGATATTCAATACTGTAAATTCCAATTTTTTTCACAGGTAATCATCTGTAATATGATGATAATATAATCATCTAAAAAAACCTCATTGAATTTACCTAAAAGAAAATCCATAGAATATTTATTTTTACATAAATTCTATATACTCCATCTATTAATTTCCCATTCTAAATAATTAAATACAAACCAAAAGTTTATATTAATAAGAGTATTGAATGAAAAAAAATACAATTCCATTGTAAGTGAAGTATTCTATAAAGTATTGTTTATTATCTTACGATTTTATCATAATATTTTTGTAATATAACTATATTATTACTATTATTTTTCTTATAGATTAAAATGAAATTTTTATTAAACAAACAATAATAACCATGAATCTAGTATCCCAGCGTATGTGTTTATTTATTAATGAGACCATATTATTCCTCTACTATTATCCTTAGTTCATAAACAATACTCTTGGGAGAAAATTGAATGAAAAAAGGGGATGGTTCTATTTCCTAGTATAGGGTATCATAAAATGGAATCAATAATGTCCAAATAAATGAATAAATTACATAATATAAATAATTAACCAAATATATTTCAGATTAGAAAAATATACCAATTGAATACTAAATTAATGAAAATAATAATTACACTTATAAAAATAAATAAATTCATAGTGAAATAATATATAATTTTAGAAATCGTAATTGAACCATAATGGTATCATCCAATACATCATAACCATAATTTCAAGACCATGTTTTATGACATCATTCATGATAGCGATTATATACACCAAATACTCCAAATTAGCTTGTCTCATGAGGCCCAATGATTTATGAAGGGGCCATAGAAATATGGGTTCCACCAATTAGATGATAGTTACAATGTAGAAGTCATATGAATGAGTTTTTATATTAATATATTTCATAATTTTCCAATGGGGACTAATTATATAAACATGTCTTAGTGAAAAATACATATCTTTAGAGATGTAACTATTTATCAAACATTCTAGGTCACGTTGTATTTCTTGTGAATTTATATGTGATGTTATAATTATTTGAAGATGTCAGTAAAGAAGTTTTTGAATATTATTTGATGTTTCAATGTATTCTAAGAAGTGTGTAATTTAGTTACATTCACTTATTGTAATTTTTTTAAATGTAAATGTCAGTTATTTGAATCCTTGTGTTGATTATTTAAAATTGATCCCCATTTTTTCTTTATGAAGAGTCAAAGTATTTATTCCATCAATAATATTATGTTGTAGAATAAAAAAATAAAATAACACAATTAATTTTATAGTGGTTTTGGGGACAATGATCGACATGAACAGTGCACCAATTCTTTCTCCACAGGCTATGTGATTTCCAGTAAACATTTCCTTTCAATTGTGACCTCTAAAATAGAGTAATGGTATATGAAACCTTACAACAAACCATATTAATTTATATATAATTTTGAATAAAATAATATTGTATAAGGAGATGAATCTCCATCAAAACTAAAAGATATAATTCCACTCCTCATGAAGATTGATGAAAGGAAGATTGTTGAACATTTTTTTAGCACACAATTTCGTTGACAACTGAAATATGGATACATCTTCAATGAAATATAAGAAAATACTTCTCCAAACATTCCATATGATGAAATTATAGGTTACAGTAGATAATGATAATAAAGAAAAATAAAAAAAATTCTATTTATTGAAGTAGGATGGATACACATCAACTTTTACTTACAAGAATGTCTCTAAATATTACTTCTTGGAAATAGAATCATCGAAATATATAATATTGACAACTAGTAGGTACAATACTATAAAATATATTTTTTATAATATTTAGACATGATTAATGAGAGATTTGTCCTATGGAACATAACATAACTTATAGATATTTTTGAAATATTATTTTCATTTTTTTGATCAATCTACGATGAAATAAATTTAGAACAAATAAGAAACATGATTTGATACTTTTCAAGATGAATCATAAATATTTATACAAAAAAGATTTTATTATATACACTTAGCAATTTTTTTATTTTAATTTCATTGATAATTGAAAAACAAAAAATAAATTAGAAATATGGATATTTTAATATACATTTTAAGTGCTTATGAAAATGTATTTTTAACACCCAAAGCTTCCACATTACGCTTCTCTTTGAATAATACAATAGTGTTTGTTTTACGATATTTCGAGTTCTAACACACTACAACCAATCAAACTAGCCATTATGAATAGTAATACCCACATTTTAGTTTTTTTTAAATTTTATCTTTCAAAATGGACTTCATTTTTGGATTCGGAATATCGAAATTAACTTAGGGTAAATTTTTAGTATTTTTCTGAAAACATACAATTTTTTATGTATTGTGAAAAACACTAAGTACTAGTTTAAAAACAGAATTTTTATTTAAATAATTATTTATTTTATTTAAATTTATTTTAGGTAAAAATAGATACATAATACCTATATATATTCAATTTAATTCGTTCGAGTCAATTTATAATAATTTTATATATATAAAAATTTTATCAAACTTTTCACCTTCTTTTACCCACCTCCTAGGAGAATTTGCAAAGTCACTCAAAACATAGTTTTACCACTTTTGAGAGTGGAATTTTAAAACTATAAGAGAAAAGGTTGATATCAATAAGATAAATGTGGTATAATAAGATGAAAATAATTGTTGGTGAATAGTAACTTTTAACTTTTATTTACCACGGTTAAAAGTAAATAGTGTAATTAAGGTTAAAAATGATATTATTATTACTCTAAAACATGTCCTAATTCTATCGGATTATAGTAATTCTACCAAAAAAAACCATAGGAATAAAATATTAACCTTTTTGGTCCACTTGGATTAGATTAGGACATTTATTATTATTTAATTCAAATAAGAGTTAAAAGTGTTTAATTCAATGTTTAATAACTAAAAATTTTGTAATATAGAGTTACACATAAGATGAATTCTAATATAAATATCAATTATAATGATAAATAGATTTCCTACATAATGGAATTTTATTTAATGTTTTTTGGAATTATATAATTTAATTTATTTATGACACAATGATGATGCAGTAATTACCTAATTAATGAAATAATAAAATAATTGATATTATAAATATCTAAATAAATTTAATTTGATACTTTTTAGGTATTCCACTAATTTTATAGGTCAGTATGACATGTTAGTATTGGTTAAATGAATTTTTATCGATGAAATAATGTTTCTATGAATATAGCAAAAACAAATTACCAAATAGTGTCAAAATTGACATAAAAGAGTTTTTAAAGAAAATATTATATTATTAATTGATATTTTCTATTCATAAATAACTAAGGTTCAGCCAAAAGACTTATATAATGATAGGTGTATAATTAATAAACCAATTGGGTTTCCCTTGGGAGTATATAGTATGTATAATAACTATATATTATAAAAATACAATGAGACATGGTAAATGTCAAACTATTTAACTAAGAGTTAAATCTAAAAGATAAAGTTAATATTTTGACCCAAACCTATCTAAAACCATTTGGTTGACTGTTTTTCGAGCCATACCCACCACATACTTTAAATAATTCATTTTGGCGGCATTATAAATAGAAAAGTATTTTATTATCAAATAATATTTCTCGCTTATCCTAAGATTCCCATCACCCCTCTTATAAAAGGGCACACCCCTTTCTCTCTAATTCACATGATAAAATCCATTTGGATCGGCCAAAACCTACCCAAATACCCTCTCAACCGTCAAAACATAATCCAGAGGACTTCCTTTAGCCATGACGCCTACCGATGGAGCCCTTTTGATCAAATCAAAAGGAAGAACCTGAAGAAGAGGTAAATATCTCACCACCTCTTTCAAGTTCATTTCTCCTTGACCTACCTTCTTCTTTGTTGTTTCCATTCTAAAATAATAACTCCAGTATATTGTATATATTTTGATTTTATTATAAATATGGTACAACCAAATTCATTATTCTATCCATCCATTGAATGACATGTCACCATATGTGCGTACGTACGGCTTATCGTCTCCACATCGTGGTGTAATTTTTATTCTATAAATTATTATTTTGATGGTTATAATAATGATGTGTAATTGATGTAAATAATAAATATAACATGATAATTATTCTTTATATATTATATACCATTAAAATTATATATTATTTTAATATCAAAATAATTATATTTTCGCTCGTGCATATATAGGGATTACCGTCTCCACGAACGTGATGAGATTCATTCCCCATCGTATTCATTCAAGACTAATTTTAATTAGATGATTAAAAATAATTTTTAATGACTTATTATCATTCTGAATATGAATAATATACATCCTATCCTTAACAAACATTACTTATGTAACAAATCATATAAAGGAAAAAAAATCAGTTGACACCCGAAATGATGATAATACTAAGATATTATTAACAAAGCAATGATAAAAGATCATATATGATATAATATTAATGTATATGAATTTTTTATAATTTAAAAACAATTATTTCACCATTATATAAGATTTTAACAACCCTCTACCAAGGAAAATTACAAGGTAAGGGTTAATTTTACAATATCTTTATTATCTAAGGTTGTTTATACATAACTATATACTGCGACCTCTTTATCATCCACATCCACGTTTCATAAAAAGTTATTTCAAAACATATTCACTATTTACTATAAAATGGGGGAAATTCATTTATATCCTTATTTGACCTTATATGTTTTGAAAGGAATATTTCCATCATTTTCCAAACAAGGTACTTTATTACCCATTCGACAAAATTAAGGTAAAAATTTCTTTTTAACTTATACTACAGGTGCGGCTGTTTTTGGCCATTATAAAATATTCAAAGCTTCCCTTACAATCTTATAATAATATTTTCAAAATAAATGTTTACAATAATTATTTCAAAATAGAATGAGATATTTCTCTAAAAAAGGTTTTGATTTCATTTATGTCAACATCCTTTGATGGATTTCAAGCTTATTTGAAGTTTATTTATTATGATACAAAACATCCATATTGTATTGAAGGTTTTTTGATATGTTTTACTGGGGATGTGTTATTCTTATACCATTAATGGTTTATGGATTAAGTGTTGACATTTCTAATGCTAGTTTTAAAATGAATGTTTATGTTATATCTAAACCTTTTCATATGAGAAATGAATTGGACTTAGTAAGTGAAGAGTAGAGACTGCTATTGCTCTTTGATGCATCAGTACGTATCATGAGACAAAATAGTGTCTTGGCAAAATGCCTTGAAAAAATCTTATATTGTAGTCAGGGCACAAGGCCTTGAATTTTTGGTTATGAATGTCCGACATTATGCATTCCATCATTATGAATTTGGATATTGATATTTCATGTTATTATTAGACTAGTAGAATATCCATGTGAGTATTTAAATGGAATTATTTGATTTTATATTTTCCATATTATTCTAAGGTTAAAGTTGAAAATTATTTTTTAGTTTTATATGTTTCCATAAATGTTTATGCTTATTTATGAATGTTTATACTGTATTGTTATCCTTACTGAGCACCTGAGATCACCCCTTTCAATGTTTTATTTTTACCAGGATGTGAAGATGTATATTATTACTGACTTGTAGGGATAGTCAATGGGATCTCAGTGTTGTCTATGGAAACAATTTTTTATAGTTTTCCATTTTATGATGTAATGTAAACCATTTGAATGTATCTAGTACTTCTAAGGCTACTAAACTAATCGGTCTTTCGAGACATGATATTTTGTAATCATGATAATTTTATGTAATTATGCACTGATACTGGGTAACTGGGGTCAGGGCGTTATAGTTGGTATCAGAAGAAGTTTAGTACAAACCTTGTAATCTAGCATTAGATAAACTCTGATTAGAGCACATTACCAAAATATATAATTTGAGGATTATTATTCAAGAACATCCTTGAATTTTGGTATAGTAGAGATTTTTTGAGTTATCCAAGAAATACCTCTATGTTTGTATACGAGTAGGTAGAGGCAGCTCTAGCACAGATGTACCTAGGGTTGAAACCGGAAACACCACTTTGAGCTAGACTCGAACAGGAACTGGTGCACGACAACGGTCCTTGCAGCACTTTTTGTTATGACACTCCTAGGGGATATTCTTATAATAATTATCATTTTATTTACAAACCATTATGAAGGGTTTATGAGTATATACATCCTCAAAGAAAACATGTTTATGATTATGGATTATATCCATAAATTTTTCAATTTATGTTAGGTGTTTTACAAGTTTGGATTTATGTATTTCGATTCATTAACTAATCTAGTTTATGATATTGTTTAGAAATGATGCCTAGTGGATGGAATGGAAACATTATCAATGCACACACTCCATGTAGGGATTGATCTCCAACTCAAGATAATTATAGTGGAGCTGATGATGCAACCAGTGCTGATCAACTAATCACTATACTTGGACAACTCACTTAGATTATGAATAATAACCTTACCCATATGGAGCACCCTGATCCGTAGCGTGGATTATCAATTTTAGATCTCTTCATGAGGAAACAACCAATAACATTCAATGAGGGTACAAATCCACTAGTATCCGAGCAATGGATAAATTCATTAGTGAAAATATTCTACGCCTTGGGGAGTAGCGAAAGGGAAAAACATGTCATGGCAGTTTACCGCCTCACTGGAGATGCTGATCAATGGTGTTTATTGATCCAAAATAAAAAAGAAGATGATGAAGTATCAAATATGGAAGGGAGGTAGTTTAAATAATTTTTCATTATTAAAACACTTTCCTCAGGACCATCGAGCAAATATGGAATGACAATTTCTGAGTCTGAGGCAGAAGGATGGTAAGAATATCGCAACGTATAAAGCTAACATTACAAGGTTAGAAGGCATGCTGGAGATTATATACGTAACCCAATAAATAAGACTGATTGTTTTTTTGATGGGTTAAACCATTTCTATGTCGAGTATTAGTCTCACAATCCTTCTCATCATACAAATATATTGTCTCAAGTGCTATCAAGACAGAAAAAGAATTCTCTATGTCTGATGACTTTAAAGAAAAGAATGAGAAGAAGAGATCTGCTGAACACTTTCGAAATGGAAATAAGGGGAAGAAGGGAAATGTTGAATATCCATCCTACAATAACTGTGGGATGAAACACCCTTGTACTTACCTTAATGGAATTGGAGTATGTTACAAGTGTGGTGAAAAAGGCCACCAAGCTCGTGATTGCAAGGGGAAGAAAGAGGTTGTCGATGTTGAATAATACAATTGTAGAGAAAGGGGGAATTATGTGAATGAATGCCCTAAGTGTCAGGGGACCTTTCCATAGAAAAGGCCATGGGATCAAGGTCATGCTTATGCTATCACTAATGCTGAGATTGATGCTCTGAAATATGTGTAGGTGGGTAATTTAATGGTTCCTCACGTTTAGAAAATGCATTATTTGATTCCAGCTCATCAAATTGTTTCATATCTTCCCAGTTGTCTAAGAAAAATACATATTTCTAATTTGATTTAACAAGGGATGTATCAGTCAAAACTATTAAGGGAAGTATCATTGAAACAATGTTTTGTGAATCAGTCCCCATTAGGGCATATAAATGATCTTTATCTTTTGATCTTATCGTCATACCCATGATTGAATTTGATATAATCCTTAGTATGGATTGGCTTTCAGACCATGATGTGAAAATTTATTGTAAGAAGAAGGAGGATACAATTTTGGATGATGATAAGTAGTACCTTATCTTTAGAGAAAAAACATCAGCACTTAATTCATATCTATATCCACCCCTAATAGCTCATCTAAATTAAATTATTTCGGAGGAAGAGAATGAAATAACTATGGGTGAGGAAAGGAATGTTCAAGTAGAGGATGTACCTATTGTGAAAGAATATATTGACTTGTTTCAAGAAGAATTACATGGATCCTAAAGAATGATAAATTGAGTTTTCCATTGATTTAATTCTTGGTTCAAGGCCTATATCAGAGACCCCTTATGCAATGACTACTATAAAATTATTGGAACTAAAGAAACAAATAGAGGAACTGAGTAAGAAGGAATTTATTCACCCTAGTTTTTCTCCATGGGGAGCCCCTGTTCTTTTTGTTAAGAAGAAAGATGGATCTATGAGGTTGTGCATTGAATACAGGGAGATCAATGCTATAACAGTAAAGAACATGTATCCCCTACTTCACATTGATGATTTATTTGACCAACTTCATGGAGATAAATACTTTTCAAAGATTGACCTTCGATCTGGATATCATCAATTGTGTGTGAAGAAGGAAGACATTTCGAAAACATCATTTCAAACCAGGTACATGCATTACAAGTTTACAGTAATGCTTTTTCAACTGACTAATGCACCCTTTGTCTTCATGGATCTAATGAATAGAGTTTTCAAGGAATATCATGATGACTTTATAATGGTATTTATTTATGATATCTTGGTATCTTCCAAATTCTATGAATATCATGAAAATCACTTCTGCATTATCCTGAAAGATTTTAGAAGACATGAATTATATGGTAAGTTTAGCAAGTGTGAATTATGGCTTCTGAAGATTTCTTTTCTTAGCCATATTGTCTCTAAGGATGGAATCTCTATTAATCCTTCTAATAAAAAGGAAATCCATGAATGTCTAGCACCAACGAGTATAACCAAAGTACGTAGTTTTATTTGTTTAGAAGGTTATTATCAATGTTTCGTCTAGAATTTTTCCTGGTTTGCAAACCCATTAACAAATCTCACATGAAAAGGGGTTAAATTAGTTTGGAAAATGTGTGTGAATAATGTTTTGAAGAAATAAAGAGAAGAGTAGTCAATAATCCTATATTAAATCTACCAGCGGGGAATGATGGGTTTGTTCTTTATAGTGATTCTTCAATGAAAGGACTCAGTTGTTTCCTTATGCAAAATGATAGGGTTATTTCCTATAAATCACGACAGCTAAAAATTCATGAGAAAAATATCTTACTCATTATATTGAGTTATCATTTGTAATATTTTCTTTGATGATTTAGAGACACTATCACTATGTTGAATAATGTGAGATATATACCGATCACAGGAGTTTGAAGTATATTTTCTCACAAAAAGTACTCAAAATGAGACAAAGGCGATGGCTTGGACTAATCAAGGATTATGATTGCACTATAAACTACCACTCGGGGAAGGAAAATAATGTGTAAAATGATTTGAGTAGAAATGATCATGGAGTTTTGAACAAGATGAGAGTTGAAAAAGATCCTATATACATGGATCTAGAAAAGATGGATATGGGAATCACCATGGAAGGTGAAAAATCAATACTTTTTCAAATGTTTTCCCAACTATCTGTACTTGAATGGATAAATAGTTATCGTACCAGTGATGAAGAGTTTCAAAAGAATATTAAAGTTGTGAATGATGATAGATTGATTAACTTTGTGTATGAAGATGAAATTTTGAAATTTGGGGATAGACTTTTTGTTCCCGATATACCTGATCTATAAAGGGAATTGTTGGATGATGCTCATAGTTCCAATTTCTCTATACACCCTGGTAGCACTAAGATGTATAAATATTTGAAGAAACATTTTTGGTGGGACAACATGAAGAGGGAGATTGCTGATCTTGTGTCAAGATATATGGTTTTTCAACACATGAAAGATGGAAGGAAACAGCCTAGAGGAGACAAGAATCCTCTTCCCATACCGGAGAGGGAATGAGATAATATTATGATAGACTTTGTCATGGGACAACCATAGACTCCTAGATGGAATGATTCAATATGGTTCATCGTTGATCCTCTTACCATGTCAGAAAATTTTCTTTCTATAAGAGAAGATTTACGACTTGAATGTTTAGCAAGACTATATATTAATGAATTTTTAATACTTCATGGAGTACCCCTATCGATTGTTTTTGATCGTGATCTCTGTTTTACATCATGATTCTAGAAAAATGATCAGAAATCCCTGGATAATGATCTTTCTTTCAGCACTGGCTATAACCCCCAAACTGATGGAAAATCAGAACGGATTATTCAAACCATAGAAGACATGTTGAGATCATGCTCACTTGACATTGAAGGTATGTGGGATCAATATTTACCTTTGGTAAAATTTTAATATAATAATAGATTCCATTCAAGTATTCAGATGACACCATATGAAGCGTTATACGGAAAGAGATGTCGCACACCAAACAGTTGGGATGATATTGGTGAAAGAAAACGCATAGGCCCAGAACATGTGGAGGAAACGATGAAAAAGGATAAGGTAATCCAAAACCACACCAAGGAATCTCAAAGTTGACAGAAGATCTATGCTAATAACTGAAGGAAGGATTTGGAACTTCATGTAAGAGATCATGTTTTCTTGAAGGTATCTCCATGGAAGGGTGTTATACGTTTCAATAAGAAGGGTATATTGAGTCACATGTACATCAGACCTTTCGAGATTCTAAAACGAATTGGGGTTGTAGTTTACCATTTGGAAATGCCTCCAATTCTCTCCAATGTTCATGTGGTATTCCATGAATCACTGTTGAGAAAATAAATTCCTGGCCCAACGCATGTACTCACCTATGATGAATTAGAACAGGAACCTGATCTGTCTTATTGCAAAGAGCCTGTCATGATTCTTGATGCAAGAGAACAAGTGATGAGAAACTGTACGACTTTTCTGGTAAAATTTATATGGAGAAACCATAAGATGGAAGAGGTAATGAGGGAAGCCCACTAACGTATGGTGAAGAACCATCCGAGTTTTTTTATACAGTAATATTCTAGAAATTTCGAGGAAGAAATTATTTGAAGTAGGGGAGAATGTAACACCCCAAGCTTCTATGGTATGCTTCTCTTTGAATAATAAAATAGCGGTTGTTGTACGTAATGTTGAGTTCTAACACCCCACAACCAATCAAACTAGCCGTTATGAATAGTAGTACCCACTTTTTGGAAGTTTAAAAATTTTATCTTCCAAAATGGACTTCATTTTTTTATTCGAAAGTTCAAAATTAGCTTAAGGTGATTTTTTGAATTTTTCTGAAACCGTTCAATTTTTTATGAATAGTGAAAAACACTGAGTTATTGTTTCATAATATGAATGTTTATTTAAATAATTATTTATTTTATTTAAATTCATTTTAGGTCAATATAGATACATAATACCTATATAATTTCATTGTAATTCATTGAAGTCAGATTATAATAATTTTAGATATATAAAAATTTTATGGAACTTTTCACCGTCTTTTAGCCACCTCCTAGGAGAATTTAAAAATTCACATAAAACATAATTTTACTTCTTATATGAGTGAAATTTCAAAAATCTGAGAGACAATATTGATATCATTATAAAAAATGTGGTTCAATGAGATGAAAATATTTTTTGGTGAATAGTTCCCTTTTACTTTTATTTACCACCGTTAAAAGTAATCATGGAAATTAAGGGTAAAAATGATATTATTATTACCCTAACATATTTCTTAATTCTATTGGATAACTATAATTACAAAAAAATAACCTTTAGAATAAAATATGAACCATTTTGGTGCACTTGGATTATATTAGGACATTTATAATTCAATATTTCAAAGAGCAGTTAAAAGTGTTAAATTCAATGTTTAATAACTAATCCATATTTAATACAGGGTTACAAATAAGATAAATTCCACTATAAATATTAAGAAGAAAGATAAAAAAATTTCCAACATAATGGTATTTAATTTTTATTTTTTTGACATTAAATAATTTAATTTATTTATAACACAATGATGATGCAGTAATTACCTTATTAATGAAATATTAAAATAATTTATACTATAAATATCCCAATAAATGTAATTTGAGAATTTTTATGAATTCCACTAATATTATGGGTTAATATGACAATTTAGGGTTGGTTATATTAATTTCTATCGAAGTAATAATGCTCTTATAAATTTAGTACCAAATAGTGTCAAAATTGACATAAAAGAGTTTTTAAAACAAATAGAATATTATTAATTGATATTATATTCATTAAAATCTATGGTTCGGAGAAAAGTCTTATATAATAATAGGTTTATCATTAATTAACCACATGGGTCTCTCTTGGAAATATATAGTAAGTTTATTAACCATGTATTATAAAAATACAAAGAGACGTGGTAAATGTCAAACTATTTAACTAAGAGTTAAATCTAAAATATGAAGTCAATATAGTGACCCAAACTAATCTAAAACCAATTGGATGAGTTGTTTTATACCCATCCCCACCTTATACTTTAAATAATTCATTTTTGAGACATTATCAACTGAAAATTATTTTATTATAAAATAATATTGCTAGCTTTTCCAATGGTGCCCCTCAACCCTCTTATAAAAGGGAACCCTTCCTTCTCTCTAATTCACACCTTTAAAGTCATTTGGTTCAGCCAAACCCTGCCCAAATACCCTATCAACTGTCCTCCCTTCATCCTATAGTCCTTGATTTAGTTATAAATCCAACCTATAGAGCCCTTTTGATCAAATAAAAAGGAAGAATCCGAAGAAGAGGTAAATATCTCACCTCCTCTTTCATCTTCCTTTCTCCTTCCACTTCCTTTTTCACTATTGTTTCCATTCTAAAATAATATATCCAGTGTCATCTATATACTGTGATGTTATTATAAATATGGGACAACAAAATTCAATATTATACCCATCCTTTGAATGGCATTTCACCATACTTGCGCACATACAGCATACCGTCTCCACGTCCTGGTGTAATTGTTATTCAATACATTATTATTTGGATGGGTATATTAATGATGTGAAATTGAGGTAAATAAAAAATATTACATGATAAATATTCTTTATATATGATATAACATCCAGTTATAAATTATTTTAATATCAAAAGAATAATATTTTCGCTCTCGCATACATACGGATTACCGTCTCTACGAACGCACTGGGATTCATTCCCAATCATATCCATTCAAGAATAATTTTCATTAGATGATAAAAAATAATTTTTAAAGTATTAATATGATTCTAAGTATGAATAGGATACAACATATCCATAAAACTATTACTTACATAAAAAATCATATAAATGGAAAACGAATCAGTTAACACCTGAAATGAAGAAAATACTAAGATATTATTAACAAATAAATGTTAAAAGATCATATATCATAACATATTAATGTATATGATTCTTGTATAATTTAATAACAATTATTTCACAATTATATAGTAGGTTAACTTACCCTCGATTATGAAAATTACAAGGTAAGGGTTTATTTCAAAATCTCTTTATTACTTGAGGTTGTTTATACGTAATTATCTACTAGGACCTCTTTATAATCCACATCCATGTTTCATATAAATGCATTTCACAACATTTATACTATTTACTAGTCAATGGGGTAAAGTAATTTATACCCTTATTTGACAGTATATTTTTTTAAAGGAACCTTTCCGTCATTTACCAAACAAGGTACGTTATGTAATTTTCGACAAAATTAAGGTAGGAATTTTTTTTATGACTTATACAGAGAGTGCAGCTATTTTCATCCATTATAAAATCATCGAAACATCCCTTAAAATCATAAAACAATATTTTTAAAATATATGTTTTCTTAAATGATTTCAAAATAGAGAGAGATATTTCTCTATTTTTTTCGATTTTATCTTTGTTAACATCCTTTGATATATTTTATGCTTATTTGAAGTTGGTTTATTATGATACAAAAAACCTATATTGTATTGAAGGTTTTATGATATGTTTGACTGTGGATGTGTTATTTTAATACCATTCATGGTCTATGGATAATGTATTGACATTTTGTATACTAGTTTTAATACGAATTAATATGTTATGTTTAAACCTTTTCTTATGAGGAATGCATTAAACTTAGTAAGTTATGGGTGGAGCCTGCTATAGCTCCTAGATGCATTGGTAGGTCTCACGAGACAAACTAGTGTCTTGGCATAAGGCCTTGAAAAATTCTTATATTTTAGTCTTGGAACATGGCCTTTACTATGTGGTTATGAAAGTCTGGAATTATGCATTCCATCATTATAAACGTGGGTATTGATATTGCATGTGATTATTTTACTAGTAGAATATCCATGTGAGTAATTAAATGGAATTATTTGATTTTATCTTTGCTATATTGTGATGAAGTTAATGTTTAAAAGGCTTTTGTTTTTGTCTTATACATTTCCTTAAATTTTTATGCTTATTTATGAACGTTTCTGCAGTATTGTTATCCTTAATGAGCATCTGCACTCACTCTTTTCTATATTTTAATTTTCCGAGCATGTGAAGAATTATATTATGACTGACATGAAGGGATTGTCTATGGTATCTTAGTGTTGTCTATGGAAACAATGTTCTTATTGTTTTCCATTTTATGATGTCATTTAAAGCTTTTGAATGTATCTAGTATTTCCAAAGCTACTAAACTAATCAGTATTTCGAGAATGATATTTTTGTAATCATGCCAATGTTATGTAATAATTCAACGACTCTAGGTAACTAGGGTTAGGATGTTATAGTATTGAACTTAATTTTAATGAAAATTTTACTCATATGAAATGTTTGCATAAATATCGGAATATATCTAGAATTCAAAACCATTAGAATACTACTTAACCTTAGGGTTTCTCTTCATGTATATAACTCTTTAAGTATGGTATAAAATATACTACTATTTCCAAATAATGGGTTAAAACCCTTACTTTAGATACTCATATGTTGGAATATTCAGATATATTATGTTCCTAATCCCAATGTTTACTTCAAAGATATGTTTCCCAACATAGGCTTCCTTATAAAAATTTAGGCTCCCAACCCAAACATTCACCTCAAATGCGGGGTTATGAATTGTGATCATAGACTTAATTGAAGTTGTTATAATTCATAGAAAGGAAAAAATGATACGAATTATAACATAAGCTCATCTTTAATTCCTAGAAAATAAAATATATAATCTAATAAATATAAAACAATAATCTAATTAAAGTAACATCAATATAAAAAGACATGAGGTTGTTTGTGGGCATCATGATCAATTAGAAACTAAATACATTATTGGATCAAAATTCATATTCACAATAGTCTCCCCATTATTGATTATTAAAAAATTAGAAAAATATAAAAACAAAAAACTTGTTTTAACCATTAATGAATATATAGATTTATGAAATCAAACAACAGAGAATAATTAAGTATAAATTTATAATGTTATGTTTATCAATGTTTCTCACACATTACTGAATTCAAAAATAATTAATATAAAAGCATTAAAACACATTAAATATAGGAAAAATTTATTAGTGGTTATTATAACTTCCAGGAAAAAAGAATATTAAATAACATATCAGATTATAAAATGAACAAAAAAGAATATAGAAAATATAATTTAGACAACCGAAATTACATTTATTAATTTACATTGATTATAAATAAATATAATTTATGGTTTTAATTGGTTAGTGGGGAGTAAGATAATAATGTTTAGGATAAATATCATTAGAGGAAGATTCAATAGTTAATGAATCTTCATGAGTGTGATGTAAATATTTTATCTCTTCTACCAAAAAAATGAAATTTGCACCCATTTTTTCATCCCATTATATTATAACAAACCTGGACTATTGTAACATATTAATAACTTCAAAAATGTTTACTTTTACAAAATTATATACAATCATAGAAGACTGAAGATATTCTCCCCCAAGTTCACAGAAAAGAGAGACTAAAAACTAAAATCATGGCTCTATAGAAGATTAATTCTAAACACTCTCTATCTTATTATCTATCATAGTGTGTAGAGGAACACTATCACATTGTAGGATTTGAAATCCTTCCCTTATGATGTAATGGTGTTTTCAAAGTATCCCTATTTATCAATACACTATTTTCAATCCTGATCCACTTTATGTAGAATATATTCCTTGTAAAGAATTACCATTTCTATATTCAAACATACTAGAAAAAAACTTTTTGATTTCACCACAATATAATATAGAAATATGTTCATGTAAAATATATCTGACTAGATCATTAATATATATCCTAAAATAATGATAATACTTCCATGATATTGAACATTACTTCGAAAATGTATAATTAAATTAGTAAGATTCATATTCTGCTCTAGGAAATATATACTTTTTATCTATTCATGAGACATACGAGTATTATGATGATCAGTCAAAAACTTTATAGCTTCATAATAAAATAAATTTATCCCATAAATAATACATAATGAAAAATAATGTGTACATTCATCCAAAAATGATTTATCATAACAAAATAATTCATTAACAGGAATCACTAATTATTCTCTAGATTCAACTAACTAAATAAAGTTAACATTTAATAATTCACTAAATGGTGACTGTAATTCTCCCATAAATTCTTCTCCTTCACCAGATTCAGCAAATGTTCTTTTCTTTTACATTTCAAAAAGTGTAACTAACTGATCATTAATCTTGTGAGTTTTTGTAGCGACCAGAGAACTACCATGCTCATAAAAAAGTGGCTCATCCATAGGGTTTTTATAAACATGATAAAAATAATAATATATTTCATTAGTAAAAAATAAAATAATAGCCTATCCAACCCTATCTTTAGAAGATACTTATTGATACAACTCTTCATCCAAGGAATTTATAAAATACTCAACATGATATTATATTCATCTTAGAAATTTAATATGTAAATCTCCAATGTCATAATCATCATTGTTCTATTGAAATAGTCAATTAAACTCAATAACATCTCATGTCCTCGATGAGAAATTCACCACGACCAATAATATTCTCTTGGTACTTACAGAAAAATTATTATCAAAAACAAATAATTCTTCCAAAACATCAAACTAATTTACCCAGAAATTATTATTAAAATCGATGTTCCCTAATATTTTCAAGACCAAGAATTATATAACAAACTAAATATAATCTCATGTTCCCCCTCAACATGAGTTCACAAGTTTTCATGATCCTCAACCCCAAATAAGCTCATTATACCTATTATTATGATCCATCAAAATAATTTTTTTCTATAAATTCTGTTAGAAAAGACATTAATGTGATGAAATATCAATATAACATTGATTTCACCGATCATAAATCACTTCACGTAGAATAATAGAAACTAAACATCCATATTGAGATAATGATATTATTAAATCCTTATAAAATCAATTATTCATATAACACACTATGATTCCTTTAGAATTCAGAATGATGTATATCATAATAAAAAATAATAATATACATGTCTTGGAAAATAATTTTCACCATTTCAATAATCCATGTTACTACAGCATTTGGAAAAAACATCCCCAAACTATTTTGGTCAACCTAAAAATCCTTTACGGGGATCTTATTAATTTGATTGGTTATACACATAAATAGAATAACATCCTCAAACATGTGAACACTCTCACTAATAAATATTATACTAAAATGAAAATCTTTTTCATATGGGAATTGGAAAATCTTACCCATATCTATTGTTTGAATGAAAAATTCAATATCATTCCTCATTGACGAGATTACAAATTCGGTGTCTCAGAAACTTATGTATGGATAATCATGAAATTATTTTACATTATTATAAAATTTATAATCAATATTTACCCCATTTAAAAAGTACCCAAAAATCTTAAAACTAATTTATATTTGTATTAAAATATTTATTTTTTATAGTCGTTAAAAATTTAACACTTTTCCTTACAGCAAATTCATTTTAGAATTGGAGGACCCCATCCTATTCAATCTACTGAGATAGACTTCATCTATTATCATAGACATTTCCACTATGAAAATAAAAAGTTTAAGGTTATGAAACTTAGATTTGAGAGATATTGATAGACAAGAAGATTGAATGAGAACATGATAAATGATGAGAGAGATATTAGTTTTAATTTAAATGTTTCGGGGGATTTTTTTGTTTATCAAGAAAAAATTGAAGTGTAATAATTTGGGAGTTTCTAAAAGTAATGATAAATTTCATAAAATAAATTATGAAAATTTTTTAAAACAAAAAAATAATAATAATTAGTAGAACTAAATAATTCTTTATAAAAATATGAAAAAATATTTATATACAAAAATATATTTTATAAATATGTCACTTATATAAATAATTCAAACCCCACCCCAATTGTATCGAAACATGTAGTGGGAAGTGGTTTAGTGAAATTATTATGAAGTTGATACCCTATACGAACTTATTCTAAAGGAATATATCCTTTTTAGAAAATATCTCTTAAAAATGATATATAAGATCAATAGTCAAAGTCGTATAGTGACTCAGATGATTTTATGACTTTATAATTGAACAAAAATTATCATTTAAAATAGGAAACTATTTTAATTTATATCTAAAGTCCTAAATTGTTTATTTCATCCACAACACATGTGTACTAAAACTTCAAATAAATATTAATTATGATTTAGTGGTTGATAAGGAAACTAATGATTTTTTTACTATACCATCACTCGTTGTAAATTCCATAAAAGTAAAAATTACCTTAGGTCATTTTTTATTTAATCTACACCTTATAAATTAGAATCTGAATTTGAAATTACATTATGTTGAAATGATTTTGAATAAAGGTAAGACTTAAATAAAGTTATTATTTAATATTTAAAGTCCTTTTAATATTATTAAAATGGGTATCGTTAGGGAATGATTGAAATCATGCATAATAGAGAGTAAGAAACATTATTTTTTTCTACTAGTAGTGAAATATAAAAAATAAAAATAATTATTATGAATAATATGTTGTTAATTATTTTTCTAAGTTCACCAAAATCATGTTTTACATTAGTACACAAGACATTTATCTATGTGATAATTTTTTTCAACAAATCAATAATATATTTTGATTGATTAAAAAAATTTACAAAATCATTTTGATAAATTTTAAAAACATGAATGTTATTAACTTATCTTACCGTGGTCATATAAAATTACTTTTTCACAAGATTTGGAAAAATATTACTTTGTTTTTGATTTGTTGGAAAAAAAATATTCAATATAGATTTTAGGGAATAAAATACGAGATGTAGTGTTTTTTTCTAAAAACCATTAGATTAAATAATCATATTGGAAAACCATTTTTCATAATAAAAAAACTCAATATTTTATATGAATCCCACATTTATTGTTTGTGGCCATAAAGATATTTAATATTTTTTAAAACAATATATGGTATATGAGGGTCTTCAATGAATATATGTTGTTCAACAAAAACATCATCAACAATGTAACTTGGAAAAAATGCTGATTTTACTTCTATAAAGTATAATTTAATGTTCATATTAGATGAATAGGATGTATGGATCCTAATGGATCCGGACCTGTGACTTGGAAAAGTTTTCCCTCCTAATATATTTCCTTAACCTTGTTATAACCCATAACAATCGGCCTTTCCTTCTTCCATGTGATCATAACAAGACCATCCTACTAATTTCAAAATAACCTTTTGGTTCTTCTCATTGGATGGTTCAAGATCCTATGAACTATTTCATAAACATCATTTCTCTTAAAATATTTCAGAATCTCTATCATACAAAACATAAAACATTAACCATTTAAGGATTATTTTAAATTATTAAGTTTAAATTATGGGTAGGAATGAAGATAACTCTACTATGATACCTACGCTTATTCTATTATTATATCCTTTATTAAGGTAACCTATAATTATCTATATTGTAATGTCAATTAATTTTATAGGATATTTTGGTAAGAGTCCCTCAGGTTCCATAAAAAATTGTTCATTAGAACTGGATTTTATCTAATAATAGTTTAATTTACTATAAAAAACATCTTTAGATGTTTCAAGAAATTAATTATTTAAAAAACTGGTGTCTTCATCTATTTGAATATTTTATGGTTAAAAAGATCAATTTTATAAAACATCAAAAGAAACCATTCTCTAATAATAGGTGACATTTTATAAACCAATATATATGATTTATCTATAGAATAAAATAAAATAAATTTTTATTCATTATACATTGTCTCAAACTTACCAAGGATTTCTATAGGGATACACATATAGACATTGCATCTAAAATTTTTAAAGTATCAATATTTATGTTTTCTATTATTTTATACTCATAAGAATTATTTTTTATGACAGATTTGATGAAAAAATGTTCGTTATATGTAAATCTGTATTAACTAGTTCCACACAAAAATAGAGAGGAATACTATATTAACTCAACATATTTCATGAATGTTATTGAATAAGACAATTTGTTCTTTATAAAATTACATTTTTTATGTGTTATTAAGTAAGAAATGGGTTTCTAATACAAATGTTTTATTAAAAAAATTATTTATTCTCACACACTCATCCATTATCAATTATCATTAAAATTATTTTTAAATCATGATTATTTTGAAAATAAATCAAAAACATAAAAAAAATTAATATATAAACATTTATTTTTTTTGAAATAAAACATGGTAAATTAAAATAAACATAAAAACAATGAAGAATACATTATGGTTTTCTATTATTTATGGTCCAATAAAATCCATGTGGATATGAATGAATTCTTTATATATAAAAGATTTTTTAATTATTGTTAAGGATGAATTATGGTGATTTATTTTTTTTAATGAATTATAATGTTCATATTGATCGAATATAAAAAATTGATGATCTAAAATAAAATTCTTCTTATATGACTTTGATATGGAAAATATTTTCCAATGCCTAATAATCTTATTCAATATCCAAGATTCATTTATTTCTGAAGTTAAAAGAATAAAATTTGGTTAATTTATGAAAGTAGAGTCCAACATTTAAACATTTTATTATATTGGATCTCTAGTAATATTTAAATTATGTAATAAAATAGAATAATAATTGTATGAAAAATCCATTAAAAATGACATCATAGTGTTGATAAATGCATCTGAGAATATGGTTCCCCCCATAAACATAAGGATAATTGTTGATGAATATATTTTTGGATATCCATGTTATCAAAATATAATGATAATGCATTTAACATTATAATTAAATGTGATTATTCATCCATACACAACTTTTAGTGAATAATTTTTTTTAAATTCATCACTTATGTGCATTAGGCTAAAATTTTACAAATTCTATATTTCAGATATCTCTCTGTATCATTTTTATCTATTTTTACATAGAAATATAGAATATTATATGATTCAAATTAGATTTATTATTTACTAAATGATATCTTTTAGATGAATTTATGTTTTGAAAAATAGTCCATGTAACCTTCATATACATTATTACTTCCCACTAATAATCATCTTTTATTTGGATTTTATTTTTTTCCTTTTTTTGTTTTACATTTATCCCACTACGTATAAGAGAAACATGTTATGAAATTTCTAATATTTTTTCCCATAACTCTGGTATTATTTTTGTCGACGATAATTAGGATTGGAATCATCATAAGACTTCATGAATACTCCCTTCCATTGTAGAACCAATTGAATCGTTTACAATGATGATCTAATTTCAATATAGAGTTTGAAGAATTAGAATAATTTTTGGATATAAGGTCCTATATAATATTATTTTATAATTTTTAAATAAATATTTTTATAGAATTATTCTTCAATTTAATAATTCTTTTATCTTCATCCACATATTAAATTTCATCCTCATAAATTACCTTTGTTCCAAACCATTCCTTTATTGTTAACCCAATAAGACGAGATTATTGTTATATTGTAGTAGATATACTATTCCTATTAGAGTGGAAAATTCTATAAATATTTAATGCCAAGTATGGTTCTAAAATTTTTTGTTTCCAAGGTAAAAAAACTATAGATAATTTCATTCAATCATCTATTTATTTTTGTAATAAATTTTTATTCATACATCTCAAAGGTTACAAATTATAATTTATTTGTATTGTACCACAACTTTAAGAAATTATAATGTTATTAAAATTTAACTATAATAGTCTTACACATCTCAGAATCATTATATAATTGATAATCATGATTTAATATATCTCAAAACTGTCCATAAATGATTTCACTCTAGTATCTTGATTTTATATCTTACTAATATTTTTTGGAAGTATCCACTTTTTCGGAAATTTATTTTGGAATTTCTTATGGGATAAAAAATATTATTTTTGTTGTTATTATTTTTATTAGAAGAATTAGAACCATGGGGATAGTGATGATGATATGACGGGTAATCAACCATTAAAACGAGGCTCGAGCTATCAGGTAAGGTCCATGTGCATTTATATAAAATAATACATTATACTTTGATCGTTTTTCTGGGAAAATAATAAACAAAAATATTTATTTTCCATTATGTGTGGCCCAAAATAATTCAATAATTAATGATCAATCTACTTTTTTTACAATGAATTCAATTTCCCTTGGCGTAAATTCCTAGTAATTAGGAAGAACTTTGAGGATGGTGGAGCCCAAACCAACCTCTACTATATTGATATTGTAAATCATGAAAAACATAAGACCAATGTCCATAACACTTTTTTATACTCTAAGAGAGTTCATTTTACTATAATAATAGATGAACCCTAAGAAGATTGAACCAATTTTACTTATAAAAGGTCCACCCCCTTTCATTACCCTAGAAATACTTCTTCATTCCTCTTTTATCGTCATCAATATATTTTGTTTACTCTATTTTAAACATATCCCATGCTCAAATCCACTTCCTCATTTAGAATTAATGAATTTGGTTTAAGGAATTTGTATAGAACATTATTTAATCATTAAATATTCTAGGGAAGTAGAAATAGAAATAACCTTTTAACATTAGAAAGAATATTTAGTTATAGATTTTCATATATTAATTTAATAATAATAATAATAAATATTAAAATAAAAACACTTTGATGTAGTTTCTATATTTTCCAAAAACATTATTTTAAATAATAAACATGTTTTACATTAATAAAAATATCATTATAAGTTTGATATTGACCTCATCATTGTTCCAAATAATATATAAATAATTTGGAAACTTTTTTGAAAAATTATATGAGCACAATAATTTTAATAATGGGCCTAATTGGAAAAAAGAAACTATTAGTTAATGAATACATAAAAAATGATTCATATTTCGAAATAAACATTAGCCTCAAAATAAAAATTTTCCCACTAAACAATTAACTTATTAATTCATATATTTTCATAAAACATTTCTTAAGAAATCATAAATTCTATATAAATCTCCTAATGGTTTATTTGTTGAAATAAAAAATCGTAATAAAATTTCCACAAAGGTATATATTTTTACCATACGTAGTAGACTATATTTTTCTATACCTAGTGAAATAATAATATTTCTATTGAAAAGCATAATAAGAGGTGATAAATCATGTTGGAATCCTGGGATTTCATTTTCATTTCATTATTATATAAAAATTAAATATCCACCAAAAATATAAATAGATTAATAATCAAAGCTAAACATATATTAACTATAATGATTATAATTATAATTATCATTGTAGTATATTCCCATAATCTCAATAAAGAACCCTAATTGGTTAACTCCATCTGTTTACCCAATCTATTGGACAACTATAACGATATCATCTACCACTAGTTTATAATGGAACCACCAATCGAAATAAAACATTCCCACGAATGATTATATACACAAAGTATATATCGACTTAATAAAATCCATAAACATAAGTGAATTCAAGGGTTTCATTATTTGATGAATATAAATTCAATTAAATATCAAGAAAACATTATTTAGGAATATAATAATTCCATATTAAATTATTTATTTTTAAAAAAATTACACATATAATGGAAAAAACATCTATTGAAAAAAACCATTTATCCATTTAATTGAAGATTAAAATAATAAATTAATTATGATAAATGGAAAATCCACTATCAAAATATAAGAGAAAAAATATTCCTTCTATATGTTCTTCCAAAAAAGTGAAAAAGTAACTCATTTGGAAAAAGAAAAAAATGACTCATTTAAATTATTTTTTAAAATGTCAATCATGGGTAAAAATGAATTTTTAAAAATAATTATAAATAGAAAAAATATTTTTTGAAATATTTTTTGAATAAAATAAAATTGATATAAAATAAAAATACGTTTTTATAAAAAAAAATTAAAATAATATTTTTAAAATAAACTCTCTTACATTTACTAGGAGTAGTCTCATACATTCATTATCTCACAAAACATAAAAATAGTTAATTTTATACATTCTGAAGAATGTTTTTCAATTGAATTATTCCTAGTTTTCATTTCATAATATCATATATATAATTATTCAATCAATTCAATTTATGTAATTCATTTTGACTAAATTCACATCATATGTCAGAAATTACATCGATTGGTTAATTGAGCTCAAAAGATATATAATTAAAAGGTATACATATTAATAATCATAAAATAATTATATTTTTTATACATAAACAATATTTGTAAAACCAATGATTAGTTGTAGTTATAAAAAATTAACTATATTATAATCTTGGAAAATATAGTTTGTATAGACATCGAAGTATAATTTCAATTTTTCAATGACCATTATAGAAAGAATGTATATATTTGGTTTCCATTACAGAAAGAAAATTACATCACAATTGTTATATTATTCATATAAATATACTTATTATATAATCCATGTGATGTGGTGATGAAAAATCAATCACATATTTTTGTAGAGGTTGTAGGCCACATGTACACATGAATGATGATATCATTTTTAGTGAATATAAATTTATGTAGGTGAATGATATATATTTTTTAATAATGATAAAATTGTATTGATTATACTATATAAACAATAATTAATTCATTATAATCATATTTTATGAATTTTTATGGAAAAATAATTACATCAGTTCTTGAGGTAATAATATATCATACACAACAATAGTGGGTTGGTTTCCCATTTAATGGAATATGAGATGCATATAAGTTGTCCCAATAACTTGACAATGTTTTATATGGAATATACTGGTATTTATATATTACCATGGTAATACATTATTCTAAATAAACGGAAGATAAGTAAACATTAAATCTTGATTAAAAAATAATTTTAATTGATCAACCACATTTTCTTAATAAATGATGATCCCTAGGGTTGTTATTATTTAATAAATAAGGACTATAGAATATAGAGAAAAATTTTAAAATCAATTTTGTTAGAATTTGTCCCAAAAAATTTGTAGTTTATGTGTCATGTAAAGGGATGAAGAATGGGACTTTTATAAGATAGTGAGGGGTGGTCTTGTAATCTCTCAAAAAATTAAATTATAAAAAATTTATTTTCCATTCAATATTTTTCTAAACTGATTTATTTAAAAAATATAAATATTATTGGTAGAGATAATTTCATCCATTAAAAACAATTCATTCTTTTATAGTTTTTACACATTTATTTTGGTTTTCACTGCTCTATAATCCCTTTTACAATTACAGTGACAACTATGATTTTTTTATTTTTGAGAGAAAATATAATTAGTATAAATGGAAAAAGGCCCATAAATGGACCATGAATGATGCTATAATCCAGATTAGAATAAATTTATTGAATCTATGAATCTTATTAATTATAAGTAATCTAAAAAATTGTATCCATTATAAAATATCATTAATGTCTATTTTTAGAACTATTCATTACATTGACTCTAATAACATCATGAAAACAAGAAAAATAAGAAAACATAATTTTATAATATACCTAAAATTTCATGTTTATCTATTAAATTCATGTTTCTCAATAAATTTATCAAATTATATTTGTTTAAAAAAAGTATTATCATATAATTGATTTTTACATTTATAGTATAATTACTAGATTTGTGTTTTATATGAATTTAAGGAAATTATTTCTTTACTAAAAAATAAAATAAAACCATGAAGAACATAAATAATTTATATTTTAAATGAATTTTAATAATCAATCATATCATCTAGTTAACCTTTTAGGAATAAAATTATAGTCATTAAAAACAAATATTTGACATTTTTTTCTTTTCTATAAATATAATGTTATAATGTTATTAATCTCACCCAAAAGAAAACAACATCCCATTTAACTAAATAATCGATGAATATATATTTGTTTCAATCATAAAGAAGCTTATGTAATGTTTTTTGGTCATTTTATAATCCATAAATTTTATTTTTAACATAAATAAATCGATTAAACCTTTACAATGTTAGTAGAAATTACAATGAAACTATTCATATTGATAAAAATAAAAGGGTCCAATTTAAAAATAATTGAAAAATTATTTCGAAATATAGAATCCATTTTAAAAAAATCATAACTTAATATTTATTGAATTAAATTTGAATTCAAATAGGAAGACATGAAAAATGGGCTTTTATAAAAATCTTCTTTTAAAATATAAAGTATTTTATACGATATTAATGTTTAAAATACATATAAAAAATAAAAATATAATTATTCTAAATCAATAGATACTAATTAAAAATTTAATATAATGAAAATTATAATTTTTTTATTCAAATATATAAAAAAATATAATTTTTTTAAAAAACATTATTTTCCCCTATTCAATAACAAATCAATCCATTTTAAAAATTCCAAAATTTATCCAATGATAATATTTACATTCTCACTTCAAATATGAAATTAATTTTTTTAAAAAAATTAATATTTTGAAAAAATAATCATAATATTTACTCATAGAAAGAATGAGAAACCATTTATGAAGAAAAAAAAATTTGAAGAATATAATGAATTTTGAAAAAATTGAGTGATTATATACAATGTGTTAATACTCCAAACCCCATAGCCTAGATTGGATTTTAAAATCTTACATTGGTACAAGATACAATTTATCTCATCCCAAAGGGAAATAAGTATTTTACTAGTCTAGGTAAATTATATACATTCATGAATTCACATACATACTAAAACATAAAATACAAAAAGTATTTTAGTTGAGAACACGATTATTCCCCATAGTTTATCCCTTCATATCAATAAAAATACACTAAATTGCATCCTATGAAACAAAAGAAAACATAATAAAGGAGTAATATCAGATGATTTGTAAGGGTAATCAAATATCTGAATCTATATGACTAAATAATGATAGTAAAAAGGGAAATGTAAATAACAAAAACACATGTCATTTAATCAATAAATTGACCATAATATAGAATAAATAAATGATAAACAAATAAATTCATATAAATAATAACATATTTTTATGATTTATCCATGGATATTATAACTAATTGAATAATCACTTGGACATTAATAAGTGATCCCATAATGAGATAATGAATATTGGAAAACATCTGAAAAATATTGTCAAGATCATTCAAACGTCACTTAAATATTTTTGAATAACCCTATCTAATTTGGTTAACTAATTTTCCCCAGGATCCTAGTCGATCAATCAATACACTATCTGTAACCGGAACCAACCCTTTACATAATATATACAATTTCTTCCATATATGAAATGGGTGAACCATAATCAACATAAAAATTTTTATTGATAAACAAACATATAGAATGTGAACACCTACCACAATCAAATAAACATAATCATAATACATCCGTACTAATATAATGAATGGAAATTTAATTGTACATATTCAATCAAACATATGATAAGGAAATAAAATAACAAATATGAATCATATAAAGAAAACATATCCATCGGAGATAATAAGGATAATAATGTGTTGATTTCATTGATGATTGAAAATTCTATAAAAATGTAATTGAAAACGATAATTAGGAAAATAACCTCTTCAAATTGAAAATATTATTTTTATAAAAAGTTCAAAAAATATTTTGATATTAAATTTTATAAAATGTAAAATTTTAAAGAAATTAAAGAATATTTAAATATTTGAGCCTTCATGGTGTTAGAAAATTATATTCATTTCTTACCCGTTAAAATAAATAACCCATTCAAAATTTTATTAAAATACAAACATTCCCTGTTTTGAAAACAACATAGATATTCATATCAAAACATTTAATAAAAAGTAATTCATGGTAAAAAATTATTTTATAAAATCATTTGGATAATGTTCTAATATTGTTTGAATTTTTTTTTTATAAAAAAATAGATTTTTATGAAATTTTTTTTATTGAATAGATAAATAATATAATAATACATTAAATGAATTTTCATAAAACATTTATATACCAAAAATGAGAAATTAAATATTTTACTAAAACAAACCATGAATTGCGAGAGGATAAAATAATAGGTTGTTTTTAAGATAGAAATATCAAATAATTCTTCCAAGGGAGTCCTAAAATACAATCTGAAATAGTGATGGTATTATAAAAGAAACATTTACTAGTTTGGTAATGGTTGACTCACAATTTGAATGAAAGAAATAAAATCCAATGAATCTTTAAATAACATCAATATAAATATATTCATTATATTAAATTTAAAACATGGATTAATATACACAAAACAAGGAATATGTGGTGAATATTGAATATTTCTCATAGAAGTCAAAGTGATTTGAGGAACCCATACCTTAGGATTGAATTCCTTTATAGGTTTCAGGATATCCTCTTCTCTTGGAAACCTCTTCAAGATTAACATAATTCCTTCATATATTTGATTATTATAGATCAAATACATCTAAGATTTGATTAGGGATGTAAAGATGTTAATAGGGTAGGTATTGTAAAAAGCAATTTATTTTGGATGTGTGAAGCATGGAGGAGACTGCGTGGCATTTTATTAGTTGGGAAGAGTACACAATTGGTATCTATGAAAATAATCAACTAAAACCACATATTTATCATTCCAAACGAAACCAACTTCGATATTAATTGAACAATATGGGTTATAATATAAAAATACTTCTATATGATGGGTTTTGTAAAGGATTTTGGGTCATTATAAGAATTTTCTTTTTTGTTTAACAACCCCAATAAACCTATTTTTACCTTAACTGAGGTAGTTAATTTTTAATATTTTCACTTTTAATTTTGACAGAAAAATTATTCTCAACTTACTAGATAATATAAGTTATGATGAATCCTAATATTAAATACATTTTTTCAAATTCAATTCACAGATGTGGCATAATACAATTTTAAATTATACTTAATGAAATATTGATGAATCAGTTTCTAAATTTAGAATTCTCATAATTTTTTATGGTTTTGATATATAAAATTATTAATAGATTTAGTTCACTAGAATAAATTTTTATTTAATTTATTCTAATTGGTACAATTTTACATCAAAATAATTTTATAATTTGATTTATCATTATATGTAAATTTAATGAAATAAAATTTAAATTATATAGAGATTTTCAATATTCGGTAGAAAAATAAAACATTTAGAAAATTCTAAAAATATGTACCCAAAGTTAATTTTGATGTTTATATTTGGAAAAAGAAGTTAATTTTTTTTTAAAAATATTTTCTAAAATAGCTACATATTAATTATAAATAATGTGTGTAATGATCAAGTAAGTTTCTTTTTATGAAAATATATGATTCAAATTAGATTTATTATTTACTAAATGATATCTTTTAGATGAATTTATGTTTTGATCAAGTAATTATCTATTTTGCAAACACTAATGCATATGGTGTTCAATTTAAGGATCGATAGTGATGCCATGTGATGTTTTAAAAAAAATACACAATGTTATGTAGAAATAAGATATTCAATACTGTAAATTCCAATTTTTTTCACAGGTAATCATCTGTAATATGATGATAATATAATCATCTAAAAAACCTCATTGAATTTACCTAAAAGTAAATCCATAGAATATTTATTTTTACATAAATTCTATATACTCCATCTATTAATTTCCCATTCTAAATAATTAAATACAAACCAAAAGTTTATATGAAGCCTTACAACAAACCATATTAATTTATATATAATTTTGAATAAAATAATATTGTATAAGGAGATGAATCTCCATCAAAACTAAAAGATATAATTCCACTCCTCATGAAGATTGATGAAAGGAAGATTGTTGAACATTTTTTTAGCACACAATTTCGTTGACAACTGAAATATGGATACATCTTCAATGAAATATAAGAAAATACTTCTCCAAACATTCCATATGATGAAATTATAGGTTACAGTAGATAATGATAATAAAGAAAAATAAAAAAAATTCTATTTATTGAAGTAGGATGGATACACATCAACTTTTACTTACAAGAATGTCTCTAAATATTACTTCTTGGAAATAGAATCATCGAAATATATAATATTGACAACTAGTAGGTACAATACTATAAAATATATTTTTTATAATATTTAGACATGATTAATGAGGGATTTGTCCTATGGAACATAACATAACTTATAGATATTTTTGAAATATTATTTTCATTTTTTTGATAAATCTACGATGAAATAAATTTAGAACAAATAAGAAACATGATTTTATACTTTTCAAGATGAATCATAAATATTTATACAAAAAAGATTTTATTATATACACATAGCAATTTTTTTATTTTAATTTCATTGATAATTGAAAAACACAAAATAAATTAGAAATATGGATATTTTAATATGCATTTTAAGTGCTTATGAAAATGTATTTTTAACACCCAAAGCTTCCACATTACGCTTCTCTTTGAATAATACAATAGTGTTTGTTTTACGATATTTTGAGTTCTAACACACTACAACCAATCAAACTAGCCATTATGAATAGTAATACCCACATTTTAATTTTTTTTAAATTTTATCTTTCAAAATGGACTTCATTTTTGGATTCGGAATAACGAAATTAACTTAGGGTAAATTTTTAGTATTTTTCTGAAAACATACAATTTTTTATGTATTGTGAAAAACACTAAGTACTAGTTTAAAAACAGAATTTTTATTTAAATAATTATTTATTTTATTTAAATTTATTTTAGGTAAAAATAGATACATAATACCTATATATATTCAATTTAATTCGTTCGAGTCAATTTATAATAATTTTATTTATATAAAAATTTTATCGAACTTTTCACCGTCTTTTACCCACCTCCTAGGAGAATTTGCAAAGTCACTCAAAACATAGTTTTACCACTTTTGAGATTGGAATTTTAAAACTATAAGAGAAAAAGTTGATATCAATAAGATAAATGTGGTATAATAAGATGAAAATAATTGTTGGTGAATAGTAACTTTTAACTTTTATTTACCACGGTTAAAAGTAAATAGTGTAATTAAGGTTAAAAATGATATTATTATTACTCTAAAACATGTCCTAATTCTATCGGATTATAGTAATTCTACCAAAAAAAACCATAGGAATAAAATATTAACCTTTTTGGTCCACTTGGATTAGATTAGGACATTTATTATTATTTAATTCAAATAAGAGTTAAAAGTGTTTAATTCAATGTTTAATAACTAAAAATTTTGTAATATAGAGTTACACATAAGATGAATTCTAATATAAATATCAATTATAAAGATAAATAGATTTCCTACATAATGGAATTTTATTTAATTTTTTTTGGAATTATATAATTTAATTTATTTATGACACAATGATGATGCAGTAATTACCTAATTAATGAAATAATAAAATAATTGATATTATAAATATCTAAATAAATTTAATTTGATACTTTTTAGGTATTCCACTAATTTTATAGGTCAGTATGACATGTTAGTATTGGTTAAATGAATTTTTATCAATGAAATAATGTTTCTATGAATATAGCAAAAACAAATTACCAAATAGTGTCAAAATTGACATAAAAGAGTTTTTAAAGAAAATATTATATTATTAATTGATATTTTCTATTCATAAATAACTAAGGTTCGGCCAAAAGACGTATATAATGATAGGTGTATAATTAATAAACCAATTGGGTTTCCCTTGGGAGTATATAGTATGTATAATAACTATATATTATAAAAATACAATGAGACATGGTAAATGTCAAACTATTTAACTAAGAGTTAAATCTAAAAGATAAAGTTAATATTTTGACCCAAACCTATCTAAAACCATTTGGTTGACTGTTTTTCGAGCCATACCCACCACATACTTTAAATAATTCATTTTGGCGGCATTATAAATAGAAAAGTATTTTATTATAAAATAATATTTCTCGCTTATCCTAAGATTCCCATCACCCCTCTTATAAAAGGGCACACCCCTTTCTCTCTAATTCACACGATAAAATCCTTTTGGATCGGCCAAAACCTACCCAAATACCCTCTCAACCGTCAAAACATAATCCAGAGGACTTCCTTTAGCCATGACGCCTACGGATGGAGCCCTTTTGATCAAATCAAAAGGAAGAACCTGAAGAAGAGGTAAATATCTCACCACCTCTTTCAAGTTCATTTCTCCTTGACCTACCTTCTTCTTTGTTGTTTCCATTCTAAAATAATAACTCCAGTATATTGTATATATTTTGATATTATTATAAATATGGTACAACCAAATTCATTATTCTATCCATCCATTGAATGACATGTCACCATATGTGCGTACGTACGGCTTATCGTCTCCACATCGTGGTGTAATTTTTATTCTATAAATTATTATTTTGATGGTTATAATAATGATGTGTAATTGATGTAAATAATAAATATAACATGATAATTATTCTTTATATATTATATACCATTAAAATTATATATTATTTTAATATCAAAATAATTATATTGTCGCTCGTGCATATATAGGGATTACCGTCTCCACGAACGTGATGAGATTCAATCCCCATCGTATTCATTCAAGACTAATTTTAATTAGATGATTAAAAATAATTTTTAATGACTTATTATCATTCTGAATATGAATAATATACATCCTATCCTTAACAAACATTACTTATGTAACAAATCATATAAAGGAAAACAAATCAGTTGACACCCGAAATGATGATAATACTAAGATATTATTAACAAAGCAATGATAAAAGATCATATATGATATAATATTAATGTATATGAATTTTTTATAATTTAAAAACAATTATTTCACCATTATATAAGATTTTAACTACCCTCTACCAAGGAAAATTACAAGGTAAGGGTTAATTTTACAATATCTTTATTATCTAAGGTTGTTTATACATAACTATATACTGCGACCTCTTTATCATCCACATCCACGTTTCTTAAAAAGTTATTTCAAAACATATTCACTATTTACTATAAAATGGGGGAAATTCATTTATATCCTTATTTGACCTTATATGTTTTGAAAGGAATATTTCCATCATTTTCCAAACAAGGTACTTTATTACCCATTCGACAAAATTAAGGTAAAAATTTCTTTTTAACTTATACTACAGGTGCGGCTATTTTTGGCCATTATAAAATATTCAAAGCTTCCCTTACAATCTTATAATAATATTTTCAAAATAAATGTTTACAATAATTATTTCAAAATAGAATGAGATATTTCTCTAAAAAAGGGTTTTGATTTCATTTATGTCAACATCCTTTGATGGATTTCAAGCTTATTTGAAGTTTATTTATTATGATACAAAACATCCATATTGTATTGAAGGTTTTTTGATATGTTTTACTGTGGATGTGTTATTCTTATACCATTAATGGTTTATGGATTAAGTGTTGACATTTCTAATGCTAGTTTTAAAATGAATGTTTATGTTATATCTAAACCTTTTCATATGAGGAATGAATTGGACTTAGTAAGTGAAGAGTAGAGCCTGCTATTGCTCTTTGATGCATCAGTACGTATCATGAGACAAAATAGTGTCTTGGCAAAATGCCTTGAAAAAATCTTATATTGTAGTCAGGGCACAAGGCCTTGAATTTTTGGTTATGAATGTCCGAAATTATGCATTCCATCATTATGAATTTGGATATTGATATTTCATGTTATTATTAAACTAGTAGAATATCCATGTGAGTATTTAAATGGAATTATTTGATTTTATATTTTCCATATTATTCTAAGGTTAATATTGAAAATTATTTTTTAGTTTTATATGTTTCCATAAATGTTTATGCTTATTTATGAATGTTTATACTGTATTGTTATCCTTACTGAGCATCTGAGATCACCCCTTTCAATGTTTTATTTTTACCAGGATGTGAAGATGTATATTATTACTGACTTGTAGGGATAGTCAATGGGATCTCAGTGTTGTCTATGGAAACAATTTTTTATAGTTTTCCATTTTATGATGTAATGTAAACCATTTGAATGTATCTAGTACTTCTAAGGCTACTAAACTAATCGGTCTTTCGAGACATGATATTTTGTGATCAGGATAATTTTATGTAATTATGCACTGATACTGGGTAACTGGGGTCAGGGCGTTATAGTTGGTATCAGAAGAAGTTTAGTACAAACCTTGTAATCTAGCTTTAGATAAACTCTGATTAGAGCACATTACCAAAATATATAATTTGAGGATTATTATTCAAGAACATCCTTGAATTTTGGTATAGTAGAGATTTTTTGAGTTATCCAAGAAATACCTCTATGTTTGTATACGAGTAGGTAGAGGCAGCTCTAGCACAGATGTACCTAGGGTTGAAACCGGAAACACCACTTTGAGCTAGACTCGAACAGGAACTGGTGCACGACAACGGTCCTTGCAGCACTTTTTGTTATGACACTCCTAGGGGATATTCTTATAATAATTATCATTTTATTTACAAACCATTATGAAGGGTTTATGAGTATATACATCCTCAAAGAAAACATGTTTATGATTATGGATTATATCCATAAATTTTTCAATTTATGTTAGGTGTTTTACAAGTTTGGATTTATGTATTTCGATTCATTAACTAATCTAGTTTATGATATTGTTTAGAAATGATGCCTAGTGGATGGAATGGAAACATTATCAATGCACACACTCCATTTAGGGATTGATCTCCAACTCAAGATAATTATAGTGGAGCTGATGATGCAACCAGTGCTGATCAACTAATCACTATACTTGGACAACTCACTTAGATTATGAATAATAACCTTACCCATATGGAGCACCCTGATCCGTAGCGTGGATTATCAATTTTAGATCTCTTCATGAGGAAACAACCAAAAACATTCAATGAGGGTATAAATCCACTAGTATCCGAGCAATGGATAAATTCATTAGTGAAAATATTCTACGCCTTGGGGAGTAGCGAAAGGGAAAAACATGTCATGGCAGTTTACCGCCTCACTGGAGATGCTGATCAATGGTGTTTATTGATCCAAAATAAAAAAGAAGATGATGAAGTATCAAATATGGAAGGGAGGTAGTTTAAATAATTTTTCATTATTAAAACACTTTCCTCAGGACCATCGAGCAAATATGGAATGACAATTTCTGAGTCTGAGGCAGAAGGATGGTAAGAATATCGCAACGTATAAAGCTAACATTACAAGGTTAGAAGGCATGCTGGAGATTATATACGTAACCCAATAAATAAGACTGATTGTTTTTTTGATGGGTTAAACCATTTCTATGTCGAGTATTAGTCTCACAATCTTTCTCATCATACAAATATATTGTCTCAAGTGCTATCAAGACAGAAAAAGAATTCTCTATGTCTGATGACTTTAAAGAAAAGAAAGAGAAGAAGAGATCTGCTGAACACTTTCGAAATGGAAATAAGGGGAAGAAGGGAAATGTTGAATATCCATCCTACAATAACTGTGGGATGAAACACCCTTGTACTTACCTTAATGGAATTGGAGTATGTTACAAGTGTGGTGAAAAAGGCCACCAAGCTCGTGATTGCAAGGGGAAGAAAGAGGTTGTCGATGTTGAATAATACAATTGTAGAGAAAGGGGGAATTATGTGAATGAATGCCCTAAGTTTCAGGGGACCTTTCCACAGAAAAGGCCATGGGATCAAGGTCATGCTTATGCTATCAATAATGCTGAGATTGAAGCTCTGAAATATGTGTAGGTGGGTAATTTAATGGTTCCTCAAGTTTAGAAAATGCATTATTTGATTCCAGCTCATCAAATTGTTTCATATCTTCCCAGTTGTCTAAGAAAAATACATATTTCTAATTTGATTTAACAAGGGATGTATCAGTCAAAACTATTAAGGGAAGTATCATTGCAACAATGTTTTGTGAATCAGTCCCCATTAGGGCATATAAATGATCTTTATCTTTTGATCTTATCGTCATACCCATGATTGAATTTGATATAATCCTTAGTATGGATTGGCTTTCAGACCATGATGTGAAAATTTATTGTAAGAAGAAGGAGGATACAATTTTGGATGATGATAAGTAGTACCTTATCTTTAGAAAAAAAACATCAGCACTTAATTCATATCTATATCCACCCCTAATAGCTCATCTAAATTAAATTATTTCGGAGGAAGAGAATGAAATAACTATGGGTGAGGAAATGAATGTTCAAGTAGAGGATGTACCTATTGTGAAAGAATATATTGACTTGTTTCAAGAAGAATTACATGGATCCTAAAGAATGATAAATTGAGTTTTCCATTGATTTAATTCTTGGTTCAAGGCCTATATCAGAGACCCCTTATGCAATGACTACTATAAAATTATTGGAACTAAAGAAACAAATAGAGGAACTGAGTAAGAAGGGATTTATTCACCCTAGTTTTTCTCCATGGGGAGCCCCTGTTCTTTTTGTTAAGAATAAAGATGGATCTATGAGGTTGTGCATTGAATACAGGGAGATCAATGCTATAACAGTAAAGAACATGTATCCCCTACTTCACATTGATGATTTATTTGACCAACTTCATGGAGATAAATACTTTTCAAAGATTGACCTTCGATCTGGATATCATCAATTGTGTGTGAAGAAGGAAGACATTTCGAAAACATCATTTCAAACCAGGTACATGCATTACGAGTTTACAGTAATGCTTTTTCAACTGACTAATGCACCCTTTGTCTTCATGGATCTAATGAATAGAGTTTTCAAGGAACATCATGATGACTTTATAATGGTATTTATTTATGATATCTTGTTATCTTCCAAATTCTATGAATATCATGAAAATCACTTCTGCATTATCCTGAAGGATTTTAGAAGACATGAATTATATGGTAAGTTTAGCAAGTGTGAATTATGGCTTATGAAGATTTCTTTTCTTAGCCATATTGTCTCTACGGATGGAATCTCTATTAATCCTTCTAATAAAAAGGAAATCCATGAATGTCTAGCACCAACGAGTATAACCAAAGTACGTAGTTTTATTGGTTTAGAAGGTTATTATCAATGTTTCGTCTAGAATTTTTCCTGGTTTGCAAACCCATTAACAAATCTCACATGAAAAGGGGTTAAATTAGTTTGGAAAATGTGTGTGAATAATGTTTTGAAGAAATAAAGAGAAGAGTAGTCAATAATCCTATATTAAATCTACCAGCGGGGAATGATGGGTTTGTTCTTTATAGTGATGCTTCAATGAAAGGACTCAGTTGTTTCCTTATGCAAAATGATAGGGTTATTTCCTATAAATCACGAGAGCTAAAAATTCATGAGAAAAACTATCTTACTAATTATATTGAGTTATCATTTGTAATATTTTCTTTGATGATTTAGAGACACTATCACTATGTTGAATAATGTGAGATATATACCGATCACAGGAGTTTGAAGTATATTTTCTCACAAAAAGTACTCAAAATGAGACAAAGGCGATGGCTTGGACTAATCAAGGATTATGATTGCACTATAAACTACCACTCGGGGAAGGAAAATAATGTGTAAAATGATTTGAGTAGAAATGATCATGGAGTTTTGAACAAGATGAGAGTTGAAAAAGATCCTATATACATGGATCTAGAAAAGATGGATATGGGAATCACCATGGAAGGTGAAAAATCAATACTTTTTCAAATGTTTTCCCAACTATCTGTACTTGAATGGATAAATAGTTATCGTACCAGTGATGAAGAGTTTCAAAAGAATATTAAAGTTGTGAATGATGATAGATTGATTAACTTTGTGTATGAAGATGAAATTTTGAAATTTGGGGATAGACTTTGTGTTCCCGATATACCTGATCTAAAAAGGGAATTGTTGGATGATGCTCATAGTTCCAATTTCTCTATACACCCTGGTAGCACTATGATGTATAAATATTTGAAGAAACATTTTTGGTGGGACAACATGAAGAGGGAGATTGCTGATCTTGTGTCAAGATATATGGTTTTTCAACACATGAAAGATGGAAGGAAACAGCCTAGAGGAGACAAGAATCCTCTTCCCATACTGGAGAGGGAATGAGATAATATTATGATAGACTTTGTCATGGGACAACCTTAGACTCCTAGATGGAATGATTCAATATGGTTCATCGTTGATCGTCTTACCATGTCAGAAAATTTTCTTTCTATAAGAGAAGATTTATGACTTGAATGTTTAGCAAGACTATATATAAATGAATTTTTAATACTTCATGGAGTACCCCTATGGATTGTTTCTGATCGTGATCTCTGTTTTACATCATGATTCTAGAAAAATGATCAGAAATCCCTGGATAATGATCTTTCTTTCAGCACTGGCTATAACCCCCAAACTGATGGAAAATCAGAACGGATTATTCAAACCATAGAAGACATGTTGAGATCATGCTCACTTGACATTGTAGGTATGTGGGATCAATATTTACCTTTGGTAAAATTTTAATATAATAATAGATTCCATTCAAGTATTCAGATGACACCATATGAAGCGTTATACGGAAAGAGATGTCACACACCAAACAGTTGGGATGATATTGGTGAAAGAAAACGCATAGGCCCAGAACATGTGGAGGAAACGATGAAAAAGGATAAGGTAATCCAAAACCACACCAAGGAATCTCAAAGTTGACAGAAGAGCTATGCTAATAACTGAAGGAAGGATTTGGAACTTCATGTAAGAGATCATGTTTTCTTGAAGGTATCTCCATGGAAGGGTGTTATACGTTTCATTAAGAAGGGTATATTGAGTCACATGTACATCAGACCTTTCGAGATTCTAAAACGAATTGGGGTTGTAGTTTACCATTTGGAAATGCCTCCAAGTCTCTCCAAAGTTCATGTGGTATTCCATGAATCACTGTTGAGAAAATAAATTCCTGGCCCAACGCATGTACTCACCTATGATGAAATAGAACAGGAACCTGATCTGTCTTATTGCAAAGATCCTGTCATGATTCTTGATGCAAGAGAACAAGTGATGAGAAACTGGACGACTTTTCTGGTAAAATTTCTATGGAGAAACCATAAGATGGAAGAGGTAATGAGGGAAGCCCACTAACGTATGGTGAAGAACCATCCGAGTTTTTTTATACAGTAATATTCTAGAAATTTCGAGGAAGAAATTATTTGAAGTAGGGGAGAATGTAACACCCCAAGCTTCTATGGTATGCTTCTCTTTGAATAATACAATAGCGGTAGTTGTACGTAATGTTGAGTTCTAACACCCCACAACCAATCAAACTAGCCGTTATGAATAGTAGTACCCACTTTTTGGAATTTTAAAAATTTTATCTTCCAAAATGGACTTCATTTTTTTATTCGAAAGTTCAAAATTAGCTTAAGGTGATTTTTTGAATTTTTCTGAAACCGTTCAATTTTTTATGAATAGTGAAAAACACTGAGTTATTGTTTCATAATATGAATGTTTATTTAATTAATTATTTATTTTATTTAAATTCATTTTAGGTCAATATAGATACATAATACCTATATAATTTCATTGTAATTCATTGAAGTCAGATTATAATAATTTTAGATATATAAAAATTTTATGGAACTTTTCACCGTCTTTTAGCCACCTCCTAGGAGAATTTAAAAATTCACATAAAACATAATTTTACTTCTTATATGAGTGAAATTTCAAAAATCTGAGAGACAATATTGATATCATTATAAAAAATGTGGTTCAATAAGATGAAAATATTTTTTGGTGAATAGTTCCCTTTTAATTTTATTTACCACCGTTAAAAGTAAACATGGAAATTAAGGGTAAAAATGATATTATTATTACCCTAACATATTTCTTAATTCTATTGGATAACTATAATTACAAAAAAATAACCTTTAGAATAAAATATGAACCTTTTTGGTGCACTTGGATTATATTAGGACATTTATAATTCAATATTTCAAAGAGCAGTTAAAAGTGTTAAATTCAATGTTTAATAACTAATCCATATTTAATACAGGGTTACAAATAAGATAAATTCCACTATAAATATTAATAAGAAAGATAAAAAAATTTCCAACATAATGGTATTTAATTTTTATTTTTTTGACATTAAATAATTTAATTTATTTATAACACAATGATGATGTAGTAATTACCTTATTAATGAAATATTAAAATAATTTATACTATAAATATCCCAATAAATGTAATTTGAGAATTTTTATGAATTCCACTAATATTATGGGTTAATATGACATTTTAGGGTTGGTTATATTAATTTTTATCGAAGTAATAATGCTCTTATAAATTTAGTACCAAATAGTGTCAAAATTGACATAAAAGAGTTTTTAAAACAAATAGAATATTATTAATTGATATTATATTCATTAAAATATATGGTTCGGAGAAAAGACTTATATAATAATAGGTTTATCATTAATTAACCACATGGGTCTCTCTTGGAAATATATAGTAAGTTTATTAACCACGTATTATAAAAATACAAAGAGACGTGGTAAATGTCAAACTATTTAACTAAGAGTTAAATCTAAAATATGAAGTCAATATAGTGACCCAAACTAATCTAAAACCAATTGGATGAGTTGTTTTATACCCATCCCCACCTTATACTTTAAATAATTCATTTTTGAGACATTATCATCTGAAAATTATTTTATTATAAAATAATATTTCTAGCTTTTCCAAAGGTGCCCCTCAACCCTCTTATAAAAGGGAACCCTTCCTTCTCTCTAATTCACACCTTTAAAGTCATTTGGTTCAGCCAAACCCTGCCCAAATACCCTATCAACTGTCCTCCCTTCATCCTATAGTCCTTGATTTAGTTATAAATCCAACCTATGGAGCCCTTTTGATCAAATAAAAAGGAAGAATCCGAAGAAGAGGTAAATATCTCACCTCCTCTTTCATCTTCCTTTCTCCTTCCACTTCATTTTTCAATATTGTTTCCATTCTAAAATAATATATCCAGTGTCATCTATATACTGTGATGTTATTATAAATATGGGACAACAAAATTCAATATTATACCCATCCTTTGAATGGCATTTCACCATACTTGCGCACATACAGCATACCGTCTCCACGTCCTGGTGTAATTGTTATTCAATACATTATTATTTGGATGGGTATATTAATGATGTGAAATTGAGGTAAATAAAAAATATTACATGATAAATATTCTTTATATATGATATAACATCCAGTTATAAATTATTTTAATATCAAAAGAATAATATTTTCGCTCTCGCATACATATGGAATACCGTCTCTACGAACGCATTGGGATTCATTCCCAATCATATCCATTCAAGAATAATTTTCATTAGATGATAAAAAATAATTTTTAAAGTATTAATATGATTCTATGTATGAATAGGATACATCCTATCCATAAAACTATTACTTACATAAAAAATCATATAAATGGAAAACGAATCAGTTAACACCTGAAATGAAGAAAATACTAAGATATTATTAACAAATAAATGTTAAAAGATCATATATCATAACATATTAATGTATATGATTCTTGTATAATTTAATAACAATTATTTCACAATTATATAGTAGGTTAACTTACCCTCGATTATGAAAATTACAAGGTAAGGGTTTATTTCAAAATCTCTTTATTACTTGAGGTCGTTTATACGTAATTATCTACTAGGACCTCTTTATAATCCACATCCATGTTTCATATAAATGCATTTCACAACATTTTTACTATTTACTAGTCAATGGGGTAATGTAATTTATACCCTTATTTGACAGTATATTTTTTTAAAGGAACCTTTCTGTCATTTACCAAACAAGGTACGTTATGTAATTTTCGACAAAATTAAGGTAGGAGTTTTTTTATGACTTATACAGAGAGTGCAGCTATTTTCATCCATTATAAAATCATCGAGACATCCCTTAAAATCATAAAACAATATTTTTAAAATATATGTTTTCTTAAATTATTTCAAAATAGAAAGAGATATTTCTCTATTTTTTTCGATTTTATCTTTGTTAACATCCTTTGATATATTTTATGCTTATTTGAAGTTGGTTTATTATGATACAAAAAAACTATATTTTATTGAAGGTTTTATGATATGTTTGACTGTGGATGTGTTATTTTAATACCATTCATGGTCTATGGATAAAGTATTGACATTTTGTATACTAGTTTTAATACGAATTATTATGTTATGTTTAAACCTTTTCTTATGAGGAATGCATTAAACTTAGTAAGTTATGGGTGGAGCCTGCTATAGCTCCTAGATGCATTGGTAGGTCTCACGAGACAAACTAGTGTCTTGGCATAAGGCCTTGAAAAATTCTTATATTTTAGTCTTGGAACATGGCCTTTACTATGTGGTTATGAAAGTCTGGAATTATGCATTCCATCATTATAAACGTGGGTATTGATATTGCATGTGATTATTTTACTAGTAGAATATCCATGTGAGTAATTAAATGGAATTATTTGATTTTATCTTTGCTATATTGTGATGAAGTTAATGTTTAAAAGACTTTTGTTTTTGTCTTATACATTTCCTTAAATGTTTATGCTTATTTATGAACGTTTCTGCAGTATTGTTATCCTTAATGAGCATCTGCACTCACTCTTTTCTATATTTTAATTTTCCGAGCATGTGAAGAATTATATTATGACTGACATGAAGGGATTGTCTATGGGATCTTAGTGTTGTCTATGGAAACAATGTTCTTATTGTTTTCCATTTTATGATGTCATTTAAAGCTTTTGAATGTATCTAGTATTTCCAAAGCTACTAAACTAATCAGTATTTCGAGAATGATATTTTTGTAATCATGCCAATGTTATGTAATAATTCAATGACTCTAGGTAACTAGGGTTAGGATGTTATAGTATTGAACTTAATTTTAATAAAAATTTTACTCATATGAAATGTTTGCATAAATATCGGAATATATCTAGAATTCAAAACCATTAGAATACTACTTCACCTTAGGGTTTCTCTTCATGTATATAACTCTTTAAGTATGGTATAAAATATACTACTATTTCCAAATAATGGGTTAAAACCCTTACTTTAGATACTCATATGTTGGAATATTCAGATATATTATGTTCCTAATCCCAATGTTTACTTCAAAGATATGTTTCCCAACATAGGCTTCCTTATAAAAATTTAGGCTCCCAACCCAAACATTCACCTCAAATGCGGGGTTATGAATTGTGATCATAGACTTAATTGAAGTTGTTATAATTCATAGAAAGGAAAAAATGATACGAATTATAACATAAGCTCATCTTTAATTCCTAGAAAATAAAATATATAATCTAATAAATATAAAACAATAATCTAATTAAAGTAACATCAATATAAAAAGACATGAGGTTGTTTGTGGGCATCATGATCAATTAGAAACTAAATACATTATTGGATCAACATTCATATTCACAATAGTCTCCCCATTATTGATTATTAAAAAATTAGAAAAATATAAAAACAAAAAACTTGTTTTAACCATTAATGAATATATAGATTTATGAAATCAAACAACAGAGAATAATTAAGTATAAATTTATAATGTTATGTTTATCAATGTTTCTCACACATTACTGAATTCAAAAATAATTAATATAATAGCATTAAAACACATTAAAGATAGGAAAAATTTATTAGTGGTTATTATAACTTCCAGGAAAAAAGAATATTAAATAACATATCAGATTATAAAATGAACAAAAAAGAATATAGAAAATATAATTTAGACAACCGAAATTACTTTTATTAATTTACATTGATTATAAATAAATATAATTTATGGTTTTAATTGGTTAGTGGGGAGTAAGATAATAATGTTTAGGATAAATATCATTAGAGGAAGATTCAATAGTTAATGAATCTTCATGAGTGTGATGTAAATATTTTATCTCTTCTACCAAAAAAATGAAATTTGCACCCATTTTTTCATCCCATTATATTATAACAAACCTGGACTATTGTAACATATTAATAACTTCAAAAATGTTTACTTTTATAAAATTATATACAATCATAGAAGACTGAAGATATTCTCCCCCAAGATCACAGAAAAGAGAGACTAAAAACTAAAATCATGGCTCTATAGAAGATTAATTCTAAACACTCTCTATCTTATTATCTATCATAGTGTGTAGAGGAACACTATCACATTGTAGGATTTGAAATCCTTCCCTTATGATGTAATGGTGTTTTCAAAGTATCCCTATTTATCAATACACTATTTTCAATCCTGATCCACTTTATGTAGAATATATTCCTTGTAAAGAATTACCATTTCTATATTCAAACATACTAGAAAAAAACTTTTTGATTTCACCACAATATAATATAGAAATATGTTCATGTAAAATCTATCTGACTAGATCATTAATATATATCCTAAAATAATGATAATACTTCCATGATATTGAACATTACTTCGAAAATGTATAATTAAATTAGTAAGATTCATATTCTGCTCTAGGAAATATATACTTTTTATCTATTCATGAGACATACGAGTATTATGAGGATCAGTCAAAAACTTTATAGCTTCATAATAAAACAAATTTATCCCATAAATAATACATAATGAAAAATAATGTGTACATTCATCCAAAAATGATTTATCATAACAAAATAATTCATTAACAGGAATCACTAATTATTCTCTAGATTCAACTAACTAAATAAAGTTAACATTTAATAATTCACTAAATGGTGACTGTAATTCTCCCATAAATTCTTCTCCTTCACCAGATTCAGAAAATGTTCTTTTCTTTTACATTTCAAAAAGTGTAACTAACTGATCATTAATCTTGTGAGTTTTTGTAGCGACCAGAGAACTACCATGCTCATAAAAAAGTGGCTCATCCATAGGGTTTTTCTAAACATGATAAAAATAATAATATATTTCATTAGTAAAAAATAAAATAATAGCCTATCCAACCCTATCTTTAGAAGATACTTATTGATACAACTCTCCATCCAAGGAATTTATAAAATACTCAACATGATATTATATTCATCTTAGAAATTTAATATGTAAATCTCCAATGTCATAATCATCATTGTTCTATTGAAATAGTCAATTAAACTCAATAACATCTCATGTCCTCGATGAGAAATTCACCACGACCAATAATATTCTCTTGGTACTTACAGAAAAATTATTATCAAAAACAAATAATTCTTCCAAAACATCAAACTAATTTACCCAGAAATTATTATTAAAATCGATGTTCCCTAATATTTTCAAAACCAAGAATTATATAACAAACTAAATATAATCTCATGTTCCCCCTCAACATGAGTTCACAAGTTTTCATGATCCTCAACCCCAAATAAGCTCATTATACCTATTATTATGATCCATCAAAATAATTTTTTTCTATAAATTCTGTTAGAAAAGACATTAATGTGATGAAATATCAATATAACATTGATTTCACCGATCATACATCACTTCACGTAGAATAATAGAAACTAAACATCCATATTGAGATAATGATATTATTGAATCCTTATAAAATCAATTATTCATATAACACACTATGATTCCTTTAGAATTCAGAATGATGTATATCATAATAAAAAATAATAATATACATGTCTTGGAAAATAATTTTCACCATTTCAATAATCCATGTCACTATAGCATTTGGAAAAAACATCCCCAAACTATTTTGGTCAACCTAAAAATCCTTTACGGGGATCTTATTAATTTGATTGGTTATACACATAAATAGAATAACATCCTCAAACATGTGAACACTCTCACTAATAAATATTATACTAAAATGAAAATCTTTTTCATATGGGAATTGGAAAATCTTACCCATATCTATTGTTTGAATGAAAAATTCAATATCATTCCTCATTGACGAGATTACAAATTCGGTGTCTCAGAAACTTATGTATGGATAATCATGAAATTATTTTACATTATTATAAAATTTATAATCAATATTTACCCCATTTAAAAAGTACCCAAAAATCATAAAACTAATTTATATTTGTATTAAAATATTTATTTTTTATAGTCGTTCAAAATTTAACACTTTTCCTTACAGGAAATTCATTTTAGAATTGGAGGACCCCATCCTATTCAATCTACTGAGATGGACTTCATCTATTATCATAGCCATTTACACTATGAAAATAAAAAGTTTAAGGTTATGAAACTTAGATTTGAGAGATATTGATAGACAAGAAGATTGAATGGGAACATGATAAATGATGAGAGAGATATTAGTTTTAATTTAAATGTTTCGGGGGATTTTTTTGTTTATCAAGAAAAAATTGAAATGTAATAATTTGGGAGTTTCTAAAAGTAATGATAAATTTCATAAAATAAATTACGAAAAAATTTTAAAACAAAAAAAAATAATAATTAGTAGAACTAAATAATTCTTTATAAAAATATGAAAAAATATTTATATACAAAAATATATTTTATAAATATGTCACTTATATAAATAATTCAAACCCCACCCCAATTGTATCGAAACATGTAGTGGGAATTGGTTTAGTGAAATTATTATGAAGTTGATACCCTATACGAACTTATTCTAAAGGAATATATCCTTTTTAGAAAATATCTCTTAAAAATGATATATAAGATCAATAGTCAAAGTCGTATAGTGACTCAGATGATTTTATGACTTTATAATTGAACAAAAATTATCATTTAAAATAGGAAACTATTTTAATTTATATCTAAAGTCCTAAATTGTTTATTTCATCCACAACACATGTGTACTAAAACATCAAATAAATATTAATTATGATTTAGTGGTTGATAAGGAAACTAATGATTTTTTTACTATACCATCACTCGTTGTAAATTCCATAAAAGTAAAAATTAACTTAGGTCATTTTTTATTTAATCTACACCTTATAAATTAGAATCTGAATTTGATATTACATTATGTTGAAATGATTTTGAATAAAGGTAAGACTTAAATAAAGTTATTATTTAATATTTAAAGTCCTTTTAATATTATTAAAATGGGTATCGTTAGGGAATGATTGAAATCATGCATAATAGAGAGTAAGAAACATTATTTTTTTCTACTAGTAGTGAAATATAAAAAATAAAAATAATTATTATGAATAATATGTTGTTAATTATTTTTCTAGGTTCACCAAAATCATGTTTTACATTAGTACACAAGACATTTATCTATGTGATAATTTTTTTCAACAAATCAATAATATATTTTGATTGAGTAAAAAAATTTACAAAATCATTTTGATAAATTTTAAAAACATGAATGTTATTAACTTATCTTACCGTGGTCATATACAATTACTTTTTCACAAGATTTGGAAAAATATTACTTTGTTTTTGATTTTTTGGAAAAAAAATATTCAATATAGATTTTAGGGAATAAAATACGAGATGTAGTTTTTTTTTTCTAAAAACCATTAGATTAAATAATCATATTGGAAAACCATTTTTCATAATAAAAAAACTCAATATTTTATATGAATCCCACATTTATTGTTTGTGGCCATAAAGATATTTAATATTTTTTAAAACAATATATGGTATATGAGGGTCTTCAATGAATATATGTTGTTCAACAAAAACATCATCAACAATGTAACTTGGAAAAAATGCTGATTTTACTTCTATAAAGTATAATTTAATGTTCATATTAGATGAATAGGATGTATGGATCCTAATGGATCCGGACCTGTGACTTGGAAAAGTTTTCCCTCCTAATATATTTCCTTAACCTTGTTATAACCCATAACAATCGGCCTTTCCTTCTTCCATGTGATCATAACAAGACCATCCTACTAATTTCAAAATAACCTTTTGGTTCTTCTCATTGGATGGTTCAAGATCCTATCAACTATTTCATAAACATCATTTCTCTTAAAATATTTCAGAATCTCTATCATACAAAACATAAAACATTAACCATTTAAGGATTTATTTAAATTATTAAGTTTAAATTATGGGTAGGAATGAAGATAACTCTACTATGATACCTATGCTTATTCTATTATTATATCCTTTATTAAGGTAACCTATAATTATCTATATTGTAATGTCAATTAATTTTATAGAATATTTTGGTAAGAGTCCCTCAGGTTCCATAAAAAATTGTTCATTAGAACTGGATTTTATCTAATAATAGTTTAATTTACTATAAAAAACATCTTTAGATGTTTCAAGAAATTAATTATTTAAAAAACTGGTGTCTTCATCTATTTGAATATTTTATGGTTAAAAAGATCAATTTTATAAAACATCAAAAGAAACCATTCTCTAATAATAGGTGACATTTTATAAACCAATATATATGCTTTATCTATAGAATAAAATAAAATAAATTTTTATTCATTATACATTGTCTCAAACTTACCAAGGATTTCTATAGGGATACACATATAGACATTGCATCTAAAATTTTTAAAGTATCAATATTTATGTTTTCTATTATTTTATACTCATAAGAATTATTTTTTATGACAGATTTGATGAAAAAATGTTCGTTATATGTAAATCTGTATTAACTAGTTCCACACAAAAATAGAGAGGAATACTATATTAACTCAACATATTTCTTGAATGTTATTGAATAAGACAATTTGTTCTTTATAAAATTACATTTTTTATGTGTTATTAAGTAAGAAATGGGTTTCTAATACAAATGTTTTATTAAAAAAATTATTTATTCTCACACACTCATCCATTATCAATTATCATTAAAATTATTTTTAAATCATGATTATTTTGAAAATAAATCAAAAACATAAAAAAATTAATATATAAACATTTATTTTTTTTGAAATAAAACATGGTAAATTAAAATAAACATAAAAACAATGAAGAATACATTATGGTTTTCTATTATTTATGGTCCAATAAAATCCATGTGGATATGAATGAATTCTTTATATATAAAAGATTTTTTAATTATTGTTAAGGATGAATTATGGTGATTTATTTTTTTTAATGAATTATAATGTTCATATTGATCGAATATAAAAAATTGATGATCTAAAATAAAATTCTTCTTATATGACTTTGATATGGAAAATATTTTCCAATGCCTAATAATCTTATTCAATATCCAAGATTCATTTATTTCTGAAGTTAAAAGAATAAAATTTGGTTAATTTATGAAAGTAGAGTCCAACATTTAAACATTTTATTATATTGGATCTCTAGTAATAGTTAAATTATGTAATAAAATAGAATAATAATTGTATGAAAAATCCATTAAAAATGACATCATAGTGTTGATAAATGCATCTGAGAATATGGTTCCCCCCATAAACATAAGGATAATTGTTGATGAATATATTTTTGGATATCCATGTTATCAAAATATAATGATAATGCATTTAACATTATAATTAAATGTGATTATTCATCCATACACAACTTTTAGTGAATAATTTTTTTTAAATTCATCACTTATGTGCATTAGGCTAAAATTGTACAAAATCTATATTTCAGATATCTCTCTGTATCATTTTTATCTATTTTTACATAGAAATATAGAATATTATATGATTCAAATTAGATTTATTATTTACTAAATGATATCTTTTAGATGAATTTATGTTTTGAAAAATAGTCCATGTAACCTTCATATACATTATTACTTCCCACTAATAATCATCTTTTATTTGGATTTTATTTTTTTCCTTTTTTTGTTTTACATTTATCCCACTGCGTATAAGAGAAACATGTTATGAAATTTCTAATATTTTTTCCCATAACTCTGGTATTATTTTTGTCGACGATAATTAGGATTGGAATCATCATAAGACTTCATGAATACTCCCTTCCATTTGTAGAACCAATTGAATCGTTTACAATGATGATCTAATTTCAATATAGAGTTTGAAGAATTAGAATAATTTTTGGATATAAGGTCCTATATAATATTATTTTATAATTTTTAAATAAATATTTTTATAGAATTATTCTTCAATTTAATAATTCTTTTATCTTCATCCACAGATTAAATTTCATCCTCATAAATTACCTTTGTTCCAAACCATTCCTTTATTGTTAACCCAATAAGACGAGATTATTGTTATATTGTAGTAGATATACTATTCCTATTAGAGTGGAAAATTCTATAAATATTTAATGCCAAGTATGGTTCTAAAATTTTTTGTTTCCAAGGTAAAAAAAATATAGATAATTTCATTCAATCATCTATTTATTTTTGTAATAAATTTTTATTCATACATCCCAAAGGTTACAAATTATAATTTATTTGTATTGTACCACAACTTTAAGAAATTATAATGTTATTAAAATTTAACTATAATAGTCTTACACATCTCAGAATCATTATATAATTGATAATCATGATTTAATATATCTCAAAACTGTCCATAAATGATTTCACTCTGGTATCTTGATTTTATATCTTACTAATCTTTTTTGGAAGTATCCACTTTTTCGGAAATTTATTTTGGAATTTCTTATGGGATAAAAAATATTATTTTTGTTGTTATTATTTTTATTAGAAGAATTAGAACCATGGGGATAGTGATGATGATATGACGGGTAATCAACCATTAAAACGAGGCTAAAGCTATCAGGTAAGGACCATGTGCATTTATATAAAATAATACATTATACTTTGATCGTTTTTCTGGGAAAATAATAAACAAAAATATTTATTTTCCATTATGTGTGGCCCAAAATAATTCAATAATTAATGATCAATCTACTTTTTTTACAATGAATTCAATTTCCCTTGGCGTAAATTCCTAGTAATTAGGAAGAACTTTGAGGATGGTGGAGCCCAAACCAACCTCTACTATATTGATATTGTAAATCATGAAAAACATAAGACCAATGTCCATAACACTTTTTTATACTCTAAGAGAGTTCATTTTACTATAATAATAGATGAACCCTAAGAAGATTGAACCAATTTTACTTATAAAAGGTCCACCCCCTTTCATTACCCTAGAAATACTTCTTCATTCCTCTTTTATCGTCATCAATATATTTTGTTTACTCTATTTTAAACATATCCCATGCTCAAATCCACTTCCTCATTTAGAATTAATGAATTTAGTTTAAGGAATTTGTATAGAACATTATTTAATCATTAAATATTCTAGGGAAGTAGAAATAGAAATAACCTTTTAACATTAAAAAGAATATTTAGTTATAGATTTTCATATATTAATTTAATAATAATAATAATAAATATTAAAATAAAAACACTTTGATGTAGTTTCTATATTTTCCACAAACATTATTTTAAATAATAAACATGTTTTACATTAATAAAAATATCATTATAAGTTTGATATTGACCTCATCATTGTTCCAAATAATATATAAATAATTTGGAAACTTTTTTGAAAAATTATATGAGCACAATAATTTTAATAATGGGCCTAATTGGAAAAAAGAAACTATTAGTTAATGAATACATAAAAAATGATTCATATTTCGAAATAAACATTAGCCTCAAAATAAAAATTTTCCCACTAAACAATTAACTTATTAATTCATATATTTTCATAAAACATTTCTTAAGAAATCATAAATTCTATATAAATCTCCTAATGGTTTATTTGTTGAAATCAAAAATCATAATAAAATTTCCACAAAGGTATATATTTTTACCATACGTAGTAGACTATATTTTTCTATACCTAGTGAAATCATAATATTTCTATTGAAAAGCATAATAAGAGGTGATAAATCATGTTGGAATCCTGGGATTTCATTTTCATTTCATTATTATATAAAAATTAAATATCCACCAAAAATATAAATAGATTAACAATCAAAGCTAAACATATATTAACTATAATGATTATAATTATAATTATCATTGTAGTATATTCACATAATCTCAATAAAGAACCCTAATTGGTTAACTCCATCTGTTTACCCAATCTATTGGACAACTATAACGATATCATCTACCACTAGTTTATAATGGAACCACCAATCCAAATAAAACATTCCCAAGAATGATTATATACATAAAGTATATATCGACTTAATAAAATCCATAAACATAAGTGAATTCAAGGGTTTCATTATTTGATGAATATAAATTCAATTAAATATCAAGAAAAAATTATTTAGGAATATAATAATTCCATATTAAATTATTTATTTTTAAAAAAATTACACATATAATGGAAAAAAAATCTATTGAAAAAAACCATTTATCCATTTAATTGAAGATTAAAATAATAAATTAATTATGATAAATGGAAAATCCACTATCAAAATATAAGAGAAAAAATATTCCTTCTATATGTTCTTCCAAAAAAGTGAAAAAGTAACTCATTTGGAAAAAGAAAAAAACGACTCATTTAAATTATTTTTTAAAATGTCAATCATGGGTAAAAATGAATTTTTAAAAATAATTATAAATAGAAAAAATATTTTTTGAAATATTTTTTGAATAAAATAAAATTGATATAAAATAAAAATACGTTTTTATAAAAAATATTAAAATAATATTTTTAAAATAAACTCTCTTACATTTACTAGGAGTAGTGTCATACATTCATTATCTCACAAAACATAAAAATAGTTAATTTTATACATTCTGAAGAATGTTTTTCAATTGAATTATTCCTAGTTTTCATTTCATAATATCATATATATAATTATTCAATCAATTCAATTTATGTAATTCATTTTGACTAAATTCACATCATATGTCAGAAATTACATCGATTGGTTAATTGAGCTCAAAAGATATATAATTAAAAGGTATACATATTAATAATCATAAAATAGTTATATTTTTTATACATAAACAATATTTGTAAAACCAATGATTAGTTGTAGTTATAAAAAATTAACTATATTATAATCTTGGAAAATATAGTTTGTATAGACATTGAAGTATAATTTCAATTTTTCAATGACCATTATAGAAAGAATGTATATATTTGGTTTCCATTACAGAAAGAAAATTACATCACAATTGTTATATTATTCATATAAATATACTTATTATATAATCCATGTGATGTGGTGATGAAAAATCAATCACATATTTTTGTAGAGGTTGTAGGCCACATGTACACATGAATGATGATATCATTTTTAGTGAATATAAATTTATGTAGGTGAATGATATTTATTTTTTAATAATGATAAAATTGTATTGATTATACTATATAAACAATAATTAATTCATTATAATCATATTTTATGAATTTTTATGGAAAAATAATTACATCAGTTCTTGAGGTAATAATATATCATACACAACAATAGTGGGTTGGTTTCCCATTTAATGGAATATGAGATGCATATAAGTTGTCCCAATAACTTGAAAATGTTTTATATGGAATATAAAGGTATTTATATATTACCATGGTAATACATTATTCTAAATAAATGGAAGATAAGTAAACATTAACTGTTGATTAAAAAATAATTTTAATTGATCAACCACATTTTCTTAATAAATGATGATCCCTAGGGTTGTTATTATTTAATAAATAAGGACTATAGAATATAGAGAAAAATTTTAAAATCAATTTTGTTAGAATTTTTCCCAAAAAATTTTTAGTTTATGTGTCATGTAAAGGGATGAAGAATGGGACTTTTATAAGATAGTGAGGGGTGGTCTTGTAGTCTCTCAAAAAATTAAATTATAAAAAATTAATTTTCCATTCAATATTTTTCTAAACTGATTTATTTAAAAAATATAAATATTATTGGTAGAGATAATTTCATCCATTAAAAACAATTCACTCTTTTATAGTTTTTACACATTTATTTTGGTTTTCACTGCTCTATAATCCCTTTTACAATTACAGTGACAACTATGATTTTTTTATTTTTGAGAGAAAATATAATTAGTATAAATGGAAAAAGGCCCATAAATGGACCATGAATGATGCTATAATCCATATTAGAATAAATTTATTGAATCTATGAATCTTATTAATTATAAGTAATCTAAAAAATTGTATCCATTATAAAATATCATTAATGTCTATTTTTAGAACTATTCATTACATTGACTCTAATAACATCATGAAAACAAGAAAAATAAGAAAACATAATTTTATAATATACCTAAAATTTCATGTTTATCTATTAAATTCATGTTTCTCAATAAATTTATCAAATTATATTTGTTTAAAAAAAGTATTATCATATAATTGATTTTTACATTTATAGTATAATTACTAGATTTGTGTTTTATATGAATTTAAGGAAATTATTTCTTTACTAAAAAATAAAATAAAACCATGAAGAACATAAATAATTTATATTTTAAATGAATTTTAATAATCAATCATATCATCTAGTTAACCTTTTAGGAATAAAATTATAGTCATTAAAAACAAATATTTGACATTTTTTACTTTTCTATAAATATAATATTATAATGTTATTAATCTCACCCAAAAGAAAACAACATCCCATTTAACTAAATAATCGATGAATATATATTTGTTTCAATCATAAAGAAGCTTATGTAATGTTTTTTGGTCATTTTATAATCCATAAATTTTATTTTTAACATAAATAAATCGATTAAACCTTTACAATGTTAGTAGAAATTACAATGAAACTATTCATATTGATAAAAATAAAAGGGTCCAATTTAAAAATAATTGAAAAATTATTTCGAAATATAGAATCCATTTTAAAAAAATCATAACTTAATATTTATTGAATTAAATTTGAATTCAAATAGGAAGACATGAAAAATGGGCTTTTATAAAAATCTTCTTTTAAAATATAAAGTATTTTATACGATATTAATGTTTAAAATACATATAAAAAATAAAAATATAATTATTCTAAATCAATAGATACTAATTAAAAATTTAATATAATGAAAATTATAATTTTTTTATTCAAATATATAAAAAAAATATAATTTTTTTAAAAAACATTATTTTCCCCTATTCAATAACAAATCAATCCATTTTAAAAATTCCAAAATTTATCCAATGATAATATTTACATTCTCACTTCAAATATGAAATTAATTTTTTTATAAAAATTAAAATTTTGAAAAAATAATCATAATATTTACTCATAGAAAGAATGAGAAACCATTTATGAAGAAAAAAAAATTGAAGAATATAATGAATTTTGACAAAATTGAGTGATTATATACAATGTGTTAATACTCCAAACCCCATAGCCTAGATTGGATTCTAAAATCTTACATTGGTACAAGATACAATTTATCTCATCCCAAAGGGAAATAAGTATTTTACTAGTCTAGGTAAATTATATACATTCATGAATTCACATACATACTAAAACATAAAATACAAAAAGTATTTTAGTTGAGAACACGATTATTCCCCATAGTTTATCCCTTCATTTCAATAAAAATACACTAAATTGCATCCTATGAAACAAAAGAAAACATAAGAAAGGAGTAATATCAGATGATTTGTAAGGGTAATCAAATATCTGAATCTATATGACTAAATAATGATAGTAAAAAGGGAAATGTAAATAACAAAAACACATGTCATTTAATCAATAAATTGACCATAATATAGAATAAATAAATGATAAACAAATAAATTCATATAAATAATAACATATTTTTATGATTTATCCATGGATATTATAACTAATTGAATAATCACTTGGACATTAATAAGTGATCCCATAATGAGATAATGAATATTGGAAAACATCTGAAAAATATTGTCAAGATCATTCAAACGTCACTTAAATATTTTTGAATAACCCTATCTAATTTGGTTAACTAATTTTCCCCAGGATCCTAGTCGATCCATCAATACACTATCTGTAACCGGAACCATCCCTTTACATAATATATACAATTTCTTCCATATATGAAATTGGCGAACCATAATCAACATAAAAATTTTTATTGATAAACAAACATATAGAATCTGAACACCTACCACAATCAAATAAACATAATCATAATACATCCGTACTAATATAATGAATGGAAATTTAATTGTACATATTCAATCAAACATATGATAAGGAAATCAAATAACAAATATGAATCATATAAAGAAAACATATCCATCGGAGATAATAAGGATAATAATGTGTTGATTTCATTGATGATTAAAAATTCTATAAAAATGTAATTGAAAACGATAATTAGGAAAATAACCTCTTCAAATTGAAAATATTATTTTTATAAAAAGTTCAAAAAATATTTTGATATTAAATTTTATAAAATGTAAAATTTTAAAGAAATTAAAGAATATTTAAATATTTGATCCTTCATGGTGTTAGAAAATTATATTCATTTCTTACCCGTTAAAATAAATAACCCATTCAAAATTTTATTAAAATAAAAACATTCCCTGTTTTGAAAACAACATAGATATTCATATCAAAACATTTAATAAAAAGTAATTCATGGTAAAAAATTATTTTATAAAATCATTTGGATAATGTTCTAATATTGTTTGAATTTTTTTTATAAAAAAATAGATTTTTATGAAATTTTTTTTATTGAATAGATAAATAATATAATAATACATTAAATGAATTTTCATAAAACATTTATATACCAAAAATGAGAAAATAAATATTTTACTAAAACAAACCATGAATTGCGAGAGGATAAAATAACAGGTTGTTTTTAAGATAGAAATATCAAATAATTCTTCCAAGGGAGTCCTAAAATACAATCTGAAATAGTGATGGTATTATGAAAGAAACATTTACTAGTTTGGTAATGGTTGACTCACAATTTGAATGAAAGAAATAAAATCCAATGAATCTTTAAATAACATCAATATAAATATATTCATTATATTAAATTTAAAACATGGATTAATATACACAAAACAAGGAATATGTGGTGAATATTGAATATTTCTCATAGAAGCCAAAGTGATATGAGGAACCCATACCTTAGGATTGAATTCCTTTATAGGTTGCAGGATATCCTCTTCTCTTGGAAACCTCTTCAAGATTAACATAATTCCTTCATATATTTGATTATTATAGATCAAATACATCTAATATTTGATTAGGGATGTAAAGATGTTAATAGGGTAGGTATTGTAAAAAGCAATTTATTTTGGATGTGTGAAGCATGGAGGAGACTGCGTGGCATTTTATTAGTTGGGAAGAGTACACAATTGGTATCTATGAAAATAATCAACTAAAACCACATATTTATCATTCCAAACGATACCAACTTCGATATTAATTGAACAATATGGGTTATAATATAAAAATACTTCTATATGATTGTTTTTGTAAAGGATTTGGGTCATTATAAGAATTTTCTTTTTTGTTTAACAACCCCAATAAACCTATTTTTACCTTAACTGAGGTAATTAATTTTTAATATTTGCACTTTTAATTTTGACAGAAAAATTATTCTCAACTTACTAGATAATATAAGTTATGATGAATCCTAATATTAAATACATTTTTTCAAATTCAATTCACAGATGTGGCATAATACAATTTTAAATTATACTTAATGAAATATTGATGAATCAGTTTCTAAATTTAGAATTCTCATAATTTTTTATGGTTTTGATATATAAAATTATTAATAGATTTAGTTCACTAGAATAAATTTTTATTTAATTTATTCTAATTGGTACAATTTTACATCAAAATAATTTTATAATTTGATTTATCATTATATGTAAATTTAATGAAATAAAATTTAAAATATATAGAGATTTTCAATATTCGGTAGAAAAATAAAACATTTAGAAAATTCTAAAAATATGTACCCAAAGTTAATTTTGATGTTTATATTTGGAAAAAGAAGTTAATTTTTTTAAAAAAATATTTTCTAAAATAGCTACATATTAATTATAAATAATGTGTGTAATGATCAAGTAAGTTTCTTTTTATGAAAATATTGTTTCAAGAAAAAAATTATTTTTATTCAAATTGTTCTAATTTTATTTATAATAAATATATAACTAATTATATTTTTTAGATATTTTTAAACCATATAATTTAAATTATTTAGTTTCAACTATTTATTCATGCCAATTATAATTACTATGTTAAAATGGTCATGATTAAATAATAATATTTTAATATAATATCATTGTTAATTTAAACCTGGTGTTTGGTGCATCACATATTACCAAAGAGATTCCTTTTATTTAAAAATAAATATATCATAAGGGTTTTGGGTGTTATAGACTCTCCTATACTAAGTGTTTCATGTCATATATTTTGTCAAACATGATGTCCCTCATTTAAAATATCATGGTGTTATATTCAATCCCATTTAATAAATATTTTACTAGAAATTTAATCATGATCCTATTAATCAAGGAATTGACATTTTAAAATACATTTTCACAAAACCCATATCAATAATGGTTTAATAAAACATCCTCTTTAAAATAGAGAAAGGGATGTAACAATTTCATCTAGAAGAACAAATTACTAGGATTCCATGTAGGAAAACATTGTTGGGAAATTAAAACAAGAACATATAAAAGAATTATAATTCCCAATCATTAATATACAGTGATAGATAAAATCATCCTGTTATTGATAACCACCACAATATAATAACTCAATGATGAATTAAAAATTCATTGATTAAAAAATAAAATTAATTAGAGAATTTTTTTGGCCTCAATATATTTTTCCTATGGTTGAGATATTATATAACTATTTTTATGGAGAACACCCAAAATATATAATTACATTTTCATCCATTGGTTCAGTTACTTTTTAAAAAAAAAATTAATATCAAAGATGAATTAAATTATGAATAAATCAATAAAATTAATATTTAATGGATCCTAAGATCCATAAAAGAGTAACAAGACATTCATTATATCATTATAAAAATTATATAATTTTAAAAAGTTAAACTTAAATAAAAAATGTTCAAATTAATCAATTAGAAAAATATTTTACCTAAAGATTCATGAAAATATATGTCTGTACAAATTCTATGTCTATGAAAATTATAAGTATGGACACCAAAAAAATTATATTTACAGGAAAATATAATGTTTATATTAGTGTCACGTTCAAAATATCTTAAATCAATGATAAAAACCCATAATTAAAATATTCAATTGTAAAAAATCTAATGATGTTGAATATTTTCTATAATTAAAATCATTCAATAAAATAAAATAAATACAAGATATTCCATCATATCACTAATCAGTTCGATGTTCATCAATAATATCCCATTAATATCTCATCATTATATCTACAATGTGAAAATATTATGAGTTATCCAATCTCAGTCTTCTATTTTACAAATAGGTCAATATTCCACTAATTTACTTTTCATCATCATCAATTCCATTCAACATATTCTCTCAAAACTATTTATAAATGGAACTATAATACATCATTTAAACATTTTATTATTCTTATTACAAGAATATTATTAATAGAATAATAATTAAACATAGTTTTGAATCCCTATACATGAAAACTATTTATTCGAATTCATATTTATTAATATGATAAACATAACCCGGATCCCTTACCTTAATTTGAGATATATTCCCTAAAACAAGGGGAATTTACTTGCATAATTTCTTGTCTCCGTACTATTAATAAACTAATCATAAATGGTTTATTTTTTACATTGTAATTCACAATCCTAATTCCCATTCTTTCCGAAATATAAAAAAGCTCCAATTATCTGTAAGAATACAATAGGGTTTTTATTTCCATTATTTACATATGGGGGAAAACAGTTTTTTTCCTTGATCCCCTTATCAGTTTTTTTCTCTATCATAATCATCTTATTTTTCATAAAATTAAATCCATAATTAATAGTGAATTATTTCCCTATCTTAATATTTCATTATACTATATCCCCGTATGATAATAATTTTTGGGATACTAGTTCAATTAAAAATATTTTCTTAAGCCTATCAAAGATTTGATCATTTTCTCATTGGAAGATATGTTTTGATATGGTTCTCATTATTTCTATTAAGTTCCATTTCAAATTAGTGAAATAAACTAGAATATATCATAACATTATCTATAATAATGTATTATCCTAAAATTAGTGAAACACTTAACATAAATTAAAAAATCATTCATTGATAATCTCATAATAATAAAAATGGGTTCATTGGAAAATATCTGATATCATAAAAATATATTCCATTAAATCATAAATACTTTTTTAAAAATATTTATTAACAAAATAATATCATCGAGTGTTATAAAATAGGTACGGAGGAAGGAAGATTTTAATGTCCCAGTTAATGATCTTGTCAGTCTTAATATTCTGTTTTTGGATTTCTTACCCCTAGGTATAATGGTGCTAGAACCACATCCAATTATAATATACAATCACATATTTATTTATAGGAAAATCCACATAATATACACCATAAACAATTTTTGGTTGTTATTATATATATATCCTATGTTTTTTCATCATGTTATATTCCCTAGTAAATATATTCCTAAATTATGTTCTTATGGTTTCTTCTAAGCTTTATCTGATACCCACATATGGTTCCACATCCCTAGTTTCCCATAGTATGTGGTTAATTTTTTACATTAGATATATATACAAGGAATAATATCTCAAAGTACTAAATAGTCTTGATGAATTGCTAAAATAGATACATTATTTAGTTCCCATTAAATTTTAAAACAAAAAAATCCCAAATTATTTTCATTGAGAAATCAATTAGTCTCCTTACTATATTTTAACATATCAATTAGAAAACACTTACTAGTATCCTGGGGAAAATTAAAACATAAAAAAGGGGTGATCTTAGATTCTCAGTTAGGGTAATAATACAGTGACATCTGTTAGGATTAAATAATAATAATAAATATGTAAACGTAACTAAATGGGAAAATAACATTCAATCAAAAAAATGCAAAATATATTAGAAATAAAATATGATCAAATAAGTGCATATAATTAATCACATATACATGAAACTTTTCAATGATTTTTACAAATAATATAATTATAACATGGAAATCAATAAATAATCTCAAAATGAGATAATTCCTAATAAAATACATCTGAAACAAAATCGTAAGATATTTCAAAAGACAGTTTATGTCTATTTGTAGAAACCCTTCTAATTTATCCAAAATATTTGATTAATGAAACCAATCAATGTGTCGAGGGGATATCTATAACTTTACCCCCCATGTAGTTACTAATTATTGTAATTAATCATAAGAAATGGGTTAAAATAATAATAAAACATTTATATTGATAGAGTAACATATGGAATATTATTTCATACACCAATAAAATTAATGCAATCATAAGCCATTAAGAGTAATATGGTTAAAGGTAAAAAAATTATCCATTTGTGGTAAAACTCATCATTAATCATTCAAATAAAGACTCAAGATGATATCAATATGAAAATTACAACTTTAATTATAATTATAATAAATGGATGCTGTAACTGATGAATAAAAATTCCATCAAAATGATAGTAAAAACAGTTTTGAGAAAAATTACATGTTCACTTTGAAGATATTTAAAAAGAAGACCACAATATAATTTGAAAATGATTTCATAAAAATAACCATTTGAATCATGTTATATTTTATTTAAAATATTGATTGTTCATGATAGAGTAAAATTCTATTTATGACATATTAATTTAAACATATATTCTTTAAAAATTTTATGTAAAAGTCATAAATTCCTTATTTTAAAAGTGACACAAAATTACTTTCAAAACAGTTAGAAAAATAAAAAAATGGTTAAAAATATATTTAATAAATCATTTGGTAGTTGTTTGAAAAGTTTGTTAAATTTTTTTATTTCACATTAATTTTGTAGAAATTTTATTTTCAACTGATGATAGATATAAATTAAGATTTTTTAAAATAGTTTCTCTACCATTTGAGTCACCCAAGTCAGAAAAATTGAACCGTTTCATGAGAATATTCTTGAATTAATCGAGGAGAATAATATCGAATGATTTGAAAAACAAAATAGAAAATAATTCTCCCAGTGTAGACATAAAAACAATATCTTGAATAATAATGAGATTGTGAGACAATCCATTACCACACTGGTAATTTTTTAATAATTAGCCCCAGAAAAAAAAATTAACTTCCAATAAAACATTAAATAACATGAATTTAAATATTAACATGATATAAATTATAAAAATGGTAAGTATATTCCCAATATAAAGGAATAATTGGTGAATGTTACATAATTATCATTGATGTAAAAGTGATATGAGAAATCTTGAACTAGTATTTGACATCCTTCAAATGTGTATGAACATCCTCTTTATTGGTTATTATCATTAGGATTATCCTAAAACATCATAGAATGGTTTTAAAAATCTGTCAAGTGGATCTAGGATGTGTGGATATATGTGAAGAATGAATTTGGTAAGGACTTTAGAAATAAAAAATGTTTATATATTTGATGTTGTGAGGGTAGTTGGTGGCCATTTATATCTCTGGGAGAGGAAAAACTGAGTATTTTTTAAAATAATCAATTAAACCCACATATCTATCAGGAGAAAATATTCCAAAATGTGTTATTATCGAATCATAGATGTAATATGGTGTACATATTTCCAAACAATTAGTTTTGAAAAATATTGTTGGTCTTAGTAATCTTAATCATTTTAATTTAACCCGTGCTAAACCCCTTTTTAATATGACCACGGTAATTAATTATTATGTTTTTTACTATTGATATTTTTCATAAATTATGTTGAACATATTAGATAATATAAAATATACTAATTTTAAATATTTATTCCATTTTTCAAAATTCAATTCATAGATGTGGAATAATTAACTTTAAAATTTTACCTATATACTAGATGATAAAGTGAGTTTCCAAAGAGAAAATCCTATTTAATATAGATGGAATTAATATAAATAATAAAATTTTAATTGAATAAATTAACCTAATATGTATATATTATAATATAAATGAACTAATTTTACATTAAAATAAATTTTAAATGTAACTCATTTTTGTAAATAATTTAATCAAAATTATGGATTTCATTAAAATCCATTATTGTTCACTCTTAATCCAAAAATTATTCTTTTAAAAAATTATAAATATTTCCCTATAATCAATGATGAAATTTTGATTAAAAAATAGATGTTTATTTTTAAGAAATATGTTTTTCATAATTGAAAAAGTTTAATTATAAATGATTTTCTCAAATCGTGAGTATAACGTCTTTTCGAAAAATATTGTTTTTTAGAAAAAAAAAATTTTATTAAATTTTTTTATTTTATTTCTAATCAATATATTATCATGTTTTTTTAAATATTTTTTTTTGTGAATCTAAATATATTAAATAGATATAATTTCTTTAAATATAAATATATCACAAGGTACCGAGGTTTTATATTCTATTATATTCATAACGTTGCATTTTATTTATAATGTCAAAAATTATTTTACTCTTATAAAATAATTGGATGATGGAAAAATAATTAAATAATCAATTACAATGATTAATACCATTTTTTCTTTCGTAATTATTTTAATAATTATCATTAAAAAAATTTAATTTATATCATATAATGGTCATATTTTAATAATAATAATTCACAGTTCATTCATAATCAGTGTTATGAATCTTGTAAGAAATCAAACAAAATTAGTGTTTTTAAAAAAAACATGATATTGCATTTTCTCCTTCCTGAAATTTCTTCTACGGAACATTATCTATGGATTGAAAACTTGTGGTTTCACATTTAAAATAACTTTTTTTTGAAATCCACACATTGTAAAAAAATTTAATAAAACATCCACAAGAAAAGTAAGAAAACCGATATATAAAGGTTGACTATTGTAACATATTAGTAAGATTAAATGTTGGAAAATATTGGTTGGAAGTGGAAACATGTATATAGAAGAAAAACAAACCTTCAAAGGACTGATAGATAGAGATAGGGAACATGGTCATAAGACTTTTAACAATTACAGAACCACAAACCTATGATGGGTTTTAAAGCCATTGATTTCCTGAAAAAAAAATGGATAATGATTTTTCAAGATCATTTTCCTAGATTTTAATAATTCCATTAACATATATACTAAAATCAAATCCAAATATACATTCAATCTAAGTAGTATTTCATCTTCTAATCAATTTCCCCCACAGACTCATCATTTTTCTCCAAATGATGAGTATTCAAGATATTTTTTTTAATTCCTAAAGCATGTGATACAACTATTACTAAATAATTAATTCAATAAAACATTATAGGGATATTCCTATGGTCTGTAGAATTTAACCAAAACCAAAATGGTCCAGATAAGATAATATAATTACCAAAATAGAGAAAACCTCATAAAATAAAAAACTAATTTAATTCTAAAAATCAATATCAGTACCCAAAATTCATCATAGATCATTCAATAAAAATATATCCAATAATTTTCAAAAAATAATTATAAACAGTGATTAAAACCAAAAAATAAGATATATTTGATCACATGGTATTCCAAAAAATATATAATATTTTTCTCAAAATAACACCATTCACTCATAATTTCTCATATCAAATGTCATTTCCAAAATATAAACATCTCAATGATTCTCTAATCATTTCTATAAGATATAAGAATCACCATAAAATCATATTCAAATCATTTTTGCCTCTAAAATATAATTCAACATTTATTCCTAAACTGTAATCCCAAAATATTTTTTTAACTTATACATATCGAGTTATCAAATTATTGAACTTCTTACAAATTACCATTAATCTAATAATATGAAAATCACCTTTCAATATCATGGTTATCTATATGATAACCCATATCATTAAAAAATGAACATAACCATAATTTTGTAGATCAATTTGGTAAATAAAAAATATTTAATACTAATGAAGACATCTTATAGACCAATGGTATGTGATGATCCCAAATCTCCATTCACTTTTGGGGTCAAGAATCATGACCCTTCTTGATGTGATAGGTTGTCACATGGATTATAGGTAGTCATTTTTCTGAATATATATTAATAATAACCTTATTACATTCCCATATATGTGAAAAAATCATCAAAGAATTCTTAATATATTAAAATTTGAATAAATGATTTAATCTTAAATGTTATCTCATAACTTTAATATTGCATCCAAAAAAATGAAAATACCATAATTCCCTAAAAAATAAAATATCATATCGACCCTAAAGGTTATACATTCCTTTTAAAATATTTACAAAAAATGAAAATACAATTCTTCCTCAAATAAAATCTTCACAAGTAAAACATAAAGGCTAAGGTTAAGTCAGAAATAAATTTCCCCTAATTAACTTCCATTATATAAATTATCATGATTTATAATTATTATGATCGTCCATAAATCATAATTCTTGAATCCATATACATAGACACTTCAATTATTCCACATTATTCATGATCCATTAACCCATATGATCTGTGTAATTCCAGAATAATTCCTTCCAGTAAAACAATATGAATCATTATGTAATATTAAAAAATATCTTAATAAATGATGAGATTTATTTTATAACATTAATATTTATTTTATTGTTTCATCATCATAAACAATAATTGAATTTAAGTGTTTTTAATATATATATTTTTAGTCTCACTAAAATCATTCCTGATCGTTCCCGTAAAATTGTTGATATTTTTAATGACCATCATCTACACATAAAAAATATCCTACTGATACCTCAAGAAAAAACTTCAATACCCTTCATGGATTTAATTAAATGCTTATTTTTTTCTTGTAATATTTTTCTTTACTACTTACATTAAAATATATGAAAAAACATACCATTATTTGAGGACATTTTCCAGGGTGCTTCTTTCTACTATCATGCAACATATGTCACTAAATATGTTTACCATTATTAACTTAACACCTTAAATTAAATAGAGAATCAGTTATCTCACATTCCATTCATTAGGAAACTAACTAAGGTTCAAGTTATTATTCATTAATCCCAATATATAGTTAATAATAATCAAAGGAGCTCTCACTATAGAACCATTTTATATGGTTTCACATTCAGAAAACCATAATATTTTCAATTACATAGTTTCTAAATTTGGTTCCACTTAAATCCATCGATTTACTAAAAAAAATTATTTTGTTAATATCAAAAAAATAATTATATATCATCGTATCAGGATTATAAATAATAATATATGCTTATTCATGTTATATCAAACATGATTCAAATATAAAAAAATAACTATGATTCATCCTAACATACTATTATTTGTGGTTATACAGTTCTTTAAAATTATGATTGAATAAATTTTTTAAAATCGATCCTTTTCCAAAGTCAACAAGGAAAATTTATAGAAAACAAATAGCTACATGACTCACGTAGCTATCAGTTCATGATAAATTTACATTGTCAACTTTTAATATAGATAAATTTAAATTTTATTTTTTCCCAATATAGAAGTCAGACAACCAAAAATATTTTATATTAAAAATTATCATAGTCATTTTTGATAAATAAAAATAGTTTGGGTTAATATTATCTTATGATAAAATAGCATCCTAACCACTAACGTTATCTAAACCCTTCTATGATAACAACTGTAACGACCCATACTCAAATCATGTATATATTAGTGAACATAAACATGAATTCACATTATTAAATTCAAAAATATATTTTATATTTATATTTATAGAGATTTATTTCACAGTATTCCAACATATTATAATGTTGTAAATTCTAATAAGTATCTATTTTAACTATAAAAAACCATTAAATAGAATCATGTTTTCATTTTATGAAATATCATAAAAATATGAACTTGACCTCATCCATGTCCATACTAATACATAAACATAGTGAAAAACATTTTTAAACACGAGATAAGCATAAAAATATAATGAAGGGACACAAAATAAAGGAAAGAATTCAATAGTCCTTTAATAATTATAAAAATTTATCTTCTTCAGAATATATATTAGGCTCAAAATTAGAATTTTCATACCTAATAAATCACCTTATCAACCAAATTAATTTAATAAACTTTTTAAAAATAAATAAAAAATATTAAATTAAACACATAACTGTTTCTTTGAATGAATAAAAAACATATAATTTTTTAATCTAATTTATCCTTCAATCGAGCAAAGTAGATTATATATTCGATTATCTTATGAAATCATTTAATTTTAAAAAATAGAGAAAGAAATTGTAGACAAATTTTGTGTGTATTTGGAGGAATTATTTTTATATCATTCCATCTTACTCATTGAATATCCATCACAGTTATATGTGAAGTACCTATTATAGTTACACATGAAATAACCATAAATGTCATACTTGGAATAACCATCATAATATATTCTAATTATATCATCAGAGAAACATAATCAGTTAACTCTATCCTTTTAACCAATGCATTTGAGATCTATAATTTGATAAAAACCCCTCAGTTTATAATAATAATTATTTTCCTCAAAAATAATTGTCATGAAATATATCATCATTAAATTATATAGAGCTTGAATTTTATCATAAATTATAAGTGAAATATTGTGTTGTTTTCGCTGATGAATTGAAATATAATTAATGATTATTAAAACATTTTTTTTCTGGAAAATAAACATTCCATTTGGTATTACTCATATAAAAAACATGATCACATATAAAACAAACAAACTAGTTGAAAATAACCATTTAATCTTATAAAGGAATCTTAAAAGGTAAAATTTACAATGACAATAAAAAAATCCCTTGATGTTGTATATCATAAAAAAACTCATTCCATATTTTTTTAGAAAAGTCACAAAGTACATAATTTGGAAAATTTCAAAAATATTACTTTGACAAAATATTATAATAAATAAATCACATGTAAAAAATGACATTAAACAATCATATAAAATTATTAAAAACCCACTTCACTAAATTTACAAAAAAATTATTTGAATATTGAAGAAATAGAGAGTCTTATGAAAAACATTAGAATAATATTTTTTAAAAAGGTCCCATACCATGATTCCGAATCATCAAATATGTTATTATTCTTCTATAATAACAAAAAAATGTTTTTTAAATTATTGGGAACCAATTTTAATTTCATAATTAAATTGTTTCATTTATTAGCATATTATATATAATTGGTTAATCAATTAATTCTCGATAGTTATTTATATATTATTCGCCTCATATTTCAAAATGGTTTTGGTATGATAACTATGCTAAAGGAGGTAATTATTCCATCATATCTAGAATTATATTTATCAAATAATAATTATTGTAATATATAAATTATTATTATAAAACTAATCTTGAATGATATTTATGTCAAATGATCTACATTAGAGTGATAGAGATGGTATGATATACGTATGCATGAGTAACATTTCAATTTTTTAAATTCCATTATAGAATGAATGTTGGTACATTTTATATTTCCATAATTATTATTAAAACAAAATTATAATTTTATTCATTTAAATATAGTTATATAGATCATCAACGTTATTTGTTATGGGAAAATTGTTCACATCACTTTGTTGAGGTGGTAGTCCACATGTACTTATGAATGGATAAATATTTTTTTTTAAAAATGTAAGGTAAAAAGGTAAACTATATATTATATCTAAATAATGGTAAATATTTCATGAATATCATATATGAAATATATTTACTTCAATGTAATCTTATTTTAAACATAGTGATGGAAAAAATTACAACATTTCATGATGTGGTAGTTTACCATACACTTGAATGATAGGGATCTGACATTTTTTAAAGATAAATTGGATTTACGTTTCACCATTAACATAAAAAGCACAAAATTTTATGGAACATAATTTTTTAATTTTTTAAGAGAAGATATAGATTTTTATAATGAAATACAAGAATAATGAAAATATAAACACTCTATTAAAAATGATTCTGCTTCTTTAGATGACCTCAATTTATAAGACTGTAACACCACTAAGGTTTGTTTTTTACCCTAACTAATGCAACTATAATGTGTGTGGATTTATAAGAAGGTATTATTGGTATATATTGACCAAACCAAATGTGTTTTTAAGGATTAAGTATAGGGAATAGGAGATTCATTTTTATAAGATATTGTAGTGGATCTCTTCTAAATTCTAAAAAAACTGATTTATTATAAATTACTTTTCAATTTCAACTTGTAACTATAAAACCCTCTGATTTTGGGAATTGTTTTTAAAATTAATTTATCCAATTTAGTATTTTTATTTCATGAAATGATGAAGATAGTTTATTGTATATTAAATCAATATGTTTGGCTTTCTTTATTTGTAATAATGACTTTCTTTAACAACTTGTATAACTTGCATGATTGAGGTTCACCAAAAAATTATATATTATTAAAACATTATTGATTAATATAATAAGATAAAACCTGGAAATGAAATTAGAGGTTATGAAAATTATTAACTAATTTATGAAAATATATGGTTTACACCATATAATATCAATTTATAGGTTACTGATTTTTTATAAATGTACATAAAAAACAATTTAATATAAAAGGTAATATTATTATAGTCACAATGATGTTTTACCCCAATAAAACTAATTTTCATTTATGAAATAAGTGATAAATCCATTTTATATGAAACTAACTTGGAATTTGTTTCTTGCATCCCTGAGTTGGTGTATGTTACACGCAATATTGACTTGACGTACGTTACATGAAACACTGACTTGGTGTACGATTCATGCGACCCCCAGTTTCTACAAAACAAATTTTTTTTCATTAAATTAAAAATTATAACCTAGCTATTAAGTTATGTTACATGAATAGTTATAAATACGTTTCAAATATTTATTATTATTTTATATTGAAATAAAACATAGTGATAATAAATTTTATGATTTTTTGTAAAGCACTTTTATGTTTAAAAATATCTTTTTCTCGAATAAAAATCTTTTAATTTTCATCTATGAAAAACAAAAAAATTTATTTTAGAACAAAAATTAATTTAATTTGATAATATAATCTTCATTTATGAATTAATATTATCAAAATTATACTGGGGTTAATTTATTTGATCTTTTTGAGAAATTTCATTTTTTGATGATTAGTGAAAAGTAATGCTTTTTAGTTAAAAGATGCATTTTAGTTTAATTAATTATTAATGTTACGTTATAAATTGATTCTTTTTAATGTCATATTAGATAAAATATATATATATACTTATACAATTTTTTTTATTAAAAAAAATTTTACTTTAAATTGAATATAAAAACATAACAATCCTTTAAATATTATCCTACATTAAGAACCTGTAATTTTTTCCCATATACTGCATTTTGATTAATATTAATTTTCCTATATCTGTGAGTTGAATTTTAAAAAACTCACATAACCTATTATAATAGGTATAATACATAGATCATAATAATATCAACTAAAGTTTATAAAAAATATTAGTATAAGTGATTAAAATTAATCACCACATTTAAAATCATATTAAACTTAAATAGGGACATTGTCTTAATCAGAGGGGTCAAAAATTACCTATAAACTAATCTAAAACTGACTTTCTATCCATTAATACTCCATAAACATTCAATTATTGATTTGTTTTTGTTTTTTGGACTTTTTTAGCTAATAACTTGTCAAAACCAAACTTGATTTCAGAAATTCCAAGTGAGTCATTTTCATTCCCAAAAAAGGACACCACATATCCCACTTCCTCACACCTATATAACATTAAATATGGTCCAATAACTACCCAATAAATTTCATATAAATCCTTATTTCCTCTTAGAATCATTTACTTTGGCATAAGGAAATCCCAGAAATCCTTTTTTCTCAAACCAAAAGGAGTAATGCGATTTAGAGGTAACGTCTTCTCTCAAGTCCTTTCATTTAGATTCTTTCACCACCCATAAACATAATTTCATCCATTATTTTATTAAAAATATTATATCATCAATATAATAGGGGTTCATATGAATCTTTTTATAACAACACTTATGCACACCTATATGTAATCGGTAGAAAACATATTGTTTCTGTGTACTACGAACCATTGCCTCGTGAAATAATGATTGATTAGTTTTCCTTTACCACCTATCATGGTGTACATTATGATGGAAAATATATTTATATATGATATATATGATATATATTATTTATTTTATCATATTTATTAAATATTACAACAAACAATTTTTTACTTTCTATTGGTTGTTAATACGGTAATCTTGTTTGAGGAAGTGTTGACTACCGCCCCATCAAAGCAATGTGATTCGTTCACACACCACATAGAATGTATTAAGTATGGGTTTAGAAAAATTATATGATATATATGTAATTAAAAATACAAATGAATAATGATATGTAGATAAACATATATTTATTTGTACGTATTTCATTTACGTAATTTCTTTCAGCAATATAATAAAAATAGAAGCATTGTTCATGCGTAAGTACGACTTACCATCTCTATTAACAATGTATTAAATTTCATAACTATATATTATATATATTATTATAATATATATATTCAGGATATAAATGTTATTTATATCATGGTTTACATTATAGAATCATGATATCAGTATCATGACAAATGATATTAAAAATTAATACACATGCAAAGAACATAGCGAATATTACCCGAAGTGGAACCATAACATAGAGTCTTTAAGAATTTGGAAATATAACGGGATAATAAAATCACATACGGTATTATATATAATAATATGATTCAGAAAAATATGTATAATAAAATCATATTTATTATACATTGTGTTTTCATGAGTATGGATAGAGTCAAGACACAAGGTAATAAAATTTCATCTCTCTTTTAATTTCGTGAGATACATACTATAACCACCAGTCACTTATTTTGTGTGGTGTATGCGCATCCCAAAACTTTATTCTATTCCTCTTATATTTAAATTCATGGGTATTAAAAATCTTTTTTATGATTTTTTTAGGGGGTATATATTTATTAATTTTGAAAATTTATAAAAATAGTTTTGTCTCAATTTTCCTTCTTTTTAGACTCATGTTTTGTTATGCACCTAAATTATCAATAGAGGTGTATATAATTCCATTTTACATGTCAAGAAATTAATCTAATAAATTTTATTATATTTCAAGATTCATTTAATTTACTTTTCTGACATGGAGATTAGGTTTTCTAATTACCAATTTATAAGAGTTTATTGAAACAATATCAACTCTTTACAAGGATGTTTATGTTTACGTTTTATTTAATGAAATATTGTGATCCATATCTCAAGATAATTGATGAATTTTAATTTATTCTGGATATTTATAATATAATCATGTATTGGTAACAATATTCTTCTCTTTGGTATGTAAGGTAGTTAATAAAGTGATTTTAGGAAATCCCGACATTACCTTCTCTTCGGTCACAGATCTATTTTCTTTCAAAACCATGTTTTATAAAAATGGTTTCAAAAAATATTATACTAATATACAAATATAATTAAAAAAATATAACATTTTTTCATTGACCAAATGTTTTCAATGGAATCTTATTTTCAATTTATGAATGAGTAAATTTTAAAACTATTTACCGTGAAAAAGTATGTTCTGTTCACCTCGTATGACATGCGAGAATTTACCCACCATCATTTTCCGGAAGCATACTATACATGATTAAAAATATATTATTTTTAAAATAATATGTTCTATTAGTGTTCTGGTAATTAACTATTTTTAATTTGGACTTCAATGAAAATTATTTTCAAAAAGAAACTATTAATTGTTTAAAAAGTATTTCAAATTTTTTCAAACTTTATTTATATGTTATCATTGTTTTTTCAGGGAAAATAGTTTTCAAAAAATTCAAAGTTTTATTTACAAGTTTTCAATTTATTTCCTAGTAATATGTTTTCGAAAAAATGTTTCTCTTGTTATTTATAGGTTTATAAAGTTTTTTATGGAAGATGGTTTTAGAAACAATTTCCAGATCTATTTATAAATATTCAATTTATTTTCAATGAAATGGTTTTTAAGACATTTTATAGCATTATTTAAATCTCTTCAATGTTTTTTTAATGAAAAAAGATTTTAAATTATTTTAATTATTATTTCATATGTTTTCAAATAAAAATTATTTCAAATGATTTTACATATTATTTATAAATTTAATGGTATATTTTAAGAAATTTTTTTTCAAATGATTTTATCAATAAAAAATTATCTTTTAAAGAGAAAAGAATATTTTCAACATGAAGAAATATTGAAATGTATTTCAATATTATTTTATATCTGTGATAACATCTGTTGATGTTACTCATGCCCTTATAATAATTGATCAAAAAGTTCCAATCATATTCATTTTAGGAATTTGTTACGATTAATGTCGTGGACATTAAAAAACATGTATCTCTTTCATGGGTTATATGCTTTTGAATGATGATTCATTTCTTGGTTTATGATTTTGATGAAATGATTAGTAAATCTATCTCTTCACATAGGTAATTATATGATTACATGTTTATAATACCCATTTAATTTCATGGGTTTTGATATGATTATTTATGACCATGTAGGACATGTATGTGTAATTTAATTATGATATGGGTGGGAATTATATCTACCTTCCATGAATTGGTAAATTATTTATATATCATGTGATATATTAATATCATCTTGGGAAATAATAATGACTACTAAGATGGTCATGGAATTGAACCATGACTACCAATATGGTATGAATAGTGAACTCATGCTAGTAAGATGACCATGGGAGTGAACCCTAACTACCAAGATGGAATGAGCAGTGAACTCATGCTACTATGATAGCCATAGGAGTTAACAATGAGTAGAAATATGGTATGAGGAGTGCACTCAGTATACAAATATGGACATAGGATTGAACTATTACTACCAAGATGGTATGGGGAGTGAACCCATACAACTATGATGGTCTTGGAAGCGATGTCTTAGATATAATGGAAATTATAAAATGCTTATGTTTATTCAAAAATTACATGTTATTTTCATGTGTTATGAATTCATGGATTATGTTCATTATTTATTTAGGATTCATGGATTATGAGTTTTCATGATTTATGACATGATTCATTTATTGTATCATTGATTTTAAGGATATAATATTCTATTTTTCTAATCATATTCACATAACCTTATATTCATGATTATGAAAACATATCTCCCTTGATTAGCATTTTTGAGCATTTGATCTCCCCCATTTATTAAGTTTTCTCTCCACAGGTTATGAAGAATGGTTTTAGGTATATGTACTAAACGTTGAGACCATTAGGATAGAATTTGAAGACCTTTCACTATGATTGCATATTTTGTTTCTATTTTTCTGAAAACAATAAACTATTATGGTTCTTAGGAATTTATATTTTTGTAATGTACTGAATATACATCTAAAATGATGTAGTATCCCTATTTGTCAAGAATGGGTTGCTATAGTAAAATCCCTACCTAGCTGACCACAAATATGGTAGCTAGACCAATGGGTCACATTACCTCAAGTGTGTCTCCCTATATGCCATAGGTTTCCTACTAGTAGTGAGGGACTTGGGAGGTGATAATGATGAGACTATATGTAACACCCCAAGCTTCCACGGTACGTTTCCCTTCGAATAATGCGATAGTGTGTGTTGTACGCAACCTCGAGTTCTAACACACACCACAACTAATTAAACTAGCCGTTGTGAATAGTAATACCTACTTTTTGAAATCATATATATTTTATATTTCAAAATGGACTTCATTTTTGGATTCGGAATATTAAAATTAGCCTAGGGTGAAATTTTGGTACTTTTCGGATAACTTTTATATTTTGATGAATAGTGAAAATTACTAAATTTTAATTAAAATCTTCTTTTTTAATCAAAATAATTAATATTGATAAATTATGAATTTGAGTGGTTTTAAATTATATTTAGAATATATTTTTAACATTTAATTTAATGTTTGTCATTGGACATAATTTCACAATTAAACCAGACATAAACAAGTGTCAATCTTTTGATAGTTATTATCTCTTAAAAACACGCTTTTTATTTTAACAATGGGAATTAATTTTTAATTAATTTCTGCCACTTCTGTGTTTTAAATTTGGAAAAATGGATTACATATTTGGAATCAGGATGTCCAAATTATGTAAATAGGTAACTTTTATTTTTCCACATTTTGAATAATTACTGCGGTAAATATTTTATTTACCATGGTTAAAGGGTAAATCCGGTAAATAAGGGTTAAAAAATAATATTATAATAATACAAAATTACCCTAAAACGTGTCCTAACCTTATTGGTGGACACATAGCCGACCATGGGCATCCTTTGGTCGATTTGGGGACCCCTTATAGCCACTTGTATGTGGTAGGGACACATTATATTAATAAAGTTAAAATAAAAATAAAAATGGCATAAGCTTACATCTTTTAGAAGAACAATTTTTACATAGGGTTAGACATGTTGGATTTTCGATTATAAATATTCATTAGAAATATAAAAATCTTTCTTACATAATGATATTTTATTTATAATTTTTAGACATCAAATAATTTAAATTATTAATGACACAATAATGATGCAATGTTTACCTCATTAATAAATCATTTAAATAAATAAGATTATAATGATTAACATATTATCTAAAACCTGTAAAATTCGTATTGGTTGATGTTATTTAGAAAATGAGTCATCTTATATTCGACCTCAATGATTTTTGGACCATTATAAACCGAATATAATTATATTATAAAGTAATACTTTCACTCTTTCCTAAAGAGCCCCTCCTCTCCCTTATAAAAGGAGACCACTTCTACTCATTCCTCACACCTCTCAAGCCACTTGGCTCGTCCAAACCCTGCCCAAATACTCTCCCAACTTCCCTCACTACATCCTAGAGGCCATAGTTTGATCATAAAGCCAACCTATGGATCCCTTTTGATCAAATCAAAAGGAAGAACCCGAAGAAGAGGTAATGTTTTCACCACCCCTTTTCAACTTCCTTTCTTCTTCCACTTCATCTTTCTTTGTTATTACCATTCTAAAATAATAACTCCAGTATCTCACATATACTGTGATGTTATTATAAATATGGTACAACCATATTCAGTATTCTATCCACCCTTTTAATAACATGTCACCATACGTGCGTACGTACGGCTTACCGTCTCCACGTCGTGGTGTAATTGTTATTCAATATAATATTATTTGGATGGGTATAATAATGATGTGAAACTCATGTAAATAATAAATATAACATGTTAATTATTCTGTATATATGATATAACATCCATTTATATATTATTTTAATATCAAAAGAATGATATTGTCGCTCGTGCGTACGTACGGACTACCGTCTCCACGAACGCGATGAGATTCATTCTCCATCGTATCCATTCAAGTATAATTATCATTTGATGATTTAAAAATGATAATTAAGGACTTGATATCATTCTGGATATAAATAATATACAACCTAGCCATTACAAACATGGCTTACGTAACAAAAACTATAAAATAAAACAAGTAAGTTAACACTCGAAACAACGATAATACTAAGATATTATTATCAAATCAATATTAAAAGATCATATATGATATCATATTAATGTATATGATTATTTTATAATTTAATAACAATTATTTCACCATTATACAGGAGGTTAACCTACCCCAACCAAGGAAAAGTACAAGGTAAGGGTTATTTCACAATCTCTTCATTATCCGAGGTTGTTTATAGGTAATAATCTACTGGGATCTCGTTATCATCCACATACATGTTTCATCAAAATGTATTTCAAAACATTTTTAATATTTAAAAGAATATGGGTTAAAGTAATTTATACACTTGTTTGACTTTTTATAAGAGGTTTATAAGGGAATCTTTCCGTCGTTTTCCAAACAAGGTGCTTTTTAACCTTTTCGACAGAATTAAGATAAGAATGTTTTTTTTAACTTATACGGTGGGTGCGGTTATTTTCCGCCGTTATAAAATCGTCAAAGCATCCCTTACAAGCTTATAAGAATATTTTCAAAGAAAATGTTTTATTTTATAAATATATGTCTCTTAAATGATTTCAAAATAGAAATAGGTATTTCTTTAAAAAGAGTTTTGATTTCATCTATGTCAACTTCCTTTAATGGATTTTACGCTTATTTGAGGATGATATATTATGATACAAAACTTTTATATTGTATTGAAGGTTTTGTGATATGTTTGACTGTGGATGTGCTATTTTTTTATATACCATTCATTGTTTATAGTGAAATTATTGACATTTCGTATGCTAGTTTTAATACGAATGTTTATGTTATGTTTAAACCTTTTCATATGGGAATGCATTGGACTTAATATGTGACGGGTGGAGCCCTCTATAGCTCCTCGATGCATCAGTAGGTCTCATTAGACAAACTCGTGTCTTGGCACAAGGCCTTGGAAAAATCTTATTTGTAGTCTTGGCACGAGGCCTTGGCTATGTGGTTATGATAGTATGGCATTATGCATTCCATCATTATGAAAGTGGTTATTGATATTGCATGTGATTATTCGATTAGTAGAATATCCATGTGAATAAGTAAATGGAATTATTTCATTTTATTTATGCCATACTATGTTGAAGTTAAAGTTTAAAAGGCTTTTGTTTTAGTTATACATTGCCTTAAATGTTTATTCTTATTTATGAAAGTTTCCGCTATATTGTTATCCTTACTGGGCATTTGAGCTCACCCCTTTTCTATGTTTTATTTTTCCCAGGAAGTGAAGAAGTAAGTTATGAATGACCTGCAGGGATATTATGTGGGGATATGAGTGTGGATTATGGAGACAATATGTTGTTGTAGTAGTTTTTCGTTTTATGATGTAATGTAAAACTTATGAATATATCTAGTGTTTCCTAGGCTACTAAACCAATCGGTCTTTCAAGATTTGATCTTTCTTGTGATCATGCCAATGTTATGTAATAATGCACCAACTCTGGGTAACTGGGGTCGAGGCGTTACAGTTGGTATCAGAGGAAGTATATTACAAACCTTGGAAGATAGATTTAGATAAACGCTGATTAGAGCGCGTAGACCTAAGATGAACTTTGAGGATTAGTATAGAAGAACTTCCTAGAATTTTGGTATTGCAGAGATTTTGTGAGTTTTCCGAGAAATAAATCCATGTCTGGATACGAGCAGGTAGAGGCGGCTCTGGCACAGATGTACGTAGGGGTAAAACCTGAAAACACCGCTTTTTGCTAGACTCGAACGGGAACTGGTGCACGACAACGGGCCTTGTGGCACTCTTGGTTACGACACTCCCTGGGGATATGCTAAGGATAATTCTCATTTTCTTTACAAACCATTATGAAGGGTTTATGAGTATATACATCCTCAAAGGAGACATTTTTATGATTATGGATTATATCCATAAATAGTTCAATTTATGTTGAGTGTTTTATAAGTATGAGATTATGTATTTTGATTCATAAACTGATCTAGTTTATGCCATTGTTTAGAAATGGCGCCTAGTGGATGAAATGGGAACTGTATCAATGCACGCACTCTATGTAGGGATTGCCCTCCTGCTCAAGATAATTATACTGGAGCCGGTGATGCAACTAGTGTCGATCAGCTAATCACCATACTGGGACAACTTACTCAGGTTATAAATAATAACCTTACCCGTATGGAGCACCCTGATCCGCAGCGTGGAGGATCAATGTTAGATCGATTCATGAGGCAACAGCCACCAACGTTCAATGGGAGTACAAATCCCTTAGTAGCTGAGCAATGGATATTTTCCCTGGAGAAAATATTTCAGGCTTTGGGGAGCAGTGAAAGGGAAAAAGCTATCATGGCAGTTTACCGCCTCACTGGAGATGCTGATCAATGGTGGTCATTGATTCAAAACATGAAGGAAGATGATGAAGTATCAAATATGGAATGGAGGGAGTTCAAAGATCTGTTTTTAGAAAAATACTTCCCTCACGACCATCGAGCAGATATGGAAAGGAAATTTCTAAGTCTGAGACAGAAGGAGGATGAGAATGTCGCAAAGTATGAGGCTAACTTTACAAGGATAGCAAGGTACGCTGGTGATTATATACGTAACCAAATACGTAAAATTGATCGTTTCATTGATGGGTTAAAACCATTTCTCTGTCGAGCATTAGTCTCACAATCTTTTTCATCGTACGAAGACATTGTCTCATGTCCTATCAAGACCGAAAAGGAATTATCTAAGTCTTATGACTTTAAAGCAAAGCAAGAGAAGAAGAGACCTGCTGATCAATCTGGGAATGGAAATAAGGGGAAGAAGGGAAAGGTTGAATATCCATCCTGTGGTAAATGCGGGAATAAACACCCTGGTACTTGCTTGAAGGGAATGGGAGTCTGTTACAAGTGTGGTGAAAAAGGCCACCAAGCTCGTGATTGCAAGGGGAAGAAGGAAGCTACCAACGTTCAGAGCTACAATTGTAGGGAGATGGGGAATTATGCAAATGAATGTCCTAAGCGTCAGGAGAACTTACCTCAGAAAAGGCCAAGGGATCAAGTCCAGGATTATCCTATCACTACTACTGAGGTAGAAGCTCCGAAAGACATGGTGGCAGGTAATTTAATGGTTTCCTCAAGTTTAGAAAATGCATTATTTGATTCTGGATCATCGCATTGTTTCATATCTTCCCAGTTTTCTAAGAAAATTAGATATTTCCAATTTGATTTAATAAGGGAGTTGTCAGTTAAAACTCCTAAGGAAAGTATCATTGCAACAAATTTTTGTGAATCAGTCCCCATTAGAGAACATAAATTTTCTTTATCTGCTGATCTCATCGTCATACCTATGATTGAGTTTGATATAATCCTCCATATGGACTGGCGTTCGGACTATGATGCGAAGATTTATTGTAAGAAGAAAGAGGTTACAATTCTTGATTATAATGATAAGGAACACCTTATTTTTAGAGCAGAATCGTCACCACCTAATTCTTATTTAGATCCACCCCCAGTAGCTCAACTTAATTCAATTATTGGGGAGGAAGAGAATGAAATAACTGTCGGTGAGGAAAGGAATGTTCAAATAGAGGATGTACCTGTTGTGAAAGAATTTGTAGATGTATTTCTGTAAGATTTACCTGGACATCCTCCAGAACGAGAATTTGAGTTTTCCATTGATTTAATTCCTGGATCAAGGCCTATATCGAAGAACCCTTACAGAATGGCTACTGTAGAGTTAGTCGAACTAAAGAAACAACTAGAGGAATTGAGTAATAAAGGATTTATTCGCCCTAGTGTTTCTCCATGGGGATCCCCTGTTCTTTTTGTTAAAAAGAATGATGGATCTATGAGGTTATGTATCGACTACAGGGAGATCAATGCTATAACGATAAAGAACAAGTATCCCCTACCTCGCATTGATGATTTATTTGACCAACTGCATGGATCTAAATACTTTTAAAAGATTGACCTTCAATCTGGATACCATCAGTTGTGTGTAAATAAGGAAGACATTCCGAAGACAGCATTTCGAACCAGGTACGGGCATTACGAGTTTACCGTAATGTCGTTTGGACTGACTAATGCACCCTCTGTATTCATGGATCTGATGAATAGAGTTTTCAAGGAGTATCTAGATGAATTTGTGGTGGTATTTATTGATTATATCTTGGTATACTCCAAAACCTACGAAGATCATGAAAATCACCTGCGCATTATCTTGAAGACTCTGAGGAGGCATGAATTATATGGGAAGTTTAGCAAGTGTGAATTCTGGCTTTAGGATATTTCTTTTCTTGGCCATATTGTCTCTAAATATGGAATCTCTGTGGATCCTTCTATGACCAAGGCAATCCAAGAATGGCCAGCACCTACGAGTATAACTGAGGTACGTAGTTTTATTGGTTTGGCAGGTTATTATCGACGTTTCGTCAAGAATTTTTCCCGATTGGCTAACCCATTAAAGAAGCTCACACGTAAAGGGGTTAAATTTTTTTGGCCAAAAGAGTGTGAAGAATGTTTCAAAGAACTGAAGAGAAGATTAGTCAATGCTCCTATATTGACTCTACCATCGGGGAATGATGTGTTCGTTATTTATAGTGATGCATCAAAGAAAGGACTTGGTTGTGTCCTTATGCAGAATGATAGAGTTATTGCCTATGCATCACGACAGTTGAAAATTCATGAACAAAACTATCCTACTCATGATCTTGAGTTAGCAGCTGTGATCTTTTCTTTGAAGATATGGAGACACTACCTCTATGGAGAAAAATGTGAGATTTATACTGATCACAAGAGTTTGAAGTATATTTTCTCACAAAAAGAACTCAACATGAGGCAAAGGAGATGGCTTGAATTACTCAAGGATTATGATTGCACGATACACTACCACCCGGGGAAAGCAAACAAGGTGGCAGATTCTTTGAGTAGAAAAGACCATGGAGTTTTGAACATGTTGAGAATTGAAAGGGATCCAATTTTCATGGATCTAGTGAAGATGGACATGGGAATAACCAGGGAAGGTGAAACATCAATGCTTTTTCAAATGGTTGCCAAACCATCTTTACTAGAAAGGATTAAGAGTTCTCAGACTGATGATGAAGAATTTCAGAAGAAGATTAAAGCTGTGAATGATGGGAGATTGAGAGACTTTGTGTATGAAGATGGAATTTTGAAATTCGGGAAGAGACTTTGTGTTCCCGATTTACCTGATCTGATAAGAGAATTGTTGGATGATGCTCATAGTTCCAATTTCTCTATACACACTGGGAGCACAAAAATGTATAGAGATTTGAAGGAACATTTTTGGTGGGACAACATGAAGAGGGAGATTGCTGATTTTGTGTCAAGATGTATGGTTTGTCAACAAGGGAAAGCTGGAAGGCAACGGCCTGGAAAAGTCATGCAACCTCTTCCCATACCGGAGTGGAAATGGGACAATATTACAATGGAATTTTTCATGGGGCTACCAAAGACTCCTAAATGGAACGATGCAATATGGGTTATTGTTGATTGTCTTACCAAGTCAGCACATTTTCATGCAATAAGAGAAGATCTACCCCTGGAACGTCTAGAAAGACTATACATTAATGAAGATGTGAGACTTCATGGAGTACCCCTATCGATTGTTTCTGATCGTGATCCCCGTTTTACTTCAAGATTTTTGAAAAGTATTCAGAAATCTCTGGATACTGAACTTCATTTGAGCACTGCTTACCACCCTCAGACAGATGGACAATCAGAACGGACTATTCAAACCCTAGAAGACATGTTGAGATCTTGCTCACATGACTTTCAGGGTATGTGGGATCAATATTTACCACTGGTAGAATTTTCCTATAACAATAGCTTCCATTCGAGTATTCAGATGGAACCATATGAAGCGTTATACAGAAAGAGATTTCGTACACCAACCTGTTGGGATGAGGTTGGTGAAAGAAAACTTGTAGGCCCAGAACTGATGGAGGAAACGGTGGAAAAGGTGAAGGTAATCCAAAATCACATCAAAGCAGCTCAAAGTAGGCATAAGAGCTATGCCGATAATCGAAGGAAGGATTTGGAATTTCAAGTCAGTGATCATGTTTTCCTGAAGGTATCTCCATGGAAGGGAGTCATACGTTTTGGTAAGAAAGGTAAATTGAGTCCCAGGTACATCGGACCTTTCGAAATTCAAGAACGAATTGGGGCTGTAGCTTACCGTTTGGCAATGCCGCCAAGTCTCTCCAAAGCTCACAATGTGTTCCACGTATCTCTGTTGAGAAAATACATGCCTGACCCAACTCATGTACTCACCTATGAGGAATTAGAACTGGAACCCGATCTGTCTTATTGTGAAGAGCCTGTCAGGATTCTTGATACAAGAGAACAAGTACTGAGAAACCGGACGACGCGTCTGGTAAATGTTTTGTGGAGAAATCATAAGATGAAAGAGGCAACGTGGGAACCCAATGAACTTATGATGAAGAACCACCCAAGTCTTTTTATACAGTAATACCCTAGAAATTGCGAGGACGCAATTATTTGAAGGAGGGGATAATGTAACACCCCAAGCATCCACGGTACGTTTCCCTTCGAATAATGCGATAGCGTGTGTTGTACGCAACCTCGAGTTCTAACACACACCACAACTAATTAAACTAGCTGTTGTGAATAGTAATACCTACTTATTGAAATCATATATATTCTATATTTCAAAATGGACTTCATTATTGGATTCGGAATATTGAAATTAGCCTAGGGTGAAATTTTGGTACTTTTCGGATAACTTTTATATTTTGATGAATAGTGAAAATTACTAAATTTTAATTAAAATCAACTTTTTTAATCAAAATAATTAATATTGATAAATTATGAATTTGAGTGGTTTTAAAGTATATTTAGAATATATTTTTACAATTTAATTTAATATTTGTCATTGTACATAATTTCACAATTAAACCAGACATAAACAAGTGTCAATCTTTTGATAGTTATTATCTCTTAAAAACACGCTTTTTATTTTAACAACGGGAATTAATTTTTAATTAATTTCTGCCACTTCTTTGTTTTGAATTTTGAAAAATGGATTACATATTTGGAATTAGGATGTCCAAATTATGTAAATAGGTAACTTTTATTTTTACACATTTTGAATAATTACTGCGGTAAATATTTTATTTACTATGGTTAAAGGTAAAATCCGGTAAATAAGGGTTAAAAATAATATTATAATAATACAAAATTACCCTAAAACGTGTCCTAACATTATTGGTGGACACATACCCGACCATGGGAATCCTTGGGTCGATTTGGGGACCCCTTAGAGCCACTTGTATGTGGTAGGGACACATTATATTAATAAAGTTAAAATAAAAATAAAAATGGCATAAGATTACATCTTTTAGAAGAACAATTTTTACATAGGTTTATACATGTTGGATTTTCGATTATAAATATTAATTAGAAAGCTAAAAAGATTTCCTACATAATGATATTTTATTTATAATTTTTAGACATCAAATAATTTAAATTATTAATGAAACAATAATGATGCAATGTTTACCTCATTAATAAATCATTTAAGTAAATAAGATTATAAGGATTAAAATATTTTCTAAAACCTGTCCAATTCTTATTGGTTGATGTTATTTAGAAAATTAGTCATCTTATCTTCGACCTCAATGATTTTTGGACCATTATAAACCGAATATAATTATATTATAAAGTAATACTTTCACTCTTTCCTAAAGAGCCCCTCTTCTCCCTTATAAAAGGAGACCACTTCTACTCATTCCTCACAACACTCAAGCCACTTGGCTCGTCCAAACCCTGCCTAAATACTCTCCCAACTTCCCTCACTACAACCTAGAGGCATTAGTTTGATCAGAAAGCCAACCTAAGGAGCCCTTTTGATCAAATCAAAAGGAAGAACCCGAAGAAGAGGTAATGTTTTCACCACCCCATTTCAAGTTCGTTTCTTCTTCCACTTCTTCTTTCTTTGTTCTTACCATTCTAAAATAATAACTCCAGTATCGCACATATACTGTGATGTTATTATAAATATGGTACAACCATATTCAGTATTCTATCCACCATTTTAATAACATGTCACCATACGTGCGTACGTACGGCTTACCGTCTCCACGTCGTGGTGTAATTGTTATTCAATATAATATTATTTGGATGGGTATAATAATGATGTGAAACTCATGTAAATAATAAATATAATATGTTAATTATTCTGTATATATGATATAACATCCATTTATATATTATTTTAATATCAAAAGAATGATACTTTCGCTCGTGCGTACGTACGGACTACTGTCTCCACGAACGCGATGAGATTCATTCAACATCGTATCCATTCAAGTATAATTATCATTTGATGATTTAAAAATGATGTTTAAGGACTTGATATCATTCTGGATATAAATAATATACAACCTATCCATTACAAACATGGCTTACGTAACAAAACATATAAAATAAAACAAGTAAGTTATCACCCGAAACAACGATAATACTAAGATATTATTATCAAATCAATATTGAAAGATCATATATGATATCATATTAATGTATATGATTCTTTTATAATTTATAACAATTATTTCACCATTATACAGGAGGTTAACCTACCCCAATCAAGGAAAAGTACAAGGTAAGGGTTATTTCACAATCTCTTCATTATCCGAGGTTGTTTATACGTAATAATCTACTGGGATCTCGTTATCATCCACATCCATGTTTCTTGAAAAACTATTTCAAAACATTTTTAATATTTAAAAGAATATGGGTTAAAGTCATTTATACCCTCTTTTGACTTTTTATAAGAGGTTTATAAGGGAATATTTCCGTCGTTTTCCAAACAAGGTGCTTTTTAACCTTTTCGAAAGAATTAAGATAAGAATGTTTTTTTAACTTATACGGAGGGTGCGGTTATTTTCCGCCGTTATAAAATCGTCAAAGCTTCCCTTACAAGCTTATAAGAATATTTTCAATGAAAATGTTTTATTTTATAAATATATGTCTCTTAAATGATTTCAAAATAGAAAGAGGTATTTCTTTAAAAAGAGTTTTGATTTCATCTATGTCAACATCCTTTAATGGATTTTTCGCTTATTTGAGGATGATATATTATAATACAAAACCTTTATATTGTATTGAAGGTTTTGTGATATGTTTGAATTTGAATGTGCTTTTTTTTATAAACCATTCATGGTTTATAGTGAAATTATTGACATTTCGTATGCTAGTTTTAATACGAATGTTTATGTTATGTTTAAACTTTTTCATATGGGAATGCATTGGACTTAATATGTGACGGGTGGAGCCCGCTATAGCTTCTCGATTCATCAGTAGGTCTCATGAGACAAACTAGTGTCTTGACACAAGGCCTTGGCAAAATCTTATTTGTAGTCTTGGCACGAGGCCTTGGCTATGTGGTTATGATAGTCTTGCATTATGCATTCCATCATTATGAAAGTGTTTATTGATATTGCATGTGATTATTTGATTAGTATAATATCCATGTGAATAAGTAAATGGCATTATTTCATTTTATTTATGCCATACTATGTTGAAGTTAAAGTTTAAAAAGCTTTTGTTTTAGTTATACATTGCCTTAAATGTTTATTCTTATTTATGAAAGTTTCTGCTATATTGTTATCCTTACTGGGCATTTGAGCTCACCCCTTTTCTATGTTTTATTTTTCCCAGGAAGTGAAGAAGTAAGTTATGAATGACCTGTAGGGATATTATGTGGGGATATGAGTGTGGATTATGGAGACAATATGTTGTTGTAGTAGTTTTTCGTTTTATGATGTAATGTAAAACTTATGAATATATCTAGTGTTTCCAAGGCTACTAACCCAATCGGTCTTTCGAGATTGGATCTTTCTTGTGATCATGCCAATGTTATGTAATAATGCACCGACTCTGGGTAACTGGGGTCGGGGCATAACACTATACCATCATATAAGAGTACAATAGAGGTATAATAGAATTATAATTGTAAACAACATAATAAGTAAAAAATAACTGATAAATTATCATAATAAAATTATTATAAAAACTTAATTATAGGAGAAAACACCAGCTTAATTAGTGCATTCATGCTTGTTATTGTGATGATACATAAGATAAAAAATTTTCAATATAGCATGATCTACAATACAGTACAATACAAAAATAAAACAGTGAAAATAACTTTAAATCTCAATAGATATCTTCACAAGCATCCTAATCTCTAGTATAATTCTTTTCTCCAAACTCCTCTTATACAAGATTAAAATAACAAAACCGATTCAAGGCACATTGAACAATAAATTTTAATCTTGTAACCCAGTTAAATAGAGGTCTGAGAAGGGGTGAAATATAAATCATATTAGGTTCGAACCATCGCTGTCTTCCTCAATCTAGAAACTGAATAATATTTAAATAGTTTACATATATAGAGAAGTATCAACATATTTGAAATAATAAATACCAATTTCCCCGGGTTTTAAAGGGACACCTGATGGAAATAACTAATTTGGATTATAGATGGAATAATTCTAAGCAAATAACTATATATATTGTATATATAAATAAATATTTATATATATTTATCTACATAAATATATTTTCTGGATTGGAGAAGGATGTAACATGAAAGCATCCAACTAGCAGTCTATGAGCTAATAAGATCTACTCACGGGGTGGTAATTCTAACCTCGATGTAAGGAAGGGAGATTCCCCATGATGACCCATGACCTAACCTTTATTATAATTTATTAGTTTTGAGGTTCACCATTACCAAAAAAATTTTAAAGGATATTTGAGTCTCTATTCACATGAGACTACCCATACTATCATTCCCAGCATCTATAAAGGCATATCATATGAATAATTGAGATGGGGTAGTACCTCCCGTCCATAATAATTCATATAGCTCATATATATATAAGGGGAATGATATGATTTATCAATTCATAATAGGGGGAATTACCTATCATATTACCTTTTGGTCGAAAACAATCCATTATAGGCATTATAGTTTAATAATGCATTTGGAAGAAATAATTTGAGGAATATTTTTAAAACATCTAATATGTGTGAAAAAATTTATTTAATTTAAAGTTAAATATCTCCACCATGAGTGATCTATCCTATAACAATCCTACTCATTCAATTTTCCTAAAAATGGTGAATTCATATACAGGGCACAAAAGTTGAACCATGGAAATAAGGTAGGATTGATTAAATTTATCATCACTAACTTTTAGCTTAAAGACAATTCACTTCAATTTGTGAAGTTTTTTAATTAAATTCAGGATATTTTTTAATAAACAAATAATTGGTTTAAAAATTATTTATATTCATGATGTATAATGAAATTTATCAACAACCATTTTAGAATAAACTACCCTTCAGGTGAAACTAAATTAAATAAGATGAAATATGTAGGAAATTATTTATTTAATGCTTTATCAAATGAAAAGTACAAGGAATTGGGGACCCACCTTAAAACATGTCTAATCCCTTAGAATCATTATTCATTACACGGTGACCACTTGATGCTTATATTATCCCCTTAAAGAATATGCACCTTAACATATATATAAGAAATGATATCCCCTATGAACATATTTTCATGGAAATGAATAGGTGCAAGGGGATCCTTACATATATGATTATGACAATACACCCATCTCAACTCTCACCCGTATGAATTTCCTTATTATACAAATGAACATGTATTCTCGTGTATATATAGATATATATGTATGTATGTATGTATTCACTACCGTGTACGAATATACATATAATAGAAGAAATTTCATACAAATACACCTACTGATGCATATGCGGTGAGTCACCTTTGACTTAAATGACATAAACCCGCAACCTGGACAACCCAACCAAAACAAACAAAACTATGGTCTCAAAATCAACACGACATGGTTCATCATAGTTAAATAAAATTAATAGGAACCAATAAAGCACAAAATACCCAATTTTAAGCTCCACAACAATGGATAAGGAAGGAAAATATTACCAAAATTGACAACGGTGCACTAAGATGACTCGAACAGCTTCGTCTTCAATGAAGATTGCTGGAACATGAATGAAGGGGTCCTGAGAGATGCATTGTATACCTGAACATCAGAACAAAACCAAAACTATACATTATCTCAAATCCTAAGGTTTGTACACATTATGATGGATGATAGAGAGAAAAAAAATCTACTGTAAAAAATGATAATAGATAGTTGAGACCTTACCATGAAGTATTGATGAGAAATCGGAAGAAATTGGGTGGAGACCATTGATGGAAGACAAGGACAGAGAGAGAGTGTCGCATGTGGTCTTGGGAGGAAGGGGAGGGGCTAGTCGCGCATGCCCCTAAGGGGAAGGAGGTGGAAATATCATATTGAGGGTTTTACTAAAAACCATAACATAATATAAATATTAATAATTCAATAATAATAATAATAATATTATTATTATTATTACTATTATTAAATAAAATAATGCTTATTTTATTTTTATATTTATTTAATTTTAAAAATAGGGAAAACAACATAGTTTTTTTTGTATTGTATTCAAAAATATTCCCCAACCATTTTCCCCCTACTCGGAACATGGGGCACTCCATATGGGTTAGCTGCACGGAATACAAACTATGCACCAACTGTGTAGTGAATAGTGTCACGGTTTTTCCAATGTGGCACTACATATGTATGATAGGTGTATGATTTGGAAAACCATATGCACCCATTCACACTACCTTTGACCACCTGAAATATCCCACATTGTTTTATATAGAGGGCCACATAGTTTCAGATACATCGTGCACCCTTTACAGGCCCCTTCAAAACATGAATTTTTGGGCCTGGTGCTACTGAAGCTCCTTGAGAAACCCAAAATACATATCCGGCACTCACCCATTTCCAAAAAAAATTAAATTTCAGTGTCCCCAGTATTATAATAATTTCCCAATACATGGTCTAAAAAATAGTCCATCCAATAAAGGAAAATTTCTTATTCCGTTGGGTTTTCATCCAGTTAAAAACAAGGGACATTACAAATTCCCCACTATATAACTTCTCATCACTAATAACCCTACTACAACAACAAAAACATCACATGAACTACTGGATTCCTTATGTGGAATTCAAATAGTCTCATTTAATTTCAAAACATTGAAAATACAATTATGAATGCATTTATGTATATAGATTATATGTCATCAATGACTGATACAACACTCGATTTCCAACAGAAACACCAAGATAGAACACAACCAAGCTTTTACATAATGATACATGATATCACCATTACATATTAAAAAATATTTCCAATGGTTCTCCACACTATAGGATTTGATAACAAGTGTCCAATTCCAACTTTTCATTTAACCGACAATCAAAATTTCAGTAAAATGACACATATAAGCATTATAATAATGCGCCATGAGTAATTTTAAAAAAAAGGAACAGTTAAATCCTAATCAACCAAACTGAATGTAGTCATTAATTACTTTCCCATAGACACTACCAACCATTACACCACATTCCATACATTGGATACAAGTTAAAAATGGTTCTACACCAACTGTACTAAATAGAATGTAGGGAAAAAATTTTGAGCCACACCTGCCGACATTTCTCAAGATGATCTGTTTAGATTACTAGCAGGTTTTCAGGAGAATTGGGATTCCTTTTTCCATTGAATCCCAAATCCAACACAATCATGTTAACCAAATCCTATACGAGTATTCCTATAATAATAAATGATCAAACCACCACATAGACATTTAGACTAATGTGATACAGCATGAACAAAGGTGAAATAATGATTTGGCCCATAAAAATACTAACCAATTAAACACAGTTCTAATCCAAACTACAACTCTGAGGGAACCTAGGATTAATGGAATTGGAATTCAATGATCCAATCTAAAATTTTCCTAACTCCCTATTTAGAAATGATACATTGTTAAAAATCTAGAACATCCACAATTGATCAATGACCATGCCTGTAGAAATATCCACATGATGGTCACATCAGAGGAAAACAGTTGGAGTCCATAAGTCCTCCAAATACATTAATACACCAGATTTATTGCATCACTCAGAACTAAATTAGCTATATAATAATAATACATCATTGTGAAACTCAATGAAAACCACCCAAATAAGCTAATCTTCTTTGAAGGATTAGTGCAGCGTTAGATCGATGCTCTCATGGTCCATCTTGGATGAAATCAAGAGAGGGGTCATTCTAACCTCTATGAGGAATACCCTGATAGGATTTTAATTTATCAATTAAATCCCTCCAAATTACTAGAATGAAAAAAGTCAAACCAAAACTTTTAAACTTCAAGGATGATTTTCGGATTCACGTAAGGGCATTTCATTACAATAGATCAGAAATTCATTACCTCATGATGCTTTCATTTATCACTCAGGGTTCAACCATCCAACTCCATTTGAGGCCAATAGACTTTCTCAATGGTTGAACACCTAGCCAACCTCATCAATGTTGTGTTGTCGAGGAAGAAGAAACTAGATTTAATACTCTCTATCCTTAAATACTTTCAAACATAACTAAAAATAATTCAATGGTGTTATTTAGAGTTCCTTATACTTGTAAGGATACTTAAACACTATGACCAATGTGAGACTAACCATCTCAAGAGTTTCATTGTTGATGATAGGGAATGAAAACATTACACTGAAATGTGTGGTAGATCAAAAACACCTTTAAGAAATGTGTGACATCCCTCCAAACCATAATCAAAATGTAAAATCATAAAAAGAAGGTCAAAACATAGATGAAACTAAAACTGAAATATTTTATGTGACATAAGAACCATTACTCAAGAAATTATTTCCAAGTATTGAGATGAAATTTAATCTTTATCTCAAGGGTGACTATACTATAGAGATATCCTGAGACCGTACTCAGCAACATATGAGATTTATCTCAGAGTCATATTTCATCATATCACCATTATCCAGGATGAAACATTAATCATTTTTCTATCACTAAAAAGAAGAAAGTGTTAAGAAATATACGAAACAACCAACCATTCAAGATGCTTGTCCAACCAGCTGATACTGATCATTTCCTGATAGTAATTCCCACAAAAGGCAAGAAAAACAATGATGACCATATGAACATTGGTGTCACTAATAAAGTTAAATTTCCTACTAGGGAGAATGGAACATGAATGACCCAAAGTGTTGTAAAACTCGTAGTTTTTAGAAAGGAACTGAATCACTAAGGGTGGAACCTACCATGTGCAAGCACCTATCGAAGAATAAATCTTTAATCCATAATGATATCATGCCAACAGAGGTCATCATCATCATAATCAAATTTTTATTAGGAAAATAGAGGGAACAAGCAAAGAAGACGAAAAGAAAATCAAAAAACAAAACAGCCTATAGAAAATTCTATTGTTTCTATTCCATAGAATCTCAAGAACAAATCACCTACCATTTCACAAGGGTCTCAACAAAGGACACCTATATAGGTTCCATTTATAATAACTTTACATTTAATCACATTTAAATCTTTTTTCCTGGAAAAATTTAATTTGAATCGTCATGTACCATTTTAGATAAAAACAGAATGTACTTGACCATGATAACACCCAAATAAAAATGATGATTTATTATAAAACACCCTTTTAAAACATTAAACATTTACAATCATGCAATATTTATTAATAAATCTATCATAAAATTACTTTAATCAATTATATAAAACTACGATGGTCCCACTAAGACAACCTGGGTTCTCTAGGAAGCATACCAATAGATGTTTCTAAATTATAATAGTTTGTAAACACATAAACAGGTCATCTCCTAAAAAGCATGCCTCATAAAACCTACATGGGTCTAGTTGGGCATTTCACATTTGAACAATTCATTTAAAATTAGAAATTTCACAACCTTTTACATTTATAATCATTTTAAAATATAATAGGGTCATGAAAAATTTTATCTTCATGGGTTTCAATTTCCCAATTCATGAAGTTCTCATACACTTATTGGAAGGAAAATCAGTCCCATTAATCAAAACCAATCCCATGTATGATTTGAATAACCTCAAATACAATGGTCCAATCATATTGGTGGCCACCTACCAACCTATAAAGTTCCCATACACTTTGTGGTTTCAAATATAGATCACATTTAAGCAAAATCAATTCACTAAGCATTCGAACTATACAACCCTTTACAAGTGTTTGAATACATGGGTTACTTTTCCCCAAATATAATGAACCCACACACTTTTGAAATGAAAACTAGACCCTTTAGTGTTTGATGCTGATAAAATCTAGCTCATGTAACAAAATGTATATAAAAAAATAAAAACATGCCTTCAAAATCCATAATAGAGAAGCACACTAAAACATAGAACATGACATATAATCAAGACATCTAGTAAAGAGTGTTATCATTGAGTCATGGGAAACCTAGCTAAAAATTTCCCAAAAATGGTACAAAGATATGAATGGAATATCACTCAAGGTACACAATACAATCAGTAGTAAAACTATAAATGAAACTACATGGAATGGAATATGAATGAAATTTGAATATCTATGTTCCTATAATGATTCATGCACTACATCATGGTTGCTATAATGGGTGAAGCGTAAAATACCATAAATTCAAAAAATAAATTAGATGTGGAATATACACCAATCAATCAAGGTGAAATCAAATTCAACTATAATATCAAATAACATGAACAAAAAATTCACATCCCTTCCCATTTGGTAATTTCCCTTATGATTGAGGTTCAGTCTCAAGAATTTCTATTAAACAAGAATAGAACCATTCTTAGTATACTGTTTACCAACCCAAATAATATGTCAAAGGAAAAAAACAATCTCTGATACCACATTGTAATTTCATGACCTAGTTGAACACTAAGACGGTAGCTGGACCGGTGGTTCACATGTCATCAAGCACGACTTCTTGTAATCCAATGCCATCCGAGTAGAAGTGAGGGTATCCGGAGGTGATAGTGGGGAGAAAATACCATCATATCAGAGTTATAGAATCGTATAATAGAATCATAATAATAAAAAAATAAGCCGTAATAAATATATGAAAAAGAAGGTGAAGATAATTATTATAATAATTTAATTAAATATTGTAAATGAGAGCATGTTCAATGCATTCATACATGTCATAGACTGACTGAAAATTAATTTTTTATTCAAAAAAACTTTTGAGGAAAAAGTGGGTAACCCGATACATTTAAATATCTATATCAAGACTACAAGGAGCTGTCCCTCCCCAGAAAATAAAACATTATGTTAAGCCTCCCCCACACATGGCCGCTCAGTAAGCTGTCTCGTGTAGGGTTGCACGTGCCTCGTACCGATGGCCAAGCCATACCCTCTCATTCGTCCAAATAAGAATGGTCATGCTTAGATGGAAGCTTCCTACTCTGGAACCTCATCTGGAGCGGCTCCTAGTAGAGTGCTGGTAGCATCCACCATCAAAATTCAAAAAAAAACCAAATACAAAAAGTGTCACAAATCCTGCCCATTTCAGAATTCAAAAAACTGCCATATATTAGAAACCAAAAACCAAAATCAATGTCACCAAAAAGAAAATGAACTGATAATCTATGTTGATTTCCCTGAACTGGCCACTAAAACTCACATCCCAAAGAACCAAGAAGACCATTGTGCTATTCTGAGTGAGATAGAATAGAGGAATCTTGGAACTAGAGCAGAGACCAAGAAAACAGAGGCAGAATAGAATTTCAGCAATGATATGACCCAAATTCCCATCAACTGCAGGAATCCAACTTCATGCACATTCCAATAGACACTATGATCTCAAATTGAATCAGAAGGATAAAAAAATCAATACAAACAATTTCAAGAAGACAAACTTCCTCACCCAAAAGTAGTCCGTGAACTCATCGAATCTGAAACATGAACGAAACACCACCAATGATTGCTGGATCAAATGAGGAACACTAATCCATCGCTATTTCATCATAGAACTGAAACCCTCGCAGTAGAAAAATCCCCAAACTAGATCCATAGAAATAAAAACCAGATCCAAAAAGATAGAACGACCAACTATTTGGAAGATAAATAGATAAGAATTTGGATATGAAACAAATCACCGCTGTGAAGAACAGAAGCTAATCGGTAGAACCACCCACGCTGCCAATGAAAGCTGTAAACCAAGACACCACAACCGCTGAAAGCTGGTATCTGAGACACAGCTACTGAAAGCCAAATTGAGAAGTCACAATTGATAGTCAGAATTCATGAGTAAAAACCAAAGCCACATATAGCCGGAAATCAAGACGTTACCACCACTGAAAGACATAAACCAAGATTCCATCACGGATAGCCGGTCTGAGATGCCACAAGCCAGAATATGAGTTGACAGAACCCATAGTTGCCACTGAGAGATGACTTCACCCAAAGACTCGAGAGAGAATGAAGTCCCCATGTGAGACACGGGTGATGAGAATCCGCCAGCCCAGAGACACAGCTTCCATTGACCCACCACCTCGTCGAGGCCCTGTGTCAATCCCATCCATGCTTCCAAATGATCTATGCGCCGGAGGAGAAACTCAAGGGCACACTCAAGATCAGAGCTCCTGAGGGAACCCCCATACATGTCATGGTGATGATACATAAGTTAAACAATTATCAACACACCATTCACTACAATAAAGTACAATATATGACTAAAATAAACAAAATAACTAATAATACCTATGATGATCCCCATTAGTATCCAAAGATCCAGAACAGTTCTTTTCTCCTAACTCTGTAGGTACAAGAATAAGAAACTGAATAACGGTCCATGGACATTGGAAAAATAATGTCTACTTCAGTACCCTAGTGAAATACCGACCTGAGTTGGGTGGGGATATAAATCTCAGTAGGTCAGCCCCACTAATTTCATGCCTAATCTAGTAAGTGAATAATAAATAACGAGTGTGCAAATATAATGAAGTAATCATAGAATTGAATAAATAAATAACAAAAAATCTAGGTTCATACGGGACACCTGATGGAGATACCGTATTGGGATCATAGTCAGTATTAGTCTAAAAAATCTAGTATTTATATAGAATATATATATACATAAAAATATTTGCTGGAGTGGACCAGGACGTAACAAGAAGGCATCCAAATACTAGTCTATATGCTAATAATCTATACTCACTAGGTATTAATCCTGTCATTGATATAAGGGAGGTAGAGTCTCTATGATATCTTACACCCTTACCATAATTCTCAAGTATTAGTGGTGAGGGTATCCATGACCAACCCAGATGTAAAGGAGTGTTGAGTATCCATTCTCATCAGACCTCCCTTTCCATCATTCCCAACTCTATAAATGAATATCATATGTATAAATAGCATTGGGTGGTACCTACCATCCATAATCATTCATATAGACCATATCTATATAAGAGGCATAATGGCATTTATCAATTCAAAATATGAGAAATTCCCTCTCATATTACCTTTAAAAAAAATCCATTTCATGTATTACAATTTATCAATGGATTTGGAATGTATAAATGGATACATGTTTTTAAAACATACTATATATGTCAAAACACTTAATTAATTTAATGGAAAATATATCAATCATGTGTGAGCCATCCTAAAAATTACAACTCATTCAATTTTCATAAACATGTAAAAATCATATAGAATGCATAACATAGGAAATAAGGAAATAATTTAGACAAAAAGAAAAGTATACGGCCATATTTTTATCTTAAAGACAGCTCACTACCATGGGAGGGATTTTATTTTTAAATTAATGATATTATTGAATAAAAATAATTTTGTTTTATGATTCTTCATATTAAAGAATAATATTGAAATTTATCAGGATGAATTTTTGAATAAACTGTCCCTCAGGTGAAACCAACGTAAACATGATGCAATAAGCATGAAATTATTTAATTAATGATTTATTAAATTAAAAGAGAATGGAATGGGATCTGAAATCAAAATATGAACAAAATGTTAGGAACATTATTCTTTATGTAGAAACCACTCAAAGATTCTGCTACCCACTTTGATAATATGCACCTTTTCAAATATATACAGACACGTACTCCCTATGCACATATTCACAATTCCATAAATAGGTTCAAGGGGATCCTTATATATGCTTATATTCATACACCCATATCCACTCACACACGTATGCATTTTAATATTATACATAAGAACATCTATCCCCAGATATATATATATATGTTCTCTACCATGTATGAATATACGAATAACAAGGGAACTTACATATAAATATTCATACTTTTTCATATGATGTGAGTCACATTTTACTCTGGTGACTTGAACCCGCCTCTAGAATGACCCAACAAACTAAAAACAACAACAGGGTCTCCAAATCACCACTAAAAGATGATATCACTTATATAAAATTACATGGAACCAATAACAACAAAATCCACAATTATAAACTATCAAACAAAGATGAATCATGGAAAATCTTACCCCAAATCGATGATAGTGGACTAAGATGACCCTAAAAGCATCTCCATAGGCAGTTATTGTTAGGACACAAATGTGGGGTTCAAGAGAGACATCAAATTCCCTAACATAGGATGAATAATAAAATCCACATTATAAAAAACCCTTGTGTTCGGATGAATTTTTTAGGGTGACATATATACCAAAAATTGGCTAGAAACAAGGGAGAAGAGTGAGATGAGACCTTACCTCGACGGATCGAAGAGAAATCGGAAGAAACTGGTTGATGATCGTTGACTGAAAAGGCATAAAGAGGGATTGAATCATTCATATCCACAGAAGGAAGGGTACGAGTTTATTTCCCATGTCTCCAATGGGATGTATGAGAGAAGCCCTCTTTAAGCAATTTACTAAAAACCTAAAATAATAATACTAATAATAACTTTATAATATTATTATTAATTATTTATATTATTATTTTATCATTAATATTTTATATTTTTAATTTAATTTAATTTATTTAAATTTTTAATTAGGGACATACCACATGGTTTGAGTGTCATTGCTTGGGAAAACATGTGCCAACTGTGCACCCTCTACTGGGCCCCTCAGGCACTCTCTATGGGATGTTGAATAGTTTATAAATAGTGTTCCAACCATGCAGTGAATGGTGTGAGTGTAAAACTTATGTGGAACTGCCGATGCACTATAAGTTCATGGTTTGGAAAACTATGTGTAACCACTGTACACCACCTCTATCAACTTGAAATTGCTCGTATGGTTTTCTAAAGTGGACCGCATGGTTTTAGACAAACTATGCACCTATGTAGACCACTATAAAACCTTATTTTCAAGGTCTAGAACTCTCAAAATTCCTCATGAAACCATGGAAAATTATTGGGCTTTCACCCAAGTCCAAAAACATTAAATTGAAGTTTCTCATCACACAGAATTGAGTTAAAAAGATTGGTTTTGAAAATTGTCTTCCTATTAAACTCAAAAGTTTAAATTCCCATTGTTTTTCATCTGGTTCCAAACACAAGACATTACATAAATTGAATAAAATGGATTTATTTTCAATATAGGATTATTATGGTACTATATAATACAATAATTTAAAAATTATACATTTTTTGTACATTTTTTACCCCAATATTTTGGCTCTAACCCCTCGTTAACCCAATTTAAATTTACCATGACAACAATGATTTTTATTCATTGAGGGTCAACATAGTTCTTATAAAAACAAATGGCCAGTAAAAAGATAATTGATGATATTAAAAATAAAACCACAATCAATTTGTAAAATCTAAAATTTGACAATAAATTTTATCATTTAATAAAATATTATATATTATAATATATCATTAGTGACTATTTTAGAACTATTAACTAATTTCACTATAATCACATCAATAAAACAAGTGAAATTTAATCTAAATATGTTATTATATCCCTAACATGCCATGGTATTCTAGAAAATTCATGCGTGACATTAATTATCTAAATTACATATATGTTTATATTTTTAATATATTTTATTTTATTTATTCATTAATTGGAAAATTACCATTTCACCATAATGTTAGAATTTATGATTAATTTTTTATTCTATAAAAATGAAACCTAAATTATCATGTTGAATATAAATTAATTTTCAATAAAATTTATATTTTTAACCGAATATTTTCACTATTTAATCCTTTGCAAAAAATATTAATGTTATGAAAAAAGGGGTTTGGTATTTTTGACTTTTTTAAATAAAATATTACAATTGTTATAATCACATCCAATAGGTGAAAAAATTCCATATAAAAAAGTTGGCTGATTACATATGAAATAGAGTAATAAAATAACTTTAATTCTAGTTTTTTATAAAATTTTAATCCTTATAATTTTATTTTAAACTTCAACTTCCAGATTTTCCCATTATCTGGGTAACAAAAATTACTATGGTTAGTATTTGTATTGTCCTCATAAAAAAAGAACTATTTACCATTTTGTATCCCATAATTTTACTTATGTATCCAATTTATAAAAATAAGAAATATCAAAATATAAAAACATAATTTAAAATGAATTTGGGAAAAAACGAGGAAAATTGTTTTTAAATAATGTCATATTAAAAGATAAAATGATGTTATACAAAATGTGTCCATAAAATCTATTTCAGAACCCATATTTAGAAGAGTGTAATTAAAAAGAAACTTCTTGAACTTTAAAAATAGTTAAAAATAAAATTCAACATTCTAAATATTTAAAAATAAAATACATTCATTAACAAAAAAACATTAATTTTTACTATTCATTGAAAAATCAATCTTTATAGAAATACATTAGAAACTCACCATTGGAAAATTTATCTCTTATCTATAACAATATTATATTAATTTTCCATATTTTAATTCTTAATTTTTAGATAATTATTTATAATATAGATTAAAAAATAAAAAAATAATATTTTTGAAGAGAACCTATTTTGAAAAATAAAATGACATTACTAGAAACAGATTTCATTATAATAAAGATTTAATTAATACATTTGAAATGAGTAAGTATATTATATATTTAATTTTTAGTTTCATCAAATTCATTTACGATAATTTTATTTTTCTGTTATGATACTTATATTATAATAATAAAAATAATTCATTCTTAATTTCAGCTCGATGTTGTGTATCATTTATGCTATCAAATATAGTCTGTATTTTTTAAAAAATTCCCCAGGTATTACAAAATTTTACTTAACAAAAGAAAATAACACCACCATATATGAGAGATCCAAGATCCCCTATAATAAAATCCTTTTGGATATGACAAAATAGAGTACAGTACCATCTACACTCTCCCACATTGTTCATTGCCTCTGAAAACACCCAACACACCACCAAAAATATTGATCTACGATTTTTAACCTCCACACTAAACTCCCCATATCAATGTAAAAAGAAACAATTAATTCAGAAAAAAATTATACAGAACCATAAATTAATTATACCTACCGCATATAGTTTCATATATAAATCTACCAATCACCATTGAAAAATAGATTCCAAACTAACTTCAATATTGAAAATGAAAAAAACTCTCATCATAATGCCAAGACAAGATAATTATTATATAAATCTCCATTTTGGGTAGTTTCATGTTACTATAACTTCGTAATAGAAAATTTGTACTCACCTAGATATCTGGGAATCATATTTTTGACACATATTCATCATTCTCATTTCATTAATGCATATTTAATCAAATTTCTTGATCATTTAAGTGTTTACAAGATGATTATAAAAAAAATATGTCTATCAGGTTCATTATCTAGGATAATATTCTTGTGAAGGATATTTTATTGTTGATGAACAATGGTATTGATAATATAATGGAACCGATATGCTTCACTGAATAAGATATCAAGAACTAGAATCCATGGAAATAATTTTTATTCTACAACAAAGTTCTCATTCCCATAGTTTATATTCCGGTGAACCATAACCCACTGAACATTTTCACCCTGAAAACATATTTGTTTGATAATAAAAATCATTAGATTAGAAATTCTATAGGTTTGGTCTACCCCTTATCTATATACATCTCCATAACTATTACTTATAAATCTCCCCAATAAATAGTTACCTTCAATGATGTTGTAACATCCCCAACCCAAGATCCACTAAAATGGTGCTCCGATTTGGTCACCACATGACCTCAAGATCACCTCCCATATGACAGAGGTTGTTGACCAGTGGTGAGGGTCTAAGAGTCAGGTGAGAGACTATTACCTCTTTTTTATTGTAATAAACTACTGAAAATATAAACAATAGTAGATTAAGTATAAACAAAATGATAAAAAAGCATAAATAACCATCCCCCAACTAGGTATAAACCATACCCAACAGTAAATTTGACATGTCAGGATATAGTTCCACATAAAAAACCCAAAATAATGGAAAATAATGAAATCCCAATAATGGTCCCAGATCCAAGTCCATGACCTCATCCATGAATATACTGAATGTGAATCACATCTCTAGAATAAGGCCCTTGCCTCATTCCTGACCTGCAACCATGAAATCTGCTCAGGTACCCAACAGTGGCCTGAGAAGGGTGTATGTACAACTCAGTAGGCCACCACCAATAGTGTATACAAATTATCTAGACAAAAATATAGTGATTAAAATGGGTAAATAATGTAAATTAATGATAGCAGTACTATAAGACAATCTAGATTATGATCCATTATGTTATGCTACACTTTAATCCATGTTCACCTCTTAAGAATCACGTCGTTTAGTTCACTCTTTTTTCATGTGTTCAATGGATTGTGAATGTTAAATATTATATTGGAATATGGGAATGGTCAACTCCTATCTCACTAGGCCTCACATCAAAATATCCACATCTTCCTCGCCTCGAAGCCTCAGTTCGGGTGGAACGAAACTATTAGTGGAATTGGACTCTATCCCATTCCCTAACCCATGCATTTGGAGGGTGGAGATTATAACCCCATTAAAACTCAACTTGTGATCATAGTTCCATATATATATATACCCCACTCTACTAGTACATGGGAACATACTTATTTATTCATTTCCACAACAACCATATTCTATCCATGTATGGCCAATATCATGGGCAACATCAAAAAAATATAAAATATATGGGAAAATTATCATTATGAAAAAATTGATTAACACATTTATCATTTATAACTCATAACCATTTAGCCTCATTTCCAATTTTCCATTCCTATCTACTAAGCATATTCAAGTGAAAATAATGTCTCTTAACATATTATCATTAATCCCATTAATCCCATTTACATGAAAACCAATCAAACCATTGTCTTTTGACCACATTTGAGACATCTATCCACAAACCTTATAACCCCTTACATAACAAAATTAACACATTCACTAAGGCATGACAACATCATGTGTCAAATTCATACATTACATTTCTATTATCCCATTAATAAGGGTCGGTGCACCACATGGGTGGACCTAAAATATGTTACAACATCCTACATACATCATATGGGGATCACGATGAATTCATTTGGGTATTAAATTCTCAATACATCAAATTCATCCAACAGCACCAAGAACACATCAATAAGAGATGAATAATAAAACCCTACATATAAAAATCTAAATTCAATCAATTGGATATAACTTGCAGACCACCTACCTAAAATATATTGGTGAACACACCCTAAATCGATGCCTTTGATCCCGATCTAAACCCCATTCGAAGATACTTCTTAAATATCATTGAAAAAGAATGTTTTTAGAGAGTTATATTGGGAGATGAGAAAGATTCAAACCCTAATCAAAAAAGAAAGAAATGAGGGGATTAGCCTTACCTAGATCATTATTTCGCAACTGAAGGTCCTCCAAATAGCTTAGGATCGATGGAGAATCACCTTTTGGGTGATCTTGGAATCTATGCTCGTCACTAGGGTTGAAAGGATTAAGTTGGATTAAATCCTAATTGGAACATAAAAATACAGTAATGGTATTCTTATAAATTTATAAATGTTACAGGGAATCATGGTTTACAAAGGAGGTTTTGTAAAACATGTGTAAATCTTGCAGATTCCACTACCCAAAAATAGAAACATTATACGGTTACATGGTCGGATCTGCACATTTATCATTAACCTTCCTCAAACCATTAAATATCCCAGAAACTCCTTTCTCTTCCCTTTTTTATGTCTCAAACCACCAAAACACACCCAAAACACCTCCTGAACATGAAAAAACATGAATATAAATAAAAATAAGGAACTTAAACTAAAATGTAACAAAAACCATCCTTATTGGGAAATATGGGTTCATACAACCTCACCACATTGAAATGCCTCTTTATCGAGCCTCTATTTTAGAACATCATTGAGTTCATAAGGAAAATAGATCAAGACACTGAGACGACATATTTGATTCTCTCTCCCAAGTCTCCTCCTTGAAGTTTCCATGCTATCATAAAACATTTACCAATGGGATGACATTTCCCCACAACACCTTCTCATTATGATCCACAATATGAATCAGATTCTTTTCAAAGGATGCATCATCATTAAACTCGACATCATTAGATTCTAGAACATGAGATTGAATATGATGATACTCTGTGAAACGTGGAAAAATTATACATCCTACTATACTGTTGTGGAAAAGATAATCGGTAAGACACCAGTCTGATCCTCTCCCCAATCTCAAATGGCCCCACATACCTAGGTGATAGCTTTCCCTACATATGAATTCAATATTGACCCAACCTTAGAGACACCCAAAGAAACACAATATAACTCAACCAAAACTTGAGATGCCTGCAATGATGATATTTATATGAATTCTTCTTATACTCACCTATTTCCATAAGCTTTTGAATCAATTAAACATTCTCTAACATCTTGCTCATGGGAATATATCCTAATAGCTCAGACTCCTGAGCCTCCAACCAACACATCCGAGAACTACATGGTCTCTTATAGATATCCTGAAAAGGATCCATCTGTATTATTTCTTGATAACTGTTTTTGTAAGAAAACTCAACGAGTGGCATGTTACTTTCCCACAATCAACCAAAACTACAACACACATGATCTCAACATGACAAAAAATACATGTATCATACATTCTAACTGACCGTTGGTCTATGTGGGTAAAGTTGTTCTCAAAATAGCTATTAAAAAAGTTCCTTATGCAATACTTTCTAGAAATTAATGGTAAAACATGGATCATGATCCAAAACTACAATTCTCAAAACACCAAGAAACCACACAACCTATCGAACAGGTTAATCACCAAACTGTTCAACAATTTAAGTCTCATCAATCAACATTAAATGGGCTATATTCATTAAATAGTCTGAAACTACCCAGACTTCATCATTCTTCCATTGTGTCCTTGGTAGACCAACTATGAAGTCCATCATTACGTCATTCTTATTCTACTCCTGAATTGTCAATGACTACGATAACCCACCTGGATACTGATGTTCAACCTTTAACTCTTAATAGGTAAGGCATCATTACATAAAATCCACAACATCATTCTTCATTATGAGCCACTAATACTGTCTATGGTGATAAACGTACGTCTTGGTCAAACCAGGATGCACCACCAACTTTGATGTATAGAACTCACACATTAACTCCCCTCAAACACCTATCGATACTACATCCAAACCATGAACATATGAAACAACATAAGCACCAAAATCCCAACTAATAGTTGACTCTCTACATATAATTATTTATTTCATAGCTAAAAACTATGTAAAACACTCTAACTCTATTTGACCAGGCTCAAGAGTGCATATTAAACTACCATGGATGTGAGATGCATCCTCTCTTGCCCATCTTGTATCTCAAAACTCATCTTAGCAAACATGTCCATCTTCTAACACTCTGAACTGGATTCTTGAACCACCTAATTCTGAGTCTTCATACATAAAGCATATTCCACACAATTATCCTTATGTAGTTTATAGACCCACTCAAAATAGAAGTAATGTACGTACTCGACCATCATTCACTATTGAAGAATTAAATCCTGCTAAGAGATGATTTATTTAATATTTTTATGGTCAGTAAGCACCGTGAAGGGTTTTCCCCACAATTAATGCATTCATTACATCAATTTATGAACCACATTAGCAAGATTAAGGTCATTAGTAGTGTAATTTAGTTAATGTGGTCTCAAAAATATCAACCCATAAGCTAGAACCTAATCATCCTACATCAAAAGTACCCCAATTCCAACACCATACACATCACAGAACAAGGTGTACTTTATACCTAGTTAAGGTATGATCAAAATAGTTAGGGTAGTCAGCAGCTTATTCAACTCCTAAAAATCAATCTCATGAGACATTTACCATTCAATCATAACCCCCTTCTTTGTTATGTCTGTTAGAATTACTTCCAAATGAGAGAAATCTCTGATGAATCATCGGTATGAACTAGCCAAACCTAGAAAAATACCAACATTAGAAATGTTCATGGGATTCTCCCAAAAAAACACAACCCGAACCTTCCCTTGATTCACCGACACACCTGACTCAGAAATTATATGTCACAAAAAGTACATATCATCAATCCAAAACAGACATTTTGAAATCTTGGAATAAATTATATTATCTCTTAGTGTACTAAATATGAAGTTAATGTGTTTGGAATGATCATCATGAGATATAAATTTCACCAAGATGCCATCAAAAAAAGAAAACCACAAACAAATTTACATATGGATTAAATATCTATTTTATAAAAGCCCTGAACAAAGTCTGTGTAGTGTTTAACCCAAATGGAATAACCAAAAATTCATACAACACATAACTTCTTCAAAAAGATAATCATCATACATCATATGTTTTCACTGTCAAATGATGGTATCTCAATCTCAAATTGTTCATAGAAAACACAGAGTCACCTCTTAGCTAGTCAAAAAGATCATTCATTCTAGGAAGAGGGTATCATTTCTTCACTGTCATTTGGTACAACTTCATATAATCAACACATAGCCTTGTTGATCTATTATCCTTTTTAGAATGAAACATAAAATATCCCCAAGGAGATTCACAATGTTGAATAAACCACATATTCTTTAACTCCTCTAGCTGAACCATTATTTCTTGGACCTTTCCTAGCTCCATTGGATATGGTGGAATGGAAACTGGATCCACTCCTGGTAACAACTCAATCATTAACTCGATGTCTTTCTCATGTATTAGTCTTGAGAAGTACTCAAGAAACATATCCTGAAAAAGATTCATAGGAGGAGGGAAGACGGGGTACTCATTGTCCCAATCATATAACATAAGGCATGCTACATGGGCTATGAGTTCTCCCAACATCCAACAAAGTTGAACAGCGTGGCCTGCTCTAGTATCCCACTCACCATGGAGGACATAAGTGTCTTCATCAAGAGATGTGAAAATTACAGGACATTGTTAATAGTCAATATGGCCTTGATATAACACCAAACAATCCATAAAAAAGATTAGTTAAAAACCAGAATTTTCTAGAACAAACTTATCCCATAGAAAACAACATCCACCAACCCCCAATTCCCAACCCTTACACAACCTGATTTTCGTGACTCGTACCCCCAACGGAGTACCAAGTGACCTTACCCTACACACACTCTTTGTAATAAATCTAAACACAACTAAAAATAGATCCAAAATTAAATAATTCACTACAAAATTTTCAAATAACGTACTAGAGAGCATGGAAACTACAATGATTGTACCTCAAATAAAAGATGGTACTACCTCACCACCTTCAAGTGTAGTTTGAACTTCTTGGAGATGACTTGATCCTCTACCCAAGGTTCTAGAATGAGTACAATATACTTCATTTCCCTTCTGGTTTGGATAATATATCCATGGATTTCCATATCCTCCACCCTTACTAGTGCGACCGATGGAGCTCCAAATTCCTTCCTGATATGGGGTAACTAACCCCCTTCCTGCACTTGGAATATGCTTCTGGCTTCCATCATTTCCCGACTGTCGTGGGTTCCAGCTGAACCTATACACATGACCTAGCGTACCCCATTATCAGAACTCGACTGGTGGTAGGTTACACTAGTGACATATGTTCCCTGACCTACAACATTGATAACAAAACTCATGATCCCAACCCCGAGAGGATGAACCCATCTTTGGAATTCTCTATGTGCTTTCATGCTATTGAAAATTAACAAAATTAAACTTCTTAGTATAGGATGATTCATCACATGATTTCCCAGTTGGCACCACAAGTTTGCTAATGAAAATACCCTTCAGGATCCACTCTGAGATAAGGGATTGATCCAATACCATAGAAAATCTTTTATAGTCGAATATATTCACTAGAGACCTGATCTCATGTCTCAACAGATCCAAGAATTTTTTCGTCACTAATGCCTCATATACTATCAATGTTGGAAAAAATCATCAAAAATAAGTGATGTGACTAGCATAGTCAATTAATGACATTGTCCCTTAGGTCAGTCTAATAACATCTCAAGATTTCACCTTCCAAAAGGTTCTTGGGTAAAACTATTCAAGAAACAACTCCTAAAAATCCTTCCACATCATTCCTTCAGCCTACATAAATTGAACCATGATGTTCCAACAATGCATTACACAAATTCTTATAACATATGATAATAACATGACTCGCTTCTCAAGAAGAGTCTCTGAATGATCAACAATAGCCTTGTTAGATTCTATCCAGAACTCGGCTACCTCTGGCACACACTCTTCGGTAATGGTAGGATGGTGCTATAGCTAAAACGCCATAGTTAAATCAAACATAATCAGTGCAACCCACCCTAGGTGTTGTTCCATAATTTCTATAAAATGAGTGATGATCTCTCATAACTTCTTCTCTATATCATCTTTAACAACATGGTCCCCTTGCACTACTACTGCAATAGCATTCTTGGCAACGTCCTCCAATCACCCAACTAGAACACAACTTCATTGTGGAATTTCTCTATAATGAAAAACACATTGTTTAGAACATTGGCCACAAATATTTCATGAAATTATAATGTATACTCAGTATCCATAACTGAAACACTTCTCCCACACTACCGATATGTGCTCGGTGGAAATCAGAACACTACCCTCGGCCACCCCACTTAGTTCAATTATAACTCATCACAAAACTCAAATAGTTACAAACCATAGAATCTATATCATTCCAACCATTTTATTATAAAAAATTTTCCACATTTTTAAGAAATAAAAAATATCCTATTCTCAATGCCTCGCACACCCATCTCGTGTGTGTGACTCATATGACACATTTACTTATCAAATAGGTGCTTGTAATGATGAATGAATTATCAACCGAATTCTATTCCATGTATATGTAAAATATCATAAAACTATCACATTACATAACATGTTCATAAAAAAATGGTGTAATATACTCACATGTAACAACACACAAAAATAATAACAATTCTCGCCCATGGTGACTTCGGTTTCCACCATACTGGGGTTAGATACTCCCATGAATTAGCACATAACCAAGGCCTGAAACTGTACTAATATTATATATACCAACCCAAAATTGTTATAATAGGAAGAAACACCTTTGATAAATCTTTTTAACATCCCCGTCCCAGAGCCACTAAATTTGTTCCCCAATCTAGGTCGTCAAAGGAACTCAAGCACACCTCCTCTATGCCATAGTGTCAAACCAGTGTTGAGGAGTCAAGTGGGGAGACTATACCTTCTTTTTTAGAGTTGGACAAATTAGAAAATATAAATAATGGTTGATGATATACAAAAATCAATAAACATATATAAATAACCAACCCCCATCTGGGTACAAACCATATCCAATAGTAAATATTCCAAGTCATGCTATAATTCCAAATAAACAACCCAAAAATGGAAAAAAGAGGAATCCCAAAAAAGGTCATAGATGCATGTCCCTATCCACTTTCATGAACATACCAAACCCAACATAATTCTCTAGCATAAGGCACATTCCTCCTTTCTCACCGGAAACCATAAAATCTACTTGGTTAACCAAAAACAACCTGATCAGGGTGTCAGTACAACTCAATAGGCCACCACCAAAAATGTTTACAAATTATCCTCTCAAAACGATAGTGCATGATCGTTTTAAATAGTGGAATGTAAAGAGAATATGTTCTACAATCCATTCTAGATTATGATTAATTAGGTTATGATACCCATTAATCCAAGTTCACTACATAAGAATATCATAGTTTAGTTCACGCCATTATCAGCTATTTAATGGATTAAGAATGTTTAATATTCATGAGGCATATGGGAATAATCAAGTCTAATATATGATGGAATGATATCACAATAACCATATCTTCCTAAATTGAATCCTAGGTCGAGGTGGAATGAAACCATTAGAGGAATTGAACATTTTCCCCTTCCCTAAACCGTGTATTTAGACGGTGGGGCCTAAAACCTTTGTGAAAATCGACCAGTGGTCATATAACCTCATGTCTATACCCCACTCAACCTAGCCATGTGTAGATGCAAATTTATCTATTTCCAAAACATCTATGTTACAAACCACATATATACAATATAATTTGAAAATTCTAAACAATATCAAATAAATGTGAAAATTAACATTATTCCATAATCCATTAGCACATTCACCATTTATATCCCATAACCATTTAGCCCAATTTCCCATTTCATATTCCTATCTCACTAAGAATATTCAAGCACAGACATAGTCTGTTAAAAAATTCTCATTAATCCCATTTACATGTAAGGAAAACAATCCCTTGGACATTAACCACATTAGACACATCTATCCAAAACCATTATATCTCATTACATAACCCAATTAACACATTTTCTACGGTTATTCAATATCATGATTCAAATTCATTCCTTACATTTCCTTTATCCCATTCGGAAGGGTCAGAACACCCCATGTATGGCCATAAAATAGGTCACAATATCCTAAATGCATCCCAAAAGGATCATGAGGATTTTTTTGGGTATTTAGACACTCAATACACCATGATCTTCTAACATCACCAAGAGAGTTTCAATATGATAGAATGAATAAATACCTACACGCACAAATGTAAATACATTCTATGGAATATAACTTATAAACCAGCTAACTCAAATCTATTTGATAATTAACCCTTAATGCATGCCGTACATACAATTATAAACCCCCTTTGAAGCTTCACCCTCAATCTCACCGATAAATAATTGTTTTAGAGCTCCAGATAGTGGGAAGAGAAAGATTCAAACTCTAATCAATATAAGGAAGCAATGACTGGATTATCCTTACCTAGATCATCAATCCAAAATTGAAAAACCTTAAAATGGAATAGTATTGATGTGAAATTAGCTATTGGAAGATCTTGTAATCTTGTCTTGTCACTAGGGTTCAATGGATAAAGAAGGAGGAAAATCCCTTGTGGAACATAAAAATGTTGTAATGACATTTTTTAAAATTTCTCAAAGTAACTGGGTCGTATGGTTTACCTGTGTGGGTTTCCATACCATGAAAAACAATGTGGATGCTACTATCCATAAATATCCCATTTCCATATTTACCCAGACTGATACACATTTTTGTAATTAACTATTCACAAACCATTTAATATCCCAAAATCATCTTTTTCTCCTCTTTTTTGTGTCTGGTACCCCAGAAACACCCACTAATCTTCATATGAATTTTGAAAAAAACTTAATTAAATCAAAAGAAGGTAATTACACAAAAATTTATAATAAATACCATATGGTGAAATCATAGATCTTACAGATGTACTATGTAAGCTTCATCAACATAGCACGCATTTATTCCAACATGCTTTGTAAATTTATTCCACTTTCACCGATCGTCGTCACTATTATATGACATGATACCGAATGAAATCATCAGACCTTATTTTTATCCTAGATAATTAATATTATTTATTGATGGTACCATTTTGTTCTTTTGTGATAGAAATTTCATGAACTGGAATATAAATTAGGACAATATTTTTCAGAGTGATCCATCATCCAAACAATATAAATTGGTTATTCTAGTTATAATTCATTCCCAAGACATGGTTGAATATTACTTAAAAGAGAACCATAAAAATATATCCATGTGATATTGGTGTAATCAGATAATCCATCTCCATATGTCTCCTCTATGTGCCTAATTAATCATGACTGATCTTTCATTGTCTTCTTGAGAATTTATTTGAAATGAACACAAGACTTTTTCTTGGTAAATTATTAGGTCACTCTATTTTCCATATGTTTCCATGATTTTTTTGAACTCATCTGTTGACATTTTCCTACCATTATGGAAGAATTTAATAAATCCACAAACCATATGACTATACAAAATTATTTCCCTGGAGATTTTCTGAAAGGAAATATATTTCCCCTTATCCATGATGAATATAATATTCATTATGACATTATCCTAAGAAAGGAAAAAGTGACTAGGAGATATTGGATCTCCTAGTGCTAAAAAAATGGATTTAATGAATGAAAAGAACATCCCATCATAGAAATAATGATACAAAAGACACATAACATCTATAGCACATGTCAAAGACTCATTCCTAAAATCCAATCCCCCTCATAACCCTTATAGTGATGATCTGTTCTAACTAACCATATGACGTTTCAATATCAATGGTGATAAAATATATTCTCCAATAATCTTGTGGTTAATTTTATCCACTACCATATTCAATATCTATATCACCCCTTGGATTCTCCACCCTTGACATAAAATAACATTTATCTTCTAATACAATTCCTGGAATAATATCAATATGATTTCGATATATTGGGAAGGGAATGATCTTTTATGCTATGTTTTAAATAAATAATGTTATATAGTGGTTTATGGTAGTCTATTACTTGAAATTATGAATGTGAAAAACCATGGAAGCACTCATTTCCCAAATATGTGACCTTTTAATGAATTAATCTCATACTACTTCCATTTTTTATTTGGCTCTCTTACCATTTCCATTCACCCTTTCTGTAACGACCCAATATTTTTCAATAGAAATTCCTTTCTTAGAAATATGACATAAAATCACATGAAATCACAACCTAATGAACTAGTGAGTTCTATGTGACCATTAAACATAATTGTGTGACTTCTGTGTATGGATGTTCTAAAAACTGACATACACAGTTGCAACTAGTTAGTTATTTGGTGTCTGATAAGAAAAACTTAATATTTTTGTGAATAATAACATACCGTTGTGATTAGTAACATACCCTAATGAATAGTGATATACCATAATGAATATTAACCTTAAAAATTATAGTATTAAAATAATATTCATGTGAAAGAATGATGTACCTATATTTTAGAATAATTAAACGAATGTATAAAAACTTGTTTTTTAATAATAAATTACGCCATTAATTAAATATTAAATGTATCCTATTAATAAATTTATTTCTGAAAAATGGACTTTTTTGTGGATTCTTCAAGTCGACAAATGGTTAGGGTGAATATTTTGGATTTTGAAAAAATAGTTGAATTTTTTAAGAACAGTAAAATCCGATAATTCATGATAAATACTAAAACCAAAATTTCTACATCATTCTTGTGTCAAGGATGAAGTAAATGACCATCTGAGATAAATCACATACATTTAATACTATTCTTGGTCATGGAATAATTTATATTTCATTTCTAGTGAATAAATAATAAATTAATGATTGTAGTATTATGGAAACCCTACTCTCCTCCTCTATAACCCCCCCCCCCCAACCTCACCCCCTCTCCGCTTCACTCATTTCAAGCCTTGTGACTTGAAAATATTCTTCCCAAATATCTCACCATGATCTTCCCCCATGTCCAAATTATCCTAGTATATTAAACATACCAAAACTTCTCCCTTAAAGATGTTCTCAAAGGAGGAAGACTCAAAGGTAAATTCCTCTTTCCAATTTTTTCATTTCTTTATGTTATTTTTTTCTTTACGCACCACCCATCACCCAAATTTTATTTATACTCCAGTAACATAAATTAACTGAAATTATATTATTCTAATGGGATACTTCATTATCTTCTCTTATTTTCCCTTTATTTATTTGAATGAAATGTAAACAACATTTGAGATGTGTTCATTTACCCCATTCAAGGACAACTGTTTATGAATTTCTATTATCATCTTTAATTATGGTCATGAAACCATCTGTGTTATGGTTGAACCAGATTATTATATATTTAATATATACTATTTATGTTTTAAAACCTTTTTTTATAAATGGAATTATGTTATATGGAAAAACATGTTCATTGTAATAAAACCCACTGATTAACCAAAATGTTATCACTAAGGTTTTATATAATAATTCATCTCCACTCCTGATAATATAATATATTTTTACAACCATGTAATATTTTGTTTTTTCAATAATAAACTATTAATTAAATTCTTCACAATCACTTTCATCCTATGAGTTTAACGGAACATGAACCGATCATTAAAAGGAAGCAAACAGATCTAAACAATGAAATTTAACAATTTAACCAATCAAAAAGTTCATGAATGAACTAAAAATTGTAACAATAAATCTATTAATTATATAAGTTGTTTGGTAAATATTAATTAATATGCCTAATTTTTTTTAGTTCATCAATATCAACTGGAGAACCCCATCAAACTTTAGGTAAGGGATCCTCTCTATTTCACTCGTAATCAAGTTGTCCTCTATGCTATGCCATTTTATGTGTAATCCATAATGATGGGTTATTATTTCTCCACTCCCTAATAATTCCCTATTGATTTATATGTTATGATAATCCCCTTTTCTTTATCATCAATCCCTCTTAAGTACACCTGACACTATGCCGATAAACGGAAACGAATTTTACCCGAACCTTCTTTGTTCATTCGGGTTGCCTTATATTTCATTCTATCAAAATGGATTTATCTTATCTATTTTTGGACATATTATAAATTCTGATTAGTTTTAAAAAATTAATTTATGAAGACCCTTTCATCACTCTCTTTCGGGGATATATATGTTTTTAAACGATTCCCTCCTTAGAACTTTTCGATAAGCAAACCTGTTTTAAGGGAACTTCCCAAATTCTTACCCAATTTCAAGTGCACTATATCTTCTATTTTATGCCACCATTATCTTTATAAAATCAGTATTTTTATTATTAAAACCCTCTTAGTTCAATTCTTGTTTTATATAAATGATTTTCCTATTTTCTATTGCGAAGGATCTATAGTATTTTTCGTAAAACCGCAAAAACAATGTTATAATTCTAATGTTTCTCAAATACATTTCTTATATGATGTAACATCCATTTGAAATAAATTACCATGTTATATTCCAATTTTACATTATGAACGTCCATTTATGTTTTATTCCCCTTTCTATAATAGACACATTCATAATACACCCATTGGTTATTCTTTATGTCATGATTATTGTACCCAATTCGTTCTATGGGTACCCTTTTGTTTTTGTATGGTTGATTATGTTTGATTATTTATGTGGAAATAATATTCATGTAAATTTTGATATGGATGAGCCCGTATAGTGCTCCAACGAATTGGGTAAAGATAAGTCTCATGATATGCGATGTGAAATGGGATTGACGGTTAGCCTTAACCCGTACTAAAATGGGAAACGGGATTGGCAGTTAGCTGTGATCCATAATTGAATGGGTAACAGGATATGAATTAGCCTTAACCCATACTAAAGACATGTTTTATGATTCATCCACATTTATATGATTAAATGGTTATATGAACCCACATTTATATGATATGATTTCATATGTTCCATTCTTTTGAAATCATTATGACATACCTCATAACTCATGTGCTTAAGATATATTCTTATGTTCATTCCCTTACTATGATTTTTAGATCATCCATCTATTCATGTGTTCCCCATGGAACCCTATACAGATGTATGGGCTCATCGAAAGTTTGGAGCTCTTTATGGACATTAAATAGAGAAGTTTTTTTTATCATGTTTTATATTTTATGTATGTAGTATTCAAAGATTCTAGACTTCATGATACATGTAATGTACTCTATTGTATAATTAAGCTTAAATTTATGTAATGTTATATGTAAAAGACTAGGGTAACTATAATTGGTGTCAAAGTACAGTCTAGTTATTTTTAGATATTAGGAATAGAGAACCTTTTTGAGAACCATAAGGATGATACCAGGTATAAGAAAATAGTCATATAATTTGGTGAGTATTGAGTAAGTGGTACATAAAAAAAATATACCCCTATCCAGAAAAAATTAGGTAGAGGTGGCTCTGGAAAATATATATCGAGGGGTAAAACCCGAATCCACCACTTTGAGCTAGACTTGAATGGGAACTTCTGCAAGACAATGGGCCTTGCTGCACTCTTGGTTATCACACCAAAGAGGGATATGCTTTTGTATATTAATGATCTTAGTACTAACCCTTATTAAGGGAATGGAAAAAAACTATAAGAATATAAGATAAGGAATTTAACAAGGATAACCTATACATAAACTTAATGAATCCAAAATATGGATTTACTTCTCCTCTACAAGTTTTTCATTTTATGTTAAAACATTCCTTTTTTATGTTCAATAACTAGGTCTACAAATCCTTTAATTGTACGTTCATTTTATTAGTTAATGGAGGGAAATATAATAACATCTTCCAACAATCAAAGTGATAATAAATGTGATGATTTACCTAACGATATGTCCGATATGATAGGGACGGGTTCTAAAAACATCATGATAGTACTTGCTCAGCTGGCTTGAGTTATGAATAATAACGTGAATCATCAAGAACAACCTCATCCTCCAAGGAAATATAATGTTTCTATAGAATAATTCATGTGGGAAATGCCTCCCATGTTTAGTGGATCTTTTGATCCCTTCTCGTGGAATAGTGGATTAACTCGATTGAAAAGATATTATCCATCCTCTATTACGCGGAAGAAGATAAATTTGTTTTGGAGGTCTATCATTTTGATGTGGAAGCTGATCTATAGTGGTCAGTGATCAAGAATACAATTTAATAAGTGGAAATTGATTCCATGGTTTGCGAGGAATTCAAGACGATGTTTTTCAATAAATATTTTTCTCAAACCCTCTATTTCATGGTGGAAAGAGAGTTCCCCGAACTCAAGAAGAAAGAAGATAAGTCCATCAGGGTATATGAAGCAATCTTTACAAGGCTTCAAGGTATGCCTATGGATTTATCATGAACACCGAAAGCAAGGTGGATCGCTTCTTTAGCAGACTAAAGCTGAGTCTATGAAAAGCGTTGTCGATTAGTGACTTCAATAGTTATGAGAAGATTTCCTATTGTTACCTAAATGTTGAAATGGAGATTGAAGACTCTCAGTTGTCTCATTGTCCAAGTGACAAGAAGTGGAAAATGGAGAACAACATGGGTGGTTCAACAAATAAATATTTGACAGAAAGAATCATGATTTTTCCCCTAGTAAATGTTTTGGGAAGACGCATCATAGGAATTGTCTGAAGGGAACTGAAAATTTCTTTAAATTGGGATAGTTTGGTCATCTGTCTAAAATCTATTGAAGGGATATGAAAAATCAAGCTAATGTTGAGGAAGAAAGGAAGGTTCAGATCAACACTCAGCCAATGGTGTAGTCTTACAACTGCAAGGATCATGGTAATTATGAGTGCAATTTCCCTATGTCTAGGGTTGTCAGATGAAATCAACAACAACCTTCAAGGAAACATGGAAAGGATTAATCTATCACTACTGCTGAGGTGGATCCAGACAATGATGTGGTGACTGGTATGCTAGTAATTCATTCAGGAATAGTGAACATACTATTTGATTCTGGTTCTATGAATTCATTGAAATCTTTTAATTTTAGTAGAACTATTCAAACACCCCCACAAAATCCAGAGAACATTTTATATGTGATAAGAACAAATGAGGAAGTTATTACGTCCAAGGATTATAAATCATCCCCGATTAATGTTTGTGGACTGATCATCTGAGAAAATATCTTCATTCTTAATTTAGTGGAGGTCAATGCTATCTTGGGCATGGACTATCTATCTTTGTAAAAGGCCAACATCAACTGTTGGGAAAGGGAGATCACTCTCCATATCTTGAATCATCCTCCAATTGATTACATGTGTAAGGAGGAAGAAAAATATCCTTTAGAATCATCATCTCATGTTTGGATATTGGGGACTTATATGCATGCATATCTATCTATAATGATTGAGACAAAGAAGATAATCATGCTTCAATACATGACCCTCATGAGGGATTACACTGATTTATTCCTTGAAGAGTTTCATGGTCATCCTCTTGACCAGGAGGTAGAGTTATCAGTTGAACATATCCCTGGATCTCTACCTTTTTCAAAGACACCATACAGAATAGCCATTACAGAACTCGAAGAGCTAAAGAACCAGTTAAATGAGAATATGTAGAAGGATTTTATATGACCTAGTGCTTCACTCTGGGGTTCTCCAGTCCTCTTCATCACGAATAAGGATGGGTTAATGCAACTCTATATTGAATATCGTGAGCTCAATAAAATATTGATAAAGAACTAGTATCCCCATCAATGGATATAGGAATAGTTCAATCTTCTTCATGGAACAAGTTATTTCCCTAAGGTGGACCTTCGGTCGAGATATCATCAATTAAATGTGAGGAAGGAAGATAAACTTAAGACATACTTTCAAATGATGTTTGGAAACTATGTGTTCATATTTATGACCCTTGGACTCACTAATGATCTATAAATTTTCATGGATTTAATTAATAGAGTCTTTATATATTACTTTAAACAATTTGTGGCATAATTTATCGACTATATTCTTATATACTCCAAGAGCAAGGAGGAACATGTGGATCATTTGAATACTATGTTAATGACTTTTTGAAGGGAGAAGTTGTATGAAAATTATAGTAACAATGATTTCTGGATAGAGGATGTATCATTCATGGGGTATGTTATCACTATAAAAGGGATATATTTGGATCATTCAAAGAAAAAGGAAATTGAAGAGTGGCCTATACTAACTTCTGTAATGATGATATCCAACATTCTGTGACTATATGGGTATTATCAACGATTTTTGATGAAATTTTCATGGTTTTCAAACCCAATAACCAAGATGACACATAAGGGAGTAATGTTGGTCTCAACTCAAGAATGTGAATACTATTTTTAGGAGTTCAAAAAGAGGCTTATCATTGTGTCAGTACTCACACTCCCAACAAGTGGAGAACTCATTGTGGTGTATAATGATGGTTAAAAGAATGTATTAGGTTGTGTACTGATGAAAAACAATTAAGTGATAGCCTATGCCTCATGACAGCTAAAAATCCATGAGAAGAATATCCCACTTTTAATCTAGAATTGGATGCTGTGATCATTGTATTGAAAATTTAGCGGCGTTATCTGTATGGGGAGAAGTGTGAGAGTTATATTGATCACAAGAGTCTCTAATATATAATAACACTGAAAGAGATTAATATGCACAAGTGAAGATTGATAGAGTTCATAAAGGATTATGACTTCTCAATACAATACCGTTCTGGTAAGGCAAATAAGGTGGCAAATGATCTATGTTGAAAGATCATATATCATTATCAGTTAGGAGAATTGAAAAGGATCTGATCTTCATATATTTGAGGAGGATGGACATGAGAATCATTAAGGGGTAATGTCATCAATGCTTCCTCCAATAATTGCTCAACCATCTCTCATGGTGAAAATAAATGATGTTCCAAGAAAAGATATGGATCTTATGAAAAGGGTGGAAACTATCAGAATTGGTAAATCAACCAATATTATGATTGATGAGGAAGGATTTGAAAGATTTGGGTCATGATTATGTGTACCATCTGATCCAAAGATAAAGATGGAGATTCAAAATGACACACACAACTCAACCTTCTCTATCCACCTAGGGAGCACAATGATGTATCGATATCTTCGAGATAACTTTTGGTGGGACAATATAAAAAGGGATATTGCTGATTATACATCAAACAACCTGGTATGTCCACAAGTGAAGGATGAGAGGAAAAATTCTAAAGGTATGATTTAACCACTACCCTTACCAACAAGGAAGTGGGAGAACATTTCCATGTAATTTTTTACTGGACTTCCAAGGACATTTATAGGAAACAATTCAATATTGATCTTTTTGGATTGTCTTATGATGACAACACAATTTATCACAATCCAAGAGGACTTATCATTATATCGACTGTAACACCCTGACCCCAGTTTCGCAGAGTCGTTGCATTATTATATAACATTAGCATGATCACAAAAGATAAAATTTCAAAAGACCGATTTGTTTAGTAGCCTTCAAAAAACTAGATATATTCAGAAGTCTTACATTACATCATAAAGTGAAACACTACAATAACATAGTATTCATATTACACACTCACATCTCCATCAGACTATCCATGAAGGTCAATCATAAAATATTTATTCACATCATGAGAAAAGTAAAACAAAGAATGGGGTGAGCTCAGATGCTCAGTAAGGATAAAAATATAGCAGAAACTTTCATAAATAAGAATAAACATTTAAGGAAATGTATAACTAAAACAAAAGCCTTTTAAACTTTAACATCAGCATAATATGGAAAAGATAAAATGTAATAATTCCATTTACGTATTCACATGGATATTCTACTAGTCAAATAATAACATGCAATATCAATAACCACTTCCATAATGATGGAAAGCATAATTCCAGACCATCATAACCACATTATCAAGGCCTTGTGCCAAGACATCAAATAATATTTTTTCAAGGCCTTATTCCAAGACACCAGTTTGTCTTATTAGACCTACTGATACATCGTGGAGCTATAGCGGGCTCCACCCGTCACAGACTAAGTCTAATTCATTCCTCATATGAACATGTTTAAACATAACATAAACATTCGTATTAAAAATAGCATACGAGATGCCAATACATTGTCCATAAATCGTGAATGGAATAAAAATAACACATCCATAGTCAAACATATCACCAAACCATCAATAAAATATTGATGTTTTGTATCCTAATAAATCAACTTCAAATAAGCTTAAAATCAATCAATGGATTTTGACATATATGAAATCAAAACTATTTGAGAGAAATATATCTTTTTTTAATCATTTAAATGTTACACAATTATAAAGGAAGTAATTTAAAAAATATTTTTGAATCAAATTGTCCTATACCACTTTGAAACTTTTGAAAAGAAATATCATTTCAAAACATTCATGTCCATATAAATAAATCCATAAAATCATTCTGAAAACATGGGCATTAATTAAAAATATTTAGAAAGATAAATCATTAAAACATTTAAAATTATGATATTTATTAAGAGTACCTTTCAAAAATCCTTAAAATATTCATTTAGAATTAATTTTTTTGAAAAATTGTCATGGATGAAAAAAAATGTCCAAGTAGATACTTACACATAAACAATCTCGGATAATAATGAGATTGAGGAATTAACCCTTACCAATTTGGTAACTTATGAATCATACACCACATGAACGAGGTATCATACAATGAATTTGTAAATACACATAAATTAATTTTTATTACACAATGAATACAATTATGGTAAATACATACACCACACAAAAGGTAATAGTGGAAATATGGAATGAATCTCCCAGGACTAAGAAGTGATATGAAAAACACTTACCCTGTACATTTCCTTAGTCAAGGGTAGTTTAAACTCCTTTATAATAGTTAAATCATTGTTATTAATTTATACAATAATTATATACATAAATATGATATCATATATGATCTGTTAATATTTCTTTTTCAATAATATTTTAGTGTTATCGTCATTTCGGCTGTTCACTTACTCATTTTTATTCTATATGTTTTGTTACATAAGCCATGTTTGTTATCCATAGGTTGTATCTTATTCATATCCAGAATTATATTAAGTACTTACACATTATTTTTAATCGTCAAATGAGAATTTTATGTGGATGGACATGATGGGGAATGAATCTCATCGCGTTCGTGGAGACGGTAGTCTATACGTACGCACGAGCGACAATATCATTCTTTTGATATTAAAAATATATATAATTTCATGGTATATCTTATATACAGAATATATATAATGTTATATATATTATTTAATTCAATTACACATAATTATCATACCCATCCAAAAAATGATGTTTTGAATAACAATTACACCACGGCATGGAGACAGTATGCCGTACGTACGCACATATGGTGACATGTCATTCAACAGATGGATAGAATACTGAATATGGTTGTACCATATTTATAATAACATCAAATTATATAGAAGATACTAGATTTATTATTTTATAATGGAAATAACAATGAATGAATAATTTGAAGTAGAAAGGAACTTGAAAGAGGGTGGTGAAAACATTACCTCCTCTCCGAGTTCTTCATTTTAATTTGATCAAAAGGGCTCCTTAGGTTGGATTTATGATCAAAATAAAGCCTCTAAGTTGAAGTGAAGGAAGTTGAGAGGATAACTGGGCAGGGGTCGGCCGAACCAAAAGGCTTTCAAGGTATTAATAATTGGTTAGAAGTGGTGTTCTTTTATATGGGGGAGGAGGGGCTCTTTAGGGAAAACATAAAGTATTAATTTATAATAAATTCATATTCAATTTATAATATCTAAAAAGTGGATTATTTAAATAATAGGGTGGGGATGGGTTGAAATCCTTTCATCCAATATATTTTAGACAGGTTTGGGTCATTATCTTAACCGTACAATTTATATTTAACTCTTAGTTAAATAGTTTGACATTTACCATGTCACTTTGTATTTTTTATATTATATGTTTAATAAACATACTATATACTTCCAGGAGACCCCCAAGTGGTCCATTAATGATTCACCTATCATTATTTAAGTCCATTGGCTGAAAATTAGATTCTTAGGAATATAATATGAATTACTAATATAATATTTGTTTTAAAAATTCTTTTATGTCAATTTTGACACTATTTAATAATTGATTTTTGTTAAAGTCTTAACAACATTATTAATTAGAACGAAATTCATTTCTGAAATCATAGAATGTCATATTAATCAATAAAATTCGTGTATGGTATCAAAATTTTTAAATTATATTTATTTTAATATTTATAATTCCAATTATTTGATTCATTCAATAATTAGGAAAATACTACATCATTATTGTGTCATAAATAAATTTAATTATTCTATGCATAAAAATTATAAATGAAATACAATTATGTAGTAAATCATTTTATCTTTATAATGAATATTTATATTCTAAAATATTACATATATTAACCTATATAAAAATTGTTTTCATAAAATATAACTGCTTATGACATTTTTGTATTTATTTTAACATAATTAATATAAAGTGTCAATATCAGTTAAATGTGGATCCATGGGGTCCCAAAATCGACCCAATGATGCCCATGGTCAGAAATGTATCAACCAATAGGGTTAGGACATGCTTTATGGTAATTTATTATTATTATTATATTATTTTTTCCCCTTATTTACCGGATTTACCTTTTAACCACGGTAAATAAATTATTTACCGAAGTAATTATTCAAAATATATAAAAAAAAAATTTACCTATTTACCCAATTTTGACCTCCTGATTCTAAATATGAAATCCATTTTTCAAAATTCAAAATACAGAACTGGCAGAAATTAATTTAATATTAATTTCCGTTGTTAAAACAAAAAGTGTGTTTTTAAGAGATAATAACTATCAAAAGATTGGCACTTGCTTATGTCTAGTTTAATTGTAAATTTTTTTCCAATGACAAACATTGGATAAAATGGATAAAATATAATCATATTATACTCTAAAATCAATCAAATTCACAATTTATCACTATTAATTATTTCGATTAAAAAAGATTTTTTTAATTAAAATTTAGTAATTTTCACTATTCATTAAAAAATGAAAGTTATCCGAAAGTTACCAAAAATTAACCCCAAGCTAATTTTGATATTAAAAATCCAAAAATGAAGTCAATTTTTAAATATAAAATGTATAAAATTTCAAAAATTGGGTATTACTATTCATAACGGCTAGTCTGATTGGTTGTGGTGTGTGTTAGAACTCGAAGTTGCGTACAACACAAGCTACTATATTATTCAATGTGAAGCGTACCATGAAATCTTGGGGTGTTACATTCTCCCATACTTAAAATAAATTTAATCCTCACATTTTGAAAATGTTTTTCTAAAATAATAGTCTGAAAATAGAAAATACCTTTGTGGAAAACCCATATCAGAAATAGGGTTATTAAAATTTATTTTTAATAAGAGGGAAACAGAAATGAGAATGTCACCACAAAATTAGGGTTTAGAATAGGAGAAAATTGGTGGAAATTATAGACACATAATTATAGGAAAAATGTAAATATTTATAGGGAGTGATTGAGGTCATCAATCAAAAACAAATGTAAAATTGAGGGCCTCAAATCCATCAATCTATGATGATTAAAAATATCATCAGTTCAACAAAACATAAAGTGTTATGATAAATCAATTTTTTGTTTTAATATTCCTTCCTTATTGTTTAATAATTAATTTATTCATAGAATAAGTGAAATGTATGTATATATATATATATACTTCACAAGTATAGTTTCGTCCTTCAACTAATTTCTACCACAAACTCATATTTCACTCTAAAATATAATAGAACTCAAAAATGTTATATTTATCCTAATTTTATAAGGTTCCAAATATTAACAAGTTCCATTAAAAAAATATTTTGAAATAACCAGGGACTTCTTGTAGACTAGTGGTAGTTAATAAAGGCCTATCGCACGATGGTTGTGGGTTCGATTCCTGTAGCTTTGTTCGACGCAATGGGTTATCACCCGACCTGACAGTTGTCCTTTTCAAAAAATTATAGTATCATAATATTCAAAAAATTAATCATAATAATTGTTTTACCCTTAAACAATACTATCAAAACTTCATCTTAATCCACTCCAAACATTATAGTTATCCAAAGTACCTATGTCCGGACTCTCTGTAAATGGTATCTAAATTCCTAAATCAATAGTCACATCAGATTCTCCAGAAAAAGTAAAGGTTATCTTATTGTCACATACTGAAAATATGATTACCATAGTCATATTAAAGCCATAATGAAACCAACAATTATTGTAATACAATCCATATATATATCACCTTATTCTTATAACTAGAATATAATCCTTGAGTCGGAAAACTCAAATAAATTAATTATTCCACTTCAACTGTAGTAACAACATAAGAATGGCCTTGATCCCTTGGTATTTTCTGAGGCAATTTTCCTTGGCGCTTAGGGAATTCATTAGCATAATGCCCCATTTCTCTACAACTATAGAATTCATCATTGACAACCTCTTTCTTTCCCTTGAAATCATGAGGCTGGTGACCTTTTTCTCCACATTTGTAACAAACTCTCATTCCATTAAGGCATATACCGGGGTGTTTCTTCCCACAATTATCACATAATGGAAAATCCTTATTTCCCTTTTTCCCATTATCTGTCTCCTGCTCCACTTTTCTCTTCTTCTATTTTTTTTAAGGACAAAGAACAATATATTAAGTAAAAAGGTTACAAGAGATGAAAAGATGAGAATTTTTTACAATCAATATCAAAAAGATAAGATAAGTCAGCCGACAGAGTGTCAAACCAAGTCATGCTTTTATGGACTCCTTTTTTAGCAAGGGCATCAGCAACAATATTTGCTTCACGGTGGGCATGAGTAGCAATGTAATCAATCCCATAGAGAGTCTTCAAGCAATTCATCCAGCGTGTAGTCAGAGGCCAGGCCAGATGAATGATTCCATTCCAGATGGCATGAATGATGGTGGTATAATCACTTTCAATCTAAAGCTTTCTCCATCCTTTTTGAAGCGCAAACTCAACAACGTGTATGACTCCAAGCATTTCCGCCTCTAGAGATGAAGGGTGACCACAACCAACATAGAAGAAACCCTGACAGTGTCCAGCTGAGTCTCTGATGATATCACCACAACTGGAAGGTCCTGGATTGCCTTTAGAAGCACCATCAACGTTCACTTTGATCCATCCCAGTATCGGCGATTGCCAAAAAAACTTCGAAGGAGCGTTTGGGGGTAGGGTAGATTTTAGGAACACAGAGATAACGAAGTATCTCAAAGTCACCAACCGAGTTGTTGCAACAGTCCTTTTGAATTGAGGCGTCTTCATGGATTGCAATAAGAATCCGAGATTTTCCTGCATTGAGAATAAATGAGTGATTATTATGAATGAGATCATTTCTAGAGTACCAGATCTCATGCAGGAGTTCCGCCACAGCCGCAAGAAAAATATTTTTAACCTGTGAAGAAGCTTCATGTCTAATACAATTTTTAAAAAAAAGAAGAAATAGAGTCAGTTAAGATCCATCTGCAATTGAATAATTCAAAAACATAATTCCATAAAGTAGAGGTCGTGGCACAAGAAAGAAAAAGATGATCGGCGTCTTCCCTGTGTTGATTACACAATCAACATTTAGAACAAAGCTGAATGCCGAACTTTTGCAGAATAATTTCAGTGGGCAATCTATTATGAGAAATACACCAAATAAGGCTGATCCTAGAAGGTTTAATCCAATGTTTATTGAAATGACTCACCCAAATATAATTATAATCATCATTAGAAAAGTTATGTTTATAAAAATATTTAGAGTTAAGCATACCATTTGGAGCAGGTTCCCAAACAAGGAAGTCCCCATCAGAGGAAAAGGGATAATTATCAATAGTCTGCACAATATGTTCTGGGAGGACATGTCTATGTGAATCCAAGACATCTTCTATGGACTGACTAGTATCAGCAGGAATGACATTGGGTGGTAACAGAGAGATCATGGGGTTACCACACCATTTTCCACACCAAAAATTAATGGAAGAATTAGCGCTGACCATCCATCTAAAATTTTCCATGATCTTACGGTAAGAGTCTCTGATAGAAGGCCAGATTGAGGAGTTGATGAAAGTCAAATTACCCGTTAAAATTTTAGGAATAAATATACGATTTAAAAAATCATAAACTTTAGAAGTGGAATTGATAATACGCCAAGTTAGATGGGCTTGCAGAGCGCTATTGAACAACTTTAGATTTTTAATGCCAACTCCACCTTTATCAAGCGGTTTACAACAGGAATTCCAAGGGATAGTGACAAGCTTCTTTTCAAAAATACTTCCGGTCCAAATAATGTTTTTAATGTAATTACTAATTTTTTTGAAGATGCTTATAGGAAATTTATAAATCATGAGGGCGTAGACCATTTTAAAAACAATGGTGGATTTGACCAAGCATATTCACCCAGCCATTGAAAGGGATTTACCCTTCCAATTAGAGAGTTGGTTAATGATTTGATCTATGATAATAGAAAATAGGAAAACATTGGGTCTACCCCAAAAGATAGGAACACCTAAAAAGAAGAAATGTAAGAGACCTTCTTTGATACCAAGATAAGTGGTAATGGTAGATTTTTTTCTAACCAGAAATTTCTTACCAAAAAAAATATGAGATTTATTCCAAGAGATAGCTTGACCAGAAATTTCCTCATAGTGGGTTATGGATCTCTTGAAAACTTGAATGTTTTTTGATCCCCATTACGAAACAGAATAATATCATCAGCATATAAATGATGAGTAGGGGCCATTATGTTTCTGGTAACTTGAATAGGCTTAAGATTACCCTGATCCACCAGACTGCTAAGAAGCCTACTTAGGTAATCCTCAGTAATGACAAAAAGGATCGCAGAAAGGGGGTCGCCCTGTCTAACACCTTTAGAGCATTTAAAAAAACCTCTAGGGGTGCCATTAATGAGAATAGAGATGAAAGATGATTGAAAAAGAGTCTTAATTCTCCCAATAAAGGTATCATTAAACCCATAGTTTTTTAATACTTTCAAGATAAAATTCCAGTCTATGGTGTCAAAACCCTTTCTGATATCTAATTTGATAGCCACACATCCTCCTCTAGTGTTTTTATTTATACTATTGGTACATTCGGAGGCAAGGCAAATGCAGTCTTGAATGGACCTACCTTTGATGAAGCCAAATTGATTCCAAGAAACAATTTTATTACAAATAGGAGCAAGTCTATTCACAATGATTTTGGTTATAATCTTATAAAGAGTGTTAATTAGGGAAATCGGTCTGAATTGATGGATCTGAGAGGAATTTGCAACCTTGTGAATTAAGGTTAAAAATTGAGCATTGATCCCATGTGGTAAAGATCCTTGAATAAAGAAGGTCCTGACAAGTTTACAAACATCATTGTGGATAATATCCCAATGTTTTTGAAAGAAACCATTATTGAACCCATCTGGGCCAGGTACACTGTCTGGATTAAGGCCAAAGACAGTGTCGTTAATTTCATGGTCAAGAGGAATGCTTAAAAGCATTGCATTGTCCCTTTCATCCACCATTAAGGGAATGATGTCAGGTTTAAGCTCAGTATTGATATACGGGCCGTTAAATATGTTATAGAAGTAAGAGGTAACATGGTCCGTACTGGCCTCTTCTGAATCTATGATTAAATCATTATGGATAAGCTTAGAAAGAGGACGATTGACCTTTCTGATTCTTTGAAGGAAATTGTAAAATTTGGTATTATGATCGCCATCTGTAAGCCATTTAGTCCTAAACATTTGTTTACTAATATCATCCTCAAAAGTGAGCAAGGAGTTAAGTTTGAGGGCAATGCTAGCTTCCAGTTGGGGATCCATATTGAAATCTGAATTGGTTATTTGAATTTGAACCCTATTAAACTCACTTTCAAGATAGGAGATATCACGATCTATTTGTGATTTTGTAGTTTTACACCAATATTTAAGGGCCTGTTTAAGAGTTTTCAATTTATGTAAACAGTAAAAGGAATATTTATGACGATTCATAGAGTTCCAAGTGTTAAAGATTAAAGTGACACAGTCCGGGTTAGTGGACCAAGCATTATTAAATTTGATGGGGAGAATAGGCTTACGATCATTCATAAGGCAGCTAACAAGGATGGGGTGATGATCAGAGATAAGTCTAGGGAGAGTAACACTGGATATTTTATCCCAGTTATCAAGAGCCTTCATGTTAACGAAAGATCTGTCAAGCTTACTGGAAACATTTTTGTTGTAGTGTTTCATGTACCAAGTATATTTTTCACTAACAGGAGAGATTTCAAAAAGGCTACAATTTTCAATTGTAGACCTGAATTCCCTAGATGATATGGAGAGATACGAGGGGCCAATTTTTTCAAGAGAGCTATGGATGGCATTGAAATCACCCATCACTACCCAAGGATTAGGAATAGCATTGGATAAATCAATGAGTTCATGCCATAGAACTCTTCTATCTTGATATCTATTCCTGGCATAAAACATAGTGCAAAAGATGTGCCTTCCATTCCACGAGAAGTCACATGTGATTTGTTGTTCAGAGATTCTAAAGATGTTGATATTCTGAAGGGAATTATGAAAAAAGATCCACATGGAGTCCATCTGAGGACTATTTTGACAAGAGCTAAGAAAACTATAGTTAAGAGATCCAAATCTCATGAATCTTGTATTGAAATTGACTTTAGGTTCTGAAATTGCAAAGAGATGGGGCTTATGGTTGTTTAGAAACCTCTTAATAGTTGTGAAGGTATCCTTGTTGGCCACTCCCTGATAGTTCCAATAAGGAAGATTCATAATTATTTATGTTTTGGGTTGAAAGCATTCGTTTTTTTTTTGATTTTACAGAACCCTTCTTCCCTTGGTATCGTGTGACCATAGGGGAGGAAGCCGGTTTATGTTTGTCATCATAAGTTTCAGAACTTTTAAGAGCATTTGTTTTCAAAACATAATTTTAACCATGTTCAGGAATATATGTATTAACAGTACTGTCCATGGGGATATCACTCATGGCTCCATGAGTAGTGTTGTGTTCAATTGAAGTAGTTATTTATAATCCAACCAGAGAAAGATTAGAGTCTGTTGAACCTTGAACTGGATTAGAGAGAGCAGGAGGAGAATTTATAGTAGAAATGGTCTGGTTATGAACCAAAGCAGCAACCGGGTCAGGGGGGTTTCCAGCTACTGTCTGAACAGGTTCATAATTAACTGGGGATTTCACATCATTTTTGGGTAGATTGACAGTGCAATCCTCAGTTTTCAAGGGTTCAAGGGTGGGAATAGAAATAGTATGGTGAGTCTGAGGCATTTCAGTGTTCTGTTTTTCAACAGAAGGGCTGGAAACCAGCCTGTAGTCCAAAGCAAGGGGAGAAGCAATAGAAGGACTGGTCTGGTCATGGTCCAAAACAGTAACTTGAGCAGGGGGTGATAGTTTCCAGCTGGTGTCCTGACAGGATTGACTGGGTATTCCACATTATTTTGGGGGCGTGACAGTGAAATCCTCAGGTTGCAAGGGAACAGAAATGAAAGAGGAAGTAGTGGGATGAGGCTGAGACATATCAACGGTCTGTTTGCCAATAGAGGGGCTGGGAAACAGCCTGCTGTACAAACAGGAAGCAGGAGCTTGAGCAAACTCAGGTTGCAGAACAGTAACAATAGGAGAAGTGTGTGAGAATCTGTGTGGCATAACAGTATTAACAATGTTATTAGTATCAACACAAACATTGACAATAGGAGGAGGAGTGGTAGTTGTCTCAACAGATTTGTGAAGCTGAAACCCAACTGAGTTTTGTATGCCAACAGGACGGTAGGACACTCCTCTGTTAACAGTAGCCGACTCATTATGAGGAATAGGGACAGGAACAGCCGTGTGTGTGATGCTGTGAGCAGTAGTAATAGCAATAGTATCAACATTAGGGTCATAGGACTCTATTGCAGGATAAACAGAAACGGGAGGACATGACTTAGAAATAGAGGTGTGCAGAACAAAAATACCTGGATCTGAAACCTTTTCCATGCCGCTTTGACTCTTCATAGAGACATCAGAGGGACCAGTTAGCACTGAAGGCACTGAGGTAACTAATTCCCTACAATCAATCTCATTCAAAGTAGATTTACCAGAAATGGAAGCAATATTAACTGAATTAGGGGTAGTGTTGGGATTGATTATTTTAAGGTTATTACTATCACTTTCAGTCACTATTTTTTGACATCCAATAGTAGTGTTATCTTAAGTTTGATTGGCCTCTTACTCCTCAACCAAATCCCCCAGGTTTACCATCCAAGGTTGTAAGAACATTATCTTTTTTAACCCATATGTCTTGTTTTTTCTCAGGAATCCCAGTTATGTCTATGATTTTCATCCATTTCTTGGCATGTTTAGGGTCCTGCCAATCATTATTAGTTGTGTGGTCCAATTGTTTCCGGACCACCCTGCAATTAGGATAGTTATGACCAATCAGTTTGCATACTTCACAAAAGGGTGGTTTTTTTTCATATTCAATGCAATGTTCAACTCTATTTTCAGGATCATTGAAGCCTATATTAGTTGGGAGCTCCCCTGCCAAATTAACTTCCACCATTAATCTATCATAGAGACCAATATCTCCATTCAATGTTCTATGATCAATCTTAATGGGGGATCCTATGCAGGAAGAAATAACTTTTAGGATCTTTGGGTGCCAGTAAAACCAATTAACTCCATGAATTCTAACCCATACATGCGCCATATGATTTTTGTGTGTGAATGGGTTAAAAGAAGCATCCCAGTCTGACAGTCTAATAAATCCTGGATTGAGCTGTAAATTACCCATTTTCCATACCTGATCAAGATCACCTTGAGTGCTGAAGAGGATGTGATAGTAACCTTTACCAATGGGAACCATATTCCATTTTGATGCGCCCCAACAGTGAGCAATCCGGTTCTTAAGCTCGAAGAGGGGCCAAGGCCGGTCACCTGTGTTGTAAGAGACTCGGCCTAGAACTGAGTGTTTGAATAGCTTCTACCTTTGTTTCAGGGCTTCTGGATCTCCGTCAACTAAGTAACCACCATCTTCGAGCTTTTTGAAGAGTGGATGCTTGAAATCCTTCACGCTATTGAGATCTGATCCTTCCAAGGCATCGCGGAAGGAGATTGGTAAAGAGCGAAGAGGTATTTCGAGGCTTCCCACTTTAAATTTAGATGAGCCAGGATCCAGTGGAGCAGGAGGTGGAGAGGAAGAAAGCTCCCATGCCGGATCAAAGCTGTCCATTAGAGAATCTCAATGTCGATCAATAAAGAGGATTAGGTTTTCCAGACGCCCGTTGAAGCACGCTGCGAGAACTCCCATCTCTTTTCTGAAATTAAAATCCTTCTCTTCTTCTATTTATATGCTTTAAATTTATAAGACATAGAGAATTGTTTTCTATCTTGATAGAAGATGATACAATATCTTCATATGACGAGAAGGATTGTGAGACTAATTCTTGAAGGAGAAATGGATTTAACCCATCTAAGAAATGATCAATATTACTTTCTGGTTTATGTATATAATCTGCAGCATGCCTTGCTGACCATGTAATGTTAGACTCATACATTGCAACATTCTCGTCCTCCTTTTAACTCAGACTCAGAAATTGTCTTTCCATATCCTCTCAATGTTAATGAGGAAAGTATTTTTCTAATAAAATATATTTAAACCCCCTCCATTACATATTTTATAGTTCCTCGTCATCCTTTGTGTTTTGAATCAATGACCACCATTGATCAACATCTTTAGTAATGCGGTAAACTTCCATGACAACTTCTTCCCTTTCGCTACACCCCAAAGTGTGAAATATTTTCTCCAAGGAATTTATCCATTGCTCATATACTAGTTGATTTTTACCCCCATTGAATTTTGGTGGTTGTTTCCTCATTAAACGATCTAACATTGATCCTCCATGCTGCAGATCAGGGTTCTCCATACGGGTAAGGTTATTATTCATAACCAAAGTATGTTGTCCCAGTATGGTGATTTGCTGATCAGCACCAGTTGCATCACCAACACCACTATAATTATATTGGGAATTAGGGAAATCCTTACATGGAGTGCATGTATTGATACAGTTTCTATTTCTTCCACTTGGCGCCATTTCTAAACAATAGCAAATACAAGATTGGTTTATGAATCACAATAAATCCAAACTATTAAAACACTTAACATATATTGAACAGTTTATGTATATAATCCATAATCATAAAAATATTTTCTTTGAGGAATTATATAATAATAAACCCTTCATAATGGTTTGTAAAGAAAATGAGAATTATCCTAGGCATATCCCCCAGGAGTGTCGTAACCAAGAGTGCAGCAAGGCCTGTTTTCATGCACCGGTTCTTGTTAGAGTCTAGCTCAAAGCGGTGTTTTCGGGTTTTACCCCTAGGTACATTTGTGCCAGAGCCGCCTCTACCTGCTCATATCCATATAGGGATGTATTGATCGGAAAACTCACAAAATATATACAATACCAAAATTCTAGGATGTTCTTGTATACTACTCCTCAAAGCCCATCTTAGGTCTATGTTGACTAACCAAGGATTATCTAAATCTAGCTTCCAAGGTTTGTACTAAACATTCTCTGATACCAACTGTAATCCCCCGACCCCAGTTACCCAGAGTTGGTTCATTATTACATATCATTTTCATGATCACAAAAGATCAAATCTCGATATAGTGATTAGTTTTGTAGCCTAGGAAACACTAGATATATTCATAAGTCTTATATTACATCATAAAGTGAAAAACTACAATAATATAGTCTCTATAGTACACACTCATATATCCATCAAACTATCCCTGCTGGTCAGTCATAAAATATTTCATCACAACCTGGGAGAAATAAAACATAGAAATGGGTGAGCTCAGATACCCAGTAAGGATAACAATATAGCAGAAACATTCATAAATAAGAATAAAAATTTAAGGTAATGTATAACTAAAACAAAAGACTTTTAAACTTGATCATCAGCATAATATATAAAAGTTAAAATGAAATAATGACATTACTTATTCACATGGATATTCTACTACTCGAATAATCACATGAAATATCAATAACCACTTTCATAATGATGGAATGTATAATGACAGACTATCATAACCACATAGTCAAGGCCTTGTGCTAAGAATACAAATAAGATTTTGTCAAGGCCTTGTTCCAAGACACTAGTTTGTCTCATGAGACCTACAGATGCATCGATGAGCTATATCAGGCTCTACCTGTAACTTACTATGTCCAACACATTCCTCATATGAACAAGTTTAAACATAACATAAACATTCGTGTTAAAACTAGCATACGATATGTTAATACTTTCTCCAAAAACCATGAATGGTATAAAAATAACACATCCATAGTCAAACATATCACAAAACCATCAATATAATATGGAAGTTTTGTATCATAATAAATCAACATAAAATATGCTTAAAATCCATCAAAGGATATTGACATAGATGAAATCAAAACTATTTGAGAGAAATATCTCTTTTTTTGAAATCATTGAATAGTCACACATTTATAATGGAAGTATTTTAAAATATATTTTTAAATCAATGTGTCCCATACCACATTGAAACATTTGAAATGAAATATCATTTCAAAACATTCATGTCCATATAAATAAATTCTTAAAATCATTTTGAAAACAAGGAAATTAATTAAAAATATTTATGAAGATAAATCTTTAAAACATTTAAAATAATGATATTGATAAAGAGTACCTTTCAAAAATCCTTAAAATATTCATTTTGAAATAATTTTTATGAAAAATGGACATGGATGAAAAAAATGTCCCAGAATAAAGAATATGTAAATACACATAAACTAAAGTGTATTACACATAGAATACAATTATGGAAGTACATACACCACACAAAAGGTAACAGTGGAAATATGGCATTAATCTCATAGGAATAAAGAGTGAGACGAAAACCACGTACTTTTTAATTTTCCTTAGTTGAGGGTAGTTTAACCTAATGTATAATAGTTAAATCATTGTTATTAAATTATACTAGAATCATATACATAAATATGATAGCATATAAGCTCTTTTAATATTCCATTGTTAATAATATTTTATTAATATTGTCGTTTCGGGTGTTCACTTACTCGTTTTCTTTTATATGTTTTGTTACATATGTCGTGTTTGTTATCCATAGGTTGTATATTATTCATATACAGAATGATATAAAGTACTTAAATATTATTTTAAATTATAAAATGAGAATTATACTTGAATGGATACGATTGGTAATGAATCTCATCACGTTCGTGGAGACGGTAGTCCGTACATTCGCACGAGTGACAATATAATTCTTTTGATATTAAAATAATATATAATTGGATGGTATATCATATATACAGAATAAATAATATTTTATATTTATTATTTAATTCAATTACACATCATTATCATACCCATCCAAATAATGTTTTGAAATAACAATTACACCACGACGTGGAGACGGTAAGCCGTACGTACGCACGTATGGTGACATGTCATTCAATGGATGGATAGAAAACATAATATATTTGTACCATATTTATAATAAAATAAAATTATATAGAAGATACTGGAGTTATTATTTTAGATAGGAAATATCAAAGAAAGAAGAAGTTGAAGAAGAAAAGAACATGAAAGAGGGTGGTGAAAACATTACCTCTTCTTCGGGTTCTTCCTTTTGATTTGATCAAAAGGGCTCCATAGGTTGTCTTTATGATAAAACTAAAGCCTCTAGGTTGAAGTTAGAGAAGTTTATAGGATAATTGGGCAGGGGTTGGCCGAACCAAAATGCTTTTAAGGTATAAAGTAGTAGTTATTATTGGTTTCCTTTTATAAGGGGGAGGAGGGGCTCTTTAAGTAAAACTTAAATTATTAGTTTATAAAAAATTCATATTCGGTTTATCATGGATCAAAAATGGATTATTAAAAGTATAATGTGGGTATGTGTCTAAATCCATTCATCCAATTGATTTTATACAGGTTTGGATAACTATATTAACCTTATCATTTACATTTAACTCTTTGTTAAATAGTTTGACTATTACCATGTCAAAATGTATTTTAATATTATATTGATAATAAACATACTATATACTTCCAAAAGACCCTAAAGTGGTCCATTAATGATACAACTATCATTATATAAGTCATTTGGCATAACCTTATATTTTTAGGAATAAATATGAATTAATAATATAATATTTGTTTTAAAAACTCTTTTATGTCAATTTTGACAGTATTTAATAATTAATTTTTGTTAAAGTCATAAAAAATTTATTAATTCGAACCAAATTCATTTAATAAATCCTAACATGTCATATTACTCAATAAAATTCGTGTATGGAATTAATATTTCCATATTATATATATTTTAGAATTTATAATACCAATTACTTGATTCTTTCATTAATAAAGAAAAATACTGCATCATTACTGTGTCATAAATAAATTTAATAATTCTATGTCTAAAAATTACAAATAAAATACCATTATGTAGGAAATATTTTTATATTTATAATTAATATTTATAGTGTAAAATATAACATATATAACCCTTTGTAAAAATTGTTTTTCTAAAAGACATATGCTTATGTCATTTTTGTATTTACTTTAACTTAATTATTATAAAGTGTCATTATCACTTAAAAGTGTATCAATGGGGTCCCAAAATTGACCAAAAGATGCCCATGGTCTAAAATATATCAAAACAATAGGGTTAGGACGCGTTTTAAGGTAATTTATTATTATTATAATATTATGTTTACCCTTATTTATAAGATTTACACTTTAACCACGTTAAATAAAATATTAACTGGAGTAATTATTCAAAATTTCTAAAAATAATAGTTGCCTATATAAACAATTTGTACGTTCTGATTATAAATATGGAATCCATTTTTCAAAATTCAAAACACAGAATTAACATAAATTAATTTAAAATTAATTCCTGTTGTTAAAACAAAAAGCGTGTTTTTAAGAGATAATAACTATAAAAAGATTGGCACTTGCATATGTCCAGTTAAAATGTGAAATTATGTCCAATGACAAAAATTGGACTAAATGGTAAAAATATAATATAATTATACTCTAAAATAACTCAAATTCATAATTTATCACTATTAATTATTTTGATTGAACAATTTTATTTAATTAAAATTTAGTAATTTTCACTATTCATCAAAATATGAATGTTATTCGAAAGGTACCCAAAATTCACCCTAAGAAAATTTAGAAATTCCAAATCCAAAAATGAAGTCCATTTTGAATGGAATAATGTATAAAATTTTAAAAAGTGGGTATTACTATTCATAATGTCTAGTTTGATTGGTTGTGGTGTGTGTTTGAACTTGAAGTTGAGTACAACACACGCTACTGTATTATTCAAAGAGAAGCGTACCTTGGATGTTTGGGATGTTACATAGAAATTATCAGATTTATATCAAATAAGTGGTAAGGTATCATAGAGTACCATTATATATTGTATCCATAAGAGATCTGAGATTCACCTCGATGTTATGGAAAAGTCTCCAACATGCTCTAAGCACTGAACTAAGCTTCAATATGGCATATCATCCTCAAACTGATGGCCAATCCGAGTGTACTATTCTGACACCAGAAGATACGTTGATAGTGTGTGTTATGGAATTAAAAGGAGGATGAGACCAACAACATCCACAGGTTGAATTTTCTTACAACAATAGTTTCCACTCGAGCATCACAATGGCACCATATGAATCCCAATATACGAAAAGGTGAAGAACACAGGTGTGTTGGGATGATGTCGATGAGCGTAAGCTTCTAGAACCTAAAATGGTTGATGAAATGGTGGAGAAGGTGAAATCCATTCAGCATCACATCAAAGGTAGTCCAAATATTACATAAGAATTATGTAGACAATCGTCATAGATTCCTTGAGTTAAAATTTAGATACACATTATTTCTACACATATCTCTGTTGAGGAAGGTCGTGAGATTTTTGAAGAATGGAAAGATAATTCCTAGGTATATTGTCCCCTTAGAGATTCTTGATTTTGTAGGGTTTGTGGCCTATCTACTACCATTTACACCTTCCATGTTCAATGTACATGATGTCTTTGATGTATCCATCTTAAGGATGTACATACCAGACCCTTCATTTGTACACTCATTAGAGTTGGTTCATTTAGAGGATGATCTTTCCTATGAGAGTAGCCAGTGAAGATCATGGATCAAAGAGATAATGTTATAGGTTACAAGAATACATACATGTTCAGGGTAATATTGAGAAAACGTAAGTGTGAAGAGGAAAAATGGGAAATGTAGGAGGCAATGAAGGAAAATTACCCGCACCATTTTTTTCCTTGGATGTAAAATGAAATTTGGATAGCCAATTTTTATAAGGGGGGAAGAATAAAACGACCCATTTGTTTCAATGGAAATTAGTTTCTTATAAATATTTCATAAAATCACATGATAGGACATCATAATTTAATACTAAGTTCTATGTGACCTTTAAACATATGTTTTTCACTTATGTGTATGGAATACTAAAAATATTACATACAAGTTTATGATCCGCTTGATACACGGATTCCGATAAGAAAAACATAATTTTTTGGTGAATTGAAACATATCTTTATTAGTAGTAACATACCCTTATAAATATTGATATAATCTAATGAATAGTATCATTAAATATGATTTTATAAAAAAAAATATTCATTTGAATGTATCACGCACCTATATTTTAGAATAAGAAAACGAATGTTTTAAAACCGATTTTTTGATAATAAATTATGAGATTAATTAATTTTTTAATTAATCATATTTTGAAAATTATTTTTGAAATTTTTACTTCATATTTGGATTCTACACGTCAAAAAATTGGTAGGGTAAATTTTTTGGAATTTTCTAAAATACTTGAATTTATTATGAATAGTAAAATCCGATAATTCAAGATAAATGTTAAAACCCAAATTTTAGCATCATGCATGAGTCATGAATTATTTAAATGACCATTAGTTCGGAATAACATGAATTTTTTTACTATTATTTCTCATTAAATACTTACTATTTCTTTTCTTGTGATGAAATAATAAATTAATGATTTTAATATTATGAAAACCCTCCTCTCCTCCACTTAAACCCCCGCCCCTCACTCTCTCTTCTCTACACTACACTCAAGACTTGGTAAATTCCAATATTCTTCCCAAATCACTCCCCCATGGTCCACCCCCATGTCTAAAGGCCCTTATTCTCTTAAAAATACAAAAATATTCCCCCTTAAGAGGTTCTCAAAGGAGGAAGACACAAGAGGTAAATTCCTCTTTCCAATTCATTAATTTCTTTAAGTTCTTTTCTCTTTTATTTATTTCCTCACATTCCATCACCCAAATGTTATGATAAATCTACAAACATACACGTACTAGAATGATATTATACTAATGGGATACTTAATTAACATCTCTCTTTTCCGCATTTTTTTTATTTGAATTAAATGTAAACACCGATTGAGATGTGTTAATTTAGTACATTCAAGGACAATAATTTTTCAATTTCTATTATCATAATATTTTTTGGATATCAAAACATTTTTTTATAGTTGGACCAGATTATTATATATTTATTATATCCAAGTTAAGGTTCTATAACCCTTTTTATACAAATGGTATTATGTTATTAAGAAAAACATGTTTATTGTAATCAAACCCATCGATTAACCAAAATGGTTATCACTAATGTTTTATATAATAATTAATCCCCAGTCCAAATAATCGAATGGATTTTTCAATCCATTTAATGTTATGGATTTTCAATAATAACCTATGAATTGAATTCTGGACAATCACTTTCATCCAACATTTTTAACCGAACATGAACCAATCATTAAAACCAAGGAAACAAACAGACTTAAACAATGAAATTGACTTTATAAGCAATCAAAAAATTATTGAATGAAATAAAAAGGGTTAAAATAAATAAATTACATATATATCATTTTCTGGAATTGTTAATTCATAAACCTAATTTGTTTATTCAAGTCATCAATAACAATTGGAGAAAATCACCAGTCTTAAGGTAAGGGATCCTATCCATTTCACTTTAATGAAGATGTCCTCAATTATATGCCATTTTATGTGTAATAAATAATTATGGGGTATTATTTTTCACCTCCCCCATACTACACTTATGATTTATAAGGGACTTGTAACCCCTTTTATCTATCATCAATCCCTCTTAGGCACACCAGATACCATGCCGATAAACCGTAATGAATTATACTCGAACCTTCTTTATTCTTTTGGGTTTCCTTATCATTTTTAATATCAAAATGGAGTTATATTATTTATTTATGTACATAATATAAATTTTTTTAGTTTTAAATAAATCATTTACGAAGACCCTTTCATCACTCTCTTTGGGGAATATACATGTTTTTAAAAGATTCCCTCCTTAGTAATTTCTGATAAGCAGACCTGTTTTATGGGAACTTCAGGAATTTTTACCCAATTTCATGTTCACCCTATCATTTGTTTTAAGAAAAAATTGTATTTATAAAATCATTTTTTTATTAAAACCTTCTTGGTTCAATTCTAGTTTTATATAAATGATTTTACTCTTTTATATTTTAAAGGCTATATAGTATTCTCCTTAAAACCACATAAAAATGTTGTAATGCTAATGTTTCTAAAATAGATTTATTATATTTTGAAACTTTTATTTGAAATCACATACAATTTTATATACATATTTTACCTTATGAACGTCCATTTATGTTCTAATACCATTTCTTCTATGGACACTTTCATGATACGCCCATTAGTTATGCTTTATGTAATGATTTTGGTACCTAATTCTTTCCATTGGTACCCTTATGTTAATATATGGTTGATTATGTATGATTATTTATATGAAAATAATATTCTTGAAAATATTGAGATGTGTGCACCCAGATAGCACTCCAATTCATTAGGTAAATTTAAGTCTCAAGAAATGCGGTGTGAAACGGGATTGACAGTTAGCGTTGATCGATACTAAAATGTGAAACATGATTGGACGTTAGCCTTAACCCTTACTAGAATAGGAAATGAGACTGGTGGTTATCTGTGACTATACTAAAGACATGTTTTATTATTCTTCCTCATTTATATGATTCAATGATTATATGATCCCATTATTATATGATATGATTTCATATGTTCCATGCTTTTGATATCACTAAGTCATACCTCCAAACTCGGGTGCTTAATCTATATTATTATATTCATTCCATTATTAGGATTTTTTGTTCATCCATTTTTTCATGTGTTCCCCAGGGTACCTTATGCAGATGTAGGGGCTCAATGTAAGTTAGGATCTCTTAGAGGAGATTAAATAAAGAATTTTTTTTAACCCCATGTTTTATGTTTTATGTACCTATTCATCAATGAATATAGACTTCACGATCCTTATCTTGTACTCTAAGGTATAATTAGGATTATAATCGAATAATTTTATATGTAAAATGCTAGGATCTATATACATTAATATCATACAAGGGATTGTTTCATAAAATATACTACTAAATCAAACATTCCAGATATTATAATATTTTTCTAAAGATCACATCTATTGATGGAAATATTTTTCCTTAATTATCTTCAATTGAATACAGTGTGTGTGAATTTTGTGCTTTTAAAAAAGTTAGAAAATTTAAAATTAATCCCCATATATTCTTTGAGAAGTGATATAGTACTATTTCCTTGATGAGGAAAATTCAGCGGTATAATAATGAAAATAAGAAAAATATTTTTATAGATGGTTGTGGAAAAAATATCACATAGTACTCTACACCAAATATCTCTATATGAGTTTGGTGATTATCAGTAAGTAGATATTTTTTTTGAGTACCTCTAAAAAAATTTAAATATATATTACATGTAACGCCCCGACCCTAGTTGCCTAGAGTCGGTGCATTATTACATAACATTGGCATGATCACAAGAAAGATCAAATCTCGAAAGACCGATTGGTTTAGTAGCCTTGGAAACACTAGATATATTCATAAGTTTTACATTACATCATAAAATGAAAAACTAATACAACAACATAATGTTTCCACAATCCACACTATTAACCCCTCATAAAATCCCTGCAGGTCATTCATAACATACTTCTTAACATCCTGGGAAAAATAAAACATAGAAAAGAGGTGAGCTCAAATGCCCAGTAAGGATAACAATATAGCGGAAACTTTCATAAATAAGAATAAACATTTAAGGAAATGTATAACTAAAACAAAAGCCTTTTAAATATGAAATTTCAACATGGTATGGCATAAATAAAATGAAATAATGCCATTTACTTATTCACATGGATATTCTACTAATCGAATAATCACATGCAAAAATCAATAACCACTTTCATAATGTTGGAATGCATAATGTTGAACTTTAATTTCTTTGTCAAGGCCTCATCCCAAGACCTTGGGGCTAACTGTAACCGGAACCCAACCCGGAGTGCCTCTAATAACCGGACACCAACCCGGAGTGCCTCTAATAACCGGACACCAACCCGGAGTGCCTCTAATAACCGGACACCAACCCGGAGTCCTTCTAATAACCGGAGACCAAACCGGAGGGCTTACTTTTACCAGTCCCTAACCTGGAGGGCTTACTTTTACCAGTCTCCAACCTGGAGGGCTTACTTTGACCAGTCCCCAACCTGGAACATACTTGCCCAACACATTCATATGAAGTAAAGGTTGAAATATAGCATAAACATTATTATTGGAACTAGCATACGAAATTTCAATACATTACTCATAAACCATGAATGCTATATAAATGGCACATCCACAGTCAAACATATCACAAAACTTTATTACAATATGGAAGTTTTGTATCATAATAAATCAACTTCAAATAAGTGTAAAATCCATCAAAGGATGTTGACATAGATGAAATCAAAACACTTTTTAGAGAAATATCTCTTTCTATTTTTGAAACCATTTAAGAGACATATAAAATAAAACATTTTCTTGAAAATGTTCTTATAAGCTTGTAAGGGAAGCTTTGACGATTTTATAACGGCGGAAAATAGCCGCACCCACCGTATAAGTAAAAAAACATTCTTACCTTAATTCTGTGGAAAAGGTTAAAAAGGACCTTGTTTGGAAAACGACGGAAAGATTCCCTTATAATCCTATTATAAAAAGTCAAACAAGGGTATAAATTACTTTGAACCATATTATTTTAAATATTAGAAATGTTTTGAAATACATTTTGAAGGAACATGGGCGTGGATGATAACAAGGTCCCAGTAGATAATTATGTATAAACAATCTCGGATAATGAAGAGATTGCGAAATAAATCCTTACCTTGTACTTTTCCTTTGTTGGGGTCGGTTAACCTCCTGTATAATGGTGAAATAATTGTTATTAAATTATACAAGAATCATATACATTAATATTATATCATATATGATCTTTTAACATTGCTTTATTAATAATATCTTAGTATTATCGTCGTTTCGTTCTTCTTAAATGTTTGGTTATGTAAGACATGTTTGTAATGGATAGATTAAATCTTATTCATAATCAGAATGATATTAACATTATTTTTAACCCTAAAATGAGAATAAGACTTGAATGGATACGATGGAGGATGGATCTCTCCGCGTTCGTGGAGACGGTAGTCCGTACGTACGCACGAACGCTATTTAATTTTTATTTTAAAAGAATTGAATCGAAATGATACATAGGTATATTACTATTCCAGTATAATATAATATTTTATATATTTTACTTAAGTTCATTAACACCATCCTTTATACGTTCCATGTGTTGTATGAACGAGTCATATCATTTTAAGGGGGCGGTAGTCCGCACTTCCTCAAATGAAATTATCGTATGTATATACAACATGAAACGAATAATGGTATGAAATAAAATGGAATTACAGAAGATTATATATAAAATATATATCATTAATATCATATTTAATTACAGTGCCATCATAATGGCCACCATGAGAGGCGGTAAGATGTATTTGAACAATCATCGTTTCGTGAGGCGTTAGTTTGCCATCCACAGAAACATTATGTTAATCATCCATTAGATGGAGTTGTGTGTATTTTTAGTTTGAATCCTTCTTATAACAACATCCTAGTATATTGAGGATACTGGTGTTGTTACAAAAGAAAGGAAATAAAAAGAGTTTGGGGGTTGGAGAAGCAAAATAAAGGAAAATAATTTAAGAGAAATCGTTACCTTTAATTTAGGTAACTCACTTTGGTTGGAACCAAAGGACTTCTTGAAATGATTTCCGCCTAAGGGGAAGCTTCAAGGAGGAGGATAGGGATGTGGGGAGCTTAGTTGGGTAGAGTTTGGACGAGCCAAGTGGCCTGAGAGGTGTGAGGAATGAGTAGAAGTGGTCTCCTTTTATAAGGGAGAAGAGGGGCTCTTTAGGAAAGAGTGAAAGTATTACTTTATAATATAATTATATTCGGTTTATAATGGTCCAAAAATCATTGAGGTCGATGATAAGATGACTAATATTCTAAATAACATCAACCAATAAGAATTGGACAGGTTTTAGATAATATTTTAATCATTATAATCTTATTTATTTAAATGATTTATTAATGAGGTAAACATTGCATCATTATTGTGTCATTAATAATTTAAATTATTTGATGTCTAAAAATTATAAATAAAATATCATTATGTAGGAAATTATTTTATCTTTCTAATGAATATTTATAATCGAAAATCCAACATGTATAACCCTATGTAAAAATTGTTCTTTTAAAAGATGTAAGCTTATGCCATTTTTGTATTCATTTTAACTTAATTAAAATAAAGTGTCATTATCACTTAAAAGTGGATCAATGGGGTCCCAAAATTGACCCAAAGATTCCCATGGTCGACCATGTATCAACCAATAGGGTTAAGACACGTTTTAGGGTAATTTAGTATTATTATAATATTATTTTTTAACCCTTATTTACCGGATTTACCCTTAACCATGGTAAATAAAATATTTACCGCAGTAATTATTCAAAATGTCTAAAAATAAAAGTCACCTATTTACACAATTTGAACATCCTGATTCCAAATATGGAATCCATTTTTCTAAATTCAAAACACAGAAGTGGCAGAAATTAATTTAAAATTAATTCCCGCTGTCAAAACAAAAAGCGTGTTTTTAAGAGATAATAACTATCAAAAGATTGACACTTGTTTATGTTCGGTTTAATTGTAAAATTATGTCCAATGACCAACATTATATTAAATGGTAAAAATATATTCTAAATATACTTTAAAACCACTCAAATTCACAATTTATCACTATTAATTATTTTGAATAAAAAAGTTGTTTTTAATTAAAATTTAGTAATTTTCACTATTAATCAAAATATGAAAGTTATCTGAAAAGTACCAAAATTTCACCTTAGGCTAAATTTGATATTCCGAATCCGAAAATGAAGTCCATTTTAAAATATAAAATATATACAACTTCAAAAAGTAGGTATTACTATTCATAACAGCAAGTTTGATTGGTTACGGTGTGTTAGAACTCGAAGTTGCGTACAACACACGCTACTGTTTTATTCAAAGGAAAGCGTACCGTGGAAGCTTGGGATGTTTCATTTTAAATTTTTTATGTCCCCATTTAGTCAAAAAGTTTAAAATATTGTATTTAAAAAGGTTTCACTATTAGAAGTTGATAAAAGTGAAATACTGAAAATGAATCTGTTCTTGCAATATGACTAAGAAACTCATAATAGGGATTCTAAAATTATAAGGATTATATAAAGTTCAAAATGTAGTGAATACTATTCATGACCTCTTTTAATGGTGTAATTGAACTCGGTGTTGCGTGTAGTGCAAGTTATTGAATTATTTTTAAGAAATAACACACTCTGAAATCCTGGGGTGTTACATTCTCCCCTCCTTCAATAAATTGCGTCCTCGCAATTTGAAATTGTTCTTCGAAAATAAAAGGTTGAAAGTAGAAAATATATTTGTGGGAAAACCCACATCGGAAATTGGGTTACTAAAATTTAGTCTTAATATGAGGAAAAGATAAATGAAAGGGTCACCACCAAATTATGATCTCGATTAGGAGAACATTGGTGGCAATTAGAGACATATAATTGGAGGAAAAACGTAAATATTTATAGGTAGTGATTGAGGTCATCAATCACAAACATGTATAAAATTGAGGTCCTTAAACTCATCAATCTATGATGATTTGAAGTACCATCGGTTCAACAAAATATAGGGTATTGGGACAACACATTTTTGACATTTCAAAATATCTTAGTTGAAATCCCACATCGAAAAATGAATTAATGAGGCCTCTATTTAAAATAAAGAGTGGAAAGTATGAAGATTACCGAAAATAACACATACTAGGGTTCCATGTAGGAAAATATGGATATGGAAGAGAAATCTAACCATCAATTATCTGATGGAGAGTGGTAGAGAACATGGCTATGAAAAGGCCAACAATCCCAAAGCCATAAATTTGTGATGATTTAAGGTACCATCTAGGAAAACATTTTTGTTCTAAGTTTCTATTATTAATGTTGAGGAATTTATTTATGAGATTGGCTAAGATCATAAGGAGATATACTTACTTTATAATTAGAGTTTTGTCCATTAATAAATTTCTACCATAAACTCATCTTTCACTCGTAAAAAAAATTATATTTATACTATTCGTACAGGGTTCCAAAATAAACGAATTTATAATTCATCTACCAGATCTTTTAAAAAAACTACATTATTTAATCCAAGACATCTCTTGGGCCAGTGGTAGGTGATACACCCTTGTCGCCCTTCGGTTGCGGGTTCAAGTCTCGCGGCCTTGCCGGACGCAACAGGTTGCTGCCCGACCTCCGGGTTGTCCTTTTATGGCAATCCAAAATAATCCAAATAAGAACTATCCAAAATAATTCTATCCAAACTCACAGTCCAACATTTATAAGGAAGGTAAACATAATATAGATCCTTTTTACCCCGTAATAGCATATAAATACCTTCATCATGTATTACCATATTCCTTATTGATTACATTCATGATCCCTTATTCCATATAGAATGCTGGATATACTTCATTAATCCCAAAATGTTTTAAACCCCAACAATGATGGAATATACAAATCATTAATCAGTTCCAAGGTAGTCAAGAATATCCAATATAATTTATCCAAAACAATCACATATTATTCCAAAATCACTACCTCAGTATCAGAACTATATTATGATTTATCATTCTCTCAACCATATATTTTCCAAAAATTTATCCTGCTATTGAGTCACTTTTCTTTGTTCCACACAATCTCAAGTCCTTAATGAAATAGTACTGCAGTACAATCCTTATATACTCCATAATTATTATAACAAGTACATTGTTGATACAACACTCAATTGACATAATCAACATAAGAACTCTAATCATTCCTCTTCATCTGTGGTAGTATCATAACTTGATTATTATCCAATAGAATCATTTGCGTCATAGACTGATGACTGGGACATAGGTTCGCGTAGTGTCCAAACTCCTTGCAAATGAAGCATTGTACATTTGAAACCATTTTCTTACCCTTGTAGTCACGTACATTGTGCCCTTTTCCTCCACACTTATAACAAACTCTCATTCCTTTCAGGCAAGTTCCAGGGTGTTTCTTTCCACAGTTACCACATATGGGAAAATTCTTCTTTTCCCTCTTCCCTTTATCCATATTTCTCTCTTCCATCCTTTTCTTCTCTTGCTTCTCTTCAAAGCCATAGGACTCAGTAAACTCTTTACTTATCTTATCAATACATGATATTATTTCTTCATATGATGATAATACATGGGAGACTATTTCTCTTATAAATTCTAGCTTAAGACCATGAAAGATATGATCCTTCCTTCTCTTTGAATCATTTGTATTTCTGGAGTTCTCATTCCTTCTACTGGGCGCCATTTCTATACCATGGCATAAACTAGATCAGTTTATGAATCAAAACACATAATCCCATACTTATAAAACACTTAACATAAATTGAACTATTTATGGATATAATCCATAATCATAAGAATGTTTTCTTTGAGGAAGTATATACTCATAATCCCTTCAAAATGATTTGTAAAGAAAATGAGAGTTATCCTAAGCATATCCCCCGGGAGTGTCGTAACCAAGAGTGCAGCAAGGCCCGTTGTCATGCACCAGTTCCCATTCGAGTCTAGCTCAAAGCGGTGTTTTTGGGTTTTACCCCTAGGTACATCTGTGCCAGAGCCGCCTCTACCTGCTCGTATCCAGACAGGGATGTATTTCTCGGAAAACTCACAAAATCTCTACGATACCAAAATTCTAGGAAGTTCTTCTATACTAATCCTCAAAGTTCATCTTAGGTCTACGTGCTCTAATCAGAGTTTATCTAAATCTAGTTTCCAAGGTTTGTACTAAACTTCCTCTGATACCAACTGTAACGCCCCGACCCTAGTTGCCTAGAGTCGGTGCATTATTACATAACATTGGCATGATCACAAGAAAGATCAAATCTCGAAAGACCGATTGGTTTAGTAGACTTGGAAACACTAGATATATTCATAAGTTTTACATTACATCATAAAATGAAAAACTACTACAACAACATAATGTTTCCACAATCCACACTATTAACCCCTCATAAAATCCCTGCAGGTCATTCATAACTTACTTCTTCACATCCTGGGAAAAATAAAACATAGAAAAGAGGTGAGCTCAAATGACCAGTAAGGATAACAATATAGCGGAAACTTTCATAAATAAGAATAAACATTTAAGGCAATGTATAACTAAAACAAAAGCCTTTTAAATATGAACTTTCAATATGGTATGGCATAAATAAAATGAAATAATGCCATTTACTTATTCACATGGATATTCTACTAATCGAATAATCACATGCAAAAATCAATAACCACTTTCATAATGTTGGAATGCATAATGTTGAACTTTAATTTCTTTGTCAAGGCCTCATCCCAAGACCTTGGGGCTAACTGTAACCGGAACCCAACCCGGAGTGCCTCTAATAACCGGTCACCAACCCGGAGTGCCTCTAATAACCGGACACCAACCCGGAGTGCCTGTAATAACCGGACACCAACCCGAAGTCCTTCTAATAACCGGAGACCAAACCGGAGGGCTTACTTTTACCAGTCCCTAACCTGGATGGCTTACTTTTACCAGTCCCCAACCTGGAGGGCTTACTTTGACCAGTCCCCAACCTGGAACATACTTGTCCAACACATTCATATGAAGTAAAGGTTGAAATATAACATAAACATTATTATTGGAACTAGCATACGAAATGTCAACACTTTACTCATAAACCATGAATGCTATATAAATGGCACATCCACAGTCAAACATATCAAAAAACCTTATTACAATATGGAAGTTTTGTATCATAATAAATCAACTTCAAATAAGCGTAAAATCCATCAAAGGATGTTGACATAGATGAAATCAAAACACTTTTTAGAGAAATATCTCTTTCTATTTTTGAAACCATTTAAGAGCCATATAAAATAAAATATTTTCTTGAAAATGTTCTTATAAGCTTGTAAGGGAAGATTTGACGATTTTATAACGGCGGAAAATAGCCGCACCCACCGTATAAGTAAAAAAAACATTCTTACCTTAATTCTGTCGAAAAGGTTAAAAAGGACCTTGTTTGGAAAACGACGGAAAGATTCCCTTATAAACCTCTTATAAAAAGTCTAACAAGGGTATAAATTACTTTGACCGATATTATTTTAAATATTAGAAATGTTTTGAAATACATTTTGAAGGAACATGGACGTGGATGATAACAAGGTCCCAGTAGATAATTATGTATAAACAATCTCGGATAATGAAGAGATTGCGAAATAAATCCTTACCTTGTACATTTCCTTTGTTGGGGTCGGTTAACCTCCTGTATAATGGTGAAATAATTGTTATTAATTTATACAATAATCATATACATTAATATGATATCATATATGATCTTTTAACATTGCTTTATTAATAATATCTTAGTATTATCGTCGTTTCAGGTGATAATCGATTCGTTCTTCTTAAATGTTTGGTTACGTAAGACATGTTTGTAATGGATAGATTAAATCTTATACATAATCAGAATGATATTAACATTATTTTCAACCCTAAAATGAGAATAAGACTTGAATGGATACGATGGAGGATGGATCTCTCCGCGTTCGTGGAGACGGTAGTCCGTACGTACGCACGAACGCTATTTAATTTTTATTTTAAAAGAATTGAATCCAAATGATACATAGGTATAATAATATTCCAGTATAATATAATATTTTATATATGTTACTTATGTTCATTAACACCATCCTTTATACGTTCCATGTGTTGTATGAACGAGTCATATCATTTTAAGGGGGCGGTAGTCCGCACTTCCTCAAATGAAATTATCGTATGTATATACAACATGAAACGAATAATGGTATGAAATAAAATGGAATTACAGAAGCTTATATATAAAATATATATCATTAATATCATATTTAATTACAGTTCCATCATAATGGCCACCATGAGAGGCGGTAAGATGTATTTGAACAATCATCGTTTCGTGAGGCGTTAGTTTGTCATCCACAGAAACATTATGTTTATCATCCATTAGATGGAGTTGTGTGTATGTGTAGTTTGAATACTTCTTATAACAACATCCTAGTATATTGAGGATACTGGTGTTGTTACAAAAGAAAGGAAATAAAAAGAGTTTGGGGGTTGGAGAAGCAAAATAAAGGAAAATAATTTAAGAGAAATCGTTACCTTTAATTTAGGTAACTCACTTTGGTTGGAACCAAAGGACTTCTTGAAATGATTTCTGCCTAAGGTGAAGCTTCAAGGAGGAGGAGAGGGATGTGGGGAGCTTAGTTGGGTAGAGTTTGGACGATCCAAGTGGCTTGAGAGGTGTGTGGAATGAGTAGAAGTGGTCTCCTTTTATAAGGGAGAAGAGGGGCTCTTTAGGAAAGAGTGAAAGTATTACTTTATAATATAATTATATTCGGTTTATAATGGTCCAAAAATCATTGAGGTCGAAGATAAGATGACTAATATTCTAAATAACATCAACCAATAAGAATTGGACAGGTTTTAGATAATATTTTAATCATTATAATCTTATTTATTTAAATGATTTATTAATGAGGTAAACATTGCATCATTATTGTGTCATTAATAATTTAAATTATTTGATGTCTAAAAATTATAAATAAAATATCATTATGTAGGAAATCTGTTTAGATTTCTAATGTATATTTATAATCGAAAATCCAACATGTATAACCCTATGTAAAAATTGTTCTTTTAAAAGATGTAAGCTTATGCCATTTTTGTATTCATTTTAACTTAATTAAAATAAAGTGTCATTATCACTTACAAGTGGATCAATGGGGTCCCAAAATTGACCCAAATATGCCCATGGTAGACCATGTATCAACCAATAGGGTTAAGACACGTTTTCGGGTAATTTAGAATTATTATAATATTATTTTTTAACCCTTATTTACCGGATTTACCCTTAACCATGGTAAATAAAATATTTACCGCAGTAATTATTCAAAATGTCTAAAAATAAAAGTCACCTATTTACACAATTTGAACATCCTGCTTCCAAATATGGAATCCATTTTTCTAAATTCAAAACACAGAAGTGGCAGAAATTAATTTAAAATTAATTCCCGCTGTCAAAACAAAAAGCGTGTTTTTAAGAGATAATAACTATCAAAAGATTGACACTTGTTTATGTTCGGTTTAATTGTAAAATTATATCCAATGACAAACATTATATTAAATGGTAAAAATATATTCTAAATATACTTTAAAACCACTCAAATTCAAAATTTATCACTATTAATTATTTTGATTAAAAAAGTTGTTTTTAATTAAAATTTAGTAATTTTCACTATTCATCAAAATATGAAAGTTATCCGAAAAGTACCAAAATTTCACCTTAGGATAAATTTGATATTCCGAATCCAAAAATGAAGTCCATTTTAAAATATTAAATATATACAACTTCAAAAAGTAGGTATTACTATTCATAACAGCTAGTTTGATTGGTTACGGTGTGTTAGAACTCGAAGTTGCGTACAACACACGCTACTGTTTTATTCAAAGGAAAGCGTACCGTGGAAGCTTGGGATGTTTCATTTTAAATTTTTGATGTCCCCATTTAGTCAAAAAGTTTAAAATATTGTATTTAAAAAGGTTTCACTATTAGAAGTTGATAAAAGTGAAATACTGAAAATGAATGTGTTCTTGCAATATGACTAAGAAACTCATAATAGGGATTCTAAAATTATAAGGATTATATAAAGTTCAAAATGTAGTTAATACTATTCATGACCTCTTTTAATGGTGTGATTGAACTCGGTGTTGCGTGTATTGCAAGTTATTGAATTATTTTTAAGAAATAACACACTCTGAAATCCTGGGGTGTTACATTACACCTTATTGTATGTCTAATTCATTTACTATGAATCTATAAAACAACAACACATTTTTAGGAAATGTAATTCCACCAATATTGAGAACAAAACATCGACACATAAATAATATTGATGTGACAATGTTTGTTGAACATTTGAAGCTAAATTTTACCTCCTCAATTGAAAGAAGAAGAGATACTATAAAAATATATTAAATCCTCCTTAGAATAGTAATTCTAAACATACTCATGGTTTTATTAGATAAATAATAGAAATTGAAGACACAAAAAATCAGTTCGTATTACTAGGATAAATATAATGCTGGTTATAATAACTCTTAAATCTATAATGTGATGTCCTAATAAAGATAATTGATGAACTAGATAACGTTATCAACATGTAGGTTAGTCAATAGTAGTAACTACAAGTTTTATGAGATAATTATTATGATATTAGATTGAGATTCAATATAAATGATTACATATAAAACAAAGTGTTCTTTAAAAGATGTTCCCTGATGATTATCTCTTTCAATTATAAAATAAATTGAGAATAAATTATATTTTTGACTTGATTGAGGTCAATAATATCTATAAATATTTATATGTAAAACATGGTAATCAAAACATTCATCGCAATTGAACGTAAATTTAATCATTTACTAAATATCATAACATCCCATATATAGAAACAATTTTATCCTTTGTTGAATTTTTTTTAAAACATCATTCGAATGAATTTTCACGATATATTTACTACATTAGAATAATTTCAAAAACATTAGAAAATACCCAAAATTAGACTCCCATAGATAAATAATGAAAAATATGGTTAAATTGCATATAGATTATTCTAAATTAATTTTACACAACTTATAATTGATTACAAACGTTCTGGTAAACACGCATTTTTATATTCTCATATGTAGTGTTATTTAAACTTGTTACGATACTAATCCAATCATTTAATAATAAAATATAGAAAAAAACATAGCAATCATTTTTAAAAGCAAGGATCTCTATCCTAATTATCACAACAAATTTATGGTAATGAAAACTGATTCTCGATTTCGTGAAAACATTCAAAATACTTAAAAAGGAAAGCATCAGATGAATTATAAACTAATTGAATCCAAAATTATAATGGAGTAAGATAATTAAATTATTAAATATAACCATAAAATTCATATAATTTAACATAATTAGTAAAATTCAAGATGATTTTTTTAAATAAAAATCAATAAGAAATTAGTGAAACGGTCTGATAAGGATTTGTATGGAAAACAGTCATCATGATAGATATTTTAAGCCATTTACAAGAATATTGTATATGTTTTTTGAGGCTAATTATATGTATTTTGTGGCTTCCAAATAAAATTATTTATTAGATATATCTCATAGGAGTCCTATATTTTGGGGTTTTTGTAAATCCATTTTCATATGACATTTGGAATGGATGATGAGTAGATATCATAAGAAATTATTGTATATATAGGGCAAAATAGTGGACAAATGTCAGCCAGCTCAAGAAATAAAATTAGCTGAGGCGCTGTTTCAAGATGACCATTATTAAATAATGGATGTAAAAAAATAGAATAGAGGGTGAATAACACATGAATGGTCCATTGATATTTTGAGATCTTGGGTCAATGCATGTTAGAATCACGAAGGGAATATATGGTCCAATATATGATAATCAACCAGTTTAAGGGAAAAGGTATTTGATTGAAGTGTTTAAGCCAAACAAAGTATTATAAAGATGTTAATTACATAGTTCCATTCTAACATGGGATGGATTTTATGCACATTGTTCATCCATTTTAAGGAATTAGCTTTTTATAATAAGGATAAAACCAATTTAAATCATCTTAAACCACACGAAATTCCAATAGGTTCATATAGAATGACTGGAAATGTGAATAGTATGTTCATATTCATTCCATAGGATCATTAGAAGAAATACAAAAAATTTATTTTGTTATAATAATTGTATCATGTAATTGAGAATATCAAATCTTGTACAGCTTTTTTATTTTATAATTTATTTATTTTTATGTTCAAATTATTATTTTCCACAAATAAGATTAATTTAATTTATTTTTGTATAAAAACACATCAAATTAATTTTTTTTAAATAATGAAATGAATTTAATTTTTAGTCATTTTAAATAATATAATAATTTTTAAAAATGTATATTTTTCTTATAGGGTTTCTAGAATTTAAAATTTTTAAAAAGTAAATTTGGATAAAAAAATTTTTGTATACAGTCCACCTAAAAAGTAGGTTCAGCCACATGGGTGCCACATGGGAAAAGAGATGAAAAATATGGAAGTCCTATCAATGTATGAAAAGAGGGGGGATATGTTATGTGTTATCATTCATTGGTAGGCTTGTGCGGAGATTGTGGATATCATATCACAAGTTGGGTAACATGAGATGTTGATAAGATTCTATCATCACCATTCCTTCTTATTTTGGGTGATTGATGGGATACTGATGGTCATATAGAGGAGGCTATAAGATACCCTGTTTTATTTGGGATAGATGGTATGTGTGGAATTAATACTCAAAAATAAAAACGATTATCTTTCACCCTACTCCAAAATCACCAATCTCAGATGTAATGATCATTTAATTGGTACATTATTATCCATAAATAAATACCTTGAATAAAATATTGTTTCCTAAGAAACACCTAAATAGAATTATACAAAACATTTTAAATAAGAAATTTATAATAAAAATAAATAAAATAATTGATTAAAAATATTAATTAGTTATAAATACATATAAAAATATTATTGAGAACAAATAAATAATAAGTAATTCTATTTTCAATGATATTTTTACATATATATTTTTTAAATTTAGAAAATAACTATATAAATTATATAAATGTAATTTTTAAAAAATATTTCCATTTTTTTAATTCATAATGAAAAAATTGTCCAATCATTAATTATTAGGACTTTAAACAAATATTGAATTTCTAGGTTAATAATGAAAAATGAAGTTCTTACAAATATTATACCTTTTATCACATTACAATTATATAATTAAGGCATAAAATAATTAAAAATAAAATTATAAAAAATTATTTATGAAATAAAATTATCAATTTGAAAATAATATGTTAATCCTTGAAATCATAATTTCAACAATTTAGAAAAAAAGAAAACATTACATTCTAATTTACAAACTATTATTGGAATGTTTATCTGATTTACTAATTTCATGGGTGTTGTTATGCTATAGATTGATTTGGAATCCATGAAAACATTATTTTTCTATAATAATCAGATTAATTTTATTATAATAAATAAATAATATTTATTCTATCATACACATTAAATTTAAACATAAAATAGTCATTTTCTAAAAAAGTGTATTTACATGATATATGTGTTATTAGTAAAATTAAAATTTATAACCTGTATAGATGTGATTTTATTAAATTATTTTTATATTATAAATTATCAAATTAGAATTAGGGAAAAAATTAATTTTAAATCTGGGTAATAGATTTAATATCCCCTGTTAAGATTTATTTACCCTAGTTGAAGGTTAATTGTGGTAAATGTTTAAAACCAAGAAGAAAGGCAATAAATCACTCAATATTGTCCCTAAATGAATTTCGAAGAGAATTATAGGCCCCAATATATTTCCCACACCATTATTTCATCTTTTTAATAATTGACCTTTAAATAGTGTCATGCAATTTTTGAAACATATTGTGTATTGAAAAATATATCCTTTTATTCCCATATAAAAGGTTCGCACATCCACAATATCATTCCATAAAAAATCCTTCAAATTTAATCCTAAAAATATAGAATTTACTTTCTCGTTTAACCCTATCCCAATTCCTTAATCCCATGTTTCCTTAAGATTTCCCAAACCTCTTCAAAATCAATGATATCTCGAGGAGAGGATAAATTTCTTCTACATAAATTTCGTTCTCACCATTTGTTTTTATACCACAACTCCTCTTCTAGTATCCCCATAATACATTATAAAATAAGTAATTATGTATTTATACTATTTTTAAATATTATTATATTAATGTAAGAACCATTATTTATTCCTCTCTATCCACTATAAAAATAAAATAACATCGATCATGCATACGTGAGGACTACTACCTCCAAGAAATAACGTTTTTCATTTTGTTTTTAGGTTTTTGTTTTTATAAATACTTAATAAAATATGATTTAAAACAATACAGACAACCAACTAGTACTAATATTCTTATTTTATAATAATATTATGCATAAATATCCAATTTCATAATCATAAAAACCAATCAAATTATAGTATGATTTTTTATGGGTATGTTTAATCACCAATATAAATAATTCTATTAATATTATTGAGATTTTTTAGAAATATAACTACAATTTTTATTAGATATTAATGAATAAATAAATTTTATTTTATGGTTCTATAGGGTTAATGTTACTAGTTAACCCATTATTTATAATGACCCATGTATTAATGAATAATAAACATTCATATCTATTAATATTTATGAATTTGATCTTAATTTTATGTTAAATAGAACACTTTGTCCGATAATTTATTTATATTGTTATATTACACTTTTAATTGATTCCAATGTATAATTGAATTATGTTTTTCTCATTTAATACATTTTTTGTGATTGATTGTGATTTTTCATTGAAATTGGATATAAATAGATGTCAATCTTTTTTTTACTTTTTTACTTTTTTAAAATCATGATTTTTGGATTTTTCAATTGGAATTTATTAAAAATTAATTACTAAAAATTATGTGTATTGAATTTGGAAAATAGATTACATATTTTGAATTAGAAGGTTAAAATTTTGTAAGAAGGTACCTTTTATTGAACAGTATGGATAATAACTTCAATAATTATTTTATTTTCCTGGGTTAAAGGACAATGTAGGTAAATAAGGGTAAAAAATATTATTATTATAATATATAACTACCCGAAAACATTTTTTAATTTTATTGGATGTTATATTTCTGACCATGGGAATCCTTGGGTCGATTTTGGGACCACATGGAGTCACATTAGAGTGATAATATAAAGTGAAATACAACATGAACATATATCTTTTAGTAATAAAATTTATATGGGGATATACATATTATTTTTTCAACTAAAAATAGTTATTAGATATATTAAAATATTTCATATATCATGGTATTTTATTTGTTATTTTTATAGATAAAATAAATAAATTTATTTATGATACAATGATGATGTAATTATTACCTTATTAATGAATGATTTAGGAAAATGAGATATTAAATATTAAAATAAATTTATTTTGAAACATTTCATTCCATCCAAGATTTTTATGTATGATTATGACTTGTTATATTTTAATCAATGCTGTTTTTTTGGAATGAATCATGATGTTAGGAATTTCAAAAAGCCATGATATGAATAGTATAAAAATTGACATAAATTAGATTTAAAAACAAATACAATTTTATTAAATGTTATAAGAGTCATAAAAATATTAGATTAGTCCAAATGAATTTTATAATGATACAAATGTCATTAATTATCCACTTATGGTTCTCTTGGCCATTTAAAGTAACTATATTTACAATATAGTATGAATATACAATAAGAAATTGTGAGAGATAAATTAGTTAACTATGGGTTAAAGATGAAAGATAAGGTTAAATTTGTGACCCAGACATCTCTAAAACCTATTTGTTGAAAGGTTTTATACCCCAAAACATCTTATCTTTTAAAAAATTACATTGGGACATTTTGAAACCGAAAATCATTTTTTAATATAACAATACTTCAAAACATTTCTAAAATGCCCCTCCTCCCTCTTATAAAAGGGTCACCCCAAACCATTTAATCACACCTCTCAAGACCCTTGGCATGTTGAAAAACTGAAAAAATAAGCTCCCAACATCACTCCCATACTCAAAGAATCCAAATTTTGGGAATAAGTCAATTCAAGAAATCTTTTTGGCTCAAATAAAATTAAGTTACTCATTTTAGATGTAACGTCTTCTCTTTGATCTTTTATTTTATTTTAATTATTCAATCAATATGATGTTATTATTCTTTGATTACATAAAAAAATAGTATACTCAATATACTACGATGAAATTCTGAGAATTATTTTAACTCCACTTACACACACCTCCATCTAATGCATAAAACCAAACTATTTTTGTGAACGAAGAACTGATGCCTCACAAAACAGTGATTGTTTGATTTCCCCCTACCACCTCACATGGTGGAAATTATTATGGCGCTATATGTATTTCTGATATATATTATATTTATATTTTCTCTATGATTATTTTATTTTTTCACTATATCATACCTTTATGCTTTTCATGATTTGTAAATATGATAATTTCAGTTGAGGAATTACAGAATACTGCCCCCTCAAAGTGGTATGACTCGTTAATGACATACATGGAATCTATAAAGGATTGATTTAGTGAAATTTTGTAACATATATATCATATGATATTATACTTTAATTATAATATACCTTTGTATCATTTACTTTTCATTTTGTTGATATGATAAATAAATGAATTTAGCGTTCATGCGTACGTAGGGATTTCCATCTCCATGAACTGTAAATTTCATTTTTATCTCTAAATGTTATATAATGTTATAAATACATATATACTGGAAATTTATGATGTTTAAATCATGAATAATATTTTTTAGATAATGTAATTCTCACCACATGTACAATTTGTAATTATAACAAGATCATTTTTGACTCATGTACCCAATATCGACCAAATGACTTATGTTAACTTAAATAATTATGTAACTTGTATAACAAGGTAATAAGTGATATAAAAGGAATAATAAACAATAAAATTGTTATTAATCAAGTAGAAATTAACTTATGTTTATTAATCAAGAATAACAAGGAACACACATGAAAAATCAGAGTCAAGGTAATGGACTTCGTCTTAATCTCCTTTCATTGAGGCATATTTTGATAAGATACACCTTATTCATTTATATGGTGTTTAATAAACCCCATTGACTATTAATTTAATTCAAAGGAAATTTTTTTCTATGAAGAAATTTACTAAATTAAAAAAATAATGTTCTTAAAATATGAGGTGACAATGACCACTCTGCCAACCTAACCATTATTTAATATTTTGCTTCCTCAATAAGACTTAATGTTTTTTTAAAAAATTTAAAGAAATCCATTATTCACTTTTTGATTGTTTTGGTATTGAAAATGGTTTTTAAAATGGATTGAGTATTTCAATATCTTCACAATATTTCTTGTAATTTCAAATAAAATGATATTAGTAAAATGTTGATATATTCAATATTTTATGACTTATGATTATATAATGGCACTTGGATATTTGATGGGTGGTTACAAGATAAACCCATGAAAGTTGGTAACGTGATAAACCTAATAATGGGTGTTTCCATGATAAATGAAGGATGGGGAGGTTATGCTATAAATATCGATGCATTGGGTATGGATTTCGGTCGTATGGCTATTCCAAATACTGATATGTGTGGAAGTCTACCATTTGGTTATTCTATTGATGTATGTTTATATCCCAAGATACCTTTATATTCTACATGTTTCCTTCTATGGGATATATGGTAATATTTTGTTTTCAAAAAGGGTATGTAATGAGCATATATTCAGTGAATTATATTTACTACCTCTTAATGGTGAAAATTATTACATTATGATAATGTATTCATGGTTTTCATGTTATCGAAATACTAATAGTTTTCTTTATTTATGTATCCCTTATTAAGCTTTTAATGCTCATACCATGTTATGAAAATTTTTTATAGTACATAAATAATAATATAGTCAAGGATGGGATTAAGGAAAAGTTATGTTGTTAAAACATTAACTGATGTCATATTTCTTTTCAAAGAGTTTTAGTTTTATAAAAAAATGGATAGTGATTATAAGTTTGCACTAGTAATATTAAAGATGTTATGGATATGTTATGGAATAATTATATATATCTATAGACCTAAAAATATCATCACTGTAAATTAAATTCAAACTTTTACATTATCTCAATATTATTTAATGATTAAGGATGAGGCCCTATTGTTGGCAATTGAGGTTAGTCTAGATAACTTTAAATGTCAGGGTGTTACTTAAGCATAAGTGACATGTTTTACATTACCATGGTGGTTAGCATATTTTAAAGAGTCATATATATTGTAGATAAATTTAATGAGATTAAGATAACATGAATAATTATATCTTAGTGTTTACCCTCCTCATAAGATAGTATATGATGATTTTACTAATATACTCACACTAAACATTTTTTGGATTTAGTAAATGGATGGATCTAGCTGGCACCAAAGTAACAATCGATGTAAAGGAAACTGTGTTGGTTTATGAATAAGAAACATAATGGAATGGGTTCCTCAATGAGAACATTTGTGGTTATTCTTATCCAAATATCTGGAGTCATGATTGACCCCTTCAACCTTAGTGATTTTTGTATGGCATCATACATGTGAGAAACAAACCCCTATGGAAGTTCAGGAAATAATCATAATTGAATGTATATTCAAATACCTATGTGTAAATGATGTGTATAGAAACACCTATGGAAATATGTCAAAGGGATTCGAATGTGTTATAGATGTGGTAATGAAGGTCAAAAAGCAATAAAATGTCAGGGAAAATGGAAACGTTTAGTTGACTCCATGAAATGGAATGAAGTTCTTTCTGAGGGATCAACTGAATGTTTTAAATGTGGTGTGCATGGTAATTATGAAAATAGATGTCCTTATAAGAATTTTTTGGACTGGGATCATCATGACCATAAAAATATCTATTTACCAATACCTAATTCAATTCTAATTGAGAATGAGTAAATTAACAATGACCTATGAAAGGTATGCATTATTTCACAGATAATGTTTTGAAATTATTGAATCATTTGATTTGATTAATGACTATTTTTTAGGAAAGGAGATTTATGGAGTAGGTTGGAAAAAATGGTTATGGGACCACGAATATTTTTGGATTATTATGATGTCTGCATTTTAGATTTTTGGTAATTATGATAAATATCTCAGTGATGAAATATTTAAAAGTATTAATTCTCTTTTATTAATGGGATTACTTTGGATGAATTCTCTTAGGTATGGGTGACCTTGAATTTTGTTATTTGAAAATTTTATTTCAAGAATAATTATATTATATTTTGTGTATATAGTTATAAATTACAATTTGGGTTTATATGATCCTTGAATTTGAGGCAATTATGTGTTATTACTTTCTTTGATGAAAATGTGATGTCTGAGATAACATTTGAGGTTTGAATTTGTTATGGTTATTTTAGAGGAATTTATCTCATTTTTTTGGGAATTTCATAATATTATATAGTTTTAGGAAAAGAAAAAACTACATGAAGGGTGAAAACCCATCACGTCCGGCACAGTCATGGGAATTGAACCCACAACCGAAGCGAGACAAGGGCGTATCACCTACCGTATGTCTATGTGATGTCCTTTGTTAGTAAAACTTTTTTTCTTTAAATTAACTGATTTTATGGATCAAGAATAAGTTTATTTTGAGAAATTATGATTTAAAAAATTGATATCCCTAGTATAGGAAAATTATTTGGTGATTAAAGGGAAAATTTTATTTTGGAAGACATTTTCTGTTCTGGGAACACTATATGCCTAATTAAAATAGAATAATATGCGATTTAATTTTAGGAGTAATGGTGGAATTTTATTTTCAAAGAATCTATGTTTTTATTGTGGACTTATAGAGATTAAGGTTATTTGTGGAAATGATTAACCTATCTTGGAGAATATATAATTTGGTTACTTACATTTCTGTTTGAGACTTTAATAGTAGTCGATGTAATTTGGAGATAAATGTTAAGAATTATTGTGGAAGACTATGTGATAAAATTATTCTGAGTTTTGGTTTTCAATATTAGTTTTGATTATTTATGAAAAATTTTAAGGTCAATTTTGTATTAAATGGCATTTGTTTTTCATTGGGTATTGTTTTTTGATTTTTGGATATTAGGAGTAGTATTTCTTTTTATAAAGGATTATACTATTTGGGCATTATCTGATCTTGTACTATCCACTTTGTTATTGGATAATGTCTAAAGATAGAGGAAATATATTGTTCATATATTTTATATTTTCTGATTCTCTAGAAGTTTATTCTAGCACTTTTAATGTGACCAAGTCATCTTGAATACTCAAAATTTGAAAAAAAATATTAGTTTTTAGTATAAATTTAGTAAAAGATAAAGTCTTCCTAATAAGTATATATCTCTCCTAATATTCTTAGTCAAGCTCATAAATAAATTCCTCGTCTTTATGAAGAGAAAATTAAAACAAAAAACATGTTTACTTTCCCTACTATGAAATCAAAGACCGTTTAACCTATAACAAGTGTGTGGGTTTCTAGTGGTTAACTTTTTCCAGATCATGTTTTCTATCACTCTCAATCAGAACATGATGGTTAGTTTTTCTTCCATATCAATGTTTTAATATATGGAATCCTAGAATTTTTTATCTCGGTTGACATTTTTTACTTCTATTTCATTCTTTAAATGGGATAGTTTTATTGACTCCTTTTCCGATGTGGTATTTTCAATGAGGTTTTTGATCCAAATTCCAAAATTACGAGGACACAATTTCCAAAAGGGGGAAGTATGTAATGTCCTAGGTATTATTAGAATAATATATTTTCATATCTATTAATATCTAAAAATAATATATTAATTTTATGTTAAAGGGAACCCTTTTTCTGATAATGTACTCGACACACAACAACGGGTTTCTTTGAAATCTTATGTTGCACACAACTTTGAGTTGCACGAAAAAATAATACAATAGTAATATTAATATTATAAATTGTCGTTAACATCTAGTTATTATATTGGTGGGAATGAACAGAACTAACTACATTATTACTACACATGATTATTAAATGTTATTATATATATTCAAAAAAAAATTAGTGAATTAAAATACGAATAAATCCAATTTTAGGCATAAAATACTCTAATATTTTTAAAAGTACGTTTTAACTCCTTCTCTAGGTGATCCATTTTAAAATCTAGTTTTTCTCAATTTTATATATATTCTAACTAACAAAGTAATATTATTATTTAGAATAGGGACATCAAAATTTACATTGGAATAAAATTTGTATTTTTTCTGATAAATTTCATTTTTTAATGAATGGTGGAAAATAATGCTTTTAAATTCAAAAATGACTTTTTATATAATTTATTTATATTGAGAGATTTTACTTTTAATTGGTTTTCATGGAAAATTGTATTTTGTTTTTATCAAATAATCAAATTTTGGTCATTGTAATTAATTTCATATTTAATTTATAGATAAACACATGTCAATCTTTTGGTAGTTTTTACCCTTTTTTAAAAAATGTTTTTGTTTTTGAAAACAAGAATTAATTTTAAAATTATTATTTAAAATTTTGTGTTTTAAATTTAGAAAATTTTATTACATATTGGGAATCATAAGTTATGAATTTTGTAAATATGTACCTTTTATTTATTGACATAATGAATAGTAACTTCAGTAATTATTTTATTTTCCATGGTTAAGGTGTAATCTGGTAAATAATGGTAAACATTAATATTATAATAATATAAAACTACTATAATATGTTCCATAATACTATTGGAAGATATATGTTTGACCATGGTCATCCTTTGGTCGATTTTGTGACCCCATTGAGCCACTTGGCAGTGATAATGAAATTTTATATTAACTAATTTAATTTAAGGAAAATATAACATAATCATATATATTGTAGTAAGAAAATTTATATGGGGTTATACAAGTGATATTTGTGTCTCTAAATAGTCATTAGAAATCTAAAAAAATTCATACTTCATGGTATATTATTTATACTTTTTAGAGTAAATTATTAATTTTATTTATGAAACAATAATGATATAATGATTACCTAATTAATGAATGATTCAAATAAATGATGTGGAATCTACTGTACTCTATAAAAAACTATGTTTCATTATTAAAATATCAAGATGTTATATTTTCTGATGTAACTAGTAGTTAAAATGTCGACAATATTTATTTTAAAAAGTATAATACTACTATATTTCAAAAAATAAGTTTAATTATTTAATGGTGAATATCTAACTACTGAACTGGAGTCGTTCAATGAAAATTGTATATGGAATTAGAATGAATAATACACAGAAAATAAATGGACCTAAACTACTTAATTATTTCACTTGTTCTTGGAAAATCGTGGATCATAGCATGTGAAATGAACCAATGATTCTAAAATATGAATTAATGATGATGAATCTATATAAAATTAGTATTAATAAGAAGAAGAAAGAAGATATGAAGAATTTTTAATTGTTGATGAATATCCAAACATATTTATGAAATTGGCGAGTATCAATAAGAGGATGATTAAGGGGAGTTTTAAAATATACAGACAAAATTTGAACTCTTTCTTCAATATATCAAACAATATATATTTTTGATTCCTCACAAAAACATCATTTCAATTTCAATAGCATAGAAAAAATTGCAACCCAAATTTTGTTTAACGAAAATCATTGTTAAATCTAGACTCGGTAACATTATATCATGTTTTTATTATCTAATAAATTAAAATTTTGATCATAAAAATCATAAATCAATCACTTATGGGATGAAACATTCTTTTTTTCATTCTTTATAGTAGTTTATTTTTATTAAAATACATGGTATTTGATAAATATTATATTAAAATTTTAAAATAGAAAGTATTATTAAATTTGACAATTATTTTAAAAATAATTAATGGATAATGGGATTTTATGGGATTAGTTTAGTTTTAAAATCTATATTTAATGATTACAATTGGAATGAAGAAGTAAGAGATGCATATGAGGGGAAAAATTCATTAATTTATGTATTTATTTTTCTTCCCAAATTTTTTATAAAATCAAAATTTAGAAATAATTTAAAATAATTACAATACTTTAAGTTTATGATTAAATTTATGATATAGTTGAAAATTATATTTATGGTAACATTAATACCATGATTTAATTTTCTTTTCAATAAATTTAATTTAGAAATTTTTTTAAATGAATTGGTAAACATAATCGTGGTTTAATATTTTTGAATGATATAAATTTAGTGGAATTAGTTTATTTATGTAGATAAGATTTTATTTACACATTAAATGACATGATTTTTTTATATTAATTTTAATTAAATTTTTATTGTTTATTTCCAAAATTGATTTTATGAATCACATTTTCTCATTCTTGATAGTTTTCCATGCTAATTTTTTAAAATAATTTTTTGGGAATATTTTTTGGGAGACTCAAAAATGATTTCCTATCGAAAATTATATGTATCTTGTTAAAGATATGGTTTTACCTAATCATGTTTGAAATTATTGATGTAATTTTGTTTGAGAGCATTATACTTTGACCCTCTAAAATCAATTATATTTCATTAATGTAGTACAATATACCATTATCCTTGATATGAATCTTCCATATTAGGATCCAATATTATCCTTTCCTACCCAAATCATATAGTTTATCAAGATATTAAATTCAATATGTGTTGTGGAGAGGTTTTCCATGGTAGTAAATCAGTTTTTATTAATGGGATGATAAAATATGGAATTTATTGATTATAATCTAGGAAAGGAGAAGGATTTTATCTTATTTTTGTACCCACTATTTTCCATCATAAAAAATTAAAAAATGAAAATAATTTAAAATAATTTTTTGTTTTTTTTGGATGTTCTAAAATCACAATTTAATCGAAAATAATCTTGAACTTGTGGGTTGGGGTATAGGCGTGATTCCATTACCAAGAATTACATTATAAAATAATAAAGAAAACAGTGAAAAAGTAAAAGGTTTTTATATTTGATTATTATTTCATTGATTTATATACATTTCATTCAGTACTAGTGGAATGTGGGGGTATGAAAATTTTTAGAGGGATAATTTTAATTAAGCATTACTTTTGATTACCATGAAATATTGTTTAAGTGGTTTACCTCCTTAAGATTCGTTTTTTTGTATAATGACTAACCAAATATAATCCTTTGATTTATATTAGTCATAAATCATTTTTTAAATTAATGGACTTCTTTATATTTACATCATTGACATTATAGGAGAAAAATAATTCCAACGGTAATGGGGTAGATTTTAGGTATGAATATAAATCCATTAGAATTTTGTTTCCTTGTGTGATGATTGAAAAAATTCCAATTTGAGGTAGTTCACATGTGGATTTTACAATAATGTGTAATTGGGATATATGAATGGAATTTAGGATAACAAGTGTCATTTTATAATAGGAAATGTAAAAAACACTATTAAATTTATTCCCATTAAAATTTAGAAGTTAATAGGTAATTTTATTTGATGATTGAAAATTCATTTCCTACTAATAATTTATTTTTCTTTGTCTGATATTTGAATCAAATCACATAGAGAATTTTTTTAATATGGTGATATTCTATCACTGAGGTCAATCATGAATCACTATATGGGGTAATTAAAAGGAAAAATTAAAGTATATATTTTTATTGTAGAATATAATTATTTTTATAATTAAATTGATAGATTTTCGAAATTAATATATATTGTAATTATTTTATATGTAATGAATTTTATATTAATTTTCAAAAAGGAAATAAAACTAAACTAATATTAATTTATTTTTAAATTGATTTTTTTAAATTTATTAATATATGTGGTTGAATAAATTTGAGGAAGGAATAATGAAAATATATCTAAATCATTAGCTATATTATGTGCCAACCATTAACATGGTGAAAGACACATGTAAGCACCTTGGGATATCTATATAACTAGTTAAGAAGGCTGTATATGGGGTATAAAGATGGATCATAGGTTAATAATTAGAATTTATGGTTGGGAACACACTGAAGTGGTGGATTTCATTTCACATGTTGACTAATTGGAGAGGCGGATAGGAATCAACCATCTCAACACATAATTTTTTGATTTATTAAAAATATGTTTAATATGATATAGTAGAGTCCAATAGTGTGAATGACTATTTTTGTATGGATGATACATAAGTATATGATAATCATTAATAAAAAAAGAAGAATTTCACCCACATCATGTGTCATCCAACTCTGACACACTAACCACCATTACATGTCACTGCCAAATAATTCCCACTATGCTGTAATGTAACATTTCACTATTAATGTCACTTTACAGGCCCAGGCTCACATCTAAATGTGCCAAAAAAGCTCAAGATATCCAAAAAACACCATTAGATCTCAATATGAACATATTGAGAATGAATCAACATTGATCGGGACGATGAATGTTGGATCCCTTTAATGTGAATTTTATTTTATGAAAATGATATTACTACAAGAATGAATGAAAATAATGGAATAATCCATGAATGAAACAACCATATTGGATGTGGTCATTATTTTTTGTTAGAAAAGTGGATGTTTATTTTTCCAACGTTTTTGTAATAGAGTTCACGATGGATATAAATAGTGTCGAATGCAACATATAGAGAATGGTATTTAGTGTGTTAGTGTGTGAATGTATGGTGGATTTGAAGATAAAGGTAAAAATTACTTGTAAAAAATAAGAACAAATAAGGAATCGACATAGTGATGTCAACGCCAATTCTACTTTATGAAAAAACTAAATTTCAACTTCTACATCATGTATGAATTTTTTATGGATTACTTGTGGAATATATATTAATAATTCTTATTAATATTGAATGTACATGGATTTTTTGTTCCATTATATTATAATAATTTTTATGGTGTATAAAAATACATGGAAATTCAAAACTGTAAACTAATATTTCTGGTCTATATATCTTATGAAAACAGGAAATCTAGCCAATTGCTCCCTTGTACATGTTGCTTATCTAGCCAAAATTTATTTTCTAGTGTATCATAGAGTATAATAAAATTTGAGAATAATAAAAATAATTAAATGATAAATAAACAAGTTAGATGCATGCTTCTACAGGGAGGCCCATACTCTATTTCAAATATAAAATATGACATTATGTTTACACACCACCATAAATCTAACAATGGGTATTCCATATTAATATACTAATGTAATAATTTGGATGTGCATTTAAAGGGTTTATTTACATTTCTAGTATAAATTCTTGTGTTATTTTTCATCATTCATCATTTAATTTCACTCTCCCTCACTCTCAAAGAATAACCACTGTTTGGTAGGTTTTGTGAGAATATTTTTCGTTTATAAACAATTGAGTGATTCTCACGATGAACATAGGGAAAATTATTATCTATATCAAAATATTATTTGAGATCAGTGATCCCGTTAACTACCAAATGTATATGTCCATGATATTTTTAATGATTTGAGGAAAAAATGTTTTTTGCATTAAAATATAGTTCACATAGATCTGATTTTGGAAAATCATGTTTTCAAATTCACCATTTAATCAATTAATTTTCTATAAACATCCATGTTTCAAAGAACATATTTATATTTCATAAAAATAGAAATTTATTATCATTCAATGTATAAAGATACAAATTGTATTTATAGTTTTTAAAAATATTGTAGGTCATTATTAATAAACTATTTTTTTCTCTAAACTCTTCATTAGGGGATCAGCCTTAGTGTTACATGATCCAATTCAAATTAAATTTAGATGTAGTGTCAAATGGTTCATATTTTAAAATTTATAAATCATTAAGGACCCATAGGAACATTCTATGACTCCTACCCATATTAGTTATAAACATAACAACGGTGATCATTCTACTATGTTTAATGCTAAAGTAAAACTGCGAATACTGACTGTTGAGAGATATTGTGGTGGAAATAAAAAAATGCATCACTATATTTATATTCTATATAAATTTTATTTTACACATGTATATGGGTCATCTATTTTTTTATGTATCATTGGAATGGTAAAATAATTCTTTAAAAAGGGTTCCATGAACACCATTATCTATATAAATTCAATGATGATGTTCATTGTTCTTTATAATGTTAAACCAGTTTCTAAGAAAAGGTAATACTAATGTTTAGTGATCCACACAAGGGTAACATCAATTTTTTCAATGGTTTGATGAGTTTATATGGACCTATTTAGAGGTAAGGAACAATGGTTTTTTGTTAATATGAAAAAAAATAATTGTTATCAACGATGAAAATTTTCTTTTTGGTGTTTTTTAATAAAATTATATAATTTCAAAAATCATTTCTAAAGTAAATAACTAAATGTATTGAGGAAAGTGTTATTATATCATGTTAGAAATATCACAATGATAATTATTATTGATTCATTAGGAGATCAGTTGAGGAGTGAATAATGGATCACATTCCAAAAGGCACATTTTGGTGTTTCATGATACAAGAATACATAGAAATATATAATCTATTGAAATTCATACAATATGTAGAGGATTTGATATGGAAATATTATTAGAGGAAATAAATAAAACAAGTATTCATATTAAGTTAAAATGAAGAATTAAAAGATTCATAATCATCAGGTTGACCAAAGAAGATATGTACTGGAAGTATAATATTTATTTCAAACTCAAAATATTAAATAAATTTTTGTTTTTGGAAGTGATAATCATTGGAAAAATCAGTATAATGTTGCATCATATATGATTTAAAAAAAATCAGTTGTGAGGAATTTATATAAATCATTATACATAAATATAGTATAAATATAAGATATAAGACATATCTTACAGACCATGAATATTAAAGTACAATAACTAGAATAATATATATTTTTAATTGAATACCATTCATTCTATTCAGAAAAAAGAAGACAAGATCGCCACACAATTTTATTGAATAGTAGAATTCTGGATATTTTATGACAAATTATTGATAATCACGATTGAGGGATCATAGTAATAATTTCAAATATTTTATGATATAAAAACAATTTTTTCAATATGAGGAAAAAATATATTCACTACATGATCTACTTTAACGTTATATAATGAATATGTATGGTTTGTTCGAATACATGTACATTTTCAACAACATACCCATTTATGAGCATCGTGTGAAAAATAAATAGGATGTTAGGAACATGAAATGAAAAACATGTTATATAAAGGTCCTAGTAATATATCATGGAGGGGAACCTTATTATAAAATTATAAAGTCTTTTTGTGTGATTTAATGGTTATAATCCATTTATACAAACCAAAGATAAGAGATGATGTGACAGAAAGACATAATGCTACACTAAATAAAAGAGTATGTGAAAAAGGTAAAGGGTTTCTAATTTGAATAAAATAAAATGAAACTTATTCTCCACCAATCATATATAAAAATATTCTATTATGATCCAAAAAATTGGTATCATATCTATGGCAACACATATTTTCGATTCCCTAAGTTTATTTTTTATAAATATTTCAATTTAATTTTTGAATGTAATTAGGACGTGAAAAAGTAAAGAATTATTTTAAACTATTAATAATATTTATATTTCCTCAAACATGATAATAAATAGAATAATGAAGGATATGAAATGTATTAATAAAATAATCTTGTTATCTAATGAGGAATTGAAGTATGATTACCTAGGATCTAACACTAATGAATATAAGTCTAGTATAGGTAAAGGCATAATACTTGCATAAAAGGATATGAAATTATTTTAACCCATTATAAAAAACTTTTTAATGTTACAATAAATAATTCTCATGTTTATTAATATGAATTAGACATTTATATTCTATATAAAAATATTATCTAACTTGTAAATTAAAAAGAAAATAGTTATTATTACATTGTTTAATTATAAATGTATATATTAATAAAAATTAAAAATTATGGAATATGAATTTAGTAATATTAATTTCATTTTGGGAAAAAATATTATTATTAACTTTTTCTGATATTTTATGATTTTTTAGATATTATAGATTTTTCAGTGAATAGTAAGAGGTACTGATTATTATGAAAGTGTCGTTTATTTTAAATATTATATATATTTTAAATGTTGCATTATAATTTTAATATGATTCATATAAAAATATTTACTATTATTTATATTTAATCCACTCAATTATATTTGAATCATATTTATGGATTATTTAATATACATTTATTTTTGGGATAAAAAACAGGTCTTTTCTTAAAAATATTTTAATGTGAACAATATTTAACAATTTTAATTAATTAAAACTACCACTAATTTGGAATGATTTGAATAAAATTTATAGATTTTATATCATTAAATATTATTCTAAATTAATTCATTGATTAATAACATTTATATAGTTTATATTATATCGTCTTATGCTTAAAAAAATATCTTCAAGAAAAACCTATTATTCATCATTCCTATAGGGTTAATTTATATTTAATTTCAAAAAATTATGTGAATATTATATGGTAAAATGAATAAAAATATTTAGTAACAAATTTATATTATTAATTATTTTAAACATAATTTTTTATCATGACTATTAGTGAATATAATAAGAAATGTTTTTTGTGGTTGTGGTAAAATCAGATTTAATAGGGGTGAAACATAAATGTTAAGGATCAGAATGACCTAAAAACATTTATAAAATCAATTATATTGAAATATATTGACCTTATCATGTAAATTTGTTGATAATGTTACATTTAAAGTCTTTTTGTTATGTGAAAAACGTGGGTGCAATTTTAATATATAAAAATATAGAACTTGGCCACTCACCGCACTTATAGAAGGTCTCACCTCTCCTCTCTACATAAAATATTAAATTCAAATTGGATCTTCTAATACCTACCCATAAAAATCCATAATTCTTTACCTTTTACCTAGATACCTTATTTTTATCAAAACTACATCCTCAGATGGATTTTCCACTATGATATGTAGGCTTTTTAATGAAGAGGTATTGTGCTTAAACAACCATTATTATTTTGTCTCTTCTTCTGTATCATTTAAATATTCATTAATTATGCATAAAAAATAACACTATAATAGACCATTTACTAATATGTTATTATTTCAACATAAGAACATAAATCCATATTCACTTCCATCAAATGGGAAATAAAATCATCATTCATGTGTTTTGAAGAATACAACCATGTGAACCAATATAATTTGTTTTCAATCATCACCTCAAATATATTATTATAATGATAAATTTAGTTTATAAATATATATATATATATATTATTTTTAACATAAATATACTTATTTTTTATATATAATATGAAACTTCTTACATTCCCTTTGTGGGGGATACGATAATGTTTCTCATTTGTCCGATGATCTACTATCTTAGGAAGTGAGGTGATTCACTTTTCCACAAATCATTACTTTGAAGGATATAAATATAATTTTAATGAATATATGTTAAATTTATGACATAATTATTATATTTAAGACATATTTATAATTTATTAATGATATAATATATTATTTTCATTTACCATTCCATTCATGAAGAAATGATAATTATATTTTTGCCTACATTAAGACTACTACCAACACGAACGGATGTGATTATTTTCCAATAAATAGATCACATGGATGAAATCTATAATAATGATCGAATAATTATTATTTTATATATAATATTATGATAAATATGGAATTATAAAATAATACTTACGTTCTTTACATAAATATCACTAAAATATTGGTACATTACTCTTTCACTCCTTTGACCTACCATATCCATGAATGTAATATAGTTAATTTTCAATAACAATATATCATTTTTGTTTTTAAATATATAAATTATATATTTGAGTGAATATTATATCATTTATATTGTTTTAGATATGTTAAATAATTATCTCATTGGCCATAGTCAAACTACTGATGTCATTTTGAACCCATGAGAACAATATTTTCAATACAACTGACATAAATGTAATTTGTTAAATAATAACATATATCATGTTAATAAGTTATATAAATGGAATAATAAACATTAAAAGGTTATAATTCAGGTAAAGTATTGACATAATTTTAAATAAGAAATATTTTATATATTATATTATGATCATTATGGAATTAAAAATTAATACATACATTATTTCAACAATGATTAATAAATAATAGATATATTACTCTTGATTCCATTAATAGAATTAATTTTTTCATTAAAAAAAGTATATCCCAATTTCTTGATATTTTTTCATTGAAATTGGTTTTTTAAATTAAAATGGTATTTCTAAATCTGAAATCTTTTTATATCGGTTAAAAAAATTTATTCAGCAATTTATATAATGAAATGATGAAAGAATAAATTTTAATATTCATGTTATTGTTGAAGATTATTATGTGAGAACTATGGAAGCTCAATACAAAATATAATATAGTTATATCCTATATATTTCTCAGGAGTGAGCCTGATATAGCTTATAATAGGGGGGATCCCCATTGTATCTCTTAAAAAAATAGAAATCCTGATATAACTAATTTCAATAGTGATCCCCATTATAGCTCTCCATTACATTGGGAGATGATTATGTACAATAGAAAATTATATTGGATGTTGGCCATATTGTTAATTATCATTCAAGGGGTTTAAATGGGTTTTAGGAATATAATGTTCCACATTTCCATGAAGGGTTTTTATTTTTAGGAATATGGGTTTTAATGGTTTTATTTGAGGAAAAAGTGTGTATTTTCAATTGAAAATGTATTATTTCACATTCTAAAATTATGTAGTAGAAAATTTTAAACATTAAATGGGGTTTTATGTTTTCAATTTACAATAATATATCTTTTTTTATGTTCCTTTCTGATCTTTTGGTTCTTATTTAATTTATTCAAAATGTTTTCACTGGATCTAAATATAAGAAAGGTAAAAGAATATGTTAAGAAGATATTCATGAATATTTCTCTTGACAATAAATCTTGTTTTATGTTAAAAGTTTTTTATCATTGAAAAAGGGAAACTAATTAAAAAATTACTCTTTTTATTATATGGTTTTCTTATTTATTAGTTTTAAACTAATTCTCATGACATATAAACCTAAAATTATCCCTAAATTTAAGAGAATATATTAATGACATAAAAATAATAATTATGTAATGTTTCATGGAGTTTCTTTATAGTTAGTATATGTGTAAGGTTTAAATAACATTAGAGGTTAGAATAATGTTAATTAAATTCAATTTTAATAATTTACGATATGGTAAAGTTGAAATAATATTTCATTTGATGATTCCCATGTTAGTTTTAAAAAACTAGATTTTTTTCAGAATGGTTTTCCATATAATAAATGTATAATATGTAGTGGGAAGGTGTCGAGTAGAAAATATCCATCTGAATCATCATCTTGGGATAGATGGAATTATAATATAATTTTTTGTTTTAGTGATGGTTATGTTAACACAATCTATAAATGTTGGTGATATATACGCTAGTGAGTTTCCAGATCTATAATAGTTGTACATTTTAATTGAGGGATGTTTCATGGGACCACATCTACCATCATTATATGGTTCATAGTAGAATTATGTTTTCAAAGGATGGATCATTTCGAATGAGATGATATTTGATGTCATAGTGTGTTCATAACGTCAAAAAATATTGTATTCAATTTATCATTTTGATGGTGAAGTTGATCGATGGTGATTATTTATATAGAATATAAAATAGAGATATGATCAAAATTTAATGGAATGGGACAAACTTATGAATATAATCCAAAGTAAATTCTTTAACAAATTTTTTAACATAGGATACATACAATTTTTTTTCAATTAAGGAATAATATAAATATTTTATAGATTCATACAAATCAAATATAACAAGATAAATTATTTATGTGATATATATTATATTTGGACAATGATAATAATATTAATATATTTTACTTATGGTGGAAACCAGATTGATGAAGTACATTTTATACCCATGAATTAAATAGTTTTGAGAAATTGGTTTGTTTTCATTTGAAATTTAATATAGAATTTGATGAAAAAAATTCTTTCCATGAAAACATTATGGTACGATAATGGTGGATAACAACCATGAAGAAACCAAATAATATGTATTGTGGAAATCACCATCTTTTTTTAACTATGGTAGAGGAAATTTCATATAGGTTACTTCCAGATCTTGAATGTGTTATCAGTGTGGTATGTTTTGTCACAAGGCATATGACTACAAAGAAAATAGTCATGAAAGTTAAATAATGAGGTAATAGTTAGCCAGTAAATGGATAGATGTTTTAGGTTCAATGAGTTTGATGATTATAATAATGTTTTTTCAAAGTTACATTGTCATAGTGGACTCATCAGGTTCAAAAACACAAAGGTGTGTAAAAAAATTTTATACAACAACAATTGATGTTGGACAATCTAGTTATGTGGTCAAACTTATGTTACTTGTTTATCCAAACCCTTCCAATACTAATATTGAATATAGATATTTACATTAATTAAACTAGGATAATGATTCCATTAAAATTGGAATATGAATACAATAAGATAAGATAGAACTTTTGATGAAAGATTTGTGTGGAAATATAATAGAAAAAAATGATTTATAGGGACATTATAACTATAATTATTTGGATTATTTTTCTTGAAAATATATTTGAACTATCCATGGTGTAGTTTTATTTTATTATTTTAATGTATTTACTTTCAATAAAAAATGAATATATTGACTTTAAATACAAGAATAACTTATACTGTGATATGATACCATTGTTAACCTAACAATAAGTTCAAAATTTGATTATAGATGGAACCAAATATTTCCTAGAACATGTTTTTGAATAGATGGTGACTGATCGAATTGTTGATGTTCCAATAGAGTATAAAGACACGGATGTTTTCCTGACATATTACATTGTTCTATTACATATCACGAGGTTTATTTTATAGATAAATTAGTACTTCATGCTAAGAATATTTCAAAACCCCCTTATCTAGTGGTGAAATTGGAACATTTAGAATTAAATAATAAATTGGAGGAGTTATGGTATTATGGATTCATTTATCCTAGATCTTTTCTATGGGGTGCTCCTATAATGTTTATTAGAACTGAATATGTGTAAATGGTCTTTATATTGATTATAGAGCCTTTAATAATGTAATTGTTATTACATTTTATCTTTTTTACTCATATAGATTAATTTTTAGTCAGATATAGTATTCAAAGTATTTTTCGAAGATTTATCTCAAGTCACGGTAGCATCTGTTGATGGTGATAGTTGATGATATTATAAATATTGAATTTCAGACAAGATATGAGCACTATGAGTTTTTAGTTATGAACTTTGGGTTTCCAATTCCAATATCGTATTTATAGATCTTAAGAATAGATAATTCCATGAGTTCATGGATACGTTTTTGTTTGTGTTCATAGATGATATTATGTTTTATTTTTAAATTCATGAGAAAAGAAAAGACTAACCTTGAATGTTTTGAAAATCATGAATAAATTAAAACTAAATTGAATATTTTATATGTGTTAATTTTTCTGAATAATTTTTTATTCTGTGGTTATATTTCTATAAATATAGAATAAATCATCACTATGCTAAAAATGTCTTCAATATTTAATCAATCCCACAAATATCAAATATATTTTTATTTTTCTTGGTTTAGAGGGTTACCATTAATGATTTATTGAAAATAAATCTTTGTATCCAGTCTAATGACTATGTTTACTCAAAAATGAGTTAAATTATCCTAGAAAAATAATGTGATGATTATTTTTAAGAACAAAAAGGAATATCAGCGAATCCTATAGTTTTTTCTTACCCCTCCTAATATGGATATTTTTTCATATATACTGATTTTTATTTAAAGGGAATTGGTTGTGTTCTGAGGATGAATGATCATGAAATTTCTTATGCATTACATCAGTTCAAAATTCATGTGTTAAAATACAATACAAATGATCTATAATTACATAGTGTGTGGTTTTATTTAAAAAATTTATTGCATATTATATATATAGTAAATAATGAAATATATACAGATTGAAAATGTTTTTATTAGATATTCACATAGAAATAATTGTACATGTGATAGAGAAGTTGACTAGAATAAATCAAGGATAATGATTTCTTGAATCAATATCATCCTAAAAAATGAAAACAAAATAGTCGATGCCCAGAGTCAAAAAAATAATGATATAATACCATGAAAAATTTATTAAGAGACAATTTTCAGTGATTTAATGATTTCCAGCCTAGACTATGTGGATTATGGGTTATCCTATATTTTGTTTCATTTTTCAATGATGTTGACTATTTTAGAATAAATTAAGATATTGTAGAAAAAGAATCATGGTTTATATGAATAGGTAGAGTCTATTCATAATGGTGAGAGACAAAAGTTTAATTTTTATGAATAAGGTGTTATGAGATATGGAAGAAGATCATGTGTGGCTTGTGATTTCTAGTTGAAGATAGTGTTGTGGGGCAAATCATGTATATCTCAATTTTCTATTCACCATAGAAAATTTGAGATTTACCAGGATCATCATGATTTTTATTAGTGTGATAGTTGAAAATATATATTGCTAAAATTTCCATGAAATATTTTTCATCATAGTAGTTCAAATACAAATAAAAATTACCAAATAAATTATTTCAAACTTTTCTAGTGAATGTGTTAAAATAGAAAAACATATTATTTGATTTATTTTTGGGATTACTAAATAATTCCCATGGTAAAAATGTGATTGGTGTTATTATTGATTGATTAAAATAATATACCAATATCTTTACTATTTCAACAAATATGACTTTGAATATTATATTTTGGATATATTTTAGAAATATATTCATCTTATTTAGATTTCCTCTCTCCAAGGTATCTGAAAATATTTCTAAATATACTTATAATTCATTGAATGGACATCCAACATTTTTGGGTAATAAATTAAATTTTAGTACAACTTTTCATCCTCAAAATAATGGTCTGTATTAGTGGATGACAATTAAAATGGAATATATTCATCATTTTGGTTAAATTTATTATAAGGGATGTTAGGATCAATATTATTATTTGGTTGAATTTTACAATATCAGTAGTTTTCATTATAGTATACAGACAGAACCATTTGAGACATTAAATGGAAAGCCATATCAAACAACCACATTATGGGAAGAAGTATGTGCATGGATTTTAATTTATTATATTATGTAGAGGAAATGGATAATAAGGTCTATATTATTCAATAAAATATTTGAATGGTTTATAATAGGCTTAAAATTTATGTGTATAAGTAGAGAATAAATAATTTTTCAAAGTAGGTTATCATGTTTTATTTAATTTGTTTCCATGTAATAATGTTATTATTTTTTCTAGAAAAGGGAATACATATCCATTTTTATTTAATATTATTTATTCATACGTAATATTGGATTGGCTTCCTACTTAGTGTCCTTCTGTCTAATTTTATCCCAGGTGCGTCATATATTTATTGTTTTAATATTAATGATATATTTTTATGATTTTATATTATTTTAAGCCATATAGTCATTTAGATGGAATTGTATATTTCTATATAGAAAGAAAATATACATATTGTTAAAAATAGAGACAAGTTTTTTTAGAATATTGTAATTAATCACTTTATGTTTTTATGGAAAACGAAATGGTTAATGAAATAATTGGGAATTTGAAAATTATATGGGGGAATGATATCCCCACTTGAATAATGAGTGAATAAAATTATGCTGACACAAATTAAAAAATTTGGGAAGAATGTAATAACCTAGGTAATGATAAAATATTTTTTTATAATTAATGTGATTTATATAGTTTTATTTAGTACGGAAATTTTAGGTGGTTTGAAAATAAAAAAGAAAATTGTTTCAATTAATATCATATATTAGGAGGATATATTTATAATTGTGATTATAAATTATTGAATTTATATTTTGAAAAATTTATTTAAATTTTTATATTATTATATCAAAATTTAATTAGGTTCAAATTTTGTTATTTTTTGGAAAATATTAATTTTTTAGTGAATATTGAAAATAATTTTTTTTGTAAAAATATAGTTTCTTTTAAATAAATTATTTATTTTAAGAGTAAATTTTTTATTTTAATACGATTAAAATAAATATAATTACTCTTTAATTGTATTTAATACACTTAATTTAATTTTAGTCATCTTTATACAATATTTTAGTATATGTTTTTTAGGGTTTATGATTGGGTTTTTTTCTTAAAAACAATATTAAAATGGGTATTATTTCATTATTGTAAATAATTAAAATTAACCTTATTGAAGAATAATTGAAATAAAATTTAGCGATTATATATAAATGAATAATATTTTAATTTCATAAAATTATTATTAATAGTTATAGAATTAATATAAATTTAGAAAATGTTTGAAAAATAATATCTTATAAAACCAACTTTATTATCTTGTCTGAGGGTCTATTGTTTAATTAAATAATTCCAATTCTATTAATAAAATATCGTAAAATGAAATCCATATTTTTAGTCACAGTGATTTATATTATATAATATGGTTGACATAATTTTTTGGTTATTATAAATATAGAAAATATAAAAAAACTTTATCCATAACTAAGGAAAAAACTGATTTAAAGTGGTTAAAATAAAAAGATTGCGATTTAAATAAGCAATAACGTTTAATAGATTTTTTTTATTTCTATATTTCAACCTTATAATGAAACATTATTGAAAATATTCCATTTGGATACCATTTTGGATATAAAAAACATTGGTACACCATTTTATATGTAAATATTACTAGTATACCACTCACCCCACTTTTAAGAGGCCACCCCTATCATATCATGTTAAAATAATCAAATAAATTTTTCAATGAAAATTCCTACCCAAATACATTAATTATATTCATAAAAATCACTAATTTATGATTTATTTATTATATATACATCTTAGTAATTATTTTGGTGCTTACCTAAGGAGGTTGTCCAAAGAAGATGTATCATTCTTATCAAACATATTTATTTTATTTCTTTTCCAAATCATATAAAATCATCATATATTATGATTATTTAATAATAATAGAATAAAAAATTAACAAATATTTTATTATGATAATATAATAAACTAAATTCATCCCTTCGTCCATAAAATTGGAAAATTATTCATCATTCCTTTGTATGAAAAACTACCTCATTGTGAATTTTTGGGATTTTTATTAATTGTTGCCTCTCATGGCTTGTTATAAAAATATATTTAATGTATATATATATGTCATATATTTATCTTAAATATATTTTTTTAATATTAAATCACATATACCATCTTACTGACCATTATGTGGGGGATACGATAACATCAATCATGTGTACGGTGGAGTGCCACCTCATGTGTTCAGTGGACTATCACCTCATGTGAACGTGGCTATACTATCTCTATGATTATAAATTTTTTATTTTTTCATAAACATAATGCATTATTTTTCATAGAAGTATAAATAACTAAAAAATAATAATAAAATCAGTATTATTATTGTTATTATATGTCCGTTTAAATAATGCCCTCTTTGACCATAGTAAACATACTAAAGTCAATTTCAACACAAAAGAAGAATTTTTTCATCATAAATGAGGTACACATAATTGATTATGTAATCATATAAAAAATTACAAAAAAGGAAATGAAATTAATAATAATAAAATTCCTATGAAGCATATAAATAGTGATAATTTGTTAATTATTCCGAATGATAAAAAACAACCATGATGAGACGAACTCAAGATATGATAATTCATCTATATTTCCTTTCATAGAGTCATATTTTAATGTTGTGATCCAATATTCATATATTAGAAGTATAAAAACCAAATTTATATGTTATATCATAAAATAAATAGTTATCATAATATTTCATTTTTTTAAATTTTACTCATTCATTAGTCTTTCAATTCTAATATTGTTACTCTTGTAAGGGACTTACATTAAAAAAATAATCTTAATGTTTTATTTTGATATTTTTTCTATTACATATCAATGATTCTAAAATAATTTTTTCATTTTTTATATGGACATAAAATATTTATAGAGGAAATGTTATTTACATTTTAACATTTTTTAATTTTTCTCATAATTAATCATGTATAATGTTTTTATAAAAACCTTTAAAAAAAGGAAAAAAGAACTATTTTATCTTAACATATATTCCAAAAATGAATATTTTTCACCGCCATAACCATTACTTGAATTACATAATCCTTTATAATTTTTTATTTTTTATGTAAATAAATATCTTAATTTCCTTTTACTGGGTAATCTATTATTGAAAATGAGTTTTTAAAATATAAATGTTTATGGGTATCATTTATAATTTTTCATAATGGTTAAAAAATTAGTTATACAATATTTTATTACGAAAATGTAAAAAATGTAATTTTTTAACTATTATATTGAACTATATCAATGTAAAAATAATGGGGCAGCCTGATATAGGATATAAGATGGGTTGAGACCCATTTTAGGTCACATGTGATCCTTATATAGCTTATACCATGGATTGATCCCCATTATAGCTCCAAAAAAATTCGTAAGGCATATATAACTTATATTAAGGGTGAGTTGCATTGTATATATATAATTTATTGGATAATTATTATGCTATCTTGATAATTTTATTGGAATTCGAATATATTTTTTTCCAATTTCATTATATTTCAAGGGATATATTAATATAATGCTCTAGAATTTTAAAAGGGTTTTTATTTTTTTTAAATGGGATTAAATTTTTTTTTGAGAAAAAATTGTGTTTTTTTCGGTGGAATATTATTTTCATTCGATTCGTGAACATTTAATATAAATGATAGCATTACATGAGATTTCATGTTTTCACTAGACCAAAAAATTTCTTGTTTTGTAACATTTATGTAATTTCTTATTCTCAAACCATGTTTTAAAAATGTATATCAGATGGGTTAAAGATGTGAAAGGGAATGTAATAGGTAATTTCTAAATTCATGAATAATTTTCAGGGGATGAAATAATTTTCTAATTTAAATGTTTTATATAGTGTCCAAAATGGATACATATAATAAGTGCCTCCTTTTAAAGTCTTTTTCTGACATAACTATTTATACCAGTAAATTTAAAAATATCCTCAAAAGATATTGAATGAATTATAAACTTATAAATAATGATTATGTAGTACATATGGTGGGGTATTATACCCATGTACTAGTTAGAACACATTTATGAAGAAAATTTGATAAATGATATTTATGATTATATTATTATTATAATTATCAAAGCACAAGTGGGAATTATCACATATTAAATGGATTAAATTATAATTATATCCCCAATTTAAAACATGTCAGAAATTATAATCCAAAATATATATTCAATTTTCTATGAGGAAATTTTAGTGATTTAAAAAGGAGATACACCACCATGAATAATAACTGATGAAAAGAGAGGAAGAACTAGATCAGCTTATGATAATGGGAATTCATCTCAAAAGAGAAGGAAATATCAAGTGTTATAAAATTAGGAGTATGAAAATTTATTATACATAGATTTAAATGGTTTTATTAAGTGATAAAAAATGTATAAAATCTCTAAGAGTATAGAAAAAAATTCATTTGTTATTTAAATAAAATATTCTTTATGGTACAAATTCTCATACTAAGATTAAATCATAAATGATGAAATAGATTAAAAAAATTATGCATTAGATTAATGAATATCATTAAGATAATGATAAAAATAAGAGAAAAAATATTATTTAAAAAAGGCCATATTGGATAATGAGAAATATATTTTTAAGAATATATTATTAGTTCTTGATGTTATATTGATTAATTTAGAAGCAACTCAAGCCATGCCTTCAATAAAATATTGAAATAATGTTATTTCCACAATATTTACCAAATATGTTTTCCATGAAATGGGATAGTAATTTTTAAAAATAATAATATGATTATCCAATGTTCTATATATATAAACCACATAATAAAAGGTATAATCCACTTCAGAAAATGTCAATTACACTAAATCTATTTTTGAGTTCCATATAGGTGTAAAATAAAAACCTAGAGGAAAATTGATAATGAAAAATGGTTTTTATCCCACCAATACATCCAAGGAGGTTTTATGTTACCGAATAAGGATATTTTCTTCTCAAAATCATATCTAATTAATTAGGTTGAACAAAAGTAGCATTCATTTATTTTAGTATAAATTTAGTAATGAAAACCAAGGTAAATATATATTTCTTTTTGATAATTTCTTTATTATGAACATTAAAACTCATAAATCATCTCACAACACCATGAATGAATGGTTTAGGGTATTTTGAAAATATTTATATAAGAAACATATTGTATAATATTTTGCAATCATTCTTCTATTATAGATCCATGCTAGACTCACATATAGACCACTCGTAAGTTATAATCATCATCATATAATTGGGAATATAAAAATTAGAATGGGTTGATTTCTAATGATCATTAATGAAAAAGAATATAAATATGTTATTCAAGGGATATATCATAATAATATGATAAAATATAGTAAGAAAAAACCAATAATTAGAATGAAAAATTAATAATGATCTTTTTCCACGAATAATGATAGGTGGATATGAAATAAAAAACACATACATTTGAAATATATTGTGAAATAAATATAGAATAAAAATAATCCATATTGAATAATGATCATATTATGGCATGGAATTGTAATATTTTATTTTGTTAAATAATTAAAAAATAATTTTGATAAGAATAATAATAAGGTATCATCATATTGTGAGGTTATCAATGAATTCCCTCTATTTATATTGGGATCATAATCCAAGAAGGCTCTCCCTTTAATTTTTGATCATATAAAAAATGCTCAATTCAATATTATCTCATGATATTTAAAACATTATGATTTAAGTTTCATTAAAATATAGGACCCCCCATCATACACCATACATAAATTTTCTAGCAGATATAAATGAATAATCAAGTCATTAACACCACTGGTATAAAACTGGTTTTATATAATTTCCAAAGACTATATCATTAAATGGTATCAAAGTAATATCATTTGATACAAAGATTTCCATAACCAATAATGAGTACTTCATTGTGGACATTATAAGGTTATTTATAAATATTACCCCATTTTAGATTAATAATTTTAACTAGAAAATGGAATTGAAATCATTAAAAGGATATTTTAGATTACATTTGTCCAAATTTTCAGATATATATATACCGATTTTTGTATCATTTTCTAGAAGGTGAAATGAGATTATTTTTAAAACAACAGATGAAATATAAATTAAAAAAATTATTCTGAAAAAGTACATAACGATATTATATAGGATATATGATTTAGAATATAAAAATAAGAACATAAAAGGGAAATCATTTTTAATGTTATCAAAACACATTTTTTAAACCCACATCATAAATATATTGATAAAAATTCATTTAAAAAATTGTAAACTTTAATTTTAAAATTTCATAAATAAATAAAAATTGGTGTTTAGAATAATAATATGAGAACAATAGTTGGAGGAGTATGTATTGATATGGGAGGAATAGTGATCATTTTGAATAAATGAAAATCATTCTTAAGATCATCAGATTTTATGAAGAAGTAATTTAATCAAAGTAATTATCCCATAAATTATGAGGAAATGAATTGTAATATCATTATAAATTGTACAAAAATTATTTCTAATAAAAATAGTTAAAAAAGAATCATTATGACTCAATAGACGAAGTTAAATCATGAAAAACCTTACCTTAATTGTTGAATTCCACTATTATTATTGAATATTCTATATATATATAACAATAGTAATAACCTATTCTAAAACCTTATTATTTTCTATTATATTTTTTAAAACAGAAATTATAATTATTAGATTTATTTATTTTATTAATTATATATATATTTTCAATTAAAGGGGGGGGGGGTACTCATGATAGTTTTGAACTTTATTTTTTAATAATTATGTTTTGAATTAATATTATCCCAAATTTCATCTTTACTAGATCATACAAGGAATTGTAACATATTCTTTATAATTTTTTATAATTGTATAATTTTGATATACAAGACTATTTATTATGACCCTTAAATATGAAATAAGTGATGATCATGTACTAGTGGTTTTTAATGAGTATACATTGGTATCTTAATGTATTAGTTTAATATTAATTTTAACATTATATAATTAAATTCAAATAATTGTTTACAAACATGTATAAAATATTAACAGTGATTATTTTATATGAGTCAATCATGTTATTATACTGTATTATTGTTCACGTAGGTGGTTGGACTGATCGAAACAAGAATATACCACACATAATTGAGGAGTATGATTATGAAATTTGAATATTTTGGGAAAATATCATCATTAAATAATGATAATGATATTGTTTAAATATGTTTTTGTGTGGAATCTTATATTAAGTGTTTTTAATAAATATTAAATAAACTATCCTATAAACAAAATATGTTACTTCACAGAGGAAGTATTTCACAAAAAAACCCAAATTTCATTTTCATTTTCCTTAATGTAAATGGGGAAATGTGTTTAATGTTTATTCCAAAAATATATGAACATTATATAAAAAATAAATAATTGTGTCTTCATATAATATCGAGAAAATATTTTTGAAATGAAATGATAAAAAGAAACAATGTTTGGATGAATTTATTACTTACTTTGAAAAGATTAATTTTTTCCATTGATAACTCCTTGTAAATAGATGGAATATACTATATTATTGTTTCGATGTTATAAAAAGGTGTGAAATAGTTAAATGGGAAGGAAATCGTAATATTTTAATGTGAAATCAAAAATTTAGTTTGGTCTTCAAGGGGTTGTGGGAGGACCTTTTTATATGTGGTGAGAATATAATTTTTATAATTATTTCCTATTATTATAAATGGATATCAAGTTTCACATATTAAAAAGACTCGTAAATAGAAAATAACGGAGTGTAAAAAAATTTGTCGATAAAAAAAATTATGAACATTTTTTAACTAGTTAGGATTTTATCCCTTCGGTTTACCCTTTTTACCCTTTTGGTTTGGACCCCTATAAGAAGTATACATTTATGAAATTTATGTTTTGTACCTACAAATAAAATTTTAAATATTGCATAATATTTTTATTCTTATTGATCAAATGAATTTTTTTTAATATAATCATTATTTAAAATTGATAAATATGAATTTTACGTTAATAAACCTAATAAAATATTTTTATTGGATGTAATATATTATTTTATAATATTTAAAAATATTGTTTTATACTAATAATAATATGTTTAAATTTATAATTATACATAAAAAATTATTACGTGGTTAATAAATTGTGTAAAAAAAAATGTGTTATTGTGATTTTATCCTTATTCATTCAAAAATATCATTGTTTTGATCAAAATGATCTTTTTAATTATTCATATCATAATTAAATTTTATAAAAAAAATACCTCTAATTTATAATAATATAATAATGCTATTATAATTCCAAAATTAAAATTAATTTGGTGATATTAAAATTTAAAATTTTTTGATGTAGTTTTTAATGTGAAATATTATGAGAACTGTTTCCAATGGAAAATAAATTTTTATAGAAATACTAAATTTTATTCATAATTTATTCAAAATAGTAATTAGTCAATAAATATAATATTTTATTCACATCAATATTTAAAATAAAAATTGCTAGTATTATTTATGAGAAAATACGAAACCTAAAAAACATTTAGAAATATATATTTATTGGGAAAATTATCTTATTGATTTTTTTTAAAATGACATATATATATATATATAATAATTCATTTAATTTTATTTTTACTTGATAATTATATTTCATGGATTAAATTGTCAAAATTATATCTAAATAATATATATCATAATATTGTTTTATTTTTTGTTTCCTATAAAATGAGAAATCAACATAATATTTACTTAAAGAAATTACATAGTTAAATTTATTTTTATTACATTGTCCATCCATAAAAAAATTTACTCCTCATAATTATAATTAATCCAAAAAAGAAACATTTATTGGTTTCCATAAAATATACATGACTAAAAATATACTTTTTAACTATATATCATCCTAACTATCCTTAACATGACTAGTGAACTCATTTTTTCATAATAATTGGACTACAACTAATATTTCATTTTTTCCTCAAATCATTTATGCTAAATTCCCCGAAATAATAATTGTAATTTCACAAAGTGATTTTATAGTCATCCTTTTATTAATACTTTCTCTTGGGATAAATTTTATATGTTATTTTACTATACTAGAAAATATCATGATATCTATATGAAGATATCAAATACATGCATAATATCAAATGAAATTTGACTAAATGTGGAGTAATTGGATCTTATTGGTTTAAAATTCACATATTCATTTTGTAGAGAGTTATATAATTGGAATTAATTAATCTTACAAGTAGATGTTTTTGTTTATAATTCATTAACTAGTGATCATATTGGGGATTTAATTTTTTTAGAAACCATTATTTATATAAAGAGTAATTTGGACATGATACAAATAAAATAGACAATTTTCTTGGCTGGGTGATCAGTTTTCCTCATTCGATATCATTTTTATAACCCACTTCAATATTTATGGTTTCATATGCCTTCACATTACATAGAACATTCTAGTACCTGTAATCCTTGGTAGCCCTTGTCTTAGTGCATTGACTTGGATAACAACCATGTTTTTTTAATTTCTAATATTTAATTTTTCTGAATATCATGTTGAACTATATTTTCATTCACAATGTCTCGTAATATTTTCACATTTCCTCTAATGTTATAATTTCCATTCATTACTTTTTAAAATATAAAACATCCCTCGATTCCTTTGTGAAATTTAATATAGTGAATATCTAATCATTTTTTTCATATATGAAATTGCTCATTATTACCTTCATGATCTTTGTAACCTAAGAATTTATGATACTTAATCCTTCTCTTATTCATTTTTTTTGTAATACAACTATTTCCTTGTTGTTAATAACAATTATTGATATATAGTTGGACATAATATCAAGGATTCTAATTTTAGTTTTTATACCATTAGTTTTATGATTTTGAGAATCTTCAAATTGTCTATTTAATCTATTATTAACATCATTACATCATGTTTCTACCATTAGTAAAATTATAAGGAGTTTAAAATAGTGATAAAATCTATTAGATAAGAATTTAAAGATAATAAATAATTAATTCTCCAAAGGTATCCACCTTATAAATTCATAAATTATCATTCAGTTCAAAATAAATCACTCTCAGATTGATATTGACTTATTTAGGTTGTGTTATTTCATATTCATTAACCGAAGTACATAAAATAATAAATTCTTCATCATGGATAATAAGGAGAATGGATCTAACACAAGAATATCACAACAAATTTTCCAAATAGGTGTGTAATATTATGAATTATAATTGTGCATTGAGTGAATATCAATTTGAAAAAAACAAACATCTTTCAGGTTTATTAACACTTGGTTAATTCAGATATCATTTCATACATTTAACAATATCTAGAATTAAATAAAATTTCCAGGAGAACCACATACTCTCTAAATTACCAAAAAATTATGTCGTTATCATATATTTGGAATTATCCCTGTGATTTTAATTAATGGAACTCAGCCTAATACAAAATATTGAAAAAATAAAACACCAAAATAACTAAAATGTACTACGATACAAACATGTGTATCCCAAGAAAAATATATAATTAATAATTCATGGATTTTATATGATAGAAATGAAAAATCATAAATCATATCTCAATATTAAGAACATGTGGTTTTGAGTCATTAATAACTAGGATCCTATGAAATATATTAAACAAAATTTATTGACATTCCACTATAATTATGCCACACTAGTCCCTATATAGTATTTTAATAAGTTATAAATATAATTAAAACCTAGGGAATGGTAAAATAATTAATTGTATGAGATCAAAATCATAGTATGAGAAAAACTTATTGATATGCTATCAAAGGTTAAATAATAATTATATTATAAAAAATTAGTATAGAGAAATTTATTGTTAAAGATAACAAATAACTATAAGAGTTATACATGCATCATGATAGGAGGACATGAAACCTCAGACCAAAAAACACATTGGAAAAAGGGTACAAAATAATTATATAATAAACATGATAAATAGGACATGAAATAGGAATATTTACTGAAAATGTAAAATTTCCATAATATGCAGTATAGAAAATAACATTGAATCATATATAAGAACATTTAATCATCATATTTTTGTAATAACCATGACAGATATCTTTATATTCTTATTTTAATCTATGAAAAAACCCCTTTTAATCTTTATCATACGCATGAAGTCCCATACCAAATTATCTCATGATATATAAAACATTAACATATTAATAGGAGAGAAATATCATACCATCCCTTCATTATCCATACTTATGTCCACCATAAAATAGTAATCATTAAATATATCACGAAAATCCATTGCAATAAAATTGCATCCATATAATTTGTAAATGGATTCATGTATCATGATATGAATATTTTATTTCTAGATACAAAAATATTAATCACTCAAAAGTAATATTTCATTGAGTAAATTAGAATAATATTTAAAAAACATAACTTCATCTATGTTTTACCTTATTAAAAGAAATATGAAAGTGAAACCATGAAACTGGGTTTTTAGAAAACATTTCGAAAAATTTTAAAACAGAGATGAAAGTTCAAATCATATTAAAAAATTACTTTATAAACAATTACATGAAATCATTTTTGAAACACCACATTAAATGAAATCCAAATAAATTAGTTCTGAAAATGATGAATTTACAATAGTAAGTTGGAGTGGAATAAGAAACTATTAACTTTAATGGGAAATCCTTTTTATTATAATGAAAATACCCTTATTCAATCCAACATCATAAATATAGTGATTTGTCATTCATTTGAAATGTATAATGTGATATTCTAAACTTGAACAAAATAAATAGTATTTGGAGTTCAAAAAAAGAATAGGAGTGCATTATCATTATGTGTAAATATGGATATGGATGAAAATTAGTCCATTTAGAAAGAATGATCAATATTTTGATCGTCAAGATATTTTATAAAGAATGAAGTTTATAAATTTAATTACACTTAAAAGAATGATTAAATGAATTTTGATATCGTAATATACTATAATAAATTCATTCTATAAAAACCATAGTCACGAAGGAATCAATATGAATCACAAAAATTAGTTGAGTCAAGAAAACATGTTACGTTAATTCCAATCATTCACTAATGTTCCTAAATATTTTGTATAAAAAAGTAAAAATATTAAAAACAAAAATTAAAAAATTATTCATATCTATATATATTTAATAACTAAATTTATAATTAATCAATATAAGTATATTAGATGGTTGTAATTTATTTTCAATATTGTGTGTGATTAATTATAGTCCTTTTTCACTAGTTTCGTAATATCACTATTGTTCTTCAATAATGTCCCAATGTTCAAAATTATGATATAATTAAAGGAATTGTATTTTATAAATAATGATTATTTATAATGGAATGATTTTATTATGTGGGAGTTTTGATTATGATCCTTAATGATTAAATCAGTGATGAGCAAGTTTCAGCTATTTTTCTTGGTCAAACATTTGTATCGTAATCAATGGGTTTAATATTAATATTCTAATTCAAATGAATCATTTAAAAATTAATTAATTATTTTTATCATATATTATTATAAATTATTATTTAATTTTCATCCATGAAATTATTCTATATCATTTTTTATGTCGGTTGTTTGATTGACCAAAACATTAACGTACCATAATTAACATATGAGTATGGTTATAAAAGATAAATTTTTTTGGAATATATAATTATTGTTTTTAAAAATGATATTATTTATATATTTTTATAAATTTGAATAAAATTTGATGATATTTTAATAAATAATAATTATGAAATATTTAAAATGAGATATGTTCCCTAATAGAGGCAATTTTCAACACAAAAACATGAATGTCATTTTATTTTTTTATTAGTATCAGAGGGGAAATGATTATTTATTATTCAAAAAATATAAAAACAATATTTATAATATAAATATATAATTTATAATATATTATTATGAAAAATATATTCAAAATAAAAAAATAAATAATAAAATGTAATAGAAAATTGAGCACATGCATTAAGAATATAATGTCATTTCATTAGAGGACTCTATGTTAATGGGGGTGTTGGGGATCCTTTTATGACCAGAAGCTAAAGGAAGTCGAAAAGGTTTATAGGATTCAGATAAATGTATGTTTATTAAGAGTAATTGAAAACATATTTTTTGTCATGAATGGGAAAGGATTATCAAAAATTTTAAATGTTCGGAATGTTTTTTTGTAATTATTTCATCTTAATATAAAAAAACTTAATTTACATGTCAAGAAGACAAAAAAATAAAAAAAATATAGTAGATATATTTTTAATTTATTCTAAACTCGAGTAATCAATTATTATTTTTGAAAATTTATTCCTATTACCCTATTGTAAAATGCATTTTACAATTTTAGATTTTACCATGGTAAGTAGTTATTATAGAAGTAATTCATTCATGAATTCCTAAAAATTAATTGTTTCCTATTAGATTATAAAGAAATTATAATTGAACTAATTAAATATATTTTATGAGCTTGATTTTTTTAGAAGTGATAAAAACATTTATTACTATAAACTTATTAAAATGTGTTTAAAGGATGTTACATATTATTTTATTAAATGTGAAATAAATTATTTTAAAACAAAGATAATAATTTTAAATTTATAATGTTACTCATAAAAACATATTTAAGAAAAAAACTAATATAAATTTTTATTCTATAATTATATCATTATAATATCATAAAAACATTGGGTTTAATAAAAATATTTCATTTTTCACTATTCCCAAAAAATTAAACATTTTTTAAAAATAAAAATGATAATTTTGAGATAATATTCATATTATAAATATATTGATGAGGTTAATTAATTCAAATTAAAATTATAAAATTATAGAATCGAAAATTTAAAATCTAATATAATGAAAACTACTTTCAAAGGAAAATATATTATTCAAATAGTAGCTTCTCATATTCATAATTCCTAAAAATAAATAAATAAATAAATATTATATTTTCATATATTAATCATTTAACAATAATATACATTGTTACCCATAACAAAAATTTAAATGACTAAAAAGAAAACTACTAGTAAAATATATTTTTTTGAATAGAATAATGATAAATTAATCATACATATAACATTATATGGTCTTGAGTCCACACTAGACGGAGTAATCATCATACCATGAAGATACTTATCACTTCTTACCTAGGATACATATTAAATCCCTTCTATTGTTTCCTCTACAAGGTATTGTTATTCACGCATTGTGGTACCCTAAAACCAAACGTAACTAGAATATATAATGAAACTCTAGATACATGTCTGTTGAGGATTTGTTGAGTCATTCCTAGACTTTTGTAACTATCATGAAACCCTACCACATTCCCTTTAATTTTTACCGATAAAACCTTAGAAGGCATCCCATCCGCCTATAGGGAATACACTCCCAATTTTTTTTGGGATCTGAGCACTCTTGTAGGCCATCATTCCACACTAATAGATCTATATCAGAGAACAATCCTGAGATATATTCCCAATTCCATGAAAACTATAACAACTATTTACTTAGTAAAAATGGACATAGTGGTTCTTCTTTCCACTAGAAGAAGATATATATTTTTTTTCAGGTGAAATATCAATTCCATTGCACATGGATTCTATCAGTTTCCATTCATTGATGAGTTATTGGATAATCACATCTACAAATATAATCATATGACAAATATTAACTTATGATATTATCTAATATAAATTACCATCCTAAAAAACATACATCCTCAAATATCTCCCCAGCTGCTAACAATGTCACAAAATGTTTTATGTTATTGTATCATCTATCAAAGTCCATCTCTAGAACACCCTCTTTTGTCAAGTGAGTGAAATAATGAGTCTTTTTTATCTTTCATTGACTCATTAAAAAAATATCTCAATAAAATAGACTTGATGTAAATCCATGATAACTCCTCTTTCTCCACAGCCTACTCCAGAATTTCCCACCAACATTTAAATGGTTTGTGAAGAATATAAGTAGTTTTCTTCATATACTTGTTTTTTGGTGTCTCTAGATTATAAATTATCATCTAGATTGACTCGATCTAGAACTCAACATCCTAGGGGACTCCCACCCAATAAATATTGGAGGATTTTATAGCTAAAACACTCACTTCATCTATAATATCAAAGGGACACTCTGAACAATATCCTTTTATGTGGATAACATGACCATTAAGAAGTTTCTGTGAAGCTGAACATCCATCTGATCCTAAAGAGATATAGGAATCTATAGTACATCTACATAAGGAGTGTGCTAATTTCCACTATTTTGATTCTTATCTCGTAGATGATGAAGATTCATTTTCTCGATAAGAAAAACATGCCCCTTATAACCCAACCTATAACATCACATTCATCTGAATTAGGTGAAAATATTAGGGAACCATTGTATCATGGTCTCTCTAAAAATTTCTTACAAGTGTATTATAATGACATGTCATGTCATTTTATCATTTATAAAATATAATAGATATAACGACCCATACTTTACATAAATTGTTAATACTTCAAAATTTAAGTACACTTTTTACAACATATAACAAAACCATGAAAGGACCGTATATGCATAGTGTCTTTAGAAACTGGGAAACATAAACAACTGGTTCATAAAGAAACTACATTGTCTCCCATTTATTTCATCATATCTAGATTCCCTTTTGGTATATCCAACTTAATAACATTTTTCCTAACCTAGGGTAAAGAAAATATACAAAAGGGTGAGCTCAAATGCTCAGTAAGGGTAAGCAAAAGAAAAATCAATCACATCATAATCATAAGAACATAACATTTTGAAAATATTAACCTGTAAAAGAAATAATAATTTCATATCATGGGATAAATCATAGAAGTGAAATTTAATCCCAATAATCATAACTTAAAACATGAAACTTTGTGGCATTCACACATAATAATAGAGAATCATTTCTTAGTAGTCAAGACTCATAACCAAGACTATCTTAGCGGACAAAGTCCATTTCTGAACCGAGTTCACTCCTCGTTTCAGTCTTGTTTCACTGAACATGATTAACCTGTCGTTCCATCCATGTCTATCTCATGAGATATAAATCTTTACCCAATGCATTGGAGGTAGAAATAGGTCTCACCCATCACATAATGATACCATTCTTATGTGTGCCACAAAATCATAAATCATACATCACTGCATAACCCATGTAAAAAAATGGGATTCTTAAACATCATGACATCATAAAACAATTCATATAAAATAAAGGAATTCATAAAAATAATTCCATCACAACATAATCAAATCAATGTAATAATAGGGATAGAAACAGAACCCTATAATATCTTAGATTGAAAATAATTTTGATAAAACAGCGGATCTCCATTCTTGAGGAAAATATCCTTTCTACTTCAATTTTTTTTTCCTTTCTTAACATTTCATACAATATTAAACTAAAATAATTTGATTAAAAATAAAATTGAAAAATTGTAAAGGAAGCTTCTTGGAAATAATGTTTTAAAAATCTATTCATTCCTTATAAGTTAAAAAAAACATTCTTCTCGTACTTTTGTCAGAAAAGTCAAAAAGTACCTCGTATGAAAAACAACAAAAGATTCCTTTCATATCTATTACTAAAAACTCACTGAAAGGGAAACATTTGATTTAAAAAAAATTAGGTGGATGTAAATAATATTACATGTTGAGGAAACATGGATGTGGATGATATATATTCCCCAGTAAATTCTGAAGTATAAACAATCTCGGATAAAAATTGAGATTGTGAGATTTTCCATTACCTTAGATCCGATTTGCTTCGTAAGTGACCAAAACTTCTATATAATTATTTAAATAATGTCATTTACTTCTTTCAAAATCATACTCATTGTTATGATATCCTATATGGTCATATTCTTAGCTTCTTATTAGTAATATTTCATTGCTACTTGTTATTCGGGTGTTTATTACTTTTTTTTCTTATGCGTGTTTTGTCGAATAGATTCGTATTCTTCTCTTTATGTTATAGATACCTCATTTCCAGAATGTAATTAGTGTACTATATATCATATTTATTCAGTCAATTCATTTATATAATCATTAGGCAATGAAGATCATGTAGAACAGGTCACATCACAACGTGGAGACGGTATTCCGTACGTACGCACAAGCGATGATATCGTTCCCATGATCATGGAATTGTATTGGAGTGTATCTATACTATTTAATAATCAAATACCACTTTAAAATATTCATATATAGTCATTTATTTTCACCATTATACCCATCCAAGTAAAGTGGTGGTGGAAAATAGATTACACCACGGCGTGGAGACGGTATTCCGTACGTACGCACGCGCGGTGATTTGATTTTCTGTAGGGTGGATAGATGGTGAAATATGGTTGTTTCATACATATAATAACATATCAGTATATGAGTGATACTGATGTTATTACTTCATAATGAAACAACTAAAGAAGAAGAAGTCGAAGAAGAAATAAAGTTGAAAGAATCGGTAACAGACATTACCTCTTCTTTGAAAAGCCTCTTTCAGACCTCCTCTTAGGGAACTAAAATTGGTCTTTGAAAAATACCAGGACCTCTAGGATGTTTCTAGGGAAGTGGAGAAGAGAATTTGGCAGGGGTTGGCCGAGCTTGAAGGCTGAATGTGGTGTGAGGAAGAGAGGGAGGAGGTGCCCTTTTATAAGGAAGGAGATGGGCACCTTGGAAAAAACTAAAAATATTATTTTATTATAAAGTCATATTTGGTGTTTAATAGCTCCAAATTGATTTATTTCGAAGCTAAGGTGGGGATGGGTCTAAAACCTCTCATCCAATAGAATTTAGACAAGTTTAGGTATCTAATTTAACCTAATCATTTATATTTAACTTTAAGTTAAATAATTTTACTTTTACCGTGTCTTCTTGTTTTCTTACACTATAAGGTTAGTAAACATACTATAACAAGCCAAACGAACCCCAAGTTGTTTATTGTTAATATATAAAACCGTATCTAAGTCAGTTTCCCAAACCATTGTTTTTTAGGAATAAAATAACAACTTAAAATATAATATTTGTTTTAAAAACAATTTTATGTCAATTTTGACACTATTTGGTAATTGATTTTTGTGAAAATCATAACTGAAAGATTAGTTCAAAAAAAGTTAATTAAATCCATAATATGTAATATTAACCTATAAAATTATTTTAATTCATAAAAAGTCTCAAATTACATTTATTTGGATATTTATAACATCAATTTTGTCAATATTTTATTAATAAGATAAATACTGCATCATCATTGTGTCATAATTAAATTAAATTATTTAATGTCTAAAAATTACAAATAAAATAACATTATGTAGGAAATCTTTTTAGATTTGTAATGAATATTTATAGTCTAATTTATCTTATGTATAACCCTACATTAAAAATTCTTTAGTTATTAAAATTTGATTTTAACTATTTTAACCATTCTTTAAATAAACTAATAATAAAAGTCCAAATCTAATCCATGTTGTCCTAAATTGTCATATTTTATTCCTAAGGTTGTTTTTGGTAGAATTACACTTATCCAATAGAATTAGGACTTGTTTTAGGGTAGTAATAATATCATTTTTACCCCTAATTAGCCTATTTACTTTTAACAGTGGAAAAAAAGTAAAAAGTTACTATTCACCAATAATTATTTTCATCTCATTAAACCACATTTTAGTCCTTATTATTAACCATGTCTCTCTGATTTTCTAAATACCACTCACAGAAGCTGTAAAATTAAGTTTTATGTAAATTTGAAAATTCTCTTAGGAGGTGGGTAAAAGACGGTGAAAAGTTCAATAAAATTTTTATATATCTAAAATTATTATAAAATGACTCCAAATAATTGAACTGAACTTATATAGGTATTATGTATCAATTTTTACCTAAAATAAATTTCAATAAAATAAATAATTAATTAAATAAAAAGTCGGTTTTTAAATAGTAACCCAGTGTTTTCACTATTCATCAAAAATTGAATGTTTTCAGAAAAATACCAAAATTTCACCCTGGGATAATTTCGATATTCTGAATCCAAAAATGAAGTCCATTTTGGAAGATGAAATTTAAAATATTTCAAAAAGTGGTCATTAATATTCATAATGGCTAGTTTTAATAATATTTTAATCGCATATCGTTGTTTAGTGAAACTCGGTATTGCGTACAACGCAAGCTATCGAGGAAGGCCGCGGTTTCGTGTAAAGAAATCCAAGATAGTGTTGTGTGTAGTGAAGTATTCCTTTGATGATTTATATAACATAAAAACAAAATATTTCTCATAAAAGCCTCGGGTGTTATATTCTACCCCCCTTAAAATGAATTTCACCCTCGAAATTCGTCACTTTGTAACAAACAGATAAGGATACCTCTCCCTCATCATATCCACAAGCTCCCATGTAGCTTATTCTAAATGGTGGTTCCTCCATAAAACTTTCATCAAGAGAGTGGTCTTGTTCCGTAGAGCTTTTTTGCTATGATCCAGAATCTCTATCGGCTGTTCTTCATAATAAATATCTTGTTCCAGTGGTATAACTTCTGAGCTGAGTACATGTGAAGGATCAGGTATGCCCTTTCTCAGGAGATATACATGGAACACATCGTGAACTTGGGAGTGATTCGGTGGATGTGTCAATCGGTACGCTACCTTACCAACACGATCCAGAATTTCAATAGGCCCGATATACCTAGGGCTCAGCTTTCCCTTCTTTCCAAATCTCATTAATCTCTTCCAAGGAGATATTCATAAGAACACTTTATCACCCACTTCAAACTCTAGGTCTTTTCTTCGATTGTCAGCATAAATTTGTTTTCGACTCTGAGCTGCTCTAATGTGTTGTTGAATAGATCTGACCTTTTCTACCATCTCATCAACAAGACCAGGTCCTAATAACATTCTTTCCCCAATTTCATCCCAGCAAGTTGGAGTCCTGCATTTCATTCCATAGAGAGATCCATAAGGAGCCATATAAATACTGGAGTGAAAACAATTATTATAAGAAAAATCCACCAAAGGTAGCTGTTGATCCCAACCGCCTTTGAAATCCACAGATCAATCTCTCATCATATCTTCTAGAGTTTGAATTGTCCTCTCAGACTGACCATCTGTCTGAGGATGATAAGCAGTGCTAAAACTCAACTCTGTATCCAGATTATGCGGAAGACTTCGCCAGAACATCGAGGTAAACCTCGGATCCCAATCAGATATAATAGAAAGTGGTACTCCATGCAATCTTACCACTTCCTTTACATATATCATGTTAAGCTGATCTAGAGAGAAATCCTCTCTAATAACAATGAAGTGTACCGACATTGTAAAACGATCAACTATGACCCAGATAACATTATTCCCTTTGTATGTTTTAGGAAGTCCAGTGACAAAGTCCATAGTGATGTTTTCCCATTTCCATTCTGGTATGGGTAATGGTTGTAACAACCCCTTGGACTTCTGTCTCTCAGCTTTAACTTGCTGACAAACCAAGCATCGAGAGACATATTCAACAACATATATTTTCATTCCATCCCACCAGAAGTACTCTTCCAGGTCCCTATACATCTTCATGCTTCCAGGATAAATAGAGAATGAAGAACTATGAGCCTCATCTAGCATCTCCTTCTTTAATTCTGGAATGGGAGTAACACAAACCCGATTCCTGAACTTTATTATCCCATCACAATCAAGGTTGAATTCAGGAATATTTCTCACCTTATTTTGTAACTCTACATCTTCTTTCTGCACCTCTTTAATCTTCCAAAGTATAGATGGGTGAACATTCAACTGAGAAATATATGATTTTCCCCTTCCATTATAATTCCAAGATCCATCCTTTGTAAATCCATAAATATTGGATCTTTTGTGATCGACATCATGGATAAGGTAGCATGGTCTTGTCGATTTAATGCATCTTCCACCTTGTTTGGTTTCCCAGGGTGGAAATGAATTGAGCAGTCGTAATCCTTAATCAGCTCCAACCATCTTCTTTGGCACATATTCAGCTCCTTTTGTGTGAAAATATACATTAAACTTTTATGATCAGTATAAATATCACACATTTCTCCATAAAGATAATACCTCCAAATATTTAATGCAAATATTACCGCAAATAACTCCAAATCATGAGTTGGGTAATTTTGCTCATGGATTTTCAACTGTCGTGAGGCATAAGATATCACCATATCATTTTGCATAAGAACACACCCCAATCCCTTATTGGATGCATCACTATAGATCACAAACCTTTCTCCACTATAAGGAAGTGTGAGTACAGGTGCACTGGATAACCTTCTTTTCAACTCATAGAAATTCTCTTCACATTCCTCCATCCAAACAAAATTTACTCCATTCCGAGTCAACTTGGTGAGTGGATTAGATAATCTTTAAAAATATTTCACAAAACGTCGATAATATCCAGCCAAACCAAGAAACATTCTGATCTCAGTTACTATTGTTGGTCTTGACCATCATTTGATAACCTCTGTTTTTGCTGGATCCACAGATATCCCCTATTTTTTAGATTATGTGAACAAAAAATGCAACTTTTTGAATCCAAAATTCACCCTTGGTAAATTTGGCATGAAGCTTCTCCTTTCTCAGGGTATTAAATATAAATCCCAAGTGATCTTCATGTTCTTCCTTTCTCTTTGAAAAGACAAGAATATCATCTATAAAGACTACCACAAACTGATCAAGATAGTCTCTAAAGACTCTATTCATCAGATCCATGAAGATAGCAGGGGCATTAGTACAACCAAATGGCATCACTATAGATTCATATTGTCCATAACTTGTACAGAAATCTGTCTTTGGTATATCCTCCCTTTTGACCCTTAATTGATGATACCATGAACGAAGATCAATCTTGGAAAAGTATTGAGCTCCGTGTATTTGGTCAAATAAGTCATCAATGCATGGGAGATGATATGTTTTCTTGATAGTGATCTTGTTAAGTTCTCGATAATCAATGCAGAGTCTCATTGATCCATATTTCTTCATAAAAAACATAACATGTGCTCCCCAAGGTGACGCACTAGGGCGTATGAGTCCCTTATCAATATTATCTTGAAGTTTCTTCTTCAATTCCTGCATCTCAATTGGGGCCATTCTATAAGGTGTCATTGAAATAGGTAAAGCACTTGGTACGAGTTCTATTGAAAACTCTACTTCACGATTTGGTGGAAGACGCGAAAATTCCTCCGGAAAGACATCATCAAACTCTTGTGAAATGGGCATATTCTTAATCGTGAGTTTCTCACCAACCATTTGAGATAAATAACCTTCATATAGTGGAATCAAAACCCATAAGATGGAAGAAATTTCCACTGGAAGGTTATGTTCATCCTTGCATCGATAGACGATCACAGATTGATCTGGAATATGAAATGTGACTTCCCTTATTTGGAAATTGATATGAGCTCCATATAAAGAAAGCTAATCCATGCCAAGAATCACATAAAATTCCACTATAAGAAGGATCACAAGATTTGCAGGAAGAACTTTCCCACAAACATCAATCGGAGAAGAATTATAAACTTTTGATGCGACTGTTGTGCCATTAGGAGTTGTCACAGCTAAGTCAACATCTAATTGTTGAGGTAATACGGTGATAACCTTAGAAAATTATTTAGAAATAAAAGAGTGGAGGGATCCAGAATCAAATAAAACATTTGCAACTTTAGAGTGGATGGTAAGTGTACCTCTCACCACTTCGTTGTCGTAGTTCACATCGCTGATAGAAACTGCATGTGACATTCCTTTGACATTATCCTTAAGAGTTTTTTGACGTCAATAATCATAATCAACCCTTGGATTTGGGCATTTATTGGCATAATTCCCCATCTCCTTGCACTTGAAACATTGAAGTATAGTAGGTTCATTCTGCGTATCCCTTCCTTTTTTTGCATCATTATACATTTTCTTCCCATTATTTCGACATTCAATCGCCTGATGACCTTCTTTTCCACACATATAACATTTTCTTGTCCCCTTAAGAAAATTTCCTCCATGTTTCTTTCCACACTTTGAGCATAATGTAAAACTCATCTTCTTTTCAGTGTTCTCTTTTTATTTTCCTTTGAATTCCATTTTCCTCTTCTTATCAACCCCATATGACTAATGGGTTACTCCAATCTCCATATCAACTTTGAGAGAACATCGAACGATTTCCTAGTAGCTATTGAAGTCCCTTATGGATAACGCCCTTCGATGACTTGGTTTTAAGCCACTAAGGAATCGATCGATCCTACTCTCAGGTTGGATAATAATTCTGGAAGCGAACCTTACAAGTCTTGTAAAATTTGCTTTATAGGTACCAACAGATTCATCATCCTTTTGCTTCATTTCAAGAAACTCCTTCTCTATCTTTGTTCGAAGAATACGAGGGAAGTACTTATTAAAAAAAAGTTCTTAAACTCATCCCATTCCATGGACTCAATTTCATCCCTTTTCCTCGTATTCTTAATAATATTCCACCATTGATCAACATAATATTTCAAACGATACACTGCTAAGATGACTTTATCATGTTCAGAACATTGAAGAACTAAAAATATCATTTCAGTGGTACTGATCAATTGTTCAGACACTAATGGATCAGAAGACCCGCTGAATGAAGGTGGACGTTGCCTCATGAAGGATTCAACAAAATGTTGATCCTTCTATTGCTCGTTTGGAAGTCCTGCATGATTCATAGCTTGAGAAAGTTGTGTGAGCATGGCTACAAGATTTTTCATTCCCGCTCCCATAATGTTTGGTTGCTCAGGGGGAAAATCATAGCAATGCCCATTGCATTCCGCATTAACACGGTTCCTTCAGGATCCAGCCATTGACTAAAACCAAGAAGAATAGTGTGAGGAACACTAATTACAATAGGGAAACCACATAGTCAAGAATAAAACTTTACACTTAAGGTCTTATCATAGGTTATTAATGGCCATTTCTAAATCACTATGATTGTGTTCTATGCTTAGACATATCCTTAGTTTTCTTACTACGTCTTTCACATCCTAGTTTCCAAAGGATGACTATATCATTCCTCTGATACCAACTATAACGACCCATACATTACATACATTGTTAATACTTAAAAACTGAAGAACACTTTTTACAACATATTACAAAACCATGAAAGGACCTTATAGGTATAGTGTCTTTAGAAACTGGGAAACATAAAAAACTGGTTCATAAAACAACTACATTGTCTCCCATTTATTTCATCATATCTAGAGTCTCTTTTGGCATATCCAACTTCCTAAACTTATTCTTGACATGGGGGATGAAAAAATAAAAAAGGGTGAGCTCAAATTCTTAGTAAGGGTAAACAAAAGAAAAAATCAATCACATCATATTCATAAGAACGTAACATTTTGGAAATCGTAACCTGCAAAAGAACTCATAATTTCATATCATGGGATAAATCATAGAAGTGAAATGTAATACCAATAATCATAACATAAAACATGAAACTTTTTGTCATACACACATAATCATATAGAATCGTTTCTTAGTAGTCAAGACTCATATCCAAGACTATCTTAGAGGACAAAGTTCATTTCTGAATCGAGTTCACTCCTCGTTTCAGTCCTGTTTCACTGAACTAGATTAACCTGTCGTTCCAGCCATGTCTATCTCATGAGATATGAATCTTTACCCAATGAATTGGAGGGAGATATAGGTCCCACTCATCTCATAATGGTACCATTCTTATGTGTTCCACAAAATCATAAATCATACATCATTGCCTAACCCATGTAATAAAAATGGGATTCTTAAACATCATGACATCATAAAATAATTCATATATGATAAAGGAATTCATAAAAATAATTCCATCACAAAATAATAAAATTAATCTAATAATAGGGATAGAAAAAGAACCCTATATTATCTTATATGGAAAATAATTTTGATAAAACACTTGACCTCCATTCTTGAGGAAAATATCCTTTCTACGTCAAAAACATTTTCCTTTTTTAACATGTCATACAATTTTAAACTAAAAGAAGTTGATTAAAAATAAACATAAAAATTTTAAAGGATGATTCTTGGAAATAATGTTTTAAAAATCCATTCATGTCGTATATGTTAAAAAATACATTCTTCTCGTACTTTTGTCGGAACAGTCAAAAAGTACCTCGTACGAAAAACGACAAAAGATTCCTTTCATATCATTTACTAAAAACTCACCGAAGGGTAAAATTGGATTTAAAAAATTGTAGGTGGATGGAAATAATATTAAATGTTGAGGAAACATGGATGTGGATGATAAATATTCCCCAGTAAATTCAGAAGTATAAAAAATCTCGGATAAAAATTGAGATTGTGATATTTTCCCTTACCTTAGGTCCGATTTGCTTCATAAGTGTCTGAACCTCCTGTATAATGATTTAAATAATGTAATTGACTTATTCCAGAATCATAATCATTGTTATGATATCATATATGGTCATATTATTATCTTCTTATTAGTAATATTTCATTGCTTCTTGTTATTCGGGTGTTTATTACTTTTTGTTCTTATGCGTGTTTTGTCGAATAAATTCTTATTTTTCTCTTTAGGTTATATATAACTCATTTCCAGAATGTTATTAGTGTACTATATATCATATTTATTCATTAAATTCATTTATAAAATCATAATGCAATGAAGATCATGTAGAACGAGTAACATCACATCATGGAGACTGTATTCCGTATGTACGCACGAGCGATGATATCGTTCCCATGATCGTGGAATTGTATTGGAGTGTATGTATACTATTTCAGAATCAATAACACTTTACAATAATCATATATATTTATTTATTTGCACCATTATACCCATCCAAGTAATATGGTGGTGGAAAATAGATTACACCACGACGTGGAGATGGTATTCCGTACGTACGCACGCGCGGTGATTTCTTTTTCCGTAGGATGGATATATGGTGAAATAGGGTTTTTCATACTTATAATAACATTTTAGTATATGAGTGATACTGATGTTATTACTTCATAATGAAACAACTAAATATGAAGAAGAGGAAGAAGAAATAAAGTTGAAAGAATCGGTAACGGACATTACCCTTTTTTTGAAGCGCCTCTTTCAGACCTCCTCTTAGGGCACTAAAATTGGACTTTGAAGAATACAAGGACCTCTAGGATGTTTCTAGGGAATTGGAGAAGAGAATTTGGAAGGGTTTGGACGATCTTTAAGGCTCAATGTGGTGTGAGGAAGAGAGGGAGGAGGTGCCCTTTTATAAGGAAGGAGAGGGTCACCTTTGGAAAAACTAAAAATATTATTTTATTATAAAGTCATATTCGGTTTTTAATAGCTCAAAATTGATTTATTTTGAATCTAAGGTGGGGATGGGTCGAAATCCTCTCATCCAATATAATTTAGACAATTTTGGGTATCTATTTTAACCTTATCATTTAGATTTAACTTTAAGTTAAATAATTTTACTTTTACCGTGTCTTCTTGTTTTCTTACACTATAAGGTTAATAAACATACTATAACAAGCCAAACGAACACCATGTTGTTTATTGTTAATATATATACCCTTATAAAAGTCCTTTGGCTGACCCTAAAATTTTTATGAATAAAATTACAATTAATAATAGAATATTTTTTTAAAAAAAAATTTTATGTCAAATTTGACACTATTTAGTAATTGATTTTTGTGAAAATCATAACAGAAAGATTAGTTTGAACAAAGTTAATTAAATCAGTAATATGTAATATTAACCTATAATATTATTTGAATTCCTAAAAATTCTCAAATTATATTTATTTGGTTATTTATAACATCAATTATGTCAATATTTCATTAATATGATAATTACTGCATCATCATTGTGTCATAACTAAATTAAATTATTTAATGTCTAAAAATTACAAATAAAATACCATTATGTAGGAAATCGTTTTATATTTCTAATTCATATTCATAGTCGAATTTATCTTATGTATACGCCTATATTAAAAATTCATTAGTTATTAAACATTGATTTTAACTATTTTAACCCTTCTTTAAATAAATTAATAATAAATTTCCTAATCTAATCCATGTCGCCTAAATGGTCATATTTTATTCCTAATGTTGTTTTTGGTCGAATTACACTTATCAAATAGAATTTGGACATGTGTTAGGATAATAATAATATCATTTTTACCCTTAATTACCCTATTTACTTTTAACGGTGGTAAAGAAAGTAAATATTTACTATTCACCAATTATTATTTTCATCTCATTGAACTAAATTTTATTACTTGATATTAACCGTGTCTCTCGGATTTTAGAAATTCCACTGACAGAAGCGGTAAAATTTTGTTTTATGTAAATTTGTAAATTCTCCTAGGAGGTGGGTAAAAAACGGTGAAAAGTTCAATAAAATTTTTATATATCTAATATTATTATAAAATGACTCCAAATAATTGAATTGAACTTATATAGGTATTATTTATTAATTTTTACCTAAAATAAATATATATAAAATAAATAATTATTTAAATAAAAAGTCGGTTTTTAAACAGTAACCTAGTGTTTTCACTATTCATCAAAAATTGAACGTTTTCAGAAAAATACCAAAATTTCACCATAGGATAATTTCGATATTCAAAATCCAAAAATGAAGTCCATTTTTAAATATTAAATCTAAAAAAATTCAAAAATGGGTTATTAATATTCATAATATCCAGTTTTAATAATATTTTAATAACATATCGTGGTTTAGTGAAACTCTGTAGTGCGTACGACGCAAGCTATCGAGGAAGGCCATGGTTGCGTGTAAAGCAGGCCAAGCTAGTGTTGTGTGTAGGGAAAGATTCCTTTGATGATTTATATAACATAAAAACAAAATATTTCTCATAAATGTCTTAGGTGTTACAATAGATTTCCCATATCACAGTTCATATAGGAATGTATATATCCCATGCATGAAATATGTCCTTATCCAATATGATACATGTTAATATATATCCCTCAATGATTATATTAATTCATTAATACTCAAACTTTTCTATACCTATCCATGATTATAAATATAAATAACTACTAACATCATTCAATATTATTCTCAAATAACAATGGAATCACCAAAGGAGAAATATCATCAAATGTAACAAGAGAATTGTAAAAAATCCCATAACTAACACTCATATTTCCTCCACATATGGGTTAGAAACTCCCGTGAACAGGATGATTAAAAATTCGTAACACATCATATTCCCCTTTATATCATTCTGAAATAATAATTCAAAATAAATAGAAAAACCTGATCATCTAATACCACTTTGTAACATCCTTGCATATGGAACTCTCCCACATGGCTAGAAATGATTGGTTATGAGACATTAATCTTTTATCCCCATAAGCCATTTTCTTTTGACAATCCACATGGGTTTGATATGTATAGTGGGGAGAATATATTCCCTAGTACGGAATTACATAATAGTAGAAATAAATAACATAAACAAAATAATCAGATTAATAGAAAACAATAAACAATATATTATACCACCAGGAAAAAAATAGGAGGAAAAAATAAATAAATAGAACTGAATAATGTAATGAAAGTCTGAGATGTAAATAATTGTAATTATATAATTAATATAGAATAAAATAATAATATACTATAATAAAGACTCGAATGTCCCCCCTTATAAGCCCGTTGTTGGTTCCGTCTTCAAACACCATCCCATCCTACAAGCATAAAATCAACTATAATGTCCATTTCCCTTGTCCAATCCTACATCCATTTCATCATCATGGTAATCAAATAGTCTCCAAAATATAAAATGATTATAATATAGTAGGTTGATACCCCTATGTCTTGGAATAAATGGTTTAATAATAGGTGTGTGTAGCAAGTGATAAACAAGTGTATTAATTAATCAATTAATATAATATAACGATTAAACTGCTTCAACATCATTCCATAATTTCTATGAGCATGTGTCACATCCATACCAACCATAACCATATATCCATTTAATAATCTCACAAATATAGGCAGATCATACTATATATTTATTTTAACATGTGTCTTTGTTCATAACCCATTATAAAATATTTTCTTCATGTGTTAGGGCATAGCATGATATATAAGCATTTCAACATGTATTAGTGCATATACCAATATATAAGAATTTTAGCATCTAGCATGTCATATCCATGTATATAATTATTTGAACATGATAACACAAAAATTCATGACAACAAGGATATCACAATATCCCATAATAATAGAAAATGGTTAATTATTTAATATATAATTTATCCATAAATTTCACATTAATTTATTTCCCAATTTACCAACATCCATGTCAATAAATATTCCATACCTAGGGATTATGTATAAACAAATCACATTTGGTCCCATTTCATGATAAACACACTATAATACATTAGTCAATTCAATTTTTATCATGGTGTTTCTCATCCAACAAGAATCTAAAATCCATGTCACATCCACAATTGAATCAAAAGGGGTCCAAATGATATTCAAAACCATGGTTGACAAATTATAAATAAATAGAATAATTAGAGTGCACAGTAGTTTCATGAGATCACAAAATTTTATATAATTTCCATTAAAAGACCATTCATTTCATAATACCAACCATTAACTTTTTATTAACATAATGCATCCATAGGGTATTTTGAAAAAGGAGTAATGTCTTGAGGATCCCAAAATTAACCTAAATCATCCAAGGAAAATATAAAAACCCAAATCATTCCAAATATTCCACCTCTCTAATAGAGATGAATATAATAGGGAGGGAGAACCTAATCCAAAGACATACCGGGGATCGATTGCCCAAACTGGATATCAGAAAATGAGGGAAAGCTTCCAAAATTTTATGGAATTCATCCTTGGTCAATAGGAGGACTATAAAAAGATTGAGTGATAGAAAATGTTGAAAGGATATATATATAAAAGATTCTTAAGATATTCCATAATGTGTAACTGATTTACATGTCATATATTTATTTTTAGAGGAATGCACTGAAAAACACATCATAGTGGGTTAATATTTATCCCACTCAAATTTTAAATGACATGAATGGTATACATTATAGGTGACCACTTCAATCCCTATAATGTATAAAGTAATTTTTCTACAAGTAGTTACACATCGTGTAAAAAGTTCATGATACCTAATTTCCCAAAATATATATTTTTTATCCCAAAATAATCAAAAGGACACAACCACCCCCAGTCATTCCCATGAAAGTAAAACCCTCATTAATCAATTTTAAAAAATTTATACATGGTCTTATTAAGCCAAATATACATACATTCATTAACATTTGGTCATTTACTGAATGAAGATTCTATGTCTTCAATTAACACTCAGCCACGAATGAATAAATATAGACGAAAACCAAATAGAAAAATATTTAACTAAATAAATAAAAGATGGAGATACCTAGAAAAATAAAAGTTATTTCATATCAAATATAAATCGTATGAAAACAAATATAGCAATACCTCGAATTAAATTATAATTAGTATCCCCAAATAACATTCATGTATATGAATAACCATATGAGTATCAATATAAACCATCCACTGTTGGGTCTCAATCCTCAATGAGAAAAGATAAATACATGGGGCTCAATTAGGGTCTCAAATATTGATACAAAAATTTATATAATTTCCCAATATAGATTAAAAAAATATATTAGTATGATATTTTATTTTCATATAATTTTAAAATCAAAATTTTAACATTTTTTTAAAACTGAATTTATATTCCCACACAATGAAATACATTTTAAAAATATAACACCTTCAATTTAAAATTAATAATTAATCATGAACAATTTTTAAAACATGACACATTCATATTATAAATTCTATTTTGAAACACCACATGAACCGCAATCCCATAGTCAATTCAATGTATTGATAATTAATCATTTTTTATTAGTAAATCCTTTAAAATAAATATCACCCAATTAAAATTAGAAGTTAATAAATTAGGGGATAGAATATTTATACTTATTTGTAAGATACAAAAAAGGAACTAAAACCCGCATAGTATGTGACATATTACCATTAAATTTCATTTAAATAATTTAAATCCATTATAAAACAAACTAGGCTCAGAATAAAAATTATAGATCTAGGAAAAAATTATAAAAAACTTTAAACAAATTTAAAGTGTCATATAGGAATTTAAACTGGCACACTATGTGTGAAATAGTACCATGACAATCTCAAAAGATAATAAAACATCAAATCAATCCAAATATGACATAAAATTAATTGTAATTTTAAAAAAAAACTATTTTAATACACATGAAAAAATATATAACATATAATTAATTGGATTTCCAATGTCTAACATTCCTAAAACCATTCTTAGATGATTCGGAGTGGCCTAAGAAATATTATAGTTAGCAAAAGATGCATAAATAAGAAATAATGGTCCCAAAAAAAGCATTAATAACAATAATAACATCATAAATCGTCCATCTTGTAACATATAGGGGTTGCTAAAATAGAAAATGATATGGTGGAGGATGAATTATATATGTAATAGAGGTATAAAGGAATCTGTGGTCATACCTTTAATGATTGGATACGAATCTGAAATAAATCACATGAAAAATTCATTGTGATAGGATGTGGTATAATAATTTTCGCACACACATTGGCTGATTCAACCAGGGAGAATCACATGAGGGAGGTAGAGGAATAAATAATAAAATAACAACAAATATTTATTTTCAAAACTAAAAAGAAATAAAAATTTTACGATTATGTGTGTCTCTCATGGTTTAGGATGGATTTTTTTGGAAAATAATGTGCCAATTAGGCTTCCCTATAAGATAGTAAAAATGAACCAGAATTTTTTCACAAATAAGGTCTCATATTTCAGATAACTATAATCAAACCATGTGATGTGATACCAAAAATTACATACCCCTCATGCAAGGTTGGTGCAAGGTTACACCTAACTCTTTAAAAACATGAAGAACAATAAATTTGTTTTATATTTTAAAAATTCATTCCAAAGCACGCAATAAAACATAAAATCATAGAATTTTATAATTTAATTGAATAATTATTTGAATTTTGATACAACATGTGTCAAAAATGTCCCCACCATATCACATTTTATTCCCAGAAATTCCTTTGTCAATTTGATGGAAATTGATAACAGATATATCCAACATTACTCTTATGAAATGAAAAGGGCCAAGGAAAACTCAAGAGCTATGACGATTTTAAAAACCAATATCTTGATCAACACTATAATGAATTACTATGAATTTAAACAATGATAAAAACCATATATATATAATTCCAAAAAGAATCAAATAGAAAAAACCAAATGATGGGATAAAAATGGAGGTTTCCCAACAATTTATAATTATTTTAAATGGTGATTCATTTATTGATCATTATTAATATAGGGTCCACCCTTAGACTATATTTATTCCCTAAAAATGAGATCCAAAGGATTCCACTAACCACTAAAACATATATGGACCCCATCACCAAAAGAGAATTACATCACATGAAACCCTCAAGGGTCCCCATACCCAATGTATTTTCAATATCCTATGTTCGGTTCTAACTCCTAAGGGAAAATATCTTAAAGGAACTCAAAATACAAATGCAGTGATCAAGACTAAGAAAAAAAATGTTTTAAAACATCAGGATCACAAATATCCACTCACCAGAATACAAAAACGAATAACAATATTATATTTTCACCTAGGAAATAATAATCAATAAAAAAACTAGGATTAAGAAATTATAATTATATCATAGAGAAAACACAATAAAAATAGCACCACCTCATGCTCAACATTCTGACAGAATTTTTTTGAAATTTCCAAATCATTGATCCAATGGTTAACCATGTTTGGAATAATAGATAAATAAAAGTACACTAATTAATGATACAAAACAATTATCAAAAATAAAAACAATGAAAAAAATCCTTCTTAATCCAGTAAGGATCCAAAATCGCCCAGAATAAATTATTGAAACCAACTGTCATCCTTAAAAAAACATTCAACCCAAGTGATCAAGGTGAATGATCATATTCAACTAAAGAAAACTGACTATCCATGGCTAACATATCGTAGTTTCCCTTGGAAAAATTATATCTAATAAATTAACACCCAAATATAAATAGATAATAACACTTTCAACTCAATTTCCATTCTATGATAGAAGAAAAAAAGTGGAAGTAATAACACAAATGATAGACCCTCAATATTTACTATGACCATTCTAAGAGGCATTATAATATGTAATTAATCATTTTTCATTCTGGGTGTCAATTTATGAATAACATTCAATGGTACGAACCATCATAAATGAATGGAATTCCAAAAAACACAATAATGTTAGAAAATAAATACGGGAAGAACATTGTTTCTTTAATAATCATTATCTTCTCAATAAATTCAAAATAGATTTCATAAATATTATAACATGGATTAGAACACACCAAACATTTTATAGAAAAAGGAATATATTAATTCATTCTAAACCTCATTAATTAATTTTTTTAAAATATTTCTCTCTCCATATTCATTAAATAAAAGTACTCACTTTTTAAAAATAACACAACATTTTAAAAAAAACACTCTATATTTAAAAAATTAATTATATTTTGAACAAGAAATATTTCATAAAATTCTAATCCATAAATTAAAAAAATTAATCATTTTGAAAAAACAAATTTCATTTTCTATATAACATAGAATAATTAAATATCAAAACAAAATTATTTTGTGAAATTTAAAATATACATTATAAAAACTCATGAAGAATTGATTTCCAATAAAAAACATTTTACATAAAATCCCCTTTTCAAAAATCCACATTTAATATAGAAATATAAAAAAAAGGTAGGCACACCACAATCCTCAATCCACATTATCTACATATAATAATACCCAACATGACATGCCCCTAACCATTAGGGATATCTCAATAGAATCCTAAAAAACAACCCAAACTGTATGTGTAATCATTCATTACTCAACCACATGGTTTTACGATCCATTGAAAATTCATAAAAAAATCCAAATAATATCCACATGATTAATTATTTATCCAATTCTTATATTTATTAGTTCATGATAACCAATCCCATTTATTAGATCTTATTTCCTTCCACTTGCCCTAATCAAATCCAACCCAAATATATAAACTAAAAATATTCTAACGAGGATCAACACATAATTAAATGTATGTCCAAAAAAATTCAAAATTCAAAATTAAATTCACACTTCATATGGTAACAAGGGAAACTACATGGAGGGTGATGATCATGAATCGACTCATGACCAATCTATTTAATCTAAATTAAAAATATAAATAAATCTTACAAAGACACCACAAATAACAAGATCCATATGGAGAAAGTATCTATGTTCCCACCATATAACCCAATCTAATACCATTTTGTGAAAAACTATAATGGGACATCCATCATGATGACAACCAAATCACCCCACAACTTTCCTTGATGAATTTTACAATCCAAATGTGCTAATAATGTGTTTATGGGAATTACATGAACATATTTGGGAATGGGTTTTCCCAATATTCAGAGTTCTATCTATAAAAAACTAAAATTAATTAAAATCCTCCCATATACATGTTTAATGTATATACATAATAAGATATAAGAATATAAAAAATAATTAAGAAAATATCGGAATAAAATATTATCTAACACATGTAACAAAATACCCTATGATTCACATATATAGAAAATGGATCCCCCGGATTCCATTACATTTACCACGAGATAATTTTAGTACACTACATCTATATAATGTAGTAAAATACAATTTTTCCATATAAATAATATAAATATTTTGATATCTGTCATTAAAGAAATGTTACATTAGCCCCCACTAAAATAAGTAATATGCACCACATGTTGAATGTGAAAAAATAAATTATTCACATCAAATCCTTAGACAAATCTATAATCAAATAATTATTTAAAATATAATCATGACCATGAAATTGAGATATAAAATTTTTGAGAAGAAAATAACTTAGTAGGCCAAAAAACAATCATAATTAATTGAAAAACCTTAGTAATTTTTATTATGAAGTTATATATTGAATATAACAAATAAAATTGGTCTCCACAATCATTAAAAGTATAAAGATGAAAATTAACAAGAAACACCCACTTTTAAAGAAAAATAATATTTTAATTTAAAAAAATTGTGATGAACAATTTACTGAATTTTTTTAGAAAATTTATTTTTTAAATATATATTTTCAAATAGAATAATTAGGGCCTTCAAAATGATGAAAATCCCAAAAAATACAAATTATTTATGTTTGCAAACATCTCATGAAAATCCCATTTTCATAAAATGTATCACGTGAATACCATTTTCTAAAACTCATAATGAATTATCATTAAATTACCATTTCTAATCAACACCTTTAAACCATATAAAAAATAATTGGAATATAAAATGTTACATGCTCAAGGTGGTACACAAATCAGAGAACAGAACCAATTTACAAGGAAAAATATAAATAAAATACAATCAATTAATGGGTTTCAATAGTCATATGAACTATGGTAAGTAAAATCAAATCATAAAAAGGATATCAAATGGATTTTCCAAAAATTGCATATTTTTTTTGAATTGTCCCAAAGATTATGAATTTAAAAACATACAAAAAGGTCAAGGAATATAGTATGACACTACTGAACCTTTCAGCATCCCAAGATGTTTCTACAAACTAAAAAGTTAAAAAATACATGTAATCCATTCCTCCAGGGGTAAAATAATATAATGTCTCTAGATTCCCGTAATATGAGGGAATAATTTAAATTTATAGCATTGTGAGATGATAATCCTTTCGGTCTAACAATTCATAAGTAGTCATAAAAGACCCATAGTCACCCCACATTACCCACCTAGGTCTTACATCAGTATTTTCATATTATATTTTCCTACAAATCCAATGAAATATCAAGAATTAATGAACAATCATAATAAATGTGCATAAAATAAAACTATTTTAAAAAAATAAATCCTCACGTCCCTCAACCTCACATGTAATAGCTCTAAAAAAATTTCATCTATAAGAATCACAACACTTATATCAACATAATTATTCAAAAAATGGGTCACAATCCATAGTAGTCAAGGAATTGCCGCCAAGACCATCTTAGGGGACAAAGTCCCTTACTGAACCGAGTTCACTCCTTGTTCCAGTCCTATATCACTAAACCGGATTAACTTTCCATTACAGCCATGTCTATCTCATGAGATATAAATCTTTACCCAATGTAATGGATGGATATATAGGTCCCACCCATCTCATAATGATTCCATTTTTATGTGTGGAAAAAGATCATAAATCATACATAATAGCATAACCCATGTAATAAAAATGGGATTCTTAAAAATCCTTCCATCATAACATAATCCATGTAAGATAAAAGGACATCATAAAAATAATTGCATCATTAAATAATTAATTTAATTTATAAATAGGGATCGAAACAGAACCTTGTATTATCTTAGATGGAAAATAATTTTGATTAAACACTTTAACTCCATTCTTGAAGAAAATATCCATTCTACTTCAAAAACATTTTTCCTTCCTTAACATGTCATATAATTTTAAACTAAAAGAAGTTTATTAAAAATAATCTTTTAAACATGTAAATTAAGCTTCATGTAAATAATGTTCTATGAAATCATAAAAATCCATTCATTCCATATAAGTTAAAAAAACATTATCCTCGTACTTTTGTCGGAAAAGTCAAAAAGTACCATGTATGGTAAACAAAAGAAATATTCCTTCCGTAACCCAAAGTAAAAGTCAAATGGGGTAAAAATGTCTTTAAACATGAATGGAAGAATATTAAACACTTTATGAGAAAAATTATGGAAATGGATGAAAAATATAACCCCAGTAAATACTTACGTATAATCAATCACGAATAAAAATGTGATTTAAAAATTATCCCTTACCTTCTGTACAATTTCTTCCATATGTGTCTGAGACTCCTTTATAGTGGGTTTAAATATATTATTAAATTGTAACATAACCATAATAATATTTATGATATCATATATGATTCACTTACGACTTTATATTATCCATTCATTTGTCAATTCCATGTTAAAGCAGTGTTTTGGGTAAAATCGTGTCATTTATCGTCCTTCTTTTGACTTGTAATTATTAATATGATTACTTAGATCATGATTAACTAATTACAGAAACAAAAACATGATTTATATATAATATATAATCATAATATATATATATATACAATAGATCGATAAATGGAATGAAATACACCGTTCATGGAGACGGTAGGCCGTACGTACGCATGAACGCTGTTTTTCGTTTCTATATTGAATTGAATGGAATTAATTAGATGAAATATATATATATATACATAAATACAGTAGAATTATTGTGTCATATATTTCATGATTCCCTATTATATATACTTTATAATCATTCATTAATTGTTAACATGGAAAATGAATCCCATTGCGTCGTGTAGACGGTAATCCGTACATACGCACGAGTGATGATATCGTTACCGTATTTATTGAATGGAATTGAAGTGGATGATATAATATCTTAGAATCAGTATTATGTTATAATAATAATATATAGTTATTATTTACACCATTATACCCATCCAAGTAAGGTGGTGGTGGAAAAATTGATTACACCACAGTGTGGAGACGATATTCTGTACGTACGCACGCGCAGTTATTTCATTTTTCGTAGGATGGATATAAGGTGAAATAGGGTTGTTTCATATTTATAATAACATATCAGTATATAAGTAATAATTTTGCTATAACTTTATAATGAAACAAATAAATAAGAGGAAGTATAAGAAGAAAGAAACTTGAAAGAATTAGTAGATGAGATTACCTCTTCCTCGACGCACCTCCTTTATACTTCTTCGTAGGGAACTAGAGATGGTATTTTGAGAAGACAATAAAATATATGATATAAATATAGAGTTTTATAAGTGTAATTGTAAGGGGTTGGCTGAGAATAAAGGCTCAAAAGGTGTGAATAGAAGAGGGAAGGGGTGCCCTTTTTATAAGGGAGGAGAGGGGCTCCTTTGAAAAAACTGAAAATATTATTTTATAATAAAGTCATATTCGGTTTATAATAGCTCAAAATTGATTTATTTTGAAGATAAAGTAGGGATGGGTCGAAACCATATCAAACAATAGGTTTTAGAAAAGGTTAGGTTACTATTTTAACCTTATCATTTAGATTTAACTCTAAGTTAAATAATTTAACTTTTAGAGTGTCTTTTGGTTTTCTTACACTATATGGTTAATAAACTTACTATAACAATCAAAAATAACCCCAAGTGGTTCATTATTAATATATATAACTTTATCTATGTAATTGGGCCGAACCATAGATTTTTATGAATATAATAACAATTAATAAATTAATTTTTATTCAAAAACTATTTTATGTCAATTTTGACACTATTTGATAATTGATATTTCTGAAAATCATAAAAACACGATTATTTCGAAAAAATCTAATTTAATTATTACTAACATGTCATATTAACCTATATAATTAGTTTAATTCATAAAAAGTCTAAAATTACATTTATTTGTGTATTTATAACATCAATTATGTTAATATTTCATTAATAAGGTAATTACTGCATCATCATTGTTTCATAAATAAATTAAATTATATAATGTCTAAAAATTATAAATAAAATACCATTATGTAAGAAATCGTTTTATCTTTCTAATGAAATTTTATAGTATAATTTATCTTATGTATATCCCTATATTAAAAATGTTTTAGTTATTAAACTTTGATTTTAACTATTTTAACTCTTCTTTAAATAAAATAACAATAAGTGTCCTAATCTAATACAAGTGGAACTAAATGGTAATATATTATTTATAAGTTTGTTTTTGGTCGAATTAAACTTATCAAATAGAATTAGGACATGTTTTTGGTTAATAATAATATCATTTTTACCCTTAATTACCATATTTACTTTTAACCGTGGTATATATAAGTAAAAAGTAACTATTCCCCAAAAATTATTTTTATCTTATTAAACCACATTTTACTCCTAGATATTAGCCGTGTCTCTTTGATTTTCGAAACTCCACTCATAGAAGTAGTAAAATTATGTTTTTTGTAAATTTTCAAATTCTCCTAGTAGGTGGGTAAAAGACGGTGAAAAGTTCTATAAAATTTTTATATATCTAAAATTATTATAAAATGACTCAAATGAATTACATTGAACTTATATAGGTATTATTTATCAATTTTGACCGAAAATAAATTTAAATAAAATTAATAATTATTTAAATAAAAAGTCGGCTTTTAAATAGTAACCCAATGTTTTCACTATTCCTCAAAAATTGAATGTTTTCAGAAAAATACCAAAAATTCACCCTAGGATAATTTTGATATTTCGAATCCAAAAATGAAGTCCATTTTGAATGATATATTTTATAAAATTTCAATAATTGGGTATTACTATTCCTAACAACTAGTTCATAATAATATTATAATAATATCTTTTTTAGAGAAACATGGTATTGCGTACTACACACACTATTGAAGAAGGTCTAGATTGCGTGTAATACAAGACAAGTTAGGCATGCGTGTAGTGAATGCTCTGTTTGGTGTTGCGTATAAAATAATCAAAACTTATTTCATTTATACATTTACAAAAATCTATACTTAATGTTACATAGATTAATTTCCACAAAACAAACTTGAAATAGTGTGCAACACGAGCCAAGAATAGTTTTTCATATACTGCAAGATAATATAGTACTTCATATAGCACAAGATAATCTTGGTGTAGCGTACAAAAAAAGACATCAAAGAAAATAATTATCATAAAATCTCGTGGTGTAACATTCTACCCCCCTTAAAATGAATTTCGCCCTGGAAATTTGGTGGGGTTATAAATTGTTTTCTACTAGAAAGTTTCTTTCATAGAAACCCACATCGTAAAAAGGAATACTAAAACATTATTTTAAAAAGGAATGTCAGAAACATATCTGATACCCAAAGTAACTCATCATTGGGTTTCCACATAGGTTAATATAGGTGAAAATTTGGATATGGAAGAGAAATCTAACCATCATGTTCTGATGGAGAGTGGTAGAGAACATGGCTATGAAATAGCCAACAATCACCAAGCCATAAATTCATGATGATCCAAGGTACCATCTGATTCATCGGATATAAGGACAATAGGACAACATTTTATGTTTTCAAGATCATTTCCCTAAAGTTGATGAATTTTTGAATTAAAAGAAATACTTACATGATTTTGGTACAATTTTACTGCTACTTGTGCCTTGAACAATTTCCACTTAATCTCTTAAATAAATGAAGTTGAATTGGTCTTCTTTTAAGTGTCAGCAGATCATGATATAGAATGATGGGTCATTCCATCTATCTCAAACATAAGTTTAGAAAAAGATATATACATAAGTCCATCTATGGTGAGATTAATCGTCTAGGGTTACAAAAATGGACTTATACATCATTTATCATACCTCTTAATAAAATAAAACTAGTTTATACTAACCAAGGACTTCCTGTAGGATAATGGTAGGTGATGAAGGCCTATTGAACTTCAGTTGTTGGTTCAATTCCCACAACCTTGTCCGACGCGAGGGGTTGTCACTCGTCATATGGGTTGTCCTTTTTCTGAAACTATACTATTATAACATTCCATAAATAATATCGAAAAAAATGTTCTATCCTTAAATAATATTATCTTTTGTCCAACATAATCCATTCCAATATTTAAGGATATCCAAAATACATCTATCAAATCTAATAGTATAAAGATAATGATTAGTTTAAAGGTCACATAACAATTATGTGAATCTCATCATTTATCCCCTATATATCATTAGATATATCTTGTTGGTCACATTCCAAACATCTGAATACCTTAATCATGTATTCTTTTGAAAATTTAATTACTATAGAACCTTATTGAAAACATGAAATCTCTAAAAAGTTAACTCTTTCCACATTCCAAAAAATCCCAAAAATTCTACCTACTCAAACCATGACATCACTTTGTCCTTATATCTGTCATGAGCTCATGAATACTATCATACATATTTTTTTCTCCTTATCCCATCATTATGTGCATTTTATCTGCTTTCCAAAAATATTTCAATCATTTTCATGGTTCCGGTACCGTTTAATTATTGAAAACCAATACATATATATTACAAAATTCCACGATACCATAAATGAGATTCCATGATACAAATTTGAAATCCCATATCATAAACACTTAATCATTCAAAAACATCATTTTTTCACTCAAAATCAAAAATAGTTATCGCATGTGAATTACCATTATCTGTTGCCTTATCTGGTTTCTCAAGTCGATCACCATTAACCCTTGGATTAGGGCATTGATTAGTATAATTTCCCATTTCCTTGCACTTATAGAATTGAAGTTTTGGTTGTGCGTTCTCTGAAGTCTTTTCTTTATTCACATCATTAGCTAACCTTTTTCTATTACTTCGACACTCAGCTTCTCAATGAACTTCTTTTCCACACTTAAAACATTTTCTAGTCCCTTTAAGACAATCTCCACCATGCTTATTTCCACACGTTGAACATAAAGAAACATTCACCTTCTTTTCACCATTGTTTTGAGATTTTTCCTTGAACTCCATCTTTCGTTTCTTTTCAAGACCGTGAGATGGATATGTAACACCAACATCCAGTTATACCTTTATATCACAACACATAATTTCTTCTTAGCTACTAAAGTATCTTATAGCTAATTATCTTCGAATACTTGGTTTTAAGCCACTGAAGAATCGATCAACTTTACATTCAGGTTGGATGATAAAGCCAGATGCATACCATGAAAGCCTTGTAAAATTCTCTTCGTATATACCAACATATTCATCATCCTTTTTCTTAATCTCAAGGAAATCCTTTTCCATAATTGTTTGAAGATTATGAGGGATGTACTTTTTGAAAAACATGTTCTTGAACTCGTCCCATTCAATGGATGAAATTTCATCTTGGGGCCTTGTATTATTAATTAGAGTCCACCACTGGTCTGCTTCAACATTTAAATGGTAAATAGACAAAATTAATTCTTCTTTATTTGGACATCGAGGTATGGAAAATATCTTTTCAATGATACTGATCCATTGTTCAACAACAAGTGGATCAGAAGACCCACTGAAAGAAGGTGGATGTTGCCTCATGAAGGACTCAATAGAATATTGTTCCCTTATCTGCTCATTCAGAAGTCCAGAATGATTCATTACTTGTGTAAGTATAGAAATAAGTTTTTTCACTCCATTTCCAATAACATTTGGTTGTTCAGGAGGACAACTATTTGCATTGTCCATTTCATTGATAAACACGGTTCCTTCGGGTTCCAACCATCGTCTAAAACCCAAAAAGAAAAGTGCAAGAGTAAGAAATCATCCTAGGAAAACAACTTAATATATTGGAAGTACATTCAATATCTAACAACATAGGTATAATTATATGATCGTTACCATAATCCTAGTACTATAACCTATAGTTAAACTTATCTTTAGGGACATCCCAAGACATACCTTAGAAATATCTCTAGGGATCTCACTAAAGTTTTCACATCTTTGTCTCCAACGATTAACTAAACCTCCCTCTAATACCAATTGTTGAGACCCAAATCATGACGTACATAGACATTACATTACTTTTTTGGAATATCTAATACATAACAAAAATAGACACCAAAGGACCATTATAGTTTAGTGTCTTTGGAAACTCAGAATATAATCATCTAATCTTGGTGAAATATTTTCAACATCTCCCCTAAAGATCTTCCTTTTTTGGTACCTAAAACATTTATTTATATCTTGGGAAAAAGAAAACAAATAAACGTTGAGCTCAAATGCTCAGTAAGGGTAATCATGGAGAAAATAAAACAAACCAAATACATTTGAACTTCAAAACATAAACATAATATTTAAACACTAAAATCATGAGCAATGACATAAAACATGGTAGTACGTAAGGAATAGATCCTAATGGATGATCAATCATGATAAAATATAATTGGAAATAAAACATGTAATTATGGGAAAACAGTAAGCATGTGATTTTATTTCCATAGCATCCAAGGCATTGCTGCCAAGACTATCTTAGTGGACAAAGTCCCTTACTAAACGGAGTTCACTCCTCGTTCCAGTCATGTATCACTTAACCAAATTAACTTGTAGTTCCAGCCATGTCTATCTCATTAGATATAAATCTGTACCCAATGCATTGGAGGGAGATATAGGTCCCACCCATCTCATAATAAAACCAATATTATGTGTGCCACAATCATACATCATAGCATAACCCATGTAATAAAAACGGGATTCTTAAACATCAACCCATCATAACATAATCCATATAAGATAAAAGGACAGAATAAAAATAATTGTATCATAACATAATCAAATCAATGTAAAAATATAGATAGAAACAGAACCCTATATTATCTTGGATGGAATTGTTTTTTGATAAAACGCTTGAACTCCATTCTTGAGGAAAATATCCTTTGTACTTCAAAAACAATTTTCCTTTCTTAACATGTCATAGAAATTTAAACTAAAGGATGTTGAAGAAAAATAAACTTGAAAACATGTAATGGAAGCTTCATGGAAATAATGTTCTATGAAACCATAAAAATCCATTAATTTCGTATAAGTTAAAAAAACATTCTCCCAATACTTTTTTCGGAAAAGTCAAAAAGGACCACGTATGGTAAACAAAAGAAATATTCCTTCCATAACACAATGTAAAAGTCAAATAGGGGTAAAAATGACTTTAAACATGCATGGAATAATATTAAACACTATATTAAAAACATTTTTTTGTTCATGTAAGAAAAATATAACCCTATTAAATACATACGTATAAGCAATCTCGAATGAAAATGAGATTGAAAAATTATCCCATACCTTATGTACAAATTCATCCATATGTGTCCGAGACTCCTATATAGTGGATTTAAAAAAATTTAAACTTGTAACAGAACCATAATAATATTTACTATATCATATATGATTCACTTACGACTTTATGTTATCCGTTCATTTATCTATTCCATGTTAAAGCTGCGTTTTGGGTAAAATCGTTTCATTTATCATCCGTGTTTTGACTTGTAATTATTAATATGATTACATAGATCATGATTACGTAATTCCTGAATATAAAACATGATTTATATATAATATATATTCATATTATACATATATATAATAGATTGATAAATAGAATGAAATACACCGTTCATGGAGACGGTAGGCCATACGTACGCATAAATGCTATTTTTCGTTTCCTTATTAAATTGAATGGAATTATGTAGATGAAATATATATATATATATATATATATTAAGTATCATTATAATGTCATATATTTCATGATTACCTATTATATATACTTTATAATCATTCCTGTATTGTTAACATGGAAAATGAATCTCATTGCGTCGTGGAGACGGTAATCCGTACGTACGCACGAGCAATGATATCGTTCCCATATTTATTGAATGGAATTGGAATGGATGATATAATATCTTAGAATCAGTATGATGTTATAATAATCATATATAGTTATTATTTACACCATTATACCCATCCAAGTAAGGTGGTGGTGGAAAACCCGATTACACCACGTCGTGGAGACGATATTCTGTACGTACGCAGGCATGGTGATTTTTTTTTTCCGTAGGATAGATAGAAGGTGAAATAGGGTTTTTTAATATTTATAATAACATATAAGTATATAATTAATACTGATATTATTACTTTATAATGAAAAAAAAATTAAAGGAAGTAGAAGAAGAAAGAAACATGAAAGAGTCTGTAGAAGAGATTACCTCTTCCTCGAAACACCTCCTTTAAACATCTTCATAGGGCACTAGAGTTGGTCTTTTGAGAAGACCATAACCTCTATGATATAACTATAGAGGTTTAGAATAGTAATTGGTAGGGTTTTTATGAGATTCATGGGTCAAAAGGGTGTTAAGAGAAGAGGGAAGGGGTTCCCTTTTTATAAGGGAGGAGAGAGGCACCTTTGGAAAAACATAAAATATTATATTATAATAAAGTCAAATTCAGTTTATAATAGCTCCAAATTGATTTATTTCGAAGCTAAAGTTGTGATGGGTCAAAATAGTCTCAAAAAATAGGTTTTATACATGTTTAGGTTACTATTTTAACCTTATCATTTATATTTAACTCTAAGTTAAATAATTTAACTTTTACCGTGTCTTCTTGTTTTCTTACACTATTAGGTTAATAAACATACTATAATAAGACAAAAGAACCCCAAGTGGTTAATTATTGATATATATAACCTTATCTAAGTCATTTGGCTTAACCATTGATTTTTTGGAATATAATAACAAGTAATAATTTAATATTTTGTTTAAAAAGTAATTTATGTCTAATTTTGACACTATTTGGTAATTGATTTTTGTGAAAATCATAAAAACATGATTAGAACTCAAAAAGTAAATTTAATCAATACTAACACGTCATATAAACCTAGAAAATTAGTTTAATTAATAAAAAGTCGAAAATTACATTTATTTGGGTATTTATAAAATCAATTATGGGAATATTTCATTAATAAGGTAATTAATGCATCATCATTGTGTCATAAATAAATTAAATTATTTAATGTTTAAAAATTATAAATAAAATACCATTATGTATGAAATATTATTATATTTCGAATTAATATTTATAGTCCAATTTATATTATCTATAACTCTATATTGGAATTGTTTTAATTATTAAACATTGATTTTAACTATTTTAACTCTTTCTTAAATAAAATAATAATAAGTGTCCTAATCTAATCCAAATGGTCCTAAATGGTAATATATTATTCTTATGGTTGTTTTTCGTCGAATTAGACTTATCTAATAAAATGATGACATGTGTTAGGGTAATAATAATATCATTTTTACCCTTAATTACCCTATTTACTTTTAACCGGGGTAAATTAAAGTAAAAAGTTACTATTCACCAAAAAAATTATTTTTGACTTATTGAACCACGTTTTAATCCATGATATTAACTATGTCTCTCGGATTTTCGAAATTTCACTCACAGAAGCAGTAAAATAAATTTTTATGTAAATTTTCAAATTCTCCTAGGGGGTGGGTAAAAGACGCTGAAAAGCTCTATAAAATTTTTATATATCTAAAATTATTATAAAATTACTCAGATGAATTACAATGAACTTATATAGGTATTATGTATCTATTTGGACATAAAATAAATTTAAATAAAATAAATAATTATTTAAATAAAAATTCGGTTTTTAAATAGTAACCGAGTGTTTTGACAATTCATCAAAAATTGAAAGTTTTCAGAAAAATACCAAAAATTCACCCCAGGATAATTTTGATATTCCAAATCCAAAAATGAAGTTCATTTTAAAAGATAAAATTTATAATATTTAAAAAGTGGGTATTACTATTCCTAACGACTAATTCATAATAATATTATAATAATATCTCGTTTAGTGAAACTTGGTATTGCGTACTACACACGCTATCGAAGAAGGTCTTGATTGCGTGTAATGAAATCCATGTCCGGGACGCGTGTAGTGAAAGATATGTTTGGTTTTGTGTATAACATAATCAAAACTTATTTCATTTATACATTAAACAAAATCTATTCTAAATGTTGCGTAAAATAATTTCAACCAAACGAACTTGAAATTGTGTGTAACATGAGCCAAGAATAGTCTTGCCTATACTACAAGCTAATATGGTGTTGCATATAGCACAAGATAATCTTGGTCTAGCGTACAACAAAATACATTAAAGAAAATAATTCTCATAAAATATCGGGGTGTTACATTATTCATGTGAAATGAGGGTTTACTCATGCTCCATGTGCAATTATCCTTGGCTCATTCTAATTCCATGTTAAGTGTTGTTTCCACATTTCCATTTATGATATTCATACTATATAATGACTTTATATTCATTTTTCTCATGAGCTCTATTTATATGCCTATTTCTAAACATATATTTTAATCTTCATGTTATACCTTGTTTACTCCCTTAATAGCCATTATAGCTCACCCCTTATTATGTATTTACTCAGGTTATCCCATGAAATGTTAAGTAAGAAGGAAGGTTGTGGACATGTAATGGATTTTTTCAATAAATATGTTGTATTTCCTATTTTAAGTTGTTATGTAAGGATCATTATCCACAAAGACACTAGAAATATCAACCATCTATGTTTTATTATGTGAAATATCTTGTAATAAATTATGTTAATGTGTGAAATAAAATCAGGGTTGTTACAGCTCACACGAGGGTGTGGGTTGAATAATAAGGGAGAAAATCATTATAATTATATAATGTAAAATATATAATGGAATTAAATTTTCAATATTCTATGTTTCAAACATGTTTTAGTGTAATATAATATGAAATTTTTCAATAAAGTATGCTTCACCTATAGGAAATGTATAAGGCCCCATCGTGATTACAAAAATTAGCTCATATGATTGAGATAATCTTTCTCAAGCCCTGTTTAATAGAACAATATTGTGATAATTAATCATTCATGGTTGGCATATAGTTACTCCTAACCTTTCCCACACAATCCACCACATGAATTCCTCTAAAAATATTTTTATTTCAACTCAAAACTCTATAGAACTCACAAATTAATAAAATTAATTCATTAAATTGATCAGTTAATTCCACAATGACATTGATGGTGTCACACCCTATATGCTGGTTCCCTATTTAGTTAGATATGTTGGATATTATGGTCGAATTAGAGGCAATAATTTGGATTTCAGTGGTTTTCTAGGATCATTGGCATCCATGAACATCTGTAGGTATTATTCTACTGAAATAATCTTCAGGTGTAATAGCCTCATCGATGACAATGATTAATCATTGAGGAAGCTTCATCATGGCATTCAAATAAATTAGTGTGTCTCTTTATATGATGATTAACTATTACATGATTTATAGGAAGGTTTTTAGAAGTTTCAATTTTAATAAGGTGTTCTATTTCTTCCGGTTCATTTTAATAGGACATGTTGATGTTGCATTCGGCTTCTTCCACATAGTGGCGGTCTAAAAGGGAACGGTTGGTGGTCCTGATAATGGTAATGGTTTTTTTTTATTCCCTAAGATTTTAGAAACACTATATAATACACATTTTCTCTTCCTCTTCTCCAAATTAAATCACATTTATTAGTCATCAAAGAGGCATTGAGGTTGTGATGTTTAAGCAGTCAATAGTGTTCTAGGCACATCATGCATTGGATTCTCTCTATTCATTAGGTTTTTTATTGGGTTTCTATTATAATTTTTCATAATGATCATGATATGGAGTGATAGTTTTGATGAATATGTGGTCGTATATATTTATAATTTAGCTATTATCGGTTATTTTTTTCAATTCGTGTTGGTATTTCATATTTAATTTTTGATATTATTTCTGTAATATTGATTGGTAATGGTTATATACAATTATGATATTTGTATCTATTTTTCATTCTTAGGATACTGGTCACATTAAAACTAATATTAGAATATTATAGTGGTGATGAAATTTATATGGATGACTGAACTAAATAATTCAATTGGTCGATTAATTTTTATCTGTAGTATCATCTTTTTGTGACCGTGTTGGGATCAATACATGAGGTACATGAATACTTAGTGTCTAAGTTTTGAATTTTTATTTTAATATGGTTTAAAATATGTAATTAGATTTTTTTTGGTATTATATTGGTTATTGTAGGATATGAGGGTTCCCACCTATCCCAATATATGTTATAATCTTTTAAAATATATATAATAGAGATTAGGTAATGATAGTGATGTCCATAGAAATCATTAGTGGTTCTCATGAAATAAGTGGATTTTTCTAAATCTCAACAAAAAAATATCACTATACCTGTGTCCACTAGCTGTATCATATTCAATCAAGAATTTTTCATACTATCCATATTCAATGATATCGAGTAACCATATGAACAGGATCATTCCAATCATACATAGTTACTCATACATGATTGATTCTCTATGTATATACTGACTATGATAATGAATACATTACATGTCATTCAACTTTATAAATGAGAACACCACATCCCATAATCATACATACAAAAAAAATATTATATCTTTAATGGGTCACATAATTAATTTTTCTATCTCAATGGAGGTCATAGATTTTATAAATTTCATATTAGAGGAAAAATCACATATTGGTTGTTGTCTAACTAATAAAATGATTAGAAACAAACCCAACCAACCACTGATTATATATGTTACATGGATTGTGTATGAAATGTTTCGAAGCTGTAAGATTCTTATTATAGGTACCTCACCCGCTATAGGTATTTGCTAAATCCTAATATGATCAATTTACCCCTATTATACAAAATAAATAGTGTTTTCTAAACCCTATAATATACTTCATTGTCCATCCTATGAAAATAATATATTTTGTAACTCATGATCATATTATGTATCACAATACTTGAATCCCACTCCAAGTAATCATAAAATTTCATTATTGGATTTTTAATTTATAATAATAATAATATATTACAGATAATTTAATATATACTATTAGACCAACATAAAAGAATGATTAAGTGGAAAATTCCTTTTTTATATCATGATACATTTGAAATTATCATACACTAATATTCATTTTAACAAAATCTTACATAATATTTTTTACACAATATAATATAATATATACTATTAGACAAATTTTTTTGATATAATTTTTGGGTTTTATTAATCCCATTAAATCATTATGTAATCTATGACACATCTATTTATTTCAATCTTGTGAAACCCTCCCACTAATCTTTAATAGTTTCTAACATCTATTAAGAAATATTGTTTGAATAATTATGATATTAAGTAATATTATTCTTAATATTTAACTCCTTGAACAATATATCCATACTCTTTAAATTTACAACATCATATGGTATGTTTTTAATAACATTTGTTGTTTAATGAAAATTATTTATATGTTCATCATAATCTTATTTCATGAAACATATTCAATTTAATTTTTCCTTGGATAAAATTTTGGTGAAAATATGAAACACAATAAGTTTTTATTTACCAAAATATATAAAACATATTCAATACAAAAAACTGATATTCCCTTTGTTATGGAAAATAAATGTTGCATTTTAAATTTATATTTACAAATATAATATAATCTTTTTAGGATATCAAATGATATTTCAATTGTACTTCAAAATTAAATTTCTTTAACTTATATTATTTTTACTACACTTTGTCCAAACAAGATCCCACTAGTATCATAGAATCAATATCCCCTTTAGAATAACCTACTACTTTATAGAAACAATTTCATGACATGAAATAAAACTGATTTACATTGGTGGATATTTTTTATAAAAAAACTCATGTATCCATATATTATATAGAATTTTATATATTGGGATAATTTTCATTTGAATAATAATAATAATTAAAATATTCTACTAGATTAGGAATCAAATCCCTCACATTATATTAAAAATAATTGATAGGCTTCATAATTTTGGATAAATTAATTTTATAATTTATCATCATCACATGTATGTTTTATAATTTTACGAGTCATAAAATATGTGTATTGATTCCATTGTTGTATATTTATCTTAACGTCTCCATGATAATAAAAAACTACTCTTATTCGAAAAAATAAATACAACAAATATATAGATGCATAATATTGATCCATTTTTTAATAATATATTCATTTTCATTCAATTATAAGATTAAACATCAATTTAATTCATTATTTGAAATCAAATTGTGAGATCCATTAATTCTTAAATCTAATTAAAGAGAATATATATTTAACAAATATGTAAAATAAGTATGTATTATCAAATACACATTAATACCAAATAATTTGGTTCTATAATCCTAATTGCTGACATTGAACATCCATAAAATATTTAAACCCCTTATTTGTAGAGAAAATAATTTCTATACTACAGATGAATTACTTTTTCTTTCTAATATCTATTTTTGGTTTTAATTATATTGATTAGATATTTTGATGAAATAATTTTCTGACATTCCAATAGAGTTTTCTCTTACCAATATGAAATTTTACCAACCTGTATTGTTAATACACCACTAGAATGTATACATTAGAATACCAAGATCATATACACTAAACATATTGACAATATTAAGTTAAATATTATTGATAATCACCCATAATATCAATGTGTTTCTGAAAAAACAATCAATAATAATATTTTTATCTAGAAAAAACATTAATGGAAACCTTCAGTATCTCTAATTCATTAACACCCATAGTCACATTGAGTAATTTATTGTCAAAATAAATTATGATATTTTACATATAATTTATTTTAAACCTTGATTAAAATCTAATATACATATTATAATAATTTAGATTAATTTATTGAACAACATTAACATTTTGTTACACGAGAATGGATCACACTGACACTTATAATATTCTAGTTTACATATGACCAACTCTACTATTTTGTAACAGTCTAATATGATTCATATAATATTTATCCCCTTTATAATTATTTATATCAAATTAATGTATAGTGACTATGATTATATTTTTTAATAATAAAATATTTTATCAGATCAATATATTATTTCACTATCATTTAATAAGGTATTTTATTAAATTTTATCCTCTTAAAGATATGAAACATTTTATAATCAACCATAAAAATTAGTAAACCATTATCCATATTTTTCAACGTGATAACCCCGATTTAGTGTGGACCTCATCACATTATCTGTTTACATAGAAAATCATTTCATTTATATTAATTATAAATAATATTTAGTTAAGTGAGAAACTCATCTTCTAATCTATTGAACAGTTATAATCAAAATCATTACTTGTGTATCTTAAGGCCTATTTTTTTAGATAAGTCATGCCTAAATAAAATTTCATAAATGATTTATCCCACTCTTAGTGTCACCTCGTTACATGGTATCCTTATACAAAATAATCCATGGGAACACTACTTTAGAATGAACCATCATAGTAAGATGATTATGTAAAGGAAAAGTGTTTATAATGGAAATAATCTAACAAATATTAATTTCTAAAAATAATATTCAATCTCATTATCATATCCCATGTATTTCATTCATTTTTATTCATAATTATAATTATCTAATTTTAAATTCTATTCCTTCCCCTAAATAAAAATGTTTAAACCATATTGAGCTGTGAATATTTTCAAAACTCATAAATTTTGATACTAACATAAATGAAAATCTATATATGTTTACACATATCTAAATCCATCCTATGATTATGGTACATGAAAACATTTTACATAAATTCATAGAATCAAATGACACAAAAAATCAACATCTCAGTAATCATGGCCGGATACATATATGACCCACACATTTCTAGACAAGGAAAGTACCATTAATCTACTATGTTCTTTTACCCAATATCGGTTTTTCGAATTGTACTTTATGAAAGATATAAATCGATTCCAAAATAATGTTAACACCAATTATTGATAATTTATAACCAACCATTAAATTAATAATCATAACATTGTATAATTTAATGTTAAGCTGAGGAAAACAAAATAAAGTATCATACCTAGCATTTTACTCTTAGATTCATGCATGAAAATTTATAAAATCATAATAAAAAATAAAAAAAAGAACACATTAATTCATAATGTAATAGTTATATATTGCTAAGAAAAATGAAAAAAAATAATGAAATTAATAATTCATATAATTATTTGTGAGTTAATGTCTTTATGATTAGAATATAAATCATGTAACTATAAACAATTTGTAATTTTTACTATATATTATGAACAATCCATAATTCATTAAATATAAAAAATTTATATTTCTTATATGGACCCCTTTAAAAATACATTATAAGGAATTCAAATTTTAAAATGATTATATTAAATGAAATATAAGTATTTTTTTCTAAATGAATTATGTAATAAATTTATGAAATATAAATATCACATACATAATATTATTTTAAACATGATAATATAAATTATGAAAACCTATTTTGATAGGGTAAAATGATTTTATCAAATAACGCCTTTTAATTAAAATAATTCAAATAAAATGTTATGAGAAATTAATAGTATTAAACATAAAATCATTTCAAAATTTTCCCTAATTTTGTATCATATAAACACTATATAAATTTAACTTATTGTTCAAACATAACCAATTTATATAAATATCATAATTCACTTCATACAATTTAAATGGTATTCAATATTATCAACTAATATTTATGGAATATTTATTAAATAAAATTTCTATAAATAGCTAAAAAATAATTATAATAAATTGATTATAAATTAATTTATGAAAACATTATAAATTAAATAAATATACAAAAATATATTTCAATTGATTTATAAATTTTTAATAAAAAATTTTATTCATTTTATAATAGAATAATTGAAATATTGAATTTTTTTACATATACCACATATGACGACATCCCTACATTGTATTCAATGACATGATTGATTATCTATCCTATTATGTGATAGATAATATTTCTGTTATGATATTTCCTTTTAAAGATCCCATTAATACTTTATGTTAGTCTGGATATTATCCCTATCACGTAATCTTTTTTCATTACATGAACCAGAGTTACAATCCCATATAATAACATATACTGTGCATTATAATATAGTAAAAAGTTGAAGGAGCATGTGGTATTTCTTATTATGATATAAAATATTATATGGTGTGGCCATGTCATAGCTTATAGAATTCCATGATGTATAAAATGAAATATTTATAAAACATTACTACATTCACCATAGATATCACTATATCCAAGAAATAAGCTCATTTCATTATTTCAATCATGATTTTAAGAATCAAATGTTGATCACACGGTTCTGATACCATTATAGTGTTCTTATAGAATGATTGAAACTAAAAGAATAAAGTAGATTCATCAGGAAAAAAAATCCCATGATCAACTGTGTATTAAAATTGATTTTATTCATGATAAAATGATGAACTAATGTGTATAATACAACAATTATTTCCTCCTCCCCAATCATCCATAATGCATTTAATAAAGATTTCTTAAGGGTTTCCAATGAACTCCCTCTGACATACAGTGTGTGTGATTTTATATATGAAACAATACATGGGTGGGATCATTCTCACATCCAGGATATTTTAGTACCCCATAAGGAAATGTAAAATGAAATAATGAAGGGAATTGATATTCGATAATGATTGAAATTGATCACATACCCATCATAATTTGTACTTAATCATTTCATAATCATTGATAATCCATAATCTTTTACTTATTATGTTACATAACATTAGTGTAAATTAATTGATTGATTATTAATTCATCACATGAATTCAATCAAATAATATTCCTTATTGTTTCATCCTATGAAAATTTAAATAATGATATCCAACATTTCAAATTCTTTTAATATAATTGTAATAATGTGTCCACCCTTATAATCATAGGATATTTGAATAATCGTACGTTATGATTTATAAAAAATGACATTACTCAGATCATACTATACTAATCACCATATCATAATATGTGATATACCCAATGGGTTGTTAAAATCCATTTTCATAATACATGTTTAATTCTACAACACACATATCATACTATATTATATCTATAAAATATATCAAATATAAAATTTTTTAATTAATTTTCCAAATATATAGAAACATGGATTAATGCCATTCCATTATTGGTGTGTCCCTTTTTTAGAGATAAAAATACCAGTGGAGTCTTAATCTTGATCTATGTAGATAGTTACTCTTTCTGGTAACTTTTTTATGCTCACATACATTTTCTGGTAATTAAATATTTCACTTCATGGAGATATGTTTTCATAAGAAAAAATAGTGGATAAAATGAATCCAAATGACACCATCCATGTTAAAAACAAGTTATCATCCTCCAACACATAAAAATACAACTAATAGAAGAGATTACTTGGCTATCGAGCATATGGATTTAGATTTTCCTTCAAGGGAGAGTGGGATATTTAGTTAAGAAGAGTGGGTATTGTGTGTGGGATGTTTCAATTGATCTCCAATCTATTTGAGATTCTAGATCTATGTGTGGAATATGCATTAGATGATAAAATTTCAATAGTTATTGAACATTAAATATAATTATTTCTTGAATATTTATCTTTATTTTCCTCTCATTCGGATCATTGGTGGGAAATTTAAACCATAATAAAATCAAATGAAAAATAAATAGTCATTTATATTAGTTTTTATTATAGTTCAAATTGAATATAAATATATTTTTTTGTTCTTTTAATGTTACAAACCAACCCAAAAAAATAAAACATAACAACACAATCTAAAAAACATATTTTTTTAGTATTCTATGATCATAACCCATGCATAAAATTCTTATTCATAACCGTCTTTCATATATTATTTTCCATCCCAATTAATGAAAAAATGTATTGTTTTTGTAGTTGTTAAATGTTGATATCGTGAAATAATATATATGAAATTGTATAAATTATCATTCAATAATCATCCATTTTTTATAAAATACCATGAATCCATATGTCATATGATAGAATAAAAGAATTTGTTAATTTATAATTAAAAGTGAACCAAACTAAAAATTAATGATTTTAAATTTTCTGATATGAACCAAACCGCTATTAAATATTTGGGTTTTATATATAAAGATCAAACAAAGGATATATATATTTTTTATTTCATGTCAAAACTAATCCAATCAAACCCCTAGTTCAGAGATTAATTTTATTTATCTTCACCTTGATACATCATTGACATCTATAATAGAATATCTGATGACATTAAACGATCATAGTTTCCTTAATGTTTAATCAGATGAACATGTAAATAAATTTTTCATTGGGAATATTCTATTCCCATGGGTTCCCATACTACTATTTTTCAAGAAGGATGATGGGTGATTGAGGATTATTATTGATTATATTTATATGAATTAAGTGACATTCAAAAACAAATACCATCTTTTATGGGTCTAAAACCACTTAAACCATCTCAAAAGATAGAAGTGGTTCTTGAAAATTTATCATATGTTTATGTATAAAATAATTTATGTCCATGCAAATTATTTTTTTAATTCATATCTCAAATTTTATTTTGAACATTATGATTTTTTTTCTCTTAGGGTTGATGAATGTCGTAGGTGTCTTCGTGGGTCGAGTAAGCTATGTCTTCGAACAATTATCTTGTCTGATCATGATTTTATCCATTTATGGATTCCATATATAATATATTTTATAATAAAATAATTTTTATGATATAAAGATTCATTTAGTCTTTGTTTGATAGCATTATCTTCCCATGAATGTCATTAAGAGTCAATTATGGATTTTTGATGTCTTCTTCCTAGTATATATCAAATCAGAGGCTAAAGTAGTTGTGAAATCCATATATATTGATGTATTTAAAGATTTAGAGCCTTAAAATAATTTTTTCATGTACATTTCAAACTATTATTAGATAAATATTAATTTGAATTAATGGAAGACATCCCTTGGATTGAATCTCCCATGATAACTCTTACCCAAAAATAGTAATCGCTATGTTTTTTTTGTGATGCCAAATATATTTTGTTGATTTGAAGCATGGTTCTCATGTTATCAGTTAATGGGGTATATTGATCTTCGATTTGAATATATAGAGTTATTGGATGACTTTGGATCTAGTATTGGTCGTACGATGATGTAGAGGAGGGTAGCGATATTTTAGGGGTCTCAGAAGTTGCTACCTCATGATATGAACTAGGTGAGTAAAATTTTTGAGCTCTTAGTGGTAGTATTTTTCATTATGAATTAGGTAAAATAACTTCTAAATGATTGATTAATAGTCTAATATGTCTTCATAAGGCAGAGGTACATCTACACTGACCAAGATATTAACCAATGGAATTTTTTTTGATGGAGTTCCTATTGGTATATGACATTGAGATTGCATATAATTTGGGAAATGGATTAATGTAGAATGATTCCCATATTAATAAATCAAATGATAAAATGATAGAGAAGAATATTGTGAATTAATACTTGCTAATATTTAAATTTATAGATATGAAATATTTGGATTATACTTAATCAACAGTGGTTGACCCTACACCTATTCAGTTCAGCGAGAGTCTTAGTTTGGAGACACTGATTACGATGTCTTTTATCATCAAATATCTTCAATTGATTCCCCATGTGTATTTTATGAATTCAATGAGTATATAGTCCTATTTTTTGAGAATGCAATGGATCAGGCCATGATATATGATGTGCTTCTAAGGGTGTTTCACACTATCCCATTAGTGGTACATTCGTGCATGATAAAGATGTAATAGGAACCCAAGAATGAATTTTATCATATAGTGTTCTAAAAGATTATTTATATGTATCTTTTATAGAGTATAACATATCAACATTTGAAGGAAGGGATCCCAATCCCAAAATGGTTGGCCTAAACACATTAAGACCTAGAGAATAAGTGTCATGGAATATCAATTGAAAGACTGTTGATACTTTTTTGACAATGAGATGGTTTTGATTTTAATTAGGTATTTATAAACTGATATAGCATGTCTTCCCATATATTTATTTTTTGTTAGAATAATTTAATAGAGAATATCTAATCCATATTTTTTTATTTTCTAATAACACTTTTAATGGTAAGTGTGAACCAGTTACAAATTCAACTATGTTAACCTCAAAATCCACCCACTGTTAGAGTCCCGCCCACTAAAAATCCAATGTTTAAATACCGTTTTACATGAAAAAATTCAAAATTCAAACTTCATCATTCCATCTTGGTCCACATGCTAGCAAATGTCGCTTGGTCCTTGATTCAGACACCATGTCACTTCACAGCCCCATCATCGTGTCATACCAAATCGCCTGTAAGCTCCTCCACCGGAGTCTGTCGTCGTAAAATCTTCATCGGCTCTCCCATCGTCCAAGTTCCGATACTATTCATCACCAAATAAGATGAACCTGTTAGGGCACTTAAATTATAAGTTGATGCCTAGACCAAACATCTTTGACACCGAAACATGCTGCCATCACCATCATCACATGATCACGAGCAACACCGTTTTTGGAGTCGACATATCAGCGGCTGCACCGTTCAACACCACATACATCCACAACATCACCAGATCCTAACCTCCATGACCACCAGCGTCACCAAAAAAATGTGACCACCAACGAATATAAATCACCGTCATGAAGGAAAAAAAATTGAAACACAAAACCGAGGAAAACCCTGATGAAGGCTGGTAATGAGACCCTGAAGATGGTCGAGGATGCAACCCTAAAAGGAAACTCGAAGACCACAAACCATATGACACAAAATCTTATGTACCCATTGCTCTACCTATGATCTGGATAGTATATGTGGAACCCTAGATTAGATTATGTTGGGAGGTTGAGAATGAGAGGCTGAATCTGGTAGCATCTTGAAACTCAACGTCCACCGAACTACGATCCCAAAGTATCTAGGTTAACTTCATTTCATCCCCAGCATGGAGAGGCACAGAGGAACCTGAGACCAGAGTAGGTTAACGTGAAATGGGGCATCCAATACACATACCTTCTCCAGAATAACTAGAACCACGGTAATATCAGTGGTAAGCATGGGAGAGGAAAAATAGAAGCAGAGAGACGAGGGTTGGAGCCGAGAGTGAAATGGAGAAGCGTAGGACAGGCTCTAAAACACTAATGTAATGGAGAATACGCGTGCAGAGAGTGCTCTTTGTAGAGAGCTCCCTCCCAATATGAGAATATAACATTCTTGTATGTAGATGAGATTATTTGACCTCATGGTATTACTTTAATGAACGTATTTGATTATTAATCGTGATATTCATCCCAATTTTGGAGGATACTAAGGGATAAACTCGTGGAATAGATACAGGTGGGATAAATATTTCACCTTTCAATAGATGGATAGACTAAGAGAACAACTCTGGTTTTTGAGGATAAGTTGTGGGCTCGTGTTCATGATTTAAATAATATATAGGATGAAACTGTATAATATTTTAGAATGTTTTTTCATTTAAATAAATAATTTTTTTAGTTTTTATCTAACATAGAATCATACTAAAATTAACTATGATGGGTAATGTGAAACTTAAATATCAAAATTAAAATAGGAATACAATCTCAAGTAAATTAAAATATAATAAAATGATTAAATAAATAAATTAATTCATTTAATAATAAAATTATTACCATAAAATAAAAAGTTTGTTTTATAATATCCATGAATGGTCTTAATTTAATTTTTATATGATAAATAATTAATGGAATGTTGTTAAAAAAATTTAAATTTTAAAGGGTTCTATTTCAATGAAATGGTGTTTAATGTTTTTTTATATTTAAATATATTTAAATTAGAAATTTTTAAATGAAAATTATAACAAAATTATTCTTTTTTTTAAATAAAATTGTTATTTGGTTGAAATATGATAATAACATTTAATGTTTTAAAAAGCTATTTTTATTAAAAACGAATTTCCATTATATTTTAGGTTTTTACCAAAAACATAAATTAAAATATTTCAGAATTCGAATATCACAAAATGAGTTTAATATTTTGATAAATAATTTAAAGATTATATTATGTTGATTTTATGGTATTTTTATAAAGATATTATTTTTATGGAATAATGAAGTAACTTTTTTTCAAATACTATAACCTTTATGAAATCCTTATGTTTTGAGAATGAAATAAAAATTTATAAAAACATATTCCACACTAAATATTTTTTTTATTGAGTAAAATAAAATATTTCAAATTTTACGACGAATTTATAAGCATTTCTATTGAACTTTTATATCCAAGGTGATATGTTATTCTAAAAAACACTATTTTTATTCATTCCCTTTAATTAAATTTTTATAAAGTTCCATTCTATTTTGGAAATATATATTTGATAAAAAAATATTTATTTAATATTAAAAAATATATATTTCACTATAATGTAGAGTTATAATTTTTTTATTGTAAATTAATTTAAATTGTTCAAGGGGAATTTTTCATAAAAACATTTTCCTTGTGTTAAATATGAATCTATTAAAATTAATTTTTAGTACCTCTACGATATTAATATTAAATTTTTTCATATTAAAAATATTCATATTGAAGTTATATTATATGTTAAATATTATTTTTATCTATAAATATAAGTTTCCCTGGTAAAAATATAAATAACTGTTGAAAAATTAAATAAGATCAAAATTTTAAATTAAGGGTGTAAGATCTCAAATATCACAATACTAATAATTTATTTGTGAGTATAAGAGTTTATTAAAATGATAATCATTCAATGTCTATTATTTTCCACATTTAGATCCATTTTCCATTGATCATGACATTCCTTTAATATAACTTCCCATGATCATATGGTTTGTCTCAATTAAAATTTAGTATTTTTGGAAGATTATGCTTTACTCAAGATCTAGTTTAAAACCATAATATAAAATTTAATATGATATTTTAAATACTAATATGACCAATATAATTTTAACATTACCTATGAAAGTAAAAATAAAATTTGGTAATCTTATAAATTTAAATATGGTATATTTATATCCTGAAATTAGAAAATAAATGTTTAAAAAAAATTAAGTGTTGATATATTTATTAAAAAAATAATATTTTGAATTTTACAAAAGAAAAATTTATTTAAAATAATATTTATTTTCATTGAACAAATTCATAAATTAATATTTTGTTTTTTTATTGATTTAATGTAATTATATGAGACCTTAATTAATTTTTCAATGTGTCCTAAAAACTATTATAATAATAAAATATGTATACTTCAAGTAAATGATGATTTTATTAAAAAAAAAATTCACAAATTTAGATTAATTTTAAAATAATTATGTTCATTTCTGAATTCTACATGTCCATTAATGGTTATGGGTGATATTAGGGATTATTCTAATATAGTTGAATTTTTATGAATAGCGCAATACAACATTTACTCTATTTAAAATATTAAATCAAAATACCTAAATTAAATCATCATGCATGATGTATGAAACCATTAGATTGATTTCACATGAACTAATTACATTATTTATCAAAAAAATAATCAAATATATTCATATTATTTATCAAAAATAATAAATAATTAAATATAATAGTCAAAACACCCCTCTACTCTTATATAAATACAACCCCTAATCACATCTTCTCTCCACACCTATTAAGCCATGAATATTGACAAATTTAATCACAATACACTTCCCATGCCACTTTCATACATCTAAAAGGTTTTACACTCAACAAAATACCAAAAAAATCCCAAAATAGATTGTCATGGAGTAAAATTCAAGAGGTAAATTCGTATCTCATTCTCCATAACATTATTTATTTTCCTTTATTTTTTTTTCTCTCCACACCTCCACTTATACGAAGGAAATTTTTACTCTATTATCTATTATATATTATAAATTTTTAATGTAACAATATATCATCATTTATATTCACCTCTCATTTTCTATGAAATATGAATACATCAACTATGATGTGTTGAAATATCACATTCAAGGACGATGACATTTAAATTTCCCTTAAAATCTCCATAAATGGTCATGAACACCTTTTTCGTGTTATAAATTATGATTATATTTATAATAAATCCTATTTAATGGCATGGCACCATTATATGTACATTATTTTAATTGATGAATGAAAAAAAGTTTGAGATCCTCAAAAATTTCCAAAATAATCTAAATGATTATCAGAAATGTATTATGCAATGATTCATGATCACCCAATATAAATAAATTACATATATAACCATTTAATATTATTGATTTTTTTATTACCATATAAATTTAATTCTTAATATCTACTCCCATTTTACATGATCTTTTATACATTTATACTGGTCAACCAATCGAGAAAACCAAGGAAAAGAACACTCCTGAAAGGAAAAATTGTATCATATAACTACTCCAAATTAAATTAAATGAACATAATAAAATTTTATTAAATAAAATATATGTTTTAATGGTTATTTATTAAATTATTGATTAATAGAATTTAATTTGCCTTGATTTTAAGAACAAGTTTAGGATGCTTTCAGATATATGGTATGTGTTTCTTCCCGAACCTCCATTTTCAATCAGGTTAAACTTATTATATCATTAATCCAAAGTAATTCTAAATTATATATATATATACATTATAATAATCCGATTAAGAAGTTCCAAAATCATTTATCCATACCATTTTATCATTTTATGGGATAAAACATGTTTTATATGGTTTCTTTTTTCAATTCCTCCCAATAAGAAAGTCTAATTAAAGGAATCTATTAATTTTCATACTCATTTTGAAGTATACTACATAATTTATTTTACGGCAAAAATATTGTTATAAAATAAATATTTTTTACCATGATTGTTTTTTGTTATATTATGTTTTTATGATGAAAAATAATCTTTTCCCCTTTAAACACTCATTATATGTTATCAAAAACCTCACTAAAGAGGATCATTTATATATATTATTTTTCAATTTTTTTTACATGAGTTGGAAATAATTTATTCCTAAAATATAATTTCATTTTCCGTACTATAATTTATTATCTGGGATACACGTTTTTAAATAATATTTTATTTTAAATACAAAATATTTTTCAAAATAACTCTTATACCCAAAGTAAAAAATGGGTATTTCTCTCAAAAATTCATCAATGATTTTTTTAGATTATTTTCATTTTTGTCATCAAAATATGTTTAGTATTATGATTAATTTTGTTTTACAAATTATGAAATCATATTCCATATTTTATTAAATAGTTTATGATTATATTTAAAATGGATGTTCTATCCTAATACCATTCACAATATTACTCAGAATGGTTAGTTGTTATGATTATTGATTTTGGAAATTATTCAGATATAATATGATAAAATAAATATGAAAGTTATGATGATTATGATTCACCACATTCATATTAGTAAATAATTAGACTTAGAAAGTGACTGTCTGGTACTTCTATAGACCCTTGAGGTGTAATTAGGTCTCAAGAGAAAAAACATGTATGTATTTGGCCTAGTCCATAAACATATATTTTTAGGTGCATTGGTCGAGGCATCCATAGTATTAATTAGATATCTAATATTATGAATTCCATAATTATAAAAATAGTAATTGGTATTCCATCTAATCATTTGACTACTTGAATATATATTTGTATGTTTTATGTGATTATTTAAAGGTAATTATTTATTCATATTTTATTAATTCTATATTATGGTAATGATTATTCTCAATTAAAATATGTTTCAGTTATTCACCATGCCATATTGCTTATTTGTTTGATAGATTCTTCTGTATGTTTGACCCTTAATAAAAATCTAATATAACCCATTTCTCATGTTTTATTTCTCCATAGGATGGGAATATGTATATTATTAATTACATATAATGATAATCTTAGAGTTTTTGAATGATCCCAAGGGAGTGTCTATGTTTCTTCATTTCATGTTGTAATGTAAAACATGTGTTTGTATATGGTTTTCCAAATATACTAAAATATTTTGTCCTTTGGTATGAAAATAATTGTCAATAATACTATAATTATAAATTTAGTCACCGGTTCTAGGATACTAGTGCCAGGGTATTTGTAGTTGGTATTATAGAATGTTCATTAGAAATATAGGAAAATTTATTTGCTGAACATAGTGTAGGGAAATCCACTATGAGTGTATTTGAGGATAAAAAATAAGAACATCCTTGAATTTTGAATGTTTGAGATTGTGTGGGTATTTTTAGAAATACCTCATTGTTTGGATACTATAAGTGGACATTGTTCTATAATAGATGTACCTATGGGTAACATATCTATGGTGTGTCGAGTCTGACTCTTTGTGACATGGAAGATGTCAATTGGCCTTATGGCCTACCTAGTTTAAATTCCTAGGGGATATTCGTAGGATAATTCAAATTTTCATCAAAAACTAATGTAAAGCATTTAAAACCAAATATATCCACAAATAAAACATGTTTATGATTATGAGATTAGATATGTATAAATATATCAATTTATTTGTGGAATTTTCTAGTTCAAAATTATGAATTTTGATTCATGACCCATTTAAGTGTATTCAATTGTTTATAAATGGTGTCTAGTGGAAGGAATGTAATCTGTATCAATTCATGTTTCCCATGTAGGGATTTCCTTCCTATGAAATAAAATGATTTTGGAGAATTTGAAACAACTATATCTGAGAAACTAATAACTATTTTAGGATATTTTACTTTGGTTATGAATAGAAAACATACACATATAGATAATCATGATCGAAAAAGTGTAGGAACAATATTAAACTGCATCATAGGGAAGAAACCTACATCATCCTTTAGAACAAAAAACCAATTTTATCTGATAAGTAGATGTGTTCCTTAGAGAATATATTTCTTAATTTGGGATATGACAAATGGTAGAAGGTTATCAGGGATGTTTATCTTCTCCCAAGAGATATTGATCAAAGGTGTTTTTGATTCAAAATGAAAAGGAGTTACGAAAAGGGAAGTTAAATCTATCATGGATTATGAGGAAAACCTCACAAGTATTCCAAGGTACAACTCGGGTTTTTTTATCAAAATAATAGAAAAGGTAATAGATTATTTAGTGGTTATTACCATACCTTCTAAAGGACCTCGTTATCTGATACTTTTGGAGTTATGAATATTTTGTTTGATGTTCCCTCAAAGTGGAGAAGGAGATTCAAGAATGCTCCCATGGATATAGAGTTGAGAAATGAAAGATAGATTTTCAAGATAGAGGATCTAATGAGAAATTTAGAAGTGAATCTCATCCATTCAAATTTCAAAATTCTTGGACGAATAATCTTTGGAATTTCTACAAAGGTATAAATAAATTATTCAACTATGATATAATAGGTAACCAAGCATAATAATGTTGTAGAGACATGAATAACCAAGAAAATATGATGTATTAAAGGTGAGAACCACACATTTTTCAATACTTCAACAATATAGGGAAAGGGAACTATGAATGTTAGTGCACTAAACCTCCATTACTTAAGGGTAATCATTTTCATAATCCACCAAAAAAAGGGAAAAGAGAATTATTTTTTCATAACTACAATTGATGTGGTGAATTAAACGGAATATATAGAAGGTAAAATTCATATTCCCTAAATAATTCCATTATCCATATTTGATTCTAGATCTATAAATTACATTATCTTTTTCACGTTTCTTATAACTATTGAATCAAATAATTGAAATATTGAAGTATATATGTCCTCAAAATATAGTTAAAAAACAATTTCAACCCATGTATTGGACTCTTATCATGTTTTTGTATTTTGGGTGATTCATCCAGTGAATCTTGTAAGACATTCCATTTTGTAATTCGATGATATATTAGGGATGGATTTTCCCTCATTATATTGGGCAAATATCACATTACAGGAAAATGAAATAACTTTTCAAATTAGGATCCATCCCAAGATCCAATAAAAATTAAAATATGACCATGAATATTAATTGGAGAATCTTGAAATGATATCTGTGCTGATGCCCTATGATGAGGCATGCCTATCATAACTGGTTGAGTTAAAAGATGTTATCAAACTGGAGGAAATTCTCATTCTAAGGGAATATAGTGATGTATTTCCTTATGAGCAACTCATAATTCATCTTGATCAAGATGTGTAGTTCTATGTAGATATTATAAAAATATCTACAAAAATACACAAATGTATCTCTAGGATGGCCTCTATCAAAAGGGAAGAGTTAAAGAATCATCTTGAAGAGTATTTAGGAAAATGGTTCAAAATTCATATTTCTTCATAATGGTGTGGGCCAGTACACATTGTAATGAAAAATGATTGATCAATGTGTCTGGGAATCGATTATCGGTAACTCAACAAGATCACCAGAAATAACATGTATCCTCATACAAATATTGATGAAATATATGATCAACAATGATGAGATCATTACGTCTAAAAGGAGGATCTTCATTCTGGATATCATCAAATAAAAGTCAGGAAGTAAGATATTCAACAGAATTACTTCCATACAAGGTATATGAAAAACAAATATATAGTGATGCCCTTAAGACCCACTAACACCACTGAAATAGTCATGAATTTGATGAATATATTCATTAGACAATACCTTCAAAAAAAATTTATACAATTTATTAATGATATTCTCATTTAATCTATGGGAATGGAGTAACATGATTAACATACAAGGATCATTATATAAAGACTAGGAAAGTAGATATTGTATTCCCTGTTTAGAAAGTATTACTTTTTTATGCATAATGTAGCATTATTCTGACATGTCTTCACAAGTGATAGATTTTTTGTAGAAACTTGAAAAACAAAGGAAATTGAGGAATGGCCTAGACACACTAGTGTGACAGAAATCCAAAGTTTTCATGGATTAGAAGGGTACTTTTGTCATTTTATATGAAATTTATCATGATTTTCTTTACCATTAACCATTTTTACATGGAATGTGGAAAAGTATTTATGGATGGAGGAATTTGAGGAAACCTTGAAATAACTAAAAATACCTAATCACAACATATGTACTCAGACAAAAAATAAGTGGGGTAGGTTTTTAAATATTCTGTGATTCTTCAAATAATGTCTTGGGTTTTGTACTCATGAAGAACTATAAATTTATTGCATATTCCTCATAGTACATGAAGATCCATGAGTCTAACAACTCAAAGAATGATTTGGAGTTAGCAGCTGTGGTATTCTCTCTAAATTTTTTATGACACTATTTATATGGTTAGAAGTGTGACATATACAAAGATCAAAAGATTATAATTTGTTCATTAAAATAATAGGAGCTCAAACTGAATCAAGGAATATAGTTAGATAAAATCAAGAAATCTGATTTCACTATTCATTACCATATGGGAAATGTGAAAACAGTATCTAATGCTCTTAGTAGAAATGAACATTCCAATTTATTCAGGATGAAGATTGAGAAAGGCAATATCTTCCTGGATATTCAAAGGATGGATATCAAAATAAAAATGATAGGGATTACATCCTTCCCTGTCCAAATTAATTCCCAAAAATATATCCAATAGAATATGAATAGGGATTAAATAGATGATATGGAGATTTTTAATAAAGTGAATGTAGTAATTAAAGGGAATGTACAAGATTTCAATAATAATGACGATGTTTTTATTTATCTTTCAATTATGTTTTGTGTGAATTCATTTCCTAATATAAATAAGGATCTTTTAGATAATTCACATACCTCATCTTTCATTATATGTCTTTGAAGTACCAATATATACTAGCAAATACTAAAACACTTCAAGTGGTATAACATGAAGAAAGGGAATATCTGAGTATATCTCAATGTTCTTGATAAGATAAAATGTTATAAATTAATTAAAAATGTCCAATGGGAAGATGCAATCATTTCCTATAACAATGTTGAAATGATATAATGTCACCATGGACTTTTTCACCTGTATTCTGATGAAATCCATAGGAAGTAATGAGATATGGGTATTGGTGGATCGAATCAGTAATACATTTTACTTTATTCCAATTCAAGAATATCTCTTTCTTGAAGACATGATAATATATATGTGAAATAATTATTTTGGGTGCATTGGGTTCCTCATTAATCGTCAATAATCATAGTCTCTAGTTCACATCCGAATTCAAGGGATGTCTTCAACATGTTTTGAGTACTGAATTGAATTTTATCACAGCTTATCACCCCAAAACTGATCGCCAATTCAAATGGACTATTTAGACTCATGAGGAAAAGCTAATGTCATACTCAATAGAATTAAAATGTGGATTATATAATCATATCCCATTGGTATTGTTCTAATATAACAGTCAATTCCACTCATGAATTCATACGGATCCATATGATGCTCTTTATGAAAAGTTATATAGAACTCCAACATGTTGGGATGATGATGGAAAACAAAAGAGACAAGGACCTGATGTTGTGATAGAAATGACAGATAATGTTCAAGCCATCCAAAATCATATGAATGCTTCTGATAGTCAGAATAAGAGTTATACCAACAACTATTGAAGGGAAATGAAGTTCGACGTTGGAGAAAAAGTATTCCATTATGTATTTCTATGGAAAATAGTCACACAATTAGGATTTAAAGGGATGATTTTCCCAAGGTACATATGTCACTTATTAGATAATTTATCACATAGTATCAAAGGAATATAGTAATTATCCTCTCTAAAATATGACTGAGGTTCATGAAAATTTTCATGTATCTCTTTTGAGATTGTACTTAACTGATCCCTCACATGTACAGAATCTAGAGGTGGTACAAATGTAGAACAACCTCTCAAATTAATTTAAGGTGATAAAGATATTATACCTAAGATAAAAACTCATATGAAATGAAAAAATTCCCCTTATCAATGTGTTTTCGATTAAGAATATGTATGATGAAGTGACTTGGGACCCAATGTAAGAAATAAATGAGTAATACCCTCACATTATTATGTAAAACCATGTTTCGAGGGAGAAATTTTATAAGGGTAGAAGAATATAATGACTGAAACATTTACGAATGGAATTTTACTTCTTTAAATAATGCCATACATTACATAAAATAACATATAGAACAAAATATTTACATCATAAATGAATAATGAATTAAACAAATATATATCTAGAAATTAATGATCCTATAATGATGGAATTGTCAAATTACCATCAGAACAGTAATAAGAAAATTAGAAATTGTAATACATAAAATAAAATACTAAACATTCCTATGAAATTATAATTAAAATTTAGAAATCCTATAAATGAAAAAATAATATAATTATATTACAATATTAGTAAATTAAATTTTTGTAAACTTAAAATTTAGTTATTGTATTTTTGAAAAACATAAATGATTATATAAAATGTCATAATTAATTTAATGATTTTAAAAAAATATTTCGATGATATTGATTCATAAAGTTATATTTTTTTGTATAATTATTATAAAATAATTCAATATGTCAATAATTATGTTTTCAACATGACATAATAAATAGTTTTAACATTACAATCGGTATTTTTATTATAAATAATTATTTTAATTAAAAATTAAATTTCTCATATTTAGAAAATTATTTTCATAAAATGGAGTCCATTTTTGAAATTATCACTTCAAAATTTTTTAATCATTACTTTTAGGTAATTTTATAAAGTACTTGAATTTTTTATTAATAGTAAAAATACAGTTTTCATGCAACTCATGTAACATAAATTAAATAATTCATGATATATTAGTGACATAATGATTTATAGAACTTCTTGTTTGGATATTATATTTTTAATTGAGATAATTATTCATTATAATAAAATAAAATAAATTTCTAACTCCAAAAATATATTCCAAAACATAAAGCCTAACATTATTATTTAAAATAAGAAATTTTCTTTTTACCACATTCCATTTTAATAAACTAATTAAATACTAATTTAAAGGTGTTTTAATACCTAAAAATGTTATATTATATTAATATATGATTTATATTCTAAAAAATTCACCATTGGAATTTTCACATTTGAAAAAATATTTTATTTCAATTTTTTTTCAAAAAATACTCCTCTCCTCAGGTCTAAATATCACCTTTCATTTCCAATAAAAAAACTAATCAAACTAATTTAAAATCCAAAAATCATTAAATTCTTCCATTTTAAAACATTTTTTAAATAATTGGGACATAATGGATCCATTCAAAACCAATCACCAATGGAGTTATTGTGTTGTACAATAGAATCCACCCAATGGAAAGAGTATGTCACCATTAACTCATCCTTTTTTTCTTCATGATCTGCTTCTTATTTTTCCCAATTTCATTTAAAACAATGTACTATAAATTTAATTATTGAATATGATAAAACTAAATTAACTATGTTATCATACCTTAAATTATAAAATATATGGCATATATAAATTTTATAATCCCTTTTTCCGCTCTTTTGACTATGTACCGTTAATGGTAGGTTAAAAACCAACTAATACATTTCTAAGATAATTAATATAACCACCATAATGTATGTATAATATTAATTATACATAATATACATATATGTAATTAAAAATATTTTATTCTTCTAGAATTAATTATAATAATTTATAATTTACATTTAACAAAGTAGAAAAATTGAGGCAAAACATGAAATTTTTAATAAAAAAACATAATATCAAGACACATAAATTTCTTCATAAAAAATTAAGAAATAAAAAATAATAATTATTATTGATCAATAGTTTTATAAATTAATATAAATCACCTCTATATCTGTGTTTTAATAAATATTATTTTGTTATGCTGGAGGCAAAATTGAGACATAATAAACAGGGAAATAAGGTAATGGGATTCTCAAACCCAAATCTACTTCCTTGTGTTTTCCCAAAATAAAACCATTTTTTAAATGAATATAAATTTTGTTTAATTTAATTGTAATTTCATTATTATTCTATTTTATTTTTGTCGATATACATGATTTCTACTTATGTTTATGACAAAAAAAATTATTTTTTTAAAAAAATTGTGTTTCTAAAACAAATATCATATTTCTGTATAGAATATATCTTGTTCACTCATGATTGACGAATAATATAACATGTATTTTCATACCTTTTTTTGGAACCCCGTTTCATATTGATTACTAAAATCTGTATTAAAACCATTCATTTCAATAATTGTTTTTATGTAATATTGATAATCCTAATATGTGGCATGCTTGGTTATGTAAATTCTAAAATTTGATGGGTAAATCAGAAATTAAATAGTGCTATAACGCATTAGGTATTGTGATATATGTCCGAAAAGAATGTAAAAAACGAGTGAACATGATTCAACATATGTTCATAATGAAGAAGTTGGGATTATGAACATTAGTTATCTTTGAACACGATGCTAGATTTGTTTACAATTATGTGTGTTATTTGACCAAAAAGACATGAAGTCTCAATTTTATGCATTTCCACATTCCATGAATTTATATAATTCTTACTATAATTATTTTTATGGTGATCCAATGATAATTTTATAAATATAATGATTTTGAGAACCCATGTTACATTGATCTTTGTGGATATTTATCCTTTTACAATTATTTTATCTGAACCGTTTCATTGATGTGTATCCCCATAAGATTACATGTTATAAAGATAATTAAAAATACATTAAGAAATTATATATGAATTTTTTTTATTAATTCTCATGTTTTATAATGTAAAAGTGGTCTAAGGGCCTAATTTTACAATGAAACTAAACCATTTGATCATGGTTTGGTAAGGATATTTTGTGTTTTATATTTAATGTGATGTAACATTAATGTATGAAATGTTAGGATTCTATATCATTTCTCAAATAATATCATATTTATAGATATATTATTTTACTTTGATTGTTATTTTATTAATTGGGGAAATATTATTAATCCATATTATTTCATAAATATAAATATTTAATGTTAATGAATATCTTTTATTAATTAAATATATTATTTTATATTTAAGGAATTATTATTACAAGTTGATACATATAGCCCTTCAAATCATTAGTAGTTTCAATATGAAAATTAGTCAAAAAGGATTAAACATATTTCTACCTTTATATTTAATCTATATTGTGAAAGGTATAAATGGTATAAGAATCATGTGACTGAGAAGATGATGTCCAATAATTAATAATTTCATTCCTCAATATTCTATTTATTATTTTCCATGATATTTACACAACCATATTATCTCTGGATGAATTACAATCAATGTTTTTTGATCAAATGTCATTTGGTTGTAGTAATTTACATTTTGATATTAACTATGCCTGTCTTATTATACATGTGATTTTCTTAAGAGGATTATCTAATGATGAATTTCATTATTAATTTATAGATTAAATGGAATGTATTATTTGTGATTTAGGATTCCATATTGATTATGAAATTACATTTCATTATATGTATGTTATTTAAATATTTTGTTTGTTCAATTATTTACCATTCAGTATGGATTATCTTTATTGATTCATGATTGCTTCCACTCTACTAAACCCTTACTAAGCATTTTTTTCTCACTATTATTCATTTACCTTATCTATGAATCTATAAATTTTATTGTGATTAATATTAAATGATATTATAGAGGTTATAATGTTATTCCCTATAAAAATAATGTTTTAATTAGTGTTTTGAAATGTAATTTAAGAATCCTTTATGTATCTAGTTTACAAAGACAACTAAATTTTTTTCCCTTCATGAAATAATTTTATATATCTATTGAGAACATAAAAAATCATAAATATTATCTAATATACTATTTACAACGTCATTATAGTTGATATTTTAGAGAGGTTTAGTAGAATCTATGGGAACAAGTTTTTGGAAAACATGTATTATTGAACAAAACCAAATGATATAAATTTCAAATAATTATATTATAAAATCATCATTTTTGTATAGAAATGATTAAATGTGTTTATCCTTGATATAAATACATTTCTAGATACTAAAAATGTATTTGGTTCTAGAGAAGAGGTACTTAGTGTTAGTAAATCTAAAATGACCACATTAGGATTGACCTGATCATCACTTGGTGCATAATAGTCGGCCTTATTTTTCACCTGATTTTACACTCCCATTTAATATTCTTACGATGAATAGATGATTAAAATGAAAAACTATGTTTAAACTAATATTTATTAGATTCAAAAATGGATTAATAATTTTAACATATAAAAAGTGATGACATTGTTTACCCACATTGATTTTGTTACCCACACTATGCTTCTCTATTTTATCACTAGTTGGAATACAAAGTAATCATGTTGATATTGATCAAGGACACTATGGTGAATATAAGAAACCAAAAGTGGTTATGAAATTATTGAATGGTATCATTATTATTCAAAATATGTTGTCTAAAAATTTTATTAACAACATAAACCATATCCAATTCTCAAACACAACATAAAAGATAAATATGGTGTGTTATAAGAGAATGAGTGGTGGATATCCTGGAGGAATGACGTCTAGATTGACATAATGTGAAAAATGTAGAATTATATACATAGGAATGTGCCTCAATAAAATGGGAATATTATTTATGTGCGGATAATAAGGGAAAAGGGAATGAATATTCTGATGAAAAGAAATTAATATCATCTTAGGGAACCATTTTATTGTTCATTGTCTTAAATATGGGGTACCATAAAATTATCCAAGTAAAAGTCTTCAGTTTAGGTTAAATCATAGTCAAAGGATGGAACAAAATTGAAATAAAATGGTTAATGTATTAATTGGGATTCAATAATTATATTGTAGAATTATTTTCACTGATTTTTTTTTTCTACGAACAATGAAAAATATAATGATTATGATAAATTATGGAGTCTTATGTGTCTTCATTAGCATATGTGTTTTAGAAAATGTCATGGGTTTATGATTTTATGGATGAATATATGTTCATTGTATTAAAGAAAACATCTGAAATTTTTTATGGAAGAAATATTATGTAATTTTTGACATATTTGAAAAATATTTATGGGAATATAACACGATGGTATAGTAATTAATAAAATTGTTTATAAATAATGAATTTAAATTTAAGATTTAATATTAAAGGTGTTGGTAACAATTATGGTTTATCTTATATATAATGTTCTAGTAATTATGGGTCATCATAATTTGGACTTTCATAAGAATTATATTAATTTATTATTTAAAAAAGGGAAACTCATTGCATATGGGAATGGTTTTGGTTCTTGAATCCCCAACCGTAGGATGATAATGTACTAACACTTACCATGGGCCTATGTGATGTCCTGGTTAATATATTATTTTATTTAGTGAAATGATTTGAAAAATTTATAATAATGATAAAATTGTACTGTTACTATTTATTTTTTAGATTAATGTTTTATATTGTATAACTTATGCTAAAAAAATTTGTTTAGGAATGTAGATGCAGATAGATGGAAATAAATTTCACTCCTTTATGGGTTTTACAATCCATTAATTGTGTTTTCTAGTGCCTTGTGTATCAAAAATTAATTTTTTTGAATTATTTTCTATTGGTAAACATTGAATTAGATTTTGAATGAAGAATAACGAAAGAATTAAATTGTTCATATGAAATAGAAAAATATCATGTTAGTATATTTCATTGTATTCTTAGACACTGAAATAATAACTCAAAATTAAATAAAATGAATATTGATAGAAAAATATTATAATATTAAATTCATATATTATGAATCAAATGTTTTTTATCATAATCTATTTATGGGTTTTATGTCACTAAAATTTAATTGATCCTTTATATTATTATGTTCAATAACCTCTATCATTCCCTAGAATTGATTATTCATTTCTTCAATATACATATATTTACAAGCCATAAATGAAATACTACTTAAAAACATAGTTATTTTTAATACCATATGAAATTTTTTACATTCCTTTCTCTTTTATTAATAAGACTTTTAACACTTTTTACGATGTAGGTTTTCAACAAATGGAATTTGCAAACATGAAACCCTTAATTTATGAGAACAATATCAAAATGTGAGGTCACAATATATTTAAGGATAGAAGAATTCTAAATAGTGAAATTATAAAATAACGTAATTTCATTATATAATGTTTTTGGCATAGAACAATGATCTCAAACACTCCAAAAATTATATTTCACTAATGTTAATCTCTCCGATAGCTTGATAAAAGTGAAACACTGAGTCTAAATGAACTCTAATATACAATATTGTTTAAATTTTCCAATAAATTGGATGGTATTAATATTATAAACTAAAATATAAATATTATATTTTTTATAAATTTATAAAACAAAATTATATTATATTTACTGATTATAAATTAAATAATATTTATTTAATAGAGTAATGACATGTTATCTAAAAACTAAATTTTTTCTAAAAGGTGGTTTAGTCACACTTTCTGCATGTACGTTAAATTAATATATTTTACCACTTTTAGAAAATCTAATTGATATTATAGAAATATTTTTTGAAATATTAATATCGTAAATATATTTGGGAGACTTTATTGAATTTTATTTAAAAATTTTAAATTTTTTTATTAATAGTGAAAATTATTGATATTTATTTACATTTTCCATATCATTTAAATTACTTAAAAAGGATTATTCAATTTCAATATTGGATTAATGCTTAAATAGGAAAAAGTGATAAGTATTTATCTAGTATAGGTCATTTATAAAAATCTATTATCAATATCAATAGAAAAAAATTCCATACCCATGTGAATTTTCTCTTTGAAAAGCATCTTTTTCATCGCTTCTCTAGACTTTGTTTTAAATTTAATTTTCTAAATTGTTGGAATTCAGTTACATAATATAAATGAAATATTTTGAATCAGATAAAATTATATATTATATTGTGGTCAAATTAATTTTGGACAATAATGAATAAATAATTCAATAAATAATAATTACCATAGTAAATTTAAAAATTGATTTACTAGGGTGGTTAAACAAAAATGATAAGAGACACAATGACCTATAAATTTGATTGAAATATTCTATCCATACATATTTATTTTTATGAATGTATAATTATCTATTATACTCTATTTTGACCCTTTTTCATGTGATATACATGGTTACACATTAAAGTTTTCCAAACATACAAGCTCACCACTCACATCACTTCTAAATGTCTATCCATTCTACTCTCCTTCCATAGAATCATACTATTTTAGATTGGAAAATACTGTTCAAATAACTTCCAAAATTCCATAAATTTAACTTATAACTATTTTTTTCTTCCAAAATCCTTTACATGTGTATATTAGGTATAATAAAAAAGAGGTGATCCAAGAAGGTGTAACATTTATAACTATGCGATTTTTAATTTTTATTCACCCTTCTTGAAATCATATTAATATATGATTATATAATAATAAATTTATATCCCATATATTAAAATTTTATTATATTATTGTTTTTAGCAATATTAATATCCTATTTCATTAATGGTGAAATGATAACATCACTCCTGTGAACGACAGAATACCATCTCGCAACCCTATGTGACATATTTTCTATCATCACATCTCATGTTTTTGTATGATAATGGATATAATGTATATTTATTATATTTATAAAATTATGATCCATATAGAGAAATTATATAATATATTTATTTTTAAATTACATTAGTTAAGGATATGATAACATCCCTCATGTGTATGCTAGACTACCCCCTCATGAAGCGATGTGATCCCTCATTGACTAACTCATTATATGGAAGATAATTAGGACAATATTAATGAAATAATGTGACATATATGAAATAATAATTATATTTATGATATATTTATCATTATTAAATAATAATATACCACTTTTTACCTTATCATTCTACTCACTTAAATATGATAATGTTGTTCGTGTTGGTGTGGACTACTACTTTCACAATGTGATGTGACTCTCTTTTCATCAAAAAACACATTGATTTTATATATATAATTTTTTGTAAGTAAATAATATTTTGTTTATGACATTATTATAATTATTTAATTATATTATATTACTTACAATCGTTTGATAATAATCATTTAAAAATCGAATGGTTACTGATTCAAATGTACGACATACCATCTTTGAGATCAAAACATCGTTAATTTCTCAAAACCATCATTATTTATTGGTATTAAAAATATAATTAATTGATATAAATGATACATAGGTGTTTATTATTATTATTGATAATATGGAGCTATAAAATATACACAAATCCAAGAATTTCATGACAAATCACATGTGGTAAAACTTGTTAATTAACACTCAAACCATTGAAAATAATTAATGATTATTAATGAGTGTGTGATAATGGGTTATACAAGGATCATATATAATTTTATAAATATTAATATGGTTTTTTATAATTTAATAACTTGGTTCTAACCACTATACATAAATTTAATGTATGTTTAATCAAAAGGAATCATTATGTTAGGGGCTTCGTTTCAATTTCCCTTCACTGATTCTTATTGTAATGTTTTGAACCTAATTAATTATATATGTTTTATATGATTCCACATTGAAATGTGACACTGTTATGCCTTCATAATTAATGTTATTTTATGGCTCAATTTTACTTTTTTCATCTAAGGGGATTTGACATAAAAGTTACCAAGTAAAAACAATGTTCATAACAAAATTTATTTCCATTGGGTTATTTTACTTGTTAGTATCCCTTTGATATTATAATATTATGGGTAAAATAAAATGAAATTGTTTTATATTTCTTAAAGAAAATATTCAGATTTTTATTTGATACACATAATATATTCATTTATTAAGTCTCACTACAATTTTATAGTATTTATAAGTGTTTATTTCACAATATCATTTTAATTTAAAGTGTTTATGTATAAATTTTATTGAATTAAATTATTGGATCATTAGATGATAATAAATTTTAATTTAATTTTAAAATAGTTATTTCTATTTTTTCTTGTAATATTAAAAATTTTCCTTTCATAGGCACGTCAAAATATTGAAAAATCTTTTTATTAAAATCTAACTTCATTTATCTCTTTAGTAGAAAATATTTTTTTAACCAAAAACCATGTTTTCTAATTACAATTTCAAAAAATATTTTAACTTTATTAAAAATGATTTATTGAGTATATATTTTCCCTTATTTTTCTGAATAAATTATCATTATTTCAAATCATTTTCCAAACAATCTCCATTTTTATTTTACTAAAAATATGAATGGAATATATTTTATTAACATGTACAGCATGTATAAAATTTCTTATTTTCATGAATAATAAAAATTTATACATTTAATTTTATTTTTCAAATGTCATTTTCACATAAATTCGTTATCTAAATGTTTGGGGAACTTTTAGTTTTAAATGTTTGTTTGTAGAATAAAGTTGTATATTTTCATCAAGAATGTTTTTTATAGAACTTTTTATGGTATTTCAATTCATCAATGAAAAAACCATTTTCCTAATATACAACACTAGGGATATGTGGTATGGATAACATGATTATATTTATAGTATATGGATTATTATTATTTTGACCAATGATAATATTAAAATTCATATCCTTGATTAATTTTTTCAGTCATTAACTTTCTCTAGAATTATTCACTTTCCCATGATCATATTACATTAAATTTCATTTAAATATACATATTATTTATCAAGAACACTATTCTTTAATAAAACATATCCCATTTAATTATAAATTATTTTTTGAATTTCAATCTATTAACTAGGGCAATATTGACAATCCATAATATTTCTTCAGTACATATATTTAGTTTTATATAATATTGTTCATGAATTAAACTGATTATTAGATATATAATTAATTAATTGTAGATGATGATATGAGTGTTTTCCAACTATAGGTAGCCCCTCAACAAATTGGTTTCCCCATGAGTAAACTTTTTATTATAAAATTAAATAGATTAAATGTATTTTCTTTATTTATTTACTTTTTTATATTGAATATGAAATATATTATTATACTTGAGTTTTTCATAATGATTTTATATCTGTATTCATTTCAATGTGTATTGATTTGTAAAAAATATATATTTTTTCGTTACATACCTTTACATATTGAATATTAATTATTTTATATTATTAGTAAATTTATTTTAATGGAATGAATTTTAATTTTTACACATTTCCATTTTTAATATGCTTGTTGATTCATGATATCTTCCTTTTTACTTTATAGTTACTATCCATTTCATCTCAACCTTATTTTTTTCCTTTCCATGTAATCCATAATGTTATTTATTATTGAAATTTTAGGATATTATATAGGGAATAGTGTTATTCTAAATACAATAATGTTGTAATTTCTAGCTTCAAATGTAATTAAATACTCCTTTATGTATCTTGTTTATCAATTCTAATGAACTATTTCTTCATTCGTTATCAAATTCAAGGTATCATATGGTAAATTAATAAAATATGCTTAAGTTTTGGGCTTCTAGATTCATTTTCATTTCCAAAAATCTCTTATAAATCATATAGTAATGATCATCAATGAATATTTTCTGTTTTAGTTTTTGATCAGTTGTTCGTGGGAGTTTCACCGTGGATGGGATACCTAGGTTTTGGGAAATATGGAACACATTATCTATAATTTGTGGGTACTATTGAGATTATGGAGTAGGTGGGGATGTTTTCATACCATTTATAAAGACCACCACAGTTTAATTTTATCCACAATTGGACTTCTGTTTCACTTTTTCAAAAGTATCTTTACGAAACATATCATATCATTAGTTGGTAAGACCATGATGTTGATTAAACTTTATTTATGACTTATCATCCAGTTATGATCGTCATTTCTGAGAAAAATGTTATTTTAAGGAAGATGATGCATTCATTCATATTGATATGGCATTATGTCTCTGATTTATAAGAGACCTTGGAGTGGGAGGCAATATAGAGGGATCATTGGTATCACCAATTTAATAGAGATAATTAATTACATGCCTTCTAGGGATAAATTTTTTATGGTGGGGAGGTTTTTACACTGTATTAACTTAGTTCTACCAATTCTTGACCAATATTTTGATCTCATTTTAGTTTAGTCATGTAACTGTATGATTTAGGTGAAATTTAGATTATATTGGAAGCTTATATTGACGTTCACATTTTGTTAATGGTTAGGGTATATCGTAGAGTTTGTCATAGAAAACCATGAAAAATGATTTTAGTGACATTAATATGGTAAAGGGTTTTTCCAAAAATTTTGGAATTCCCCTCAAAACTTTGAAACCATTGATAGTGAGGGTTTTCAGGGTTGCTGAATTTTTTCACAATCCACGCACCATCATATGAGAAATTGAGCACCATAACTGAAGGGGTGAGCATTTAGAGAAAAACATTTATCTAACTATATTACCCTCCCAAGGAAACTATTCACATTGTATTTACATCATGTAAAAAATTATATAAAACTACTAAACCCCATGATTTATGTTATAAATCACCCCTATTAAAGACTATAAATTCTTTCAACCATATTGGATCCAATGAATCAATTTTTTCCCCTCAAAACTCTTTATCTTGTGAGTAAATGTGAATATAAAAGATCTCATCCCTCTCTAGTAATTGGACCATCTCCCAGATGTATTCTTCAGATCATATCATCTCTCATTCCTATTGTTTTTAGATCATCATTATATTTATGGATGAAAACTCAATTTCATTGGATAGAGATTCTATGATTGATTCTATTCATCAAATCTCTAAAATTCATCATTCTCTTTACCATTATGTGGGTACTTTTTGATTCATTGATTAATGGTAGGTGGTTACATGTTCTATACCCTATAATTAAAACATTAATTTTCATTATTTTCTTACTTATCATTCTAATGTCTTTAAAAAACCTATTACAAATGAATTGATGGAAAATTTGAAATGGTGTGGAATTTATGAGAAAACCATATTTTTAATTGAATTGAAATTGTTTGATTGATTTTTAGAATAGTGTCTCATTTTGGGAAATTTTATTTTCTTATGGAATTTATTATATTATATGACATATGTCTTGAGAAAAAATGCCTTATATTGAGATGATGAATACCTATGATAGAATTTTAATTAAAATTCATGAAATGATGAAAAAATCATGATTTGGTTTTGAAATATATAAAGGAATATTGAAATTTAAAAAGGGAAATGGAAATTTAAATGATGATTTTACTTTAAATGAAATGATTTTCCCAATATTTATTTATTTGTTGAGAACATGCAAGGATGGGTAGTTATTAGGTAACATGGGTCAAGCACTCAAGGTTGTGACCGAATAAGAAATTGATAGATGATGTCAACTGAAAAAAAACTATTTTGACATGATTATCCTCTATACGATACTGATGAGTCATATTTTTCCTAAGCATGAGGTATATGTATTCACATATTGAGATATGATCACTATTTTATGAGATGTAAGGATCCTATAGTTGTAAAATAATGTACATAAAAGTAGACGATGATGGTTCATGATTCCATTGTTTTTATTTTTTATTCCATAATTTTAATATATAATTTTTATTCATGATAAATAATTTATATAATTGATTTTATATAAAAATATTTATGTCATGTTATGTTATGTCCTCAATCAATTGGTAAAAATCAGATTTTGTTTAAAATATTCAAGTGATATGGAATACCATTATTTATATAAAAATAGAAATCATTATTGGTTAACTGTTATTAGTTTGATTATGGAAGACATGGTGATACAAAAGATGGATGTATAGCTCGATAATTTCATTTTCCTTCTAGTGATTATATATTTTAATATTCCAGGTCTACATAAAGTAATAACATCACATGTAGGTGGTGGATGTTCATGATATTTGGTCTATTGAGTCATAGAGGTGACTAGTTGATATGTTATCCACTCGTTTCATGGGGTTTCAGAACATTTACCATGATAGATGTCGAGAAATTTTCCGACATACAATTTTTTGTTTTTTTAATATTTGATTATGGTACATTCTTCTTATTGGAGTGTTGGTCATATTGAATAGTGTCGTTATCTATTTTGGCTTTGTGGGAAAAAGATTCCACCTATGCACCCTTATTTAATTCCATGGAATAGTCATGAAGTATTGATGATAAAGAATTACCTAAATTCTATGACATAGCTAGATCATGTATCATTGAACTAGGGTATCTAGGCTGGTTTATGAAAATCATTTTTGAATATTATTATTTTTGATAAATATTACTCTAATAATAAATGGCGGAATTCATCAGTGGTGAATCTCTTAGAAAAATTTATCCCATGGTTTATGAAGAAAAAAGAAAAAAAAATTGGAAAAGAACCTTTATTATTATAAAAAATATATTATCAGGGGTCATGTGTGGTTTCTTAAATTATTATGGGAAAAGGAATATTCATGCAAGTGTAATATGTCTCTAATAAAAATGTTATATTAAATCAAGAGTAGGTGTAAATAGTAGAGGAAAATATTTTGTCAATAATTTAAATAAAAAGTATATTAAGACCATAATTGATAATATCATTAAATTCCGCAACGTTATGAAATATTTCATTGTGATTAATTGGAATGAAATAGACATAGCTATAATGATAGAGGATATACAAATTTTTTGAATAAAAAGTGAAAAATTATGCATCATTATTTTATAATAATGTTGATAAGAATTTTTTTATTGGATAGTGTTTCAAAGATTCAATAAATGTGAATGGGTTCTGATAAATGTGAGCACATTACTAAAATTTGTATTTCTATCATATTAATATAATTGAAAAAACTGAAGAGGATATTAAAAACTCAAGTTAAAAATTATTTTTTGAAAAATGATGAGAACATAAAAAATAAATATATATATTCAATATATAAAATGAAATCCATTGAATAATCGATTATGGAAGATCATCAAGAATAACATATATCCCATAAAAATTTTAAAGATACGAATAATATGTCGAGATAGTGGGGATACTCTTATCATAATCTTCACTTCTACGGAACATTGAGGATTCTAAAAATTCACAAAATCCTTTCAAATTTGAACTATCCTGGAGGGCATAAAAGGATAATAAATAGAAATGATGGTATTGTGATGTTATAGTATTATAACAAATTCTATCATCAGAAAATTAAAATAATCATTATGAACAATAGAGTTTTATCCTTATGGGATGAAATTTTATTTCTAGGGTATGATTATCATACCTTTTTAAAAATAATAGGTATGTTAGGAAAACTAAGATACAACACATTTTGGATTTATCATTGTCAAATTTTAAAGTATAATTATTGATATGTGTGTAGGATTTTTATTTACAACAATTATTTTATTTCCTCTGATAGTGAGATGGTTAAATGAGATTGAGGTAAGAAATACATGATATAAAATTTATATACATAATTGGTCAACATGATTTTACACTATTTTTCACAACATCAGGTGTCCTTATATAGACATAGCATTTTCTAGTTAAAGGATATTTTTTATGAAATTAATGTGATACTATTTTTACATAGAATAAATAATTCCATGTTTTTAAAAATATAAAATGTATTTAGATGATGTATATGTTAATATTTTCATTCTATTATGAATAATTTGGATAAATTACACAAGAGGTCATGAAAATTTAATATTCACATGTATAGAATGTAATTATCACTCATATTGGCTTCAAATATTTTATTAGGTTTTATGTTGATATTGTAAACAAATAAAAAAAGTGATATTTTTGTTCAAAATTGTGTTTGGCTTCAATGGTATTAAATATATCAATATTTGTTTATAAGGATATTTGTTGAGAAACAGGGAAAAGTATGGGAGAATAAGTACAACAACAGTTGTTAATACGTAGTCTATATTATGTTATATAACAATATTATAATCCCAATGTTCATAAAATTATGAACAAAATCATGATCCTTTATATGATCATATGGGTTTATAAGAAGACTAAGACGTTTGTTTCCATAGAAATCGTGATTTGTAGGATGTACAATGTTTAACAATGATATCAAATAGATAGAAACATTGTGAATAGAAAGAGATGTATTTTGTCCATGTTGAAATATTTGACGATATAAATATATGGATATTTATATATGTATTATACAAATAAAAATATTTATTATATAATCCCTTAATATTGGATGATAAATGATCTGATAGTGTAAACCTATATAGTGCATCTGTCATAGAGCTATATGAATCATATCAGATTAACAATTACAAAGATATAACTGGTGCATGATTGAAGGAAAAATATGGAAATTGTGCTGATTTTTTCAATTAATAGAAAGTTAGTTATAATGATTTATAAAAAAAATTCCACATGAATGATGGTCAGAGAGATAAATATGATGTTGTGTTGAAAAATTAAATATTTCGAAGACTTTACACTGTCTACTGCAGAAATTTGAATGATGAATCAGATCCCGGATAAAATTTTAATTCTATTTATACGAGATAACTAGTGAATATAAGATGAAAAATAAATCTATAAGGTATCATTTGATAAATTATTATCACATTGACGCTATAAAGATCCATCAAAGAGAGTGTTATAATACCATAAGATTGATAATTGTGATTAAATAAGATATAGGATCTCATAATAAAGAAAATTTTACATGGTTTTTGATGAAGATGAGTTATATCATATAGAGATATTTTTAATCCTACTATAATTAAGGGTCTTAATATATTGAAACCAATTGATGAAAAATAAAAAAGATATTTTGATTGTGGATCCCTCAGTTGGAGAGTGTTGAAGATGTTATATTAGATAGAGGAGTTCTTGAAAAACAAATAAGACATACATCTTCCAAATACATCCTTACATATGATGAAATAAATCTTTTAATTTTCATAATAGTGATTATTCTATATTCTATATTTAATTTTTTCTATCTCGGGAATTTAAATTAGTTTTAAACCCTCTTGTTTGTATGAACCTTCAAGAATATTCACAATGTATTAAGAGGTTACTAATGAAATTTAAATGTGTGAAATTTTAAAAATAAAAATTTTAGAGGAGATGGAAATAAAATTTGAGTTCATGGTTTTTCCTAGAAATAAAAAATATATAAAGTGGATAAAAAAATTTGGAGAAAAATAAATTATAAAAATACATGAGGAGTGGAAGTACAAAAATATTTTTGTATTGAGTACACAAACAACATGCTCCATGTTCACAAGATTCAAATTTGATAGAGGAACTTCAATGAAGGTTCATCGTACTGAGATTAATCAATATATGTAGAATAGTAATGAGAATTTCCCTATTAGTTGCTTCTCTATGGATGAAAATTCATTTGGCTGAGTTACATCAGATTAATTAGATGGAATATCTAAATGAGATTGCTTCATTTGATAGAGAATCATTGAATATAGGGGAATGAGGTAGTGTTTCTTCAAATAGAGAACAAAAGACTAAATAACATTTATTTGAGGAGTAAAAGATGTATATATATCGAAGAGAGATTATGAGCCATTTGTTGGTGGGTTTACCAAATAGAGCTCAATTGGACACATAATTTTAGTGGAAAATTTCTGAAAAATTTGTTCAAAGGTTATATTGAGTTATCTACGTCTATCCAAGATTATAATGTTGTATGGTGAAAAAAATTATTATAATGGTGTTACTCAAGATCATATAGATTCTACATAGGTGGAGGTGTTCCAACATTCTCATGTAGAAAGAACATATAATGATTATGATCTATCTAAAATGGAGAAGATATAACGAAATAAGCGCATATAGATAGGGTGTATAACAATTTTTTTAAATGTCTTGTTTGTAGGGAATATAACTAGTTATTAAATTAGATATATTTTGAGTTTGAGGGATTACAAGGTAAGGGTGTTTCACCTAAATTTATTTCATTATTATATTTTTAATACAAATTATTACATTTTAATAGTATATATATAGAAATTTGATATATAATATCACAATTTATCAATTATTTATTTAATATAATGTAAAATTTAAATGCCACACTTTGAAATGGTTTTTATAAAACCATTACTACAAATTAAAAGTAGTTGACAACTCAAAACGTTTCTATTGGTGTCATAATGATTAATATTTAACTTCTTTCAACAAAAAATAGAATTTTACCCCATAGTAATTTATATATAATGTTGTATATCTCCCTATATAAAATTAATATATTGATTCAAATCGTTCATCTTGTTGAATTTACGCCACCATAAATCCATTAGAATGTTTATAATAATTCCCCTTCACTCTAATGGTGATTTTTCTTCCATTTAAATTTTGTCACATCCAACAACTGATATCCTTCATATCTACAATATTAATTATGTGTTATCTCATATGAATGTTATTGTGACTTCCCCACTTCCCAATTATCTGATTTATTAACTATTACTACCGTGTGGGTTTGTAAAAAGGAATTTCAAATTATATGAAAGGTTAATCATATTTAAAAAAAATTTTAATCATTTACTCCACGTTGTCTTTAGAATACAATTATGTATTTTCAATGATAAAATATTGAAAACATTTTTTGAAGTAAATTTTTCTTATGTTTTTATGTTGAATTTTTTAGAATGAATTTTCAATATTACTATAACTATAATTATATTCCAATGATAAAAGTGTTTTTATAAACATTAAAATAGTCACTCTCACCATATGATAATTCATCTTTTAATGCATAATATTTATGTTTTAAAATTGATTATAGGTTTTTTTTATCTCTTGATGATTTTGAAAATAAAAGAAAATAATATTATATTTTTAAAATGAAATATTTATTTGAAAATTAATTAAAATCATTAAAAGGGATATTTAGGTCATGTGTTTCCATGAAAGAATACATCAGTTTTTTGAAAGTAACTTTATTTTATAAAAAAATTCTTCTGAAAACCCTATTTGGTTTTAAAGGTAAATATTTTTTTTCAAGGATAAATAATTTTATTTTAAATAAAATAGTGTGAAGATATTTCAAGCATTTCAAAAAATATTTTATTCATCATGTTTTTTATTTTATTTTTCAAAAAACCTCTTAATGGGTTTTCATTAATTTATAGACACATTGAAATTAAGTATACCTTTGGGGAAAATTTTTGAACCCCCATCCAAATTTTTTCTCTGGATATTCTTCTATATCTTTTTAATAATGTCTTTTATAAAACCCATCATTCTTAGATGGGTCAATTATGTGTTGTTTTTTGTCATATATTTTCATATTACTATTGTAGATATATGTATTTGTTATTAATATTTTATTGGTGGGTTCCTATATCGTCATGTAATACATTAGTTAAGTATTTGTATCTCATGATATAACTATATAGACCCACAAATTTGATATATAGATACTACATACTCATACAAGAATATTCAATACATATCAATTCAATCAATAAAATGATTGTAATGTTCAAGTGACTTTGGAAACATGGATTAAAAAAACTGATATCTAAATGATAAAAAATATTTTCCATTCTTTTATTCACAAAAAACACCATAAATAGACATATCTTATGTAAAACATTTTTAATAACATACATAAAATAAACAAAAAAATATAGATCTTATATGCTCAAGAAGTGTGAAAATAAGAGATATTAATCAGTAACCATAATTGATCATAAGAAAAAAAATAAGGGATGAGAATGTGATCATAACATTCAATAATCACACCAAATGTATCAGATATTATTAATAATGAATCATTGTGTATGGAATTTTTAATAAAAAAATATAAGGCACAAGAGTGAAGGATTAATAATACCCAATCATGATCCAATAAAACAATTAATAGATATATGAAATATGTTTTTTTCAAAGTCACATAATCAAAGGAAATACTTACATAAGTCAAGTGTCACTACCATGACTTTATTTGTGTAAAATATATCATATGAAAATGTATACACTATAATTTCAGACGATATTATAGTAGAAAATTCAGTTCAATTAACTATATAATCTCTTAGGAGTTTATTAACACTATCATATATAAAATGTTTCAAAACTCAATCATCATCAACTAATACATTGGAGGGTAATAATAAACATATCTACCATTATCATATAACTTAACCACATGCCCTTGGTTCATAATTTAACCACCCAAAAAAGATTTACATTTGAACCACCAATTATATTGCTATAATCTATTCATATGAATCCCATCGGATCCTAAAAAATTTATTATTACATCAATTATTAACACTTAAGATGAAAATGGGTTTCTTAAATATTACATCATCATAATCCTAAACAATCCATAGAAATAATAATTATTGTATCATTAGATCACATCTATTTTAAGTCATAAAAAACATCAAAATATGTATTTATATATGAAAAATGCCTTTAAATGATCACAGAGACATTTGTTTTGGAAAAGAAGAATTTAATTATGAAACCACCTATACAAAAATTACCAATAACAAAAAATAATGAAAATAAGTTTATTTGGAAATTACCAATGAATATTAGAAATTAATATTCATTTAAAATATTATTATTTCTGGTTGGGAAATTTTTTCATCTAATGTAGGCTAAAACAAAACTTCCTTTCACATTTTTGGTAAAAGTCACAACTACCTCATTTATAAAATAGAAAATTATTGATTTAAAAAAATTAACAATAAGATAATCATATTTGAAATAATTTTAATAAGTACTTGTGGAATTGGAAAAACATACTTGAAATCATTTTATAAAAAATATTGACATAGTTGAAAATATTCCCATTGATGAGAGAAATAAATTTCATTTTCCATAAAAAATTATATCAATTTACTATGTACATTAAGATAGTAAAATTATAGTAAAAAATTTAATCTCATGGAATAAACAATGGATAAAAAATATATCTATGATTTTGTAGAGATAGATTATAAAATGTGTATGGATGGTCTAAATGCATTCATTTAATTTATTTTTGATAATCCCCCTTTCAAGGGATAATGGTTGATACTTACAAGGCGCTTAGGATTATTATATTAGATGACCTGAAGGTCTTAGATGAATTTATCAATGACATGACTACTTAGAAACTGACCCCCCTGTATCTATATCTTGAATTCAGCATCCCACCTTAGCATCACTTGTCTTTCTAGAATTAGCTTTAAAGATGTGAACATGCCCAATCCTAGGGAATATTTTCATACCCTATCATTCTTAAAATTATAGATTTCATTAATCTAATGAATCCTCCTGCTCTGAGTCCTCATCTAAAGCATGTTCCTTTGGTCTTTTTCGTCCCAAATGAACATCAAGATATGAATGAGGTGGCCCAAAGTCCATGAGGTTTCCCTAAGGGCATGAGGTGGTGTGAAATCTATAACAAGCCTAATGAGTTTGGGTGGGATAAATCCCTTAAGGACTCCATGCACAAACTAGGGGGCCGATGTTGAATAGTTCTAGCTACTACGGTAAAAAATAGTAGTTACGACAGAAACCACTACAGCACGTTCTATAGTACTTCTAGAGTTTCTTGAAATATCCCCCACCCAAATTCTAACTACGAAATCATGGATGCACAGTAAGATTCCTCACCAATAGGTCTGAGGCTCGGTTGAATATATTATAATATTTCATCATCATAAATTAAACATAAACAAACCTAGTGAAAAATGATATTTTAATATTAAAACCATACCTATTTAGTAATGTTTTATTAATTATCCACATGAATGAAATAACATCAAACGATTCTTTATAAAACATGTATTTATGGATATTAATTATACAATATATCAAATGGGATGTAGTTACACCACACAAATCATTATAGGTGTATAACATAACATATATCCCGAAGAAGTACAGTGAGATAGTGTGTAGAAGAAACGGAGGAGGAATGATAATATGAATTAAGGGGAGAAAAGTAATTTCACCCCATTAATGAGGTGCATGGTCTAAAAACACCTACACAAACCACATGAAAACACTTCCTCATGGTGGAACCCCTCTCATGGGTAGGTGCAAGGTTTTCCAAACCATATGCAGGCCATAGGGATCCCCTCTCCAACTTTCAGTAAACTCCTCACATGGGAATGTAATCACGGATTCAATGTTTAAAAACCATATGAAGCCATTAGGGCCCTAATCTATTGATATTAATGGTTAGTACTAATATGGCCCTTAATTTTCACCTCACATTGGTTGTCCAAAAACTGGGCTTCTGAATCCCAATTCATTAGAACGTCCATAATACAGTAGGGTCAACTCTCAATCCATAAAAGTGTTTATAAAATTATGATTTATAATTCATTGAATCTCATTCTTATGCCCATATTATGATTTATAACATAAAAAAATTTTAATGTTAAAAAATATTTTAAAATTTCCATCTAATCCAAAACACGGGATGTTATATATATTTTAAAATCTTATTTTATTATAATTTCCACCAATAAATAATTACATTGAAATTATTTTTTAATTTTCATTCATGATTAAATATTTTAGAATACCCTTATTGAAAAAAATATTACAAAATCACCAAAAAAATTATTCATTTAAAACATGAAGTGGGAAATATAATGGTAAACTGAAATAACAGTTAATCAAGTAACCATATAAGGAGTACATCAAAAAGAAGTGAAAATATAGCCATGGGGGTGAAAGATAATTTCCAATGAATATTAGAGATCTATTGAGAAAAAATCCATAATAAATTTAGTGACCAACAAATCATATATCCATGAGGTGTAAGAATGGACATCAACTCCATAGAAATATATGTAAAATAGAAAACAAAATTCTTTTTTAAGATGATTTTTCCTAGGGTTGATGAAAATATTTATTTTGGAATATGTGACTATATACATACATGATCTGATTCCACTTAATAATCATAATTTTATTATTTGATTTCTATTTTTTTTATTATTTTTTATCACATCTCTTACTCCATGTAATGAATATTCAATATCAATTTTTCATGTCAATACCACTAAAATTAACCATTAATGGATAATAAGTTCAATAAAAGAATAAATATTTATTCCTTAAATATCTAGATATTTACCAAAACCAATATTGTTAGAAAATGTATCCCATATAGGTCAATATTCATTTGATGAAATAATACCTTCATCTCTATAAAATATTTAATAATACTAGATGTTTCACATAATATAATCCATAAATATTTAATCTTAAAAACCTCAAAAAAAATTCTTACCAAATTCAAAACTAATAAATTTAGACAAATGATCACATATTTTTTAGTATAATCTTATATATAACCCCTAAATAATATTAGGTATCTCATAATGTCAGAAACATAACACCTAAAGACTTTTTCCATATATTGTAATAAAAAACTAATTACCCTAATCAATCTAAATAATAAATTTTAATAGTGTACTTCCAAAAATATACACAATCCTCATTACACATAAAAAATAAAATTATATTTATCATATTAATTATATCCAAAAATGAAATAAACTTATCAAAGATAAGTGAATTCATGTTTTCATCAAATGAATAATAAATATCAAGGTCACAAATAATATCTGATTTAGATAATGAATATCAATAAGCATTTTATCCCAAAAAAATTATCTCATCATCTAGAACATATTAATTTTTATTGTTCCCTCAGTCATGCATTTTCAAAAAAATCACATTTTTATGAAATCACACTTTTTTATTAATACCACTTGATTTATTCTTCAACCCACATAATGAAAAACTAGTACACAATAATATGTTGATGTTTCATGATTATTATAACTAAAATATAATTGATATATCACATGTACAAAATAAATATCAAATAATAATTAATAAATAATTCAATATTAATACTTCCACCTTAAAACTTTCACAATTATTCATCATCATATTCATTAATAATTCATTTCTATAGTATGAAATATAAATCATATCTCAAGATTCATTATTGATTCCTCAAAAATGGGCATCATCAATTCATGAATAAATGAAATACCTGACACATATTTATTACATTATACTCATGAAAAAATAAGGACAATCATTGATATATAGATACAACCATGCTAAGTCATGTGGATTGCATGAACCCTAGGAAGACATGCGATCACATGACATTTGGGATGTTTAGGAGAACATGTTGGTGTTTTTAATGATATGTTAACTATCTTTAAAACAACCACTGATAAAAAATACCATTATTTGAATTCTAACCAAACAATCAATGACGGTCCTACATCAGAAGCACAATTAGATCCTTTGATCATGTGATATATCATGATACAAATTCTTAAAAATCATCCAAAAACCCTTATAAAATAAACAAATAAAGCTGAAATGATGGAGTCTTATTGAATTATAATTTGCTCTATTTTTTCAAATTAAGGTGTTATAAACCTCATTTTATGAACATTAATCACATTCATGTACTTTGGCATGTTGTTTGGATCCCGGGAAGACTCTCTGAGAATCATGGCCGTTCTTGTGAAGGGTCCTAAAAAATTTCCACTTCATCATGTGAAAGACACCTCAACATGCATCCTTATCTCATGAATAATCCATGATATGCCATCTTGGTCATACATATTAATTTTGACCAATCTATTTGATCATGAAACACAACACAAATTTTTTTTGGGATTTTAAATGAAAAATATAGCATACTATCCAAATATTCTTGATTGATTATGTGATTCACTAATAGATAACAATAGGGAAAATAATTGATGTTTTTCGAAAAAAAAGTAATAAAATATAGTAAAGGAAAAACATCATGTGAGGAATAATTATAGTAATTTAATGTGAATGGGTTATAAACCTGATATTATAACCTGATCAACCATTAAATTCCCTTTTACAAGAAAACAAGACCTCGCAAAGGGCCTCAGACATGCCTCTATGATCATGTGATAGACTCTTCAATAGGATTCTAGTTATCATGAGGAATCCAATAATTATTATCCTGATATTTTGAAGACCCATTTACTTTTTGAAATTTTAATGTGAGTTCCCCTTTATAATATGATGTTTCAATAAATATGATGCTGATAATGTGTTCACATGGTTTCTTTTTATATTGTGATACCATAAATGAGATGGGAAAGGGTCATTCCAAGGGAATGATATGATTTTTCTTCCATTGACCAAGACTGCAATTATAACATATACAATGTGAAAGGTGGTTTAGATATGGGATAGATATCCATATAAATACCCCCAACACAAAATAAAATATAATAAAACATGGGACACCCATATGAGTATAGATGTGAGAGAGGAATTCTAGAAGTAGAGATCTATGTAATTGTATGGGTCATTAACTAGGCATAAAATGGGGAATAACGTAAGGGATTATGTGAAGTGAATATGGAATTCATATTACAACCATTTTTATCTGGAGAATGAAATCCTAATTGGAAACCAAATATTATGAAGGAGTTTATGAGGGTCAACATGGTCAGGTGAAACCTCAACAAGATATTGTCTGACCAAAACTGAGCTATGTATGATATAAAGACAGAAAACATGTTGTATTTATAATAATATGGATACACTAATTTTCAAGTCAAGAAAAAATGTGCCTCTCATGACCTATAAAGTCCATGTGATAGTACCTTGGCATATCAGCCAAATCATGTGACGACCCCCAGACATATCAAACATGTAATTCGAAGTCCAGTGAACATAGGAGCCAAATAATGTGAAAGAACCCAGTCATGTAGATTCCTTAAGGTTTTTTTTGGCTAAATCATGAGAAATCCCCAAAACATGTATGATTATCATGAGAAATCCCTCTGAAATTTCATCCTTGATAACATGATAACCTTTAAACATTATATATTGATCATATGGTGATAATCAGACATGTCAATAAAGGCAAACAATATTCTTTTAGGATTTTCAGGAAAATCATATGTTAAATCCTTGACATTTCCAACTTAATCAGAAAAATCACTCCAGGACATGCCATCCTTATTATAAAGACATGAAGGACATGTAAAAATGTAAGAAATAGAACCTTAAACATGTGAAGCATGTCTTGTAGATACATCAAGACATGGTAACATTTTCTAAAATATGTTCTCAGACATAAATTATATTTAACTATAAAAACTATAATTATTTTAAAAAACCTTAACTGCATGATGTCTTCCTACATCCCTAGGTATAATTGAGTATCCACTTTGGTAGAGTTACAGTATATCATGGATATACTACCTCATGGGACCCAAACACTATTATGGGTGTATCATTTTTCATCTTCTAGTATCCAGTGGGAAGTTGGATTATATATGGAAATCATATTATGAGAATCCCCCAACCATGACCTCAAGAACCCTGAACCCATTAATGGGTTAGAGTCCGTTGGAACTACAATGACATTGAATATTTCAATAAGAATAATACGTTGAATTCCATCATATGGACCGAAAAACATATCAAACACCAAAATTGGTCCACCCACGGGTGTAAGTCACATCTCCATATTTTTTGTGTCTTATCACTTTCCATCCCTTGTGTCCCACAATGAGTGTGGCTCACTTGGTCTAATGGATTTACAATGATCAATCACCCGAATCATAAACGTCCCCCAAACAAGTAAATCTCATTCTTTAAGCCATGTTCAGTGACATGATATTATTTCCCCTATAGATGGATTCCCACATCTGTGTAAATCCTGAAGGTATTACCATATTGGTAAAACCTGAGGAAACAACCATAATGGTACATAATTACAAATCAGATCCCATCAGTGGGTTGAGGGAGTATCAAACAACAATGACTCTAATTCTGTCTATAATTAAGATATGAAGAGCACATTCCAAAGGCTATATATTAATTCGTGGTGCTAATTGATCATGTATATTTCCATAAAATATGAATTTATGTTGTAAATACCAGATATAAAAGGACAATGTGTTTTTGTTCCTATTATAAACATTCTAAATAATATGCCTTATAATGGTTCAACGCCATCCTCAAGACACCAATCACCCTCCTAGATGGTAGTAAATTCTATAGTTCATAGTTATATAGATTCCCAATATATTAATCTACACATGGATATGAAATAATGGGGAATGTGTAGAGAAATATAGATACAAAAATATAGTCCCATTAATTTAATGACCTTTTCACCTAGAAGTATCTAACACTTGATCATTTATCTAGGGTAACCAGTCTCATATAGGGAATGGAAATAGATTCACAAATAGATATTATATATATAAGAGAGTCACAGAATATAAACTAATTAGTCCCAAAACAGTGATATGAACCAAAACTCTAATCATATCAACCAATTTGAGTTCCTATTAATCATTAGGATTGAAAACCTAATGGAACACAAGAATTTATAATGTATGTATGTCTCTAGTTATGGATGTGGGAACTTTTAGGTGGTTTATTATAGAAAAATAATGTAATCTAGATGAAAATGATTGTTCATCCTACCTAAACCACCCACAACTGAGTGTTATGTGATAACAATCTACTTTTTTTAGGAAAGAAAATGGTGGTCCGGATGTGAAACTCTTAAATAAAAAAAATATCAACTGACCATGCGTCAGGACATTTTTGTGTGCTCCTCTTATGAAAACAAAAATTGTACACCTAATGTGAAACCATTTATAGACATGTTTCTTATGAAATATGTCCATTAATGATGTGATAATCCTATATAATCAAAATATATAAATCATGAATAAGAAAGGAAAATTGTGTAACTTGTACATTGTTGATTGATAATGCTTAACACATGTGACAATTTAATGATCTCTAACTTTGTTTGTTTTTGGCACTGTGATTGTAGATAATTCTTTTCAAAACAAAACCATAACCCAAGATCATGTCTTTATAGAGTGATTGTTCGAGAACCTTAGCTACAAAAATATCCACTATAGTCACAAGTCAATAGCATCAACATGACAAATTGAGGTTTTTGTGTAAAATGATATGGTTCGAGAATAAAATAGATATGGTATGATCATGAACCTATTGTATGAATGTATTTATCTATATATATTGAATTCGTAAATCCTGTATCATTCAAGAAAATATAAAATGAAACAAGTGGAACAAGGCTCCTCCAAATATAGATTAGGTATCCAATCCCAATATTATAGTGATCAAGACCTTCTATATCTGGGGGAGTTAGATCATGAAGTTTACTATGTCTCTATCTTGGTTCTCAAGAAGATAATAAGTACTCTTGGAAACCATCATTATCAGCTTCATCCTGCTGGTACCCCTTAGTGGGATGCTAAGGGCACCACCAAACAAATTTCCCCCCTGGAAACTCATGCAATGATTTTGATGATGTTTCCATGGAACATAACATTGTGGATAAATATGAGTGGAACCATAAGACTACATCTCTTAAAAATGATTTTCATCATATTACAGTTCATTCCAGAGAGTATGATCATATTTCTTCTCACTCGTATCTTGTCTTCATGCATATTTCGGCTGAAATCATGGGGGAGGCACATATCTCTTCCCCTATGCATTAATCATGCCAGTCTATTCTGATTGAACAAGTAGGACACGAGTGGGATTATATCATATTTTGAATTGAATATATCTTCAAGAATATTTGGGGGACTTAAAATTTGAAGGACTATATTACTACACACATATTTTTAAAGATTCACTATATTCATGAAAAAGTTGAAGAGCTCTATCAGAATATTCTAGCATAGGTATAGATAAATAGATGGGAATACATTACTATAGAAAAAACTAGAGGAACACATCACCACGATCAGTATGAATTGGCATAGAAATATGAGAAAGAGAGAATTCTTGATCTCATTGAAGACGATTACCAATATATTATGGTTAATGATGGGAAACATGATCATGCATGTATCCCCATTCCATAAGGGACTCACTAACTCGGTTTGGATATTTTCATTTTACAATTGAGAATTCCTACCAAAAGTAAATGGTGGAATACTCCAATGGAATGGGAAGAGGCTCATATCCCCATTCCAATCGGGGCTCACCATATGGGATTTGAAAATGCCTCATTATAGGTGGACAATACTACCATAAAATACACTAGGCATATTCCAATGGAATAGAAAAAACCATATATAATTTCTCAAACCATGGTTTGTAATGAATATATGGAAATATGTTCATAGAGGTCTTATAACCCTAACAATGAAAGTACTATTTATATTCTAGCATGTCATTGAAGCTAAGTTTATAGCCCTTCTTCCATTGATGAACGATTTCACCTGCATCCATCCATGGATATACAAAAAAATGTCATATCCCCCACCACATTCTAGAGGCATTTCAATATATTATGATAAGGAATGAATATTTGAACTTGAATAATATCCCCACTTCATTCAAGATTGTACAAAATATTCCAGCAACCACCAATATATATGGTCATATTCCTATTGATAATACATAATCTCACCAAAATACTCCACCAAGATCTCATAAATGGGCTCATATTCTCACAACACCAAATAATTATAGACATATTCCATTAACTATCATGTAACAGGATCATATACATTACCAACACCAAAAATAAGGTCAAAATATTGACTCCATGATATATAATTAGGCTCATAAACCTAATATACTGATTTCTAGTGTACTTGAGGTTGTTCAACGTACATGTGAAACACCTCAAGGGTTCATAAACTCTTCAACAAAATAAGAAGGTGATCATTACCTCAATATTTCAACTTGTGGTTATGCATAGATGTATCTCAATTACTCTACTCTAAACATTCACCATGGTTTAACTCCCTATAGTAATATCTCTCTCAGGAATGGAAATCCATCCCTATCCTAGAAACCATTTTATAAATATGTTATCAAAAATAAAATTCACTCATATAGAGAGTTGATCAAACCCCGATGGTGAATCATATATAGTTCCCAATAAATTATCAATGTCACATCACATGGGCCAGCATGTGACCCATAGAAGCAACTTCTGTGGTCTAACAAGGTGAAGGTGTATAAAAGTGAGGAAGAAGAGTCTAATATTCATATATATAGTCATTTATTTGGAAAAAATATCCCATGATTGTTTATGACCATGTCCATTTATAACTAATACAGACTAGAAGAGTTAGGAAAGGATTCTGTGCCTTACCTACCACAAAATATATGGGAATGTCATCAGTAATTAAAGGCTAAACCCCTCCCCAATCCATGATATGGGAGGAACCATTAAATCATACACATACACTATTTTTAAATGGACATGGATGATATCTTCATGGGAAGGGACCAAGGAATATAAGAGAAAAATGAATGTATTCATCATGCATGACCCATTATACCAAAATTCTTCATTTACTAGACCTTAGATCCTCAATCTATATCTATATCTGAGGGTGGGGAATATATAGAGAATTTAACATCACTGAATCATCCTTATAGTAGAACTACCTATATAATAAATCCATCAATGTCTTTGTACAATGAGAATTCTTGGGATTGGGTGATGCATGATCTAGTTGGCCAATACCATGAAATATGCCCACTATGAAGGCACAACATATGATGTGAATAGAGGGGGAGGACTATAAACATATTCTTAATCCTCAACCCTAGAAAAAATAGGATGTAAATTTAGATATTAGGGATGATGTTGTGGTCAAAATAATGAATTACCATAGAAAATGACTCATATCATGGGCTTCCCTTATGCCCATCTCATACGTGAACATAATTTTTACAAATCAAATATATTGAAATGGATCTTACAATAACATTAATCCTAGAGTAAACAAACCCCATAAGGCTATGGGAATCTATACCATTTCCTCCACCCATAGGGACATCAATCCCCAATAGGATCCATGAAATAACTATTAAATCAACAAAACAACCCAAACCTATAGGTATGGGTTCATTATTATCTTAATCTCTATAAAATGGTTTATCACACCCTGAGAGAGTCTTGGAGAAATATATCACACTACAAGATCAATCCCAACCTATAAATACAGAGGAATTTACATATCAATATTCATTTTTGGATCCATCAAATCATAGATTAAAATAATTAAATCATCAATAATATGATAAATAAGTTATAATAGAGACCCTGAGTCATCCATAATCCATATGGATGGAATAAAATTTACCAAAATCATCCTTTTGAAAGGAATCAACAATCTCTTGGTTGGGAGGTAAATATTGTTGTTAGAGATCTTATCCATTCCTCCCTCCAAGATTGATACCATTGTTATTTATGGCCTCTTTGGCTAACATTATCAAAAAAAAGTCTTTTAAGGTAAATATGTATAGTCTAATGTAGGGGGATTTAAAATTAAGGAAAAAAATCCTCATATGATTTTTAAGTGAAATGGTCTATTATGGCCATGAACAAGAGAATATTCCCTAATGAACCCCTAAAATGATTATTGTGTGGGAAAAATATCCCTATAATTTTGATACTAATGGGTTTACTTCTATTTTCTGATAGACATCATTGAATGCGATCACCATCAACAAAGTATCTTATTTGAACTATGATGAGAATGTTGAGGGATTAAATGAATAATCCACACCTTTAGAGGATAGGTATCTTGTTGCACCATTGGAGGATTCATGTATATAGAATCAGAGATGGATCTAGAACAAAGACCAATAGAATAATGACTATCCACTTTTATAGAGTAACAATACCATTGATAATGGGAAAGGAGTTAGTAAAAACCCCATACCCCATAGAGGAGCTTAAATCCATTCTATAGAAAAATGTCTAACATAATATGATGAGTTAAAAATATCAGACAACTCTTGGAGGAACTACTCAGGGAAATTATTCCCACTTGCTATAATCTTCAGAAATAATGAATATCCCTCCATCCACATATCTAGAAAGAGGAATTATTCATGAAATAGTGACATAAATGCATCAGTTAGAATATTTATCTAGTAAAAAAGTTTATATAAATGAGGAAGTTATGTATCATCATGGTATTCCTCCATTACAGAGAAAACACCTCTCTCGTCAGCTAGATCATTTAGTCCTAGAACTCATCAAAAATTATTTGGACATGAAAATATGTCTGCCTGATCAAACCATGGAAATTTCTTATATATTGTAGGTATCAAAGATATCACTACCACAAAAAACATACAATTCTAGTGAATATACGGTTACATGAATGGAATCCATGGATGGAAAACATCCACCCATAAAGCCTGAGAATATTCCATATTATAAATGTGTGAAGGAAACAATTTCCCCTACATAATTTTATCAATCCTCCCTTATCATCCATTTTTCTCATGGTAGATCAAGAAAAACATCCCATGCACTTAGTCTACCGATGTTTCCTAATGATAGTCCATCAATAACTACATGATGTGAGAAAATTAAGATTTCTTGTGATGACTCTGAAAGGGAAAACCATTGTTTGGTATAATGACCATACAGTAGGATCCCCTGTGGGATAAGAAGAAATTCATTTTCAAATCATTTATCATTTTATATTCATATTGATAAATATATAATTTTCAACCTCAGATTCTACGAATAACATGGAAATAATAGGGTTTCTAACATGATCACCAGATGAAATTGTTTAAACTATTCACCCATCATACATATCTCACATGATAAACTATTGTAACATTTTGATAAAAATATTATGGATGATCTTCAAAAAATGAACATTTATAAGAATAAAATATCCATGATGATACTTTGTGTTCTATGAGATATAATAATTTCTAGACGATGTTATTCTTGGAACCAATCTATATCATAGACCATGATCCCAGCACAGGGGAAAATTATTAGTAGGGAAGATACTAAATTTTCTTCTTAAAACTAGTAATACTACCTATTCAAGAACCCATGGGTGATACCAATCACATAATACCTCCCATCGAGTGGAGGAAAAAAACACCCTTTACATGCAGAAAAAATGGATCAGGGATTCACTAGATTGGAGGAGTTTATGAATAATGCATAAACTATCAAAAATTAGTAGTTCCTTAGTAATTTCATTGTATCTATAAAAAATATCCTAATCATACTACTATAACCTAGTAAACCTAGTGAGGTAAATATCACTAATAATCATGAATATATCCGTTTATATTTTAGTTTGACTCACACCATCTAGAACTACTTTTTAATCCATGTTACCCACTAAATAATTGTTGATTTTGGTGAGGTTATGTTTCAAAATTCTTCATTATAGTCGATATGTATTACCATCTCCTTACATGATTACTAGGGTGAATTTAATAGGATACATATAGTTTTGGGTATAAGTTTGATGACTAGATGACAAAAAAGGAAGTTGACAGAGCTCATTCCACCCTGTGAGAAATGAATTAAAAACCAAATAAAATCTAATCATCTAGGAAGGTGAAATTGAATACAACTTCTAGTGGTAGACATAATTTTCAGACAATTGAAATGAAACTAGGAGATGAATAATATATTGAAACATTATATAATATGACTATTGCATATTTCATTCCATTAACATCAGGCACCACCCCACTAAAAAACCCTCATTAGATGAAGTTATCATTTTTTGGTTCGTTATCATATTTCACATAACATATCCCTTCTCTAATGAAATATATGACTCCATGTATGAGTTCCTCATACCTTTAATGGGATATGGAGGTTGAGAATGATGAATTCAAAGAAATGGGGCACAGTTTGGGCATGGTTAAACCAAATATTTTAGTAACAGCCCATTAGAAGAAATATATTTATTTTAGACCCATAGGAAAAATTTCTAGAAATCCAATATAAACATGGATATTCCTTATATCCAACCTGTGTTCATCCATGAAAATTCATATTAAATGATCAATTTGTGGGGGTGTAATTTTTAGAATAACCTAGAAAAAGAAAACAGATAATTAAACACAATACATTATCAATAGATCCACCTTCAATATTTTATCAAGAACTAGTCTCATACACCTCATTCACATCAACTCCTAATTAAAAAGATAAGGAGTATCCCCAACATGGTAATCACATACCTCTAGCACAAAATTTCTACGTTCTAAAACAATTTTATTTTTTCTCATCCAAACAATAAATCCGGGATAATATCTATCATTTAGAAGATTACAAAGTGGAACACCTAGAGGCCCTAAAGAGACCACCATATTTATGGAAATAATTCTCTACAGATGGGGTGTATTGAGTGGAGACTGTGCTATTAGAATACCATATCTTCATCTCATTCATAGAATATGATTAAGAAGATGATATATAGGGACATAACTCACCACTATATATTAGATGAAATATCTATAGTGCCTAAATCTATATGGATATAGTTTATAATGGTATTGGTATGAACATAATACCAATTCAAACAATATTATGGTTATGATATTGTGAGGGGGACATTTCATCAAAAAATATAACAATTCACGGGTATGAAATTGATATAAAATGCATTTTAAGATGGTAAATATCATAAATTAGTTTGGGGATGTTACATATAAAACAAATTTGAGGGATATCTAATAATATATATCATATAATTCCCTTCTTACAATACCTTAGAATTATATCCATGTATTGGTTCCATCATTATTTCGTAAGTTTAAGAAATACACCATCTATGTTGATGTTTAAAAAATAAATTGTGTTATTCCCCTTTCATGTCATTAGAAGACAAATATATTGAGGAAGGTATCAATCGAGGGATGGAAAAAACCAATGATGGATGAAGATATTCAAGTATCATACCTTATATATTAGGTACATCCCCTGTGAGTCAATGTGGAATGATTTGTTTTGATTAGGTTCTACCCACAAACCAGATTGGGGATTTAGACTTAATCCCATATTTACATGCTCCTCCTACCACTGGTGGAAGTATAAAAGAAAATGATTTTCTATGGAAACTATCTGAGACAACCGTCATAGTTTGTGAATACAATATCTCTTCCCATGGCATCTCTTAAATTGATATTGATATATATTCTCTAGTATTGCCTATTATTTCCAAAAATGCTTCCATGGACACGTAGATGATAAAATAATAGGATTGCCTCTAGAGATTCCCGTATTATTTTGAGAAAGGAATTTCCACCACCATCAATGAGGGCATGCATGTGAATATTGGAAATAGTGAAGATACACCTACTATATTAATTTCATCAACAATTCATCTATAGGAGTAGGATTTGAATAACCCATTTATAATTTATAATCTATGCGTGTTTTCATGAAATTATACAAAAAATACTCGGCTGAACAACAACATCATCACTATTATGAAAATTAATTAGAAAGCAAGGGCTTGCATCGATTTGTGAAACCATAAAATGACCATCCTATATAAAAATCATTAATTCTTAAAACAGAGCATTTTATTAATGCAATTGTTGGGTTCTAGTCCATTTCCTCCATGGATAGGTATTCAATGTATAACCAAATAATGAAAGCCATTGATGACAAGGTATGAACAACCTTGACAGAAGCACATGGTATCTTTTTGTATTAGGTTAGGCCCTTGGGATTAAATAACATTGACACAACATACCAATGTTCCATACATCATATTTTTTACAACTTATTTGGATGAAGATCATACGTCTTTGTTGATGAGCTGTTAGTACAAAAATGATATTTATGTGATCACTACATGAAAATTGAAATATCTTTAACAAATTTTGGTAGCATAGTTTGAAGATAAATCATTACAAGAATTACTTTAGGGTAACATCGAGGAAATTCCATGTCTTTTTGGTATTCCACTGTGGCATCAAGATAAAAAAAAAATGAATAGTGCAATACAACCAATTTCACCACCTCAGAATCTGAAAGAACTAATAGGGATATATGGTATATTAACTTAAATTTTTCATTTCATATCTATCATAGTAAAAAAAATATACCCTTCACCATGTTAATGAATAAGGGAGTCACATAGCAATGGGATGATGACTACCAAGATGCCTTTTGAAAATCTCCTAGAGTTTAAATGGATCCCATCATTCTTGATTCCTACAGTGGAATTAAAGGAGCATATCTATATGTAGTGACTATGGAATGATCAATTGTTTTTCTCCTCACATAGATAAATAATGTTAGAAATGAATACATTCCATATTACCCCAGTAGAATGATTCTTTGTACTGGGACATTGTATTCTAAAATCAAGAAGTTGTTTCTCATACTCATCATTGTATTGAAAAAGGTAAATTCAAACATGAAATATCATGAAGTCAGCTTGGTCTCATATATTACCCTACTCGTGGTCATCCTTAACATCCCTATGAAACCTTGGTGTTTTCCATGATTAGTTGTTCTTCTAAAAAAATTTGACATCCTATTAATGTCATAGAAGAAAAATAATGGGAATTCCATAGATAATTTCCTTATAGAAAATCATTCCCCTAAAATCACATTGGTAGCAAATAAACATTTTGATGATGTAGTTTTCTACAAACAGGACACTCACTAAAAATGAGATAAGTATTTTAATTGTAACACAATAATTTATACGTGAAACAGTTTTAAAACCTAATTCTCAATTGATTTTTTCTAGGGATTTTATTTGTATCACATGAAAAATTAATGTTCTCCTACTCCTCACTATATCACAACTACACAAATAATATTGTGGAATATGAATCCCACATGGATGATATTAAACTAGACCTAAAGATATAGATAGCCTACCTGATCATCAATGGGTATTAGATCTAGTGATTAGAAAAACCATTGATGAATATTCCATCATAATTGAATAATTATCTCATATTTTCTATTACTCCATAGTAAAAATGAAGTAGTTCTATTTATAACCCAAATATCATCACTTCTGTTGATCAAAAAATGTTCATATAGATAAACTAGCTAATGAAGTCATATTCTTATCTGACCATGACCATGACAAAGTGGGTTCCTTCATCATGAATCGAATTGTGGTATCATTACTCATTGTATGTGTGGTGGGGAAAATCACTCTTGTCCAAACTACCCCAAAGTATGATAAACCAATAGACTCCACAAAAAGGATGTTACCATTAGTCGATTACCTTTAAATGGGTTTCTCCAATTTGATTGAGATAAAAGGGAAAAAATTTAGTGATAAGAAATGAGCATTACCATCAAGGATGGGTGAAATTAGAAAAAGGACCTACTCAATAATGGGTATAATGGAAACCACTTCTGATAAATTATAGAAGGCGATATTGATTACATCAGGTAAGAAGTCCATGTTGGCCCTTAAGATTCTCATAATCTATGTAAAAGACTCCCTGATAATCATATATGAATTGGATTCAATTGTTAAAAACTAGACATGAGATTGTGAAATTCTCCAAAAAAATATAATTCAGGCAATATTTTTATAAAATTCATTATTCAACCACCAACGTTTCTATAGATTGATATATACTCGTGTCTATTATCTATATAGGGGTCGATGTTTTCAGGCCATATCCACTAGACACAACTATGTAGTTTAATAATATCCTTACTACTACAGACAACTTTTAGAAATGGGCGGATGTAATACAACTCAATCATGTCATGATTAATAATATCAATTACATATTAAATACGAATATATTCACTATATTTTTAGTCAAACAAATGATATTGATGAAAAATGTCACTAAAAGTTATTCTAATTAATTGATGAAATTCTACCATGAGTACAACATCGAATCCACCTATTCAACCCACTATTATTCCAAAAAAATCGAAAAATAATCTAATTCAACAAGGATCAAAAAGATATTCTATATAAAATGGTGGAAAGATAAATAACATATAGGATACAAAATATCCTTCATGCTTTATGGGCCTACCGTACCACCACACACACTACAACACAGGTGACGAAATATTCCTTTTTGTGTGAAACTAAAGCAGTAATTCCCATTGAAGGATAGTTACTCATCATCCAAATAAACAATTATGCACAAATCTCAGACAATGTGCAATAAAAAAATAATCTAGATGAGATAGAATGGATCAATGATAATAGGTTATCTACAATAAAAATACTCAATTTCCATTTAAATAGGATCACACGAGCCTTTAATAAATGGTGTTACATCATCTCATTCTCTCTTCGAAAACTAGTATTGTCTCTCAAGTCCTCGGTGCTACCAAGAAAGATTCCTACAATGATAGAACCAAAATGATTTTGGCCTTACATCATAAATACAATTTATTCATTCAGAGTTCACTCATTTGAAGAAATGGAAGGGAAGCACATTACAACCCCCACCAATTAAAGGTTTCTCATAAAGTATTTTACATAGCTATAAACAAGAATCTATCATAGTAGAAAACATGATTCATCATAGTCACCATATGTTAGACTACATGATTTTCCTACTAATATGACATAAAAATATAAGACATTGTTTGTCCATACTACATGATGATAAATTGAATAGATAGGTCCATCACTCACTTTCCTAAGATACTCAATTCATAATTTTCTATTCAGAAGTCCATAAACATTATGACATCATATTTAAAATATGATTTTAAAATGTTGTCTTAACTTATGTATGAAGAATTGGATATCTTGGGGAACCTTCTCATTATTCCTTCTATCATAAAAAAAGGATGTGTATCATGATATGATCTCTCAAATTTAGGAACAATGTTTGAAGGGCCTCATTACATCTTTTTCATGTTGGGTATCCTTCATCCTTACCACATGATGTTATGTTATATGGTTTCCTAGAACTATGTTTGGATTGATTCTCATTCTAGTGAGATATATTGAGATTCCAAAATCTAATATCTTATCGTAACCATTACATGATAAAAATTAACATTTAAATTCATTCAATCTCCTCAATGTGGGGCAGAAACACTTACCATTACTTTTTTACCACACATTTGATAGATCATGTGGGATTAAGAATTTTTTTTATGGAATACCTTAATGGTTCTGAAATATTAGTTCAAGTCATTTTTAGTATGGTTCTGGATGGATTTCTATTAGAGGAACACCAAACATCATTACCATGTGACATGAAACCACATGGTTATCATCTCACACATGATATAAAACAGAAAATTATTATGTTCATAACTTGGGATGACTATTTTCCTAGCTGTGGGTCAGCCACCACACCTCTATCCTAGAAATATTTTTGGATTTTTTATTCCATCTCATGTTATTTAGTGATGTCCAAATCACCAGTCATAACCCACATTCCAACATTAATGGAAAAATTTACCCCTCAATGTATGGGTCAAACATACATGGTGATTTTTCTATTATAAAATAATAAGTGGAATGATTATTATATCTATAAGATACATTGTGACACATAGGTATCAAATATTGGGTCTAGACACAACATAAATAGATGAAAATACCCCCCTCTATGTATAGTTCAGAGCTACATTGAGAGATTTCCATTAATGATCTATGTATGGATTGATTCCTAATATCATTGTACATTTAGTAATAACCAGATCCCAAATCCTAGGTCCAATCACAATATAAAGTGAAAAAATACACCCTCAAAGTATGGGTGAGACATGCATGGAGAATTTACATTAAAAAATTACTTATTAGTTGATTCTTAATATCATAGGTTACAGAATGATATATGAAAATCAATTCCTTAGTCTAGATGCATCATATGTAATTATAAATATGATCCCCCACATATGTGATATACCTATGAGGGGAACTAATTTATAAATACACAAGGATTTATCTCTTCCCTAAAAATGTGACTAGAGAAAATTAGGGAATTACATCCATGATATTATAATATAAAAATGCTTAAGGAGGGACATGTGATACATACTCATTCTACCTATATATATGTCAGATTTATGTATGAATTTCATTAAAATGAGATAAATGTGAACATGAATGGTTCATTATATGTTTAACCATAAATAATACATTTTTCGGATAAAATATAAATCTGACATCAAATTACCATGGATTAGTAAAATTTTTCATCAAGGATATCATGAAAGATATCATGATTGTTCTTATACCCTTACATCAGGATGTAAAATTTTAAGGAAATCTTTCAATTTGAATGAAATTCAACGACATGATTGATTAGTCCCCACCAAATTTTTTTAAAATTCAGATGCTATCACCTATATTTATTCTTTATTAAAGTACCACAAGATCATGACTCCCATCCTCTTTACTTTCATGATATTCTCTAGTATTTTAAATACCTCAAAATAAATAACACATTAGGCCTTGAGAAACATATGTTACCAAAAAAAATTCATGGCCATATTTAAGAGAATATATATCTCTAAATGACCATGATAGAGATAAATCTTCATAGGCGATTTGACCCTCCCACTAGAGACATATTATCCATGTCGGAAGGGATCTATTATCCATGTGAGCCCTAAAAGCATCAAAGTTGAGTTCGTCACTATAGATTGATTCATGGACATTTTGGCCTGATTTTCCCATTTCATTTCTCATTACCCACGAACATTGATCGATGGTTTATTAAATATTTATCTCCCACTGAAGAGGATATTGGAGATATATTGACTCTAGTTGTCTGAATTGGGTTATTGTGTATCATTCCCATCATGTCTGGTATACGTTAATCATGAAATTAAACTATATAGCCTTTGTCCATAGTTTTAAAACCATAATCATTATCCATTAATGTTAAAAATGAAAGACCCTAAATTTAACATGAAAGAGGCATATAATTTTCGATGTTGAAAACACACAAAGGGATTCATGAGAAAATTTCATGTCTCATATTGATAAGCTATTTATCATTAGTGTTTATGAAAACCCTAGATATTTAAAAAAGAAATAAATCGCATAGGGTCAACTCATTGTTCCTAGTAACATATAAACCATGCCCTCTAGAACACCTAGTCAAGGAAAAATATAGATGCAAATATCCTCACCATAATATCGCGTGCGCCAGATGGAGAAAAAAATTAGGGTGATCAAACCCTTCTTGAATATTATATTTTCCATAAATCACATTCATATATTTCATGTATGAGATGACATGACATATTTCTCAAGTTGTTGTCATTATCATATAAAACTATGGTCATTTCAATTCTATGATCATTGTTTATACATATATATATATGGTAATAGGGATTTGATAATCCAAAGGGACCCCACTAGTACTCATTAGTGAATTTTAATATGTCAATGATCTTATGACTAAAGTATTCAAGGACCCAGAAATCCCCCCTTAAAACATAGAGCAATTTTCCAAACTAAATGAAAAATTTATTACATTTATTGCTAGTGGTTTACTTGTACTCTCTAGTTTTCATATCTAGTTGACTTAGATATTCCAAGAAAAAAATTTATACTTCCCATGATTTTACTATTCAAGCAAATTTCTCATCCACACCATTACGTCGAAGTGTACTATACCATATTTCATGAAGGAATATGACAATTAATTCCCAAATATATTTATTTCCAACACCACATTACATGAAACAACATGGTGTAAGTCATGTTCCACCCAACCAAAATATAAAATTCTATACGATTCTATAACCCATCATGGAATACTCTTTTATCAATACGCCAAGTCATCATCTATTAATTTTATTCATCACAAATATTATATTTCCCTAGGAAGGGAGTGGGGAAAAAAATTCATAATCGTGCATGTAATATCTATGGGAAAATTCATAAGGGCCTCTAACCCACAAAATAGATTCTCATCCTCATAATAAAGTTCCCCAATCATCATGATCCCCTATTACACCATAGATAATCTCAGTAGATTATGGTGGTTTTTTTCATCCCAACCTCTATAACTGATTCCATATTCATTTATTCAAGATTTACTTTTATTTTTCACAGTAACCATATTCCAAATCTCCATGTGAACTTTTATTCCAATATATTTTAACATCCATAAATATCATCTACAAAATTCATCTGCAGCCCATATAAAATTCTGGTAACTCCTTTTACATGACCATTCATGAAATCCCCATAGTCCTATGCAAAAATACATCTGAAGTAAAGAACTGGAGAAATCTCTTCCATCTAGAAAATAAACTCCAATACCCAAGAGCCCAAACATCACCATGGTAGAAAAAATAAGATTAGGGTGTTTTGGGTCATTCCCTACTTTCCTACCCAATTCCATAATATTTTCCATGTCCTGGAAGCAATATTGTAAACTTCACAATGTATCATGTCACGGTAGAAGGACACTATTCTTTAGGGTATGTAGTCTTATCTAGAAGACATTGAATTTCAAACCATTTTACATACATTCCACATGATGTTAAACTTAATAGAATAATTACCTACCATATTTCCTTAAACAACATAGAATACATCCTTACCATGTGATAATAGACTTCATATTGAATGTTACATTGTAGACAGTTCACTAAACATGTGGTATATGGTCCAATATAGAAGACAAAAATCTATATAAAAATAATGGACTACTCAATAGGACTATAAAAATTGATTGAAAGGGGAATAATGCTCTCCATATTGAAAATCCTAAAAGGGATATCCTTGTAAAATTCCAATCTATAATCATTGTACATACAAGCTATGTGATTCTTGAAATATAAATAACTCATAAAATTTTAAATCCATTAAACATTTCAGGTTGAAACCCTGAAAATGGTATCCTTGGAAAATGTCTTGTAAAATACTGATAAGCCTTCCAAATATTATATTTAGGGAAATCATAGAGTAAAAAATAAAAAAAAGATACTAAATTTATAAATATTTCCATTTATCACCCATATAAAATAAGTTTATGATTACCAATTCCACTAATTATTAATGAAATTAGAGCATTCTCACTTTGTGAAATAGTTTTACCATAATTATCTTTTTACATAAGGTGATCCCAGGATCATCGGAGAAGGTGCATCATTGAGGATTCTCTTCCTAGAAGGCATTAATGAGAAATTATAAAAGGACATATATTTTGTCTCTGATATTAATATCTAGCCATTAGGATTTACATGGAATTATGAGGAAGGATGTATATATCAGATGATAGAAATAATATCAAATTAATGAAACAAACCGAACATCATGAATAAATAAATCAGAACAATTACATGTAATTTTTATAGGATTTATTAATTGATAATGTGGAAAATATGTATGAATATACATATTTTGGAGTCTCTAATAGATTAAAAAAGATGAATAAACCAACTTACTGATACATAATGATAATATTATTTCATCAATGTGTGAAAATTCAACAACATTTTAGTGATAATTGTAGATTGATTGATAATATTTTGTCTACTACATATCATGTTCTGATACAATATAAATAAGATTATTTATAAAAGAGGATAGAAAATTATATCTTTAATGAGTGGTGTATAATGAATAGGATGATTACATACGCTGTTCTCTCATCCTAGATACCCATGCCTCGTATTAAACTATATTTGTAGTCACGAAGCTTATATGAGAGTGTAGTTGAGAGATCATTTGTTTCCTTTTCTCTATAATCTCCAAAGAACCTGTTATTAAAATTGTTAGAGAACATTTTTCCTCAATTCTGCGTGGGTCCTTCTCAATTTTGGATAGATTTTTTGGCATAATGAAAATATGAAATATTATATCATATATTGTCTAATATTGAAAAAAAAATATCCCAAAATTTCCTTATTTCTGTTAAAGGAGTTTATCTTGGAAGAAAAACTCTTGAAAATCAGTTTCTATGATCATATTATAGTTTTCTTTCCAAAAAAGTATTTTTTTTATAAGTTTTACAACAACTGTTCAAATGTGTATGTCAAAAAGAATAATAAATGATTAATTTTATTCATACATAAATTATGTTGATGAAATTGATGGATACGATTATGAATAATCATGGTAAGATGTTTTATTTTCTCTCATATTAATAAGTGAATCATTTTTCACTGATATTTATATACCAACATCCTCAAAAACCTCTTTCACATAAATACGATGTTTTCACTATGACTAGAATGGTTCTTTTTAAGGTTCCCAAAAGTCATAAATCAAATTTAATACAACCATGGATAACGGTCTAATTGAAGAAAATGGATTTACAACTATAATGATTGGTCAATTCAATACAGAACTCAGGTAAGCTTCCACCCAAGCCATGGAATAGTTTAATGATAGGAAATATCAAAAATGATTATCCCTATATCTATATGAAACATATGAAATGAATTAATTATGGAACACTAATGGATAATCATCCCTCTGAGGTGTTTAGGTTGCAGATATATGAAAAATTTAGTTGTCCACAACATATTATAATAATGAATACTATGAAACTGGATGGAGAAATTTGACTATCACTACATAACCCAGAATGGGCATGCCCATAAAACAGAATTGTCACCTCCTAGTCACATGCCTAACTATGAGCTCCAACTAATTCTATCATTGTTCATAAATGATATTATTACAATCAGATATAAATATGAAATTTGATGACGGGAGAGATTGAAAGCATATATATCATGATGATATTTTTCCCACATAAGAGATAACCCATGGAGTATCTCGACATATAAATGATTGTCCCTAGAGATTGATGTTTGAATACAGTCAATACAGGATGATAAATAATGTGTTAATATAATATAATCTGGTTAAAGAATGAAGATATCATTCCAAAGGATAAATCTAGACAATGTATTTCTGTGAGAACAAGGATATAATTGATGTTCATGTGGGAGAACCCCCAGCAAATAATTATTTTTAGATAAAAATGATACTCAGGTTTAAAATAATGATTATTGAAAATCATATCCCACAATATGTCTATATTAGATGATGTTTGAGAATTGTATTCCATCAGTAAGAGAGTATGAGGAATACATTAGAAGTAGTGCAATACTAAATGGGGAAACAACTAACCAAAGCATGTTGTTCCGGATATATCAAGCGAATAACATGATCCATATAGAGGTTCATGATTTCAGGGCCTACCATAGGTCTCAAAAACTTCATAACCTAGTCGAAATATCATGATTTGATAATTTTATTTTACATATCACAATTCAATGACCATAATTTTTTCATAAAATTCATGAAAAAAATCCTTTGATCATGTGCAAAATAATTATTTTTAGATAACAAGAACAAGAGACGAACTTACAATCAATGATATAGACTTAAGACGTTACAATTTTCTCTATCACAGATTAGTTGATATATGACTGAGACAAATCTTTATGTGATTAAGTAGCATGGTAAGACCCTACAATTATATCTTATAAATAACTCATATTAAGTGGATCTTCGGAATTAGTCATGAAAAGATATCTTTTGACGAAGTACCATGAGATAGAATAAATCAAAAAAAATGAATACCATGTCAGAATCATAATTATAAGGTCCCTCAATCATATAATATTTGGATTCCTCTAAGAATAACAATTTTCACAAGGCATACTAAACACCACTCGGGAAACTGACCAATGGATGACTCAAGTACATAGGTGGGAATTGTTTCTCCCTAGAACCATGTCTTTGTCCTGGAATACGACATAGAAAAGGGTTGAATTTTTTGACACCCTCTAAATGTGCATAAGAAATTCTAGACTCGATGAATACCCATAGTATGGGAATTAAATTATCTAAAAGGAAATGAGATGATAATCATGGCTACATGGGGACCATGTGGAAATCCCAACTCGATTTAGTGACCCAGAAGGAGACACTTGATCACGTGACCCTAAGAATGTCATGTGAAGGGATCATATAGTTCTCAAAATCTGTTCATGACCACAAAAACCACCTCTAACAAGAACACTTTTACGTTGAAGGAGTCTATAAAAAAATTGGAGATACTTAGAAAGAACCCCAATAAGTTGCTTCTATCACGTGACATATCATGCAACATACACCTAAAAGTCCCCGAAATTCACATAGAAAATAATGACATAAATCCAAAAGTGGAGGATTCTTTACAGGGTATAATTTATGTTATTTTATATAATAAGAGGTTATACCCCTCATATGGTCACCATTAATAATGTTAGTGTACTTTGGCATTCAATATTGATCATTCAAATTTTATCCAATAAGAAAACATGATATAATGAGGGTTCCTAGCCACATCCCCCTCGATCTGAATAATTACACTTCAATAGAAATCATGATCCCACAAATACTCCTAGATATGTCTTCTTATTTTTTCAAAGGCCTTTTGACATGTGGATTTGATCATGAAATATACCACACACCCAAAAAAGACAAACAAATTTCCATAAAAATTCTCTTACATTGTCCTACGATACATTTTCAATCATGACACACCATGTTATTCAACAAAATGGAAAAGCTTGTATGTATTTTAAAATAATTACTAAAATAAGGAAAGGGAGGGGGCCTCCTGTATGGTAGATTTGCATTGTATATATTGTGAATGGGTTAAGAGCTTCATGTGATCAGTTCAGTGATCACATGAAGGAACATTTAAAATCCATCTTGATCTTGAAAAGGGACCTAAAAAAATATCCTTTATCATGTGAATGATAACACAATAGGCATCATGGCCTTTTGAATAATACCAGATATTTTATCTTGATCATACAAATTATCTTTTAAATATATACATGATAATGTAAAATACCATTGAAAAGACCTGGGTTTAGTAAATATATTGTTGATGGTATTTTCTGGAGGCCAATTTTTATCATGTGATTCCATAAATAACCCAGAGAAGAATCATGAGAAGAATATGATATGATATTCCCTCCACTAACTCATGTCCCTATATGTGATATACACTCCATGAAATGAGGATTAGATCTATGGTTTAGAAGCATATAAATTCCCCTCACATGGAATAAAAAGGAACATATGACATTAAAGGGACACTAATAGGGGTTTAAATGATAGAGAGATCATTTTTGAATGGAAAAAACGCAATAAAAAGGGTCATAAAATAGTTAGAATCTATAGAACTACCTATGGGATTACATTACATGAATAAGTAGTTCATGTGATCACACTGTTAATCACATTATGGAAATCAATTACATTGGACATATTATATGAAGGATTTTCCATGTATCGACATGTTCACACAAAAACATGACAACATAAATCTTGAAAAACACATAGGGATATATAATATGTAGGATTTAATATATGGGAGATATATGAGAATAAAGATACACTAATTTTTATCTAAATGAATCATTCACATTATATGACCATGAAAACCCATGATATTGAACCCATACATGTTAGGAAGATAATGAATGTCCCCCCCCCCCCCGACATGTTGGAAATGTTGTGTGACGCCCTCTAACCATTCGATAAAAATCATAAGACTGAACCCAAACATGTTACCTATTTCATTTGAATTCATATAGACATGTCATATGAATAACATGATGTCCTCCGCAAATGTTCTCTAGATCATTTGAAATTAATATGTAATATTAGCCTTGATATCCTGACATCTGTGATTATGTATGCATTGACAATGTAAATAACCTAATACATATCAACCAAAAAACATTATAGTCTTCCGAACATACAATCCAAAACATACAGAAGACTTCTGACATGTCTTCCTCATTCATGAGAAGCACCTAGGGACATTCCATTCTTTTAAGAAAGGGACTCCTAACATGTAGTACAGACACTCAAGACATGTCCACCATGTTAAGAATCGACCCTTTGACATGTAAACCATTTCAGGAAGAATTCATGGGACATAATAGCCATGTATGGAATATGAACTCGAACGTACATCATATAAAACATTGAGAAATATTATTCCTACAGAAACTAGATACATATGATTCCTTCGTAGGGCCCAAGATCTAATTGGAAATAAACTTTTATGGATGTTCCTCTATATCATAGACATAATAACCCATGAGATAAAAAATATATTATGAGATTATCATCATTCATATTCCATATGTGGGAGGTTTGTTAGATCATACATGAGCATCTTTTTATTTGTAAGCAATGACCAAGTCCTTGAGTACCTTAAACCCATCATTGGGTTAGAAATATTATTAACTATAAGGGATATGATTATTTATATAATCATGATACATACGGTTCCTTCCTTTGGCTCTATCACTGTATCAAACACCCTATTAGGTCCACCTGATTGAATAAGATCCATAGCTATATGTTGTGTGTTTGATCACATTCTATCCATTGAATATCACCCCAATAATGGATCACGTGGGCATATGTATTTTTAATTAAAATTTCACTATCACGGTAAATTTCACCCATCTAAAGAAAACGTATTGTATAATACCCATTAAGTGACCTGAAATGTATTCCCTCATATAATATTATCCACCATGGTTTAAATTTGTATGGAATTCTTCTATATTAGAAAACAAAAAGGAAAAACTGGTAGGGGACTTAATTACCTAACACTTCCCATCAGCAGGATGAGGGAGGATTGAGAAAATGACACTAATTCATAATAAAAGAAGGAAATTTAGTGTTCCTCAATAAATCTTAATCTCAATATCACTTTCCAAGGTTCCCTCGTATATGTCTTTTATTCAGGATTATAAACTGAACATATCAAAAATAAATGAACTATGATGGGTTTTATTGTTGTTATAATCAATATATGTAGGATGACATAATAAGGATAAATTACATCCTTGAAACACCGATCACCTTCTGAGATGATAGAAACTTCTAGAGTTCCTAGTTATATAAAATTCATAAATAAGAAGTTACCAGTTGATAAGAAATAATGACTGATTGATAGAGAACATTCGATACATATAGATGGTATCATTAATAGATACCCCCTTTATATTGAAGGATCTATCTTTGATATAGTTTTTTAGGTTTTCCTATTATGAATTAGGATTTTAATGAGAATCCCAAACATATCTTAAATCTATAAGACAGTCCTTGAATGTGTAATAATCACCCCTAAAGGGTGCGAGGAGCCCAAACTTCCATCCTCTCGACCTAAGTGATTTCCAATGAATCATTTGGTTTGAAACCCCAAGTTGTTTTCCACCCTTGTAAAAGCATTTTTGTACCTAGTTTTGGATGTGGGAACAATTTAGAGTTTACATTAGTTAAAAATATGGTAATCATGGAACAAATGATTGTGAAACCACCCTTAGTCACCAAAAACCAATCATCGGGAAAAGAAATCCACTTTTTGGGAAACATTTATTAAATATATTTTTATAATTCTTCTTAATTATAAAATAATTAATACAATTAAAATAACACATAACATAAAAATTCCATAAATATTATTTTCATCATCAATAGTATATATCTTCCTTACATAACAATAATGATAAAATTCTTGAACACTCCCTCTATGACATCAATTTTCATAATATCAATACATTCCAAATTTAAAACTTTCTTCCAAAATACCGTAATGAAACCATTATTCCCATTCAAAGTTATGATTATATATTCATTTTTTCTTTTAGGTTATATGATCTACATAATGTTTTCCAAACATAAAACATGTTACCATTCTTTTATGGAATTTCCTTTAGAAATTCTGCTGATATTTCATACATATATAAAATCAAATCAGCATTACTCTAATTTTTTTCAGGAAACACTAATTTTCATTTGTCATTTAACCAAAAAAATCCAAATGTTATGATTTTTAATCACATTTGTAGATTAATAGTTAAGAATATTTAATAGTTTTCATATTTCATCCCCCGTTTTATCTGTTTTTTCCTGAGTTAAATAAATAAATTTTATATCACATTCATCATTAACATGATTCCTATTAATTACAATCATTTTTAATACCTAAAATCATAGTTTATGTAATTTTAATCATAGTGAGTAATTATTTGATAATGAAAATTTCATTATAGGATGTATAATAAGGAATCCTTCTTTTAAATCTATGTCACATTAAGCTTAACCGAGTTTATCCATGCTCATCATCTATTCAATTCCATCATATTGGTTTATGGAAAAATATAATTTAGCCCAAGGATGACCAATGAGAGTGTAAAATTAGGTGAGAAGTAAGGGAACATTCACCATGCACCATAATTATGGTAATGATATACTTGAACATATATTTTTGTTTTTATTACACTTATTAAATTTTTTAATAAAATTATGTCCACATATTGTTTCTAGATAGGGATATATTTTTAGGAAAACCAAACCATTTTTTTAACATAACACAATATGTTATTCTATAAGTAGACTTATAAAATGGTATCCCACTATATATTCATCATTATATTTTCCGAATAAAACAAAAGTGTGTGATGATAACAAATGTATAATCAAATTACTTTCATATATAAATACTACATCATATTAGTTGCATATTCAATACATAAAAATATAATTAAAAATAAATTTTTAATGTTTTAGTTAATTTGGAATCATATATATGTGAACAAGTAGTAAATAAAATATCAAAATCATTTCCCATTATATTCATCACAAGAACCACCCTTCTTGTAGTTATCATACTTAAGACCATTCTTTATAACCTATGGGATGGAAAAATAAAAAAGAATGATCACAAATGGTCAGTAATGGTAAATGTAATAAATATAAATCAATGGTCATAAATGAGAATAATATAATCATATGTTTTTTAGATATTTCTAAAAACATAAAATAATTATACCCCCTTAGTTAGTAATATTTAATTATAAATCATGGAATAAGGATTTTTTAATCAAAAAACATAATATATAAGATTTTGGAATAATATATAATCAATCAAGAGACTTGCGAACATATCATAAAAATAATACATACATTATTTTCATTCACATAAGAATATACAATGGCTTATTTAGTCAAGGATCATTCAGAAGACTATCAGTGGGGACAATGTACCCTAATTTAAATGTATACCAAGTAATTTCTAATATTATCATATGACAAACCTTAGTTGAAAAAACTCTTTCATCCCTTACTGCATTATTAAAATCCACCATCTCATAAAAGTATCTCAACTCCTTCATCATTAAAAAAATAATTGGAATGACGTAATGGACACATAAATACATGTTTCATAATGTAACCAACCATAATTGGTTTAAAAAGGATCACAACCAACACAAAAATCATAATACATTCATGTGTAATTCATAAGATCATTAAGAAATGTATTGTTACATCAAAACAAAACCTTTATAAAGATAATTGGATTTATAAGAAATAATAGAGATGGAAACATTGGATCATATCCCAATTAAATCCAAAGAATCACCAAATGATGTGGTTTTAGATAAAAAATACCTTCATATGATCACTTGACGAGTTTTTTAGGAATATATCTTTTTAATTTTGAAATAAATTATTTAAAATATATAATCATAAAAATAATAAGGATAATAATATGCTAAAAAATCAAGGAAACATTTAATTTAATATTCAATGAAAATATTATACATGAATTTTGGGAAATATATTCATTTGTTTTATGTTAAAACTAAAAATCATTTCATGGTTTTTAAAAAAATTACATCTTTTAGAAAATGACTTGATGATTTCATCAAAAAAAATTAACAAAAATTTAAAACATGGGAAAAAATAAATTGATTATTATTTTATGAATAGTAAAAACCTTCTTGAAAATAAGTTAAATAGAATATATTAATGGGAAAAATAATTCCTAAAGATAAAAAATAAATGTGTTTTCCTTAAAAACAGTATTTCAGTATCATGAGTACATAAATAGTGTAGAATGAAAGGATAAAATGTAATGTCATGGAATAATTAATAGGAGAAGGAAATGAATTATATTTATTAGGAATATATTATATAAATTATTCAACTAAATTTAAGAGTAAATAATCTTGGATAATAATTACATTATAAAGTAAAATCTTGACCGGTTTGGTGACTTTTAATTAAGTATGCAAAAAAAATTAACAATTTCAAATGAAACAAAATAAAATAATTAACATAATTATAATACGGATAAAAATATAAATTGTTATATAGATATATATCATATATTAATATAGGTGTATAACATAACATATTCCCCAAAGAGGACAATTATAGATGTTAAATCATTGCCAGATTGGCCATATTCAAATCAGATCTCATCAGATGAAATATTATTTGTAGTCACCTAATTTAAAAATAATTTTTAAGGCTTAATTGTATAATATTATAATTTATCCATATATACACCTCGAAAAAAGGTTCATATAAGTAGTCATATCATAATGACATAATTTTGATATAAAAACTACTTCTAGATTTTGTAATTATTAAAATGAAAGTCATTTGAAACATTGAAAATAATATGGTTCTTGAAATAATTTGAGTTAAAAATTTTATTTTTCAAAATATATTCATTGGATATATAGGCATCATTTTAATAAGACATGGGATCTTGAAATTAAAACATATCCCAATTCATAGAAATTGAAATGAAACCATTAATTTATGTCTATCTTGATTTTTTTAACGTTATCATACTATAGAAAACATTTATATTTAATATAATTATATTCCTAAAAAAATTATACTCTTAATATCATATATAATCCATTTATAATATTTAAACACCAAATTTATCAAAATTCTCTATTAATGGTTTCATTTCAGTAGTTACCTGCATTTTATTCACGTATGTTTTTGTCCAATAGTTATAATCATTCCACTTTGATCATTGTTCATCCATATCCTGAATGATAATAATGATATAAATTTCATATAAAATTCTTATAAACAAATTTATAATAAATCATATTATACCGTGTTGGAAAATGAATTACATCACTTTATGGATATATTAATGGGTACGTACACATGAGTGATGTTTCAACATTTTAATGGAAGTAAAGAAAGAAACTAAATTGACTACTAAAAATTAAATGATAATAATAATATTATAAATTTAGTATTTATCCAATAAATATAACCTTATTACAATCAATGTAATGAAAAATGAAAAAATATTTCGACACTCTATGTAGGTGGTATTACACAGGTATACACATTCGACTATATAATTTAACAATGGATTTGAATGATTGAAGGCAGATAATATATTATAATTTAAGAATAATAATAATTTAATAAATGTCATATAAATACATCAAGGAAATTTTTAAAACAAAAAATGAAATGTGGTGATGGAAAGTGAATAGTATCACTGTGTGGATGTGGGAGTCCGTACATATGCATAAGTGATAATTTTATTTACCATTTTATGGAGAAGGGGTGTTAAATGGTTATCAAATAAAAAAAAATTAAAATCTTAGTATATTTCTATTAATGTTTTGGTCATTTTTTATATATGCCACAGGTTTATAGAATGTATATGTAAAAATAAAAATGAGAGATGTTGGTTATGATTTATACCAGTTCTTTGAGAGACATCATTTGTCTTATAGAATAATCCATTAAGAATTAGTCTTAAGAGAATATCAAGAAATATAATGAAGGTATGAAATCTAAGACGGGTTTTTTGTATGTATTATCTAATATAAGGATAAAAATTTATGAATAACAGTGGAATGATGTTTTACATTTACGTGTTATTAGAATGACACACATGGAATTTTTTAAAATATTTCAATGATATAAGGTAACATTCATAGGAAAGTGCTTCAAAATAGATTAGTATTAAAATGTAGTATAATATAATATATGATTATATTCAAAAAATAAGGATTATGTTATTGTGGGTGGATATACAACCATAATCTCTTGGTTAAACCCTCAGGTAATTTTTTTAATATTCACTAAGAAAAAAATTATGTTAACCCAATAAAATATTATTATTTTTGGAGATTAAAAAAAATTAAGGCATTATACCCATTTTATTTACAATAATTGGTTTACTTTAATTTTAAACCAGTACGCAAAACCCAGTGAAAACTGTTTAAGTAAAATGTATTTTTAAGAATAAACCATAATTTACAACCATTCCATTCTATATAAAAACCAAAAACCATATGAAATTTATTAAATTCATAAATTTAATTACAACCATTAATAATTAGGGATAAATTTAATTTATTATGATAACATCATTGTTTCTCGCATAAGAATAGTTCTTATAAAAATGTTTCCTTTAGCCATAGAATGAACATATACCAAAATCAACTCTAATGATTATTACACTGAATATAAACATATTATTTATAAATAAATGAGTCTTATGATACTTTAAGATCAAATTCATAACATAGTGGTCCTTTTATATGGAAAAAAGATGTATTTTTTTTTACCAAAAATCAGTATTTTTATAATTATTCCGTGAATAATAATAATTTTTAGAAAAATCTAAAAATATTTATCAGAATATTATATTTAAATATTAATTTAAAAAATGATATTAATTTCCTAAAATAGTATTTTTTAAAATTGTATATATTAATTATAATACATGTTCTTAAAATTCCGAAATACTATTTTAAAAACATATATTTAAATGATGTAATGGATTTAATAAAATTGAGATTGTATGTGTCATCCAATAATAAATTAATTTTAAATATTGTAGAAAAATAATTTATTTTTTATAATGTGAATAATCCAATTAATACCACCTATTTTAATTTCATGGTAATAATGTATCGTAATACTTTTAAGCTCTGTGTTACATGTCAAGAATTCTATCTAACACTTCTAATTTATTTTTAAATATATATATATATATATATATATATATTATAAAATCTATGTATGTTACCATAAGTATGATATTTGTGTAATTTTGTTTCCAAAATAGTAATATTGATTTTTTTCACAACTTGAAATGTTTTATTTTTATTTTAATATAATGTATTGTCATTTTTTTATTAACAACATAATGCAATGTCATTATTTTTTTAAGAATATTGAAATTACAATAAGCTATTTTTTCGTAATTGAACCATATTATTCTTTAGTTTAGGAAATTGGTGTATTTTCATGTCATGTCCCTCTTATTATTCTATATTTATCTTCTTTAACATATCATGATTCCATGTTCTTTTCCTATGGTATAAATTTTATCATTTGAGATTAGATTTCATTTTATCATGATTTATTGATAAAACTTATTGTTCAATGTTATTTTTGTTATGAAATTTCTTCAGTACACATGTTTTCACATATTTTTATGATATTTCCATTAATGAAAAGTTTATATGGTTTTTTGTGTTGCACATTTGAGTTATCCCATTTCTTATATGACATTACCCAAAAATATGAAGAAAAGTATTTATTTTTGGATGCATTAAAGGGAATATGTAGGTGTTATTATAAAGAAATGTTCATATGTGTTAAAAAATAAATTGCACATATAGATAGACATTAAATATAATAAACAAAACGATTCATTATTTAATTTGATATTATCTTGAGATGTAATACTAATGTGAAATCTTTTTATGTTACTATAGATAATATATATTTTGTAAAATTTTAATTTTTAAAGATACATTATTTTCACCAAACCAATGATTGTGGTTCAAGGGTACATTAGATTTGATTGAATGAGGTTTTTTTATTTTTAAGTGTATTTTAGTTATTTTTTTATTATTTGGATGAGGTAAAATTAGGGAAAACTGTAGATTATGATCTAATAGTATGTTATAGTGTAAGATAACATCATAAGTGTTTTGAAAATTATAGATACAGTGTTTCACTGAACGTTATCTCACTATTTGGACACTAAATATAGATTTATGCTATGAAAAGGATGTACATATGGGTTGTAACCCGGAATGAGGATATTGGTTATTTACAAAATTTCCTCCCAATGAATGAAAAATAGGTTTAACTAAACACATCATTTAAAAATACTGAGGGAAATGTGTTGGAGAATCACTTGATCTTCATGAAGAAATGTATAGTAGTTCACTGCATCATTATGGTTTGATTAGTGAACCTAATTAGATATTAAATTGAGTAACATATAATAAATCCTATAAATTCATAAGAAACTTTAGATGTGTCATTAGTGGTTTATCCATTTAAAATTAATTGTCATCCATCATATAATATTATAAATTTAATACCTTTTCCTTTTCATTATGAAATGCGTGGAACATGTTGAAATCTAGTCAGAAATTTCTATGAGGGGAAATGTGATGATAATTATAACGAGTAATAAAATGATATGGGGGTTAGAGTATCAACCATAAGAAAATGCATATCCAACTGTCAAAATATATAAATAATCATGTGAACATTGTTGAGCACATTAAAACAACAAGGAATGAGTATTTTGTGATCAAGTATTTCATTGGAAAATCCCCCATTGTTTAATATATATTTTAATACACTTATTTCTGATAAAAGTATGCGCTTGATGGAAATGATATTTTATATTCTACAGTAATAAAAACATGATGTTTTTTTCATTTATGGTTATCATCTAGAAGGAGTGGTTGGGAAATAGTGGACTCTCAATATTAATAAAATGGAAAATTAGGTTGTATACACTATAGATTTGGAGAAATTTAAGAACACACACCAACCATTTGCCTCAAAAGTTTTGTACGAAGATAGAGAAATATTTTTTAGATTTAATGTAAATTTAGGATAAATTAATCGGGGAAGGAAAAGAAACCTCATTATGCTAGAATGGTATCAATCTACTGTAACATATGACCTTTATAAAAAATTCAATGTTTTTATGGTGGATTAAATCCAATTCTTCAAAAATAATTAGAAATAAAAGACTTTATATGGTAGGAAGATATTTTTTGATGTTTGATAGAATTGGAAATGATGAATGGAAATAATCATTATTATAGATAGGTTGAAATGTATATATACTTTTATGGAAGTTTGGGTGATAATTCAAAAAGATGAAATAATGTTCAATTGACTACATATAAAAAATTAAGGATGAAGCTCCCATGTAATTGCCTCTAATGAATTTTTATTTTAATTTGTGAGGACTGGAAACAAAATTAATGATTTTAATATGGGTATTAAGAGTCTATAAAATGTGATGAAGGAAAATAGTGTCCCTACTAATAAACCAACCAGACATCAATGCTTTAGTTAAAAATAGTTTCGTTATTATGGAAATAAATTATTTAACTCTAATTCTGAAAAAAAGAACAATCCACAAAAACATAATAAACCATTGGAACATTGAAGATCAAATGAAGGAAAATTGCAATTGTTTGTACTAATAAATAATGAAAAATAATTCTCTACTTCTATGTTATGGATGACTTATTGGATTTTGATTCTAATAACATAAGTATATATTTGATATATTTTATGAGTATTAAATCCCTACCACAATTATTTTTTACTAAATAAAAACTTCAACTTATATGATTAAAATATTTTCGACTTATTTTAATAGTAATGTTAATTTTGAAAACCTTATTATCCTTTAGATGAATATAATTTTATTTTTGAAATGGATTTGTTTTTTCTACTTACTAGAAGATTTATTTGATCACACTTAATATCATCCTAGGATATTTTTATCAATTAAAGGATAACTATGTGCACGATTTAAAATTAAATTATATAATATGGATCTTTATACTAAAAACGATTGAATCTTGCCTCAAATGGTTAGTGAAAAACTCAACATTATAGATAAGCCCATTTTGATGAAAATGATATATTTACCTAGTTAAAAATCATGCAATATATAAAGATATTTTATCATAACTCAAGTATTCCATTTATAATATCTTATTTATTTCCATTGTTATGTGATAATTAAAATTTAGGGGATGAAATTTATTTAAGTGGGGGGTGAATGTGACACCCCAAGATTTTATTATTTTATTTCCCTCTAAATAACAATTAACTAAACAACAAGACTCACATGAAACACTGAACTAAAACAATTTATTACATATTAGATTAATATAATTTATAAAATTTTAGATTAATTATAAATCTAGTCAATAAAGAGACAATAATTAATTATAAATCAATATAAAATAGGATTAAGAACACATAACATTATTAACTTTCATTTTTTTCAATAATAGAATTGTTACATTATACATATTGTATTTTAATTTTCAAGATTTTTATAATTTTTATAATCATAATATGATATATAAACCTCCATTTTTAGATAATTCATTTCATTATTATCTTAGGATGACTTATCTTTATTTTTATAAAAAATATTATTTTTAATTGAATAGTGAAATGAGGTAATTTTTTCTAATAAAGTCATGTTTATGACATTAAATTAACAGAAGACTGACCTAAAATTCATTAAAAACATTTTTACATAAATATATATATATATATATAATTAAATAAATAATTTAAAAACATTATTTCATAATTATAACCCATTTTAAATGTTATGGATCCAAAAGGAAAAAATTATTATATTTTTTTGTTTTCATGTATTAAAAATTATTTTTCATCACTCATAGAAATTTAATTTATGAATATGGATCTCATATATTATATCAGAATATATTTCCTCATTAATGTTTTGAAAATATTTTTTTATTATAATTATTATGTAACACCCTATGATTTCAAGGTGATTTTTTAAAAAAATTAAAAATATTGTGTCGCACGAAACACTGAGTTTAATCATACCAAGAACTAAGGACCCAACCATTTAAATATAAGTTATTAATAGTATGAATAAAGTTATTAGATATATATTAATTCCATCTATCTTATGTGTTCTATTAAGTTATATAATAACAAATATTATTTTACACGTAAAACTATATTTTTATGGGAAATTTTACCACCTTTTAATAGAGCACCAAATTTAAAAATACATTTTGGAAATTTAATAAATTTTCTTTATCAAAATATTTATCATTATATAATTTTTAATATCAAAATTATATTAGGGTTATTTTTTCATATTTTCCTATGAAGTTTCATTTTTTGATGAATTGTGAAAAATAATGCATTGTATATATAAAACTAACATTTTGTTAACATAATTATTATACATGAAATTTATTTTTATAAAAATATTAGATCAATAATAGATATAGTAACCCAATTTATATTATTGGAATTATTTTTATAATGATAGTATATATAAAAACAAAATGAACTATTGATGATTTCCTTTTACCATCTTATACTCAGAATATACAGAATTAGTATTAAACATAATTTAGCCACATATGTGAATTGAATTTTGAAAAATAGAAAACATGCCTATAATGATAATGATATTTAGAGTATAATTGGGTTAATTTTTTCATATTATGAAAACTAACTTCAGTTAAAAAATTACCATGTTTAATAGTAAATAATGAAATTAATGGTAAAATTGTTATTATTGATATTGTAAAGATACCCTAAAACATTTACAAAATTCGTTAGATGAACGATTTTTGACTAAAATAAATCATTAGATGAAATTATATGATTCATAAGTTATAGAGGTATGAATATTACATTTATAATATTTTATTTAAATAGAAGCTTAAAATATCAAAATCATGTTTTTAATAAGTATTAAATTTTTAATATGAAATTATACAGAAGATAATGTCCACTATAAATATTCATTTTAATGATAATAAATTTAGCTTAATCATGATAATTATTTATTTAATTTTTTGAGAATAAATTGTATAATAAAATCATTTCATAATTATTATTTGGTAATCGTTTAGTAAATGTAAATATAAAATAAATGTCAAGATGAATACTAAAATAAATATAATTTTACATAATTGATGTCATCCAATAATATTATAGATAATTGAGACATGATAGTCTTATATTATATTTGTTCAATCGATGTTATAATGTTGTTATGATATTTGTAAAAAGAAAAATATTGAACAATTTCAAATTTGACATAAAAGATACTTTAAAATAAATAATATTTTCCAAAATAATATAAATAACCATAAAATATATAATTATGAAAATTAACAATAATATGGTTAATTATTTAATCAATTATCAATTTTGGGGTCATTTTGGATTTTATTGTAATTATATTAACCCTAATGAGTAAAAAAGACAAGTTTTAATGGTACGAGTTAATGGGATTCACTATGTGTTAAATCCAATATATAAGGTTAATATTATTCCCTAAACATGAATAGAAATAATAGGTTGATATTATCTCCACCGGAAATCATCTTAGATTGTAAATCAGTCATTTGGGATACATTTGAAATCAAAATTCAATTTATATTAATTTAATATTATAATAGATTCCAAGAGTTCCCCGCCCCAATCTTATAAAATAGAACATTCTCCTTCACTTACTCACACCAAAATGGGCATTATATATCAACCAAATACATTCCATTTATACTCGAAAAATTATTAGTTATGTTATGGAGGTCATGTTATTCAAAAAATACCACCCCCAGTGTCCATAAGAAGAGACCCAAATGAATACTATGAAAGAAGAGGGAATTATTTCACCAACCTATTCAAGTTCATTTAATCTTTGACTTCCTATTCCTTCACTTTATCAAATAAAAAGTATATAATAAATTATCATATATATTCTTATATGTTATTATTATTATGGTAATTCCATATTATTTTATTTTTCCATCATTCAAAAAACAATAACACTATGCGTGCATACGTACGACTTACCTTGTCCACACTGCGTTGTACTTCTTTTTTTCATCACCACATTATTTGGATTGGTATAATAATGAATATAATGTATGTAAATAAAAAATATTACATTTTATTTATTCATTATGATTAATATACCATCCAATTCCATAACACTTTACCATTAATTGAATGACATTGTTGCGCATGCGTACGTAAAACTTATTGAATCCACAATGCATTGAGATTCATTATCCAAGCTAATAATTAAATAACGATTATAAAAAGTATATAATGAATAAATATGTAATTTAGGAACATAATATAATTTTTTATATGAGGAAAATCTATAATATTCATTTGTAACCTGACTTACATGGAAAATCATTCAAGGAAATTGAAACAGTTAACACCTCATACAGAGGTAATAATTAATTATTATTAACAAAATAATATAATAAGACCATATATGATATCATAAATATATATATGGTTCTATTATAATTTAATAATATTCTTTAACCATTTTATATGATGTTAACACATCCTTAAAAAATAAAAGTATGAGGTAAGGGTTAATTTCACAATACCATTATTATCTGGAATTTTATAAATATAAGTATTCACTGGGACACATTTATAATCTGTGTCAATGTTTCAAAAAAATTTATTTCAAAATATTATATCAATTCTTCAACAATTAATACAGTCAATTTTACCCATGTTTTCCATTTTATAAATCATTTTTAACGAAACCTTTTAATTATTTTCCAATTGAGGTCCTTTTTTCCTTATCAACAAAATACCAAAGGAATGTTATTTTTTAAAACTATAAGGCAAGATAAAATTTTCCTTTACAATGTTACAATATTATTAAAACTCAAAATGTATTCTTTTAAAATTTATCACCACTTAAAATTATTTTAGTATAGAATGTGGTATTTCATTGAAAAATACTTTGGTGATTTTTTTAATCTACATTCATCTACGTCAGCATCCTTTATTAGATTTCATGCATAATTGAGGTTTTTCAGTTATGATTCAATCTAAAAAATACTACTTAATGTTCTTATGATATTTTTTACTATGGATGATCAATTTTGAAACAATACATGGTTTATATTTAATGTATTATCATTTTTTATGTTAGTTTTCATACAAATGTTTATGTTGGTTTTATTTCATCCGTTTCATATGTGTAATGAATTAGAATTAGTATCTAATGAGTGGGGACCTCTATAGCCCTATGATGCATCGGTAGGTCTAACATGACATAATAGTTTGGGAACTAGAAAATGCCATACTTGTTAATGTATGGTGTCTTGGAAATGTACTTGACGATATGTTTATGGTGTCTGACATTATACATTCCCTTAATATGATATTAGTTATTGATATTAAATGTTATTATACAATTATTTTAATAAAAAATGTTATGTACTTTTATAATTTGTATATTAATATGTTTTTTAATAAGATTATAACCATACCATATAATGCTCATGTGTTTTTTATAATTCCATGTATCATTAGTTATTCACTATGCCTTATTGTTTATGTTTATTTATGATAGTCTTTGAAGTATTGTATAATCTTACTGAGCAACTGAGATCACCACTTCCATAGGTTTCATTTTTCCCCATTATTCAAATATGTATGTTATGACTGAAATGTATGTATAATCTATTATAATAAGTGTATATTAAAATGAGTTTATATGTTTATTTTCATTTCATGGAATAATATAAACCATTTGTATATTATATGGCTCCTAAAACTGCTAAATTGGTTGGTTGTTTGGGATTCAAACCTTGTATATATTCTAATATATTAAATTAAGGCACCCTATCGAGGCTAGTGGTGTTGGGGACGTTATAGTTTGTATTAGAGGATGTTTAGTATAAACCATGGATATTAAATTTAGAAAAAAATGATTAATGAACAAAACCCTAAGATTGAAATTGTTGATAAGTATAGAAGATTATCTATTTTTTATTAATGTATAGATTATGTGGTTATTCCTTGAAATAAATCCATGCATTGGTACTAAAAGTGGATGTGGTTCTAGAAAATATGTACATAAGAATATCAACTATGAAATAGTTCGCTGGGCATGACATGATCTAACAAGGTACTTAATGGTGGCCCATACTAAAAACCTATATTTACACTCCTAAGGGATATGCTTCGGCTAATTAACATTTTCTTTAAGTACATATTTTAATGATTTAAAAATAAATTTTTTCCAAAATAAATAACTTTTATTTGTTTCTAATATTATCTATGAAAAAAGTTTCTATTTATTTTAATTTTTTTATGATTATGAAGTTTTAAATTATGATTATTAACCTAATCTAGTGTATTATATTGTTTAAAAATGGTTTATAAAGGGTGGAATGGGAACATTCTCAGTTAACATAATTAATGTATTGATTTACATCATATGAAATATAATGATATTGGAGTTGGAGATATAACTAATGTTGAATGGCTTATAACATTTCTAGGAAAATTGACTCAGGTTATAAAAAAACAATACATGTGTAGAGCACCCTGATAGCCAACGTGGATGATCCATGTTAGACTACTCCATGATACAACAACCTCCATTATTTAATTTGACAAAGATTCTATCTGTAGCTAAGAAATATATAATTTTCTTAGAGAAGAAGTATCATTTGTTGTGATGTAACGAAAGGGAGATGGTTTCATAGAAATTTATGATCTCTCTGAACATACTAATCAATGGTATCCATTAATTCAAAATACGAAGTCAGATAAAGACATAGAAAATATGGAATATAGGTAATTTAAATAACTTTTCATAGAAATTTTTTTTCTCATGAACAACAAGAAGATATGGGGAGTAAATTTTTGTGTCTGAGATAAAATAATGATGATAATGTTTCAATGTATCAATAAAACATAAAAAGTATTGGAAGTAATGGTGTAGGTTATCTATGTAAACCATAGAGTAATATTTTTGATTCATTGATAGGTTAGTGCCATTCCTCTGACAGGAACTAGTCTCTCAAACCTTGTCATCATATGAAGATATAGTCTCTGGTGGTATCAAGATAAAAAAGTAAGTCTATATGTATGATGTTTAAAGAACCACACATTTCGTGGATTTTTTTTCTTAAATACATGATAATTTTAAAAGTTTGAGAAAATTGACAGTGCATGATTCTGAGGCCCGGAGTTCCCGTGATCAATTTCTGGAGTTTTTTTGGGTACGTTCAGTAAACGTACGAGTGGGTTTTTATAAATTCTGAACCGGTGCTCAGAATTGAAATATGAGGACACTATTGAAGTCACAGCACCAGTATTCGCTTAAGGAGAATTTCACTTCGATGGAAGTGGGTCGAGAATTAAAGTTAGTTTTTGGGTTTTCGTGGAAAATAATAAATAAATTGATCTTCACTTTATTTTTATTTGAGCCTCTATGTGGTTTTTTGTTGGTAAAACATCCTCATGGAAGTTGGAGGAGGGACCACCACACCTTAACCTCCCATGAGAGGTTATAGTAGTGGGGCCCACCCGAACATTACCTCCCATGATTGGTTACGATGTGGGGACCACACGAAACTAAACCCCCTATTAATGGGAGGAGAGGAAAACATCTCAACTATCCCTAATTAATGAGGGAGAGAATCTTGACCCCTCTAACTTTAATGTTTCCATCGCTCCATCTTTAATACACCAACCTACATAATTATATTCCCCAATTTGAATATTTTTTCCAACTATTAAATTGGTGAAATCATATCACATTTGGCTTGGAATTCTCTATTTAGTGGATGCTTTGGGAAGAGGAGAGCTTGGGAGAAAGCTTCCAACGAATAATTAAGAACCCCGACATTGATCTTCTTCAAATATATTCTACGAACACCTACCGATGTGGAACATCTTCTACAACTGACATGCAATCTCGGGATTGGTAATGTACAGCAGATGCGATGAACAATTATCACCTTCGCCTTCTTCCCACGACTTCTTCAGCGATCAATGAACAAAGGTAGGGGTTTAATTTTTATCTATGTAAGATCTATTCACATGATCATCCTTTATCTCGTAACCTTGAACAAGGGTTGTTGTGCTTCATACTTTCAAGCCTCTTGTTATCACCCTAAATACGGAGGGTTCGGGCTAAGCTAACATGGCCCAACCCCCTCAATCGATCATGTTTATGATAATCTTGTAATGTCGACAAATCAATGAGGCGACAGAATGACAAAGGCAGCGATCGCGCTACCCGTGGCCTCGGCTAACTGCATTGTCCTTACTGCGCTCTGACCGGATCGGCTCTGCCACCTCGGGCCGAACTGCGCCGCCAACCAACATGAGCTGTGCCGACCTCCAAGCAGCCCGCCGACCTACCCATGCCACCCGGATCCTAATCGTCAGCTTTCTGTGTGCCCCGGCCGATACCCCGCCGGAACGCGCTGGTACAAACCGTGTCGTTCCTCCCACACCCCCCCCCCCTCGGCCGCCACCCGGCCATGCCACCCAGCCATCTCGGCCGCCCACTGGCCGGCCGGGCACCCTGCCAAGCCACCTTCCAGCTAGGCTGTGCCGTGCCCGGCCCGCTTGGCTCCCTGTCCAGCCCCCTATCAGCCGGGCCGCGCCCCGCAAACCTGCCCACTGGCCTTCCCGACGGCCTCCTGTGCACCCGGCCGAAATGTGTTGGCCAGTGCACCCCGCTCACCTCATGCATCCCAAGCTGTGCCCCAAGTAGCGATGGCTAAATTGGTCTCGGCCATTCGGGCTGAGACGTCGAGCCGCACCTTCGCAGCCCTCTGGGGTGAATCGACCCTGAGCACTGGCCGAACCACCATCGCGATCAGCAAGGCTGGGCCCAGCGGTCCGGGCCAAAGCTTACAAGATGGCCTGCCCAATGGGCCGGGCCATACCCAACAGGTCTGATCGGGTCGACCCAGACCGGGTTGGCCCAGACTAGGTCGAATATGGTCGGTCCGACCGGGATAAATAAGACCGAAGCCCACTACCGACCCCTTTAAATTACTTTTGGACATAACATTGGAACTATACATTAGGTTGACGAACCATTAGTGGAGCTGGTAATCTTGGAGCATGATGGTCCCTTTTATTATACCCCACTAGTGTTTGGGGTATAGTTGAGATACGATCAGGTTGGATCGTGCACGAATCCAACAGGGCCCCCAGGACAAAAAGGCTAATAAATCACAGTCCGGGCTTCCGATTGGTGCATTGTTTGTTGCGTTGGGACCCCTATGATGTGGCGTATCTTTGAGATACTTATTTATGGGACTTTGTGAAAGTTTGAGTATCAACTAGTAGCTTGTGGGGAGGTTCCTTCTGGTGATGAGAAAGTAGAGTGCGGAGACCTAGTAGCTGGCAGAGACCTGATTACTGCAGACCGTTTCAATTCGGAGTGACTCGACTATCCTAGTGGGAAGAACCTTAGTGTCATGGTAGGCCCACAGTGGACAGTTACTTGGTGTCACGGCCGACCCACTTTACTCGTCCGAAGGAGTACCTCAGCAGGCTATTAGGGGGAGCACCTTGGTGTCGCGGAAGACCCACGGTAGGGAGAGCCATGGTGATGCGGCTGACCCATGGTACATGACAGGAGGAGTACCTCAATGATCCAAGTTTAGTGGGATGTTCCTTGGTGTCACAGAAGGCCCATTGTACTTGATTGAGCATGAGTTCTCCAGCATCTGAGGTTTCGATAATATGAACAAAATCATGGTTGAGCTGAGTCAGTAACTTTTTTGTTTACCTCATGATTGAGATAGATTACTTGATAACTTAGGTATATGTATGGGCATATACCTAAGCGTGGTTATCTATTGATTTCATACTTTGTGGTTATCCTAGTTGGATTTTGAGAGACCTTGGTGGTATCAGGGTCCCTACTGAGTATTGTTATACTAACCCCTTCACGGGTTATGCCCGCACCTCATTGTATTGGTTGCAGACGATGGACAATGCTAACTGCGGCTAAGAGTACTAGGACTGGATTGTACCTGGATGTGGACCATAAAACGTGGAGGTACACGGAGGAGACCTACTGACATGGAGTGCTGGGGAGACTGTCTCTACCTATCCTTTGGGTAGGATCCATGGTGGATGATCCAGAAGCTGCTTTTCACATTTCAGCTATTTTGTCCCTTTCAGTTGTACTTGTACTTTATAGTTGGAATTGTATTTCTAGCCGCCTTTAATTTTCATCACTCCCTTGTGGTACAGTTTTACATAGTGTTTTGTATTCAGCTGTGTGCTCTATTTTGTGTGTTTACAATTATAAAGGATATTCCTTCCCATGTTAGTGATTTACTCATTTGGTGCTAGCCACCACCCCATATCCTATGGATGGCGGGCTTGGGGTAGTCACGGCATGGGACCTGGGGGTCGAGTCATGACAAATTGGTATCATAGTAGTCGGTTCTACCGCAGAACATAGGACTCTGATCTTTTCTATGAAACAATAATGTTAAGGGTACAGAATGTGGTTTTAAGTTCAAGGAGTATAGTGTTGGTGTGGTGGCCAACGTATCCATACACCAGGACCCAGACTACTGGTTTCTAACTCGGTGCAAGAATACACTAATTGCATGTGTTTTTTAAAATGTTTTCATTATGTCAACTCAACCAGGTCAGGTCACCAGGTATAATCTTTTGAATGTGTCACATCTGTTTCTTTCAGGAAGCCTCCGCGTGAACGACCAACTAGATCCCCAAGGGTTGTACGTGCAGATATCCCACCAAGCGACGAGGACTCGGTGTAGGGCCCTCTCACAGTGAAGGTACCAGTGGTATCACTACCCATTGGGCCACCGATGCCACCATCTCCAGTAGTATATGATACACGCTGCTTGAGAACATTGCATAAGTTCTAGCGCCAGAGGCCACCCAGGTTTAGGGGAGAGACAGATCCAAAGGTGGTTGATGATTGGATGGAGGATGTGGTGAGATTTTTTTGACTACTAGGGACACTAAATGATCTCATGGTGATACTTGATGCCATCATTTTAAAGGCAGCAATGAGTAGATGGTGGATCTTGATGCTCCAAGTTCATAACGACATGACGCAACTCTGGGAAGACTTTGAGAAACTATTTTTGGTGGATTTTTTTTCCTAGCCACCCTACGTGCCATGCATATATAGGAGCTACTTCATTTGCATTAGGGTAGCATGACGATGGCATAGTACTCAGTGAGGTTAACTGAACTCTCACTCTACTCCATATATATGGCACATGACCCATTATTCAGGGCCCAGACCTTCGAGGAGGGGATCAAGAGAGATATCAGGGCTTCGATGATTTCCCTCATCATCCTGAAACATGCAGGGGTGTTGGAGTGAGCCCTCTTAATAGAGAGTTTTCTTGCTGAGTAGTCTCCAGCAGTGAGACCCAACACTAGTCGACATGCAGTGGAGTCATCTGCAGCTGGAAGTAGACAGATGTCATAGAGGTCCAAGAGGACTATAACTACAAGTGGACGACTAAAGAACTCAGGATCGGTTGTGCGGGGCACCAAGAGAAGAGACATATATTCCTAGAGAATGAAGTGTTTCACAGACGACAGAAAGGGTCACATGGCTCATGACTGTCTGACCCGCCGTTCGGATGATCAGAAGATGGTGGAAGGACCACCCATGCAGAGGAAGATATTCTACCAAGGTGTTCTGCAAAGAGATGGGGGACGTGGTAGAGGAGCCGGCCGTGCAGCTGGCAGTGGACGACGTTTCATGGTATTAACACCACCACCACCAGGAGGTCCACCCCAAACATAGGGAGCAAGTGGACAGGAGAGAGCTCAGCTCCAGGCGGTTGAGGCATGCGATCACGACACTCCAAAGATGATTTGAGTTACGATTTTTGTCTACTACACTATAGTTGTAGTTCTTACAGACACAGGTTCCAGTCACACTTTCATTGCCACTGCCCTCGTTCAGAGCATGGAGATTCTGATGGAGCTGTTGGCTCGATCCTTACGACTAGAGACTACTACGGGAGTCGAATCAATGATTTAGCACTTCTACCAGTAGTGCGATCTTACTCTAGGAGGCGAGAGCATCAACTGGGATCTCCTAGTAGTGGTGTTGAGGCCGTACAACATCATCATGGCTATGGACTAGTTATCAGCACTCCATTCTCAAATTTACTATATTAGGTGCAAAGTGTTGTGTATTCGCACAGATTGGACATGTTTTTGCCATCACCGGCGAGAGGGGAGCCTTTTTAGCACAAGAAAGAAAGACTCAGTGGAGGGTGTAGCTGATCAATCATCAGTTTGCCTGTCGAACCCTTAGATCAGTTGATGTGGAGAGTTCGAGCTATCTTGTAGCGGTGTACCAGTATGCAGATGTTTTCCCTAACGATGTTCCAAGAATACCTCCTCGTAGATAGGTGGACTTCTACATTGACACGTACCTCAAGAAGACACCAATATCTAAACTATGGTATAGGATGGCTCCCGCTGAGCTTTGCGAGCTACGTGAACAACTAGAGGACTTACAGAAGAATGGATTCATCCAGCCCAGTGTCTCTCCCTGGGTAGCCCAAATTCTGTTCACAAAGAAGGTGGATGGTATCATGAGGCTTTGTGTCGAATACCGTTTCCTGAACTAGGTGACCGTGAATAACTAGTACCCACTCCCAAAGATGGATAGCCTCAGTGATCAGTTTAAGGGAGAACGATGGTTCTCGAGGATAGACCTCAGATCAGGGTATCACCATCTCATAGTTATAGATGAGGATGTGCAGAAGACGGATTTTAGATGTCGGTACGGCCACTATGAGTTCTTGGTTATGCCTTTCAGCATAACCAATGCTCCAACAGTGATCATGGGACTCATGAATTGGATTTTCCAGTCTTACCTCGATTTCTTTGTTTTAGTCTTCATTGCCAACATACTGATCTACTCGACTACCGAGGAGGAACATGCCTATCATTTTCAGGTAGTACTGGACACAATCCGAGATCACCATCTTTATGGTAAGCTCTCAAAGTGCCAGTTTTGGATCAGAGAGGTTAAATTCATGGGACATGGCATCTCTGAGGCAGGAGTTGCGGTGGATCCAGCAAATATTGATGCGGTAATTTTTTTGGGATCCACCCAGGAGTGTGATGGAGGTATGATGTTTCCTGGGTTTGGCTGGTTACTACCAGAGGATCGTTCCCAACTTCTCCAGAGCTGCAGCACCACTATCAGCCTTTACAGAGAAGGGGAAACTCTTCGTGTGGCCGGAGAGATGCCAGTAGAGCTTTTAGGAGCTGAGGAAGAGGCTGAATAGTGCCCCCATATTGAGGATTCCAGAGGAGGGCATAGGGTACATTGTCTACAATGACACATCAGGGCCCAGACTCGGGTGTTTCTTGAGGAAAGAGTGAGTAGGGAACATGTGTGGTTCTCGACAGCTAAGATAGCATGGACAGAACTACGCTACCCATGACCTGGAGTTAGCAACAGTGGTCTTCTCCTTGAAGATGTGGCGACACTATCTGATGGTAGAATGTTTTACCATGTAATCTGATCACAAGATTCTCCTATATATCTTTTCTCATAAGGACCTGAACCTGAGATAGTAGAGATGGATTGAGTTTCACTAGGACTATGACTTCTAGATAGTCTATACTCTTTAAAAGGGGAACATTGTAGTAGATGCACTCAGCAAGAGATCTGGTATACAACTACTTGGTGAGGTTACAGAGCAGCTGACTACCGTACATATATCCTCTGTGGATAGAGACAGAGCAGCCTTTCTATAGTCTCTTATAGTCACTCCCCCACTTCATCAGTGAGATAGGGAGGCACACCATTGAGACGCTGACTTCGAGACACGACGTGCTCAGATATCCACATGTCAGGCACCTGATGGATTTTATGAAGGTGGGGAGCACGTCATCCTCTTTAGAGGACGTACAATGGTACCGATGTCTCTTCAGGAGGATGTGTTGAGAGAGTTACACACATCCACATTTGCGGTACATCTAGGAGTGGTGAATATGTACCAAGACATTCTATGATAGCACTGGTGTCCAGGTATGAAAAAGGCAGTAGAAGAGTTTTTCTCTCGATGCCTAACTTGTTAGCATGTGAAGGCAGAGCACCGGGTACCATAAGGCTTGGTTCAGCCTTTAGAGGTCCCGAAGTGGAATAGGGATGGGATATCCATGGACATTGTGACCGGATATCCATGTGAATCCATGGGTCACGACTCGATTTGGGTGATCATTGACCAATTAACCAAGTCGGCCCACTTCCTTCCAATCAGAGAGCAGGGTTCAGTAGAGATCAAGGGACTCCTCCATGTGCATGAGATTGTGCGACTACATTGAGTTCCTTCTTCTATTGTCTCCGATTGTGACGCATGGTATACTTATTGGCTATAGAAGGGGTTGGAGGAGGCTTTCGGGATGCATCTTCATATGAGCACTTCCTTCCATCCTCAGATTGATAGTCAGACTGAGTGTACCATTCAGACCCTCGAGGACATGTTGCGTGATTATGCCCTATACTTCAGTTGCAGCTAGGAGTATCACTTACCTTTCTAGGATTTTACATACCACAATAGCTATCACTCCATCATCGGGATGGCACCTTTTGAGGCCTTGTATGGTCAACCATTCAGAGCGCTATTGTGTTGGACAGCCCCAGGGGTGTCAGCACTAATGCGACCAGAGATGGTACGAGCTACCGCAAACAAGGTGTATATCATATAAAATTAGTTGGAGACTGCACAGAGCAGATAGAACTCATATGCTGACAGGAGACAGAGACCACTAGAATTCGAGGATGGCGAACACATACTTCTATGGGTATCACCTCGACAAGGACTACATATATTTGGACGAGGCAGAAAGTTATACTTGAGATTCACCAGACCTCTTCCCGTCCTCAGTAAAGTTAGCAAGGTGGCATACCACTTAGCTCTTCCACCTTAGTTGCACCATGTTCATAGTGTCTTCCATGTATCTCAGCAAAGGAGATACATGCACGACCCTTCTCACATAATCAACCATTGAGTGCTGGATGTCGAAGATGGGGTGACTTTCACGGAGGTTCTAGTGGAGATTGAGGATCGGTAGGAGTGGGTCCTATGTGGATGGTCGATACCTCTAGTTAACTTTGGTTGGCAGAACGGGAAACTCTAGGAGAGCACATGGGAGTGACAGTCGCAGATGCTTGCTCAGTACACCCACTTGTTCTCATAGTTTGATTTGTAGTTTACAAAGACGTAAATCCTTGATTTTGGGAGAAGTTAAAGACCCATAAATTCCGTGGAAATTTTTTTCTTAAATACGTGAGAATTTTACAAGTCCGCGAAAATTGACGGCGCATGATTCTGAGGCCCGGTGTGCTTGGAATCAATTTCTGAAGTTTTGTTCGGGTACGTTCAGTAAACATACGAGTGAGTTTTTATAAGTTCTAAACAGGTGCACGGAATTGAAATATAATGACACCATTGAACTCACAGTGCTTGTATTCAATTAAGGATACTTTCACATCGACGACAGTGGGTTGAGAATAAAAGATTGTTTTTGGGTTTTCATGGAAAATAATAAATAAAGAGATCTTCACTTTATTTTTATTTGAGCCGACATGTTGGTGTGAGTTAAAACCTCCACAAGGATGTTGGAGGTGGGACCACCACACCATAACCACCGATGAATGGTTATGGTGGTGGGGACCACCAGAACATAACCTACCACCAGAGGTTATGACATGGGGACCACATGGGAATAAACCCCCTATTAATTGGAGGAGAGGAAAACATCTAAACTATCCATACTTAATGAGGGAGAGCCTCTTGAATCCTTTAAATTTAATGTTTCCAATGCTCCATCCTTAATACGCCAACCTATGTAATTAATTTCTCAAATTTGAATATTGTGCCGACAATTAAATTGGTAAAATAATATCACTTTTTCCTTGGAATTTGCAATTTGGTGGATGCTTTGGGAAGAAGAGATATTGGGAGAAATCTTCCAACGAAGAATGAAGAATGCCGACAATGATATTCTTTGAACTTCTTCTCTAGAAACCTACTGACGTGGAGGATCTTTGACAACCGACGGACGAGATCAAGATGGGAAGTGTTCGGAAGACTCCAAGAACGGTGATCACCTTCGTCTTCTTCCCGTAAATTCTTCGGTGATCAATGAAAAATGGTATGGACTTAATTTTCATCTAAGTATTATCTATTCCCATGTATTTCCTTTCTCTAAAAACGAAGAATACGGGTTGGTGTGCTTTATTCTTGCGAGCCACTTTTTATCACACTAACCATGGAGGGGTGGAAAAAACTAACATGGCCCGACCCCCTCCGGCAATCTAGTTTATGATGATCTACGACATGGAAATGAAGCAATGAGGTGACTAAACGATGAAGGAAATGGGCATGCTACCTGTGGCCTCCGCGAACTGCGCCACCCTCGCGGCACTCCGACCTGATTGGCGTATCCACCTCGGGATGAACTGCGCCACCCCCCGGCCCGAGCCGCACCGAACTCCTAGACGCTCAACGGCCTACCCGCGTCTCTCGGTTCTCGGCCGCCTCCGGACTTCCGTGTGCCCGGGCTGAAACCCCGACGGCCCATGCTGGCACAAACCTGTGGCACGTCGGCCTGCCTGTCCGCCTTCTAGCTGCACCACCTAGACAGCCCGACTACCTACTGTCCCATCTGTCGCCCTTCTCGACCACCTTCTACCATGGTCATGCCCTACTTGGCCGCCCACTGGCCCGCTTGGCGCCCTACCCGGCCACCTGCTGGCCTTGCCGTGCCCCACCGACCTGCCCTCCGGCCTTCCCAACCGCCTCCCATGTGCTCGGTCGAACGACGCCACCCAGCGCGCCACCGTGCTGCCCGAGCCACTCCTTTCGTGGCACTGGCCAAACCAGTCTTGGCCATTCGGGCTGAGACGCTGATCTGTACCATCATGGTGCTTCGGGCCGAATAGGCCCCGAGCCCAGACCGAACAACCTACGCGGCCGGCTGGGCTGGGCCAGGCGGGCCAGGCTGAACCTAACACGCTGGCCCGCCTAATGGGTCGGGCCAGACCCAACTGGTATGATCGGGTCGACCCATACCGGGTCGGCCCATACTGGGTGAGACCCGGTCGGTCTGACCAGGTCGGACCAGACCTGGGCCCACTACTGACCCCTTTACATTACGTTTGGCCATAACATTGGCATGTGACGTCCTTTTGACGAATCATATACGATTCTGGTAATCTTGGAGCATGATGATGTCCTTGAGTATACCCAACTATAGTTTGGGGTATAGTTGAGATATGGTTAGGTTGGATCATGCACGAATCCAACCGGGCCCCTAGGACTAAAAGGATAATAACTCGCAGACCGGGCGTCCGATAGATGCTTCGTCTATTGCATTGAGACCCCTATGATATAGAGGAACTTTGAGATACTTATTTGTGGTACTTCTTGACAGTTGGAGTATCAACTAGTAGCTCGTGGGGTGTATCCTTCGAGTGATGAGCGAGAAGAGTGCGGAGACCTAGTATCTGGCTGATACCTGACGACTGATGACCGTTTCAACTCTGAGTGACTCGACTAGCCCAGTGGGAAGCCCCTTGGTGTCATGAAAGGCCCATAGTGGGGAGTTCCTTGGTGTCGCGGTAGACCCACAGTACTCGATTGGACGAGTAAATCAATTGGCAACGAGGGGGAGCACCATGGTGTCACGGCAGACCCATTTTCGGGAGTCACTTGGTGACACAAAAAACCCACAGTATTCGACAGGATGAGTACCTATATAGTACAAGGTTAGGGGGAATCCCATTGGTGTCGCCGCAGGCCCACTGTACTCGATTGAGCCGAAGTTCCCCAGCAACTGAGGTTTCAATTATTTGAATAAAATCCTAGTTGAGCTGAGTCAGTAAATTTTGTGTTTACCTCATAATTAATATGGATTACTTGATATCATAGGTATATGTATGGGAATATACATAAGTGTGGTTATCTGGTGATTTCATACTTTTTGGTTGTCCTTGTTGGATCTTGTGAGTCCGTGAGGATCTGGGGTCCCTACTGAGTATCATTATACTCATCCTTGCACGGACAATGCGCTCACATCGTTGTGTTGGTTGCGGATGATGGACAACGGTGACTGAGGCTGTGAGTACGAGGACAACACAGTAGACAGAGGTGGGCCATACGACATGTCGGTACACGGAGGAGGCCGACAGACGTGGAGTGCTAAGGAGGGTATTTTAACCTACCCTTCATGTAGGATCAGTGGTGGATAATCCAAGAGCTTCTTTTCATCATTCTATTGTTCTTTCCTTTTTAGTTGTACTTGTACATTAAATTTGGGATTGTATTTCCGGCCCCCATTACTTTTCAGCACTATCTTGTTGTACAGTTTTACTTAGTGTTTTGTATTCATCTCTGTGCTCTATTTTGTGTGTTTACAGTTATAAAGGCAACGCCTTCCAAGTTTAGAAAATTATGCCTTCGGTGCTAGTCGCCATCCCCTGGCCTATTGAAGGCGGCCTGGGGTAGTCACGACATGGGCCCTAGGGGTCGGGTCATGACATTATGAAATTAAAGGAAATAAATAGATGAAGAGGGATGTTGAACACTATGAATATGGAAATAATACAAATCAGAATAAGAGAAGATTTTACCTTCTATCCTATAATAATTTGGGGAAAACTACCATCTACTTGCCTAATGGGAATTATTATTTGTTACAAGTATGGAAAAAATGGCGAAAAATCCCATTATTTAAAGGGAATGAAAAAATAAAACAATGTAAAATTTTAAAATTCTAATGTAATGTGACATTATGAAAATTAATTCCTTAATCACCAAGTAAGGTTTTTCTATAAAACGACATGGGAATATGGCGAAGAATATGCGATCACAACTATAGAAGTTATAGTTGTTAATGATGTGATGGTAGGTACATTAATAATCTCCCTATCATAGCCACAATTTTATTAGATTATGGATGAGCATATCCATTTATATCTTCCTATTTTTCCATGAAAGTAAGAAATTTCAATTTGGATTTAAAAAATGGTTTCTCTATCAAAAATCTTATTGGAAGTATCATTACAAAAAATATATGTCTTGGAATACTTGATAACATTCTCATAATACCTATGATTCACTTTAATATATTCCATGGTATGTATTTAATTTAAAAACATGATGTAAAAAGTGTATTAGAAGAAGAAATAATGTATCATTTGTGAGGAAGAAGAATATTACCTAATCTCATATTAGAATCTTCATCACTTAGTTCTTATCTAGATCCACCCCCAGTAGCTCTTCTGAATGAATTTTTTTTCTAGAAGATAAAAAAAAATCTAGGGATAAGGAATAGAATATTATAATTGATGATGTACATATTATTCCAGAATATATTGATGTATTTCTTGAGGAATAACCTACACATCCCACAAATAATGAAGTTTAATTTTATATTGATTTAATTATAGATACAAGGAAAATATCAAAGACTCACTATAGAATGGACCATGTGTAATTAGTGGAGCTGAATAATGAAGTAGGGGATTATGGTAGTAAGGGATTTATTTACCACCAATACTTCACCATTCGGAGACCATGTATTTTTCAACAAGAACGATAGATCCATAAGACTAGTTATTGATTATAAGGAAAAAATGTTATTTCAATACAGAACAAGTTTTTCATGCCTCAAATTGGTGAATTATATGATAAACATTAAAGAGCACAGCATTTTTCAATGATAGATATTTATTAAGGGTATCGACTACTGTTATTTAATAAGGAATACATTATAAATACAACATTTCAAATGAGTGATCAATCAAAATTATGTGTGATGGGAGGGATTTTCCACTCAGTATTTACTTCGGTATGGCACATGCCATATTCAACACATTTTAATTTTATGTGGGGAATATAAAACCAATAAATGTATTTTAAGATGATTCTCATAAAAATTATTTTTATTTACATATCTATTTTAGGATATCCCTTTTCTAAAGATTACAATTCATAGATACCAAAGCGGAAAATGTTTTATTCTATAATCCCATTAATCATATAGAATGTTTATGATTGAGTCTACAATGTTGAAATAATATGATCTACCTCACATGAATTCAAAATTATTTTATTTTTATACATTATATTATGATTTTTTTACATTCATAAAATGTATTTTTACTTAAGATAATATAGAATATTTTTTGAAAAACCAACTTTATTTTTCTATTCTATCGAAATATATTATTCTTACAAATCTAAAAGTTCTAAAATGATTCTAAAAAATGTTTTCATCTTGGACAATCCAACCCAATACGTTACTAGAATGGGAAATTCCCATTTCCCACCTCCATAGTCTTGGGGGTGGAGACTAGTACTAAATTCTTATCTAACATGGTGAGGCCTTTTCTTAACTACCTATACACACACACACACACACACACACAACCATCTAGATACAAAAGTACAAGGGAGTAAAAATAAAATAAGTTGAAAGCTAATGAAAAAAAATACATTAAATACCTCTATATAGTTGAATAGTATGGTTGTGTGAACATAATTTAATATAGAATAATACACACCCAACCAGAAATATATCTCAACATAACAAACTAGGAAAAACAAACTATTCAGAGATCACAACTCAGAAATCCCATGATCCGATCACCATTCATGGTCCTATGTACCGAGTATTGCTAAGATCCTATAATGTAAACAATGACCTATCATTTAAAACAATAAGACATGACATGTGAGAGGATGTCTCATATGGGGGTGAGTATATACATTCCCAGTAAGACTCCCTAAAAGATGAAGGGGAGGCAATAAGAGATATAATTGGAAATAATGACAGTTGAGGTATGATACATTCAAAGAGAATATCTCAACCAAAACCAAGAGTGATATTATCCTCGTAAAAGAAAAATGGAATAGAATAGGTGATTATATGAACACACATTGAGTTTACACTACCTATATATAGAATGTAGCCTCATCCAAACATAAAAATATAGACCGATAAAGCACGTGGAATACCCCAAAAACCATCACCTCTTCTTGATGGAGAGTAAAAATATCCATTATTATGTATACAAAATAATATATATATATATATATATATTCATAGTAAAAATAATTCCAAAATAAATAGTATGGGGGTATCTATCTCACAAACCAGCCCAAAAGGATGACTAGCAAATAGTTCCAAAAGACCATCTTTGATGCCATGTATCTCATGCACCTGCCTAGAAGTAACTGTCCAATTCCATCGATGGATCATCACTATGACACATAGTCATGTGGGAAAAAGCTCAAGGTACATAACCCATGGACTAGTTCATTAGGGGGATCCACTCTATAAGTATTCATAGAGGACTCACATCTCTACCAATGGGGGGTTCCACTCTAGTGTCACAAGGACCCTTTCCATATGCAGATAGGGGTTCCTGTCGGCAAGGTAGAGAATTCGCACCCATGATGATGTGGGTTTGAACTCTATATATCAAAGACCTATGCCCTAGTGTGATAGGGTGGTTCCAATATGGTCATTAAGGAGCCACTCATTATTTGTAAGGGGGTCTTAATCGGACTTTGAGGACCTGCACCCATATACTAGTGGATGGATCTGCTTTAGTCATCGGGGAACTACACCAAATCTGATGTGGGGTCTATACTCAGAAGTTATCGACATACACCCTAATAAAATAGGGTGTTTCAACTCTAGTAATTGAGTACCCTCACTATAATACATTTGTAATATCTAGAGTTTTAAAAAGGAAACATTATGTTAAATAGCGTACAAGATATGCTACATCGATCTTAAATAAACAACTAAATATTAATATTTAATTGTTACCCTTATAACCTAGCTTCTGGAATGGAGGGAATCAATAGTATCAACTTAATTATAAAACTATGGTTTACACATGATTAAATGATGATTCATTAGTTACCAAATTTATTAGTAATGAAAATAAAAACTAATTGATTATAAAGGACGTGTTTTAATGAAAACATATTTTAAAGAGAATAATTGTGTTTATAAAATCAAATATCTCTTTATTTGTTTTTATATGTTGTATATTAAATTAAATTTTGAAAATAAACTTTATATGTTTTCTAGATATGATATAATAAAAATCTAGTTTTTTATATAAAAGAAGTATTTTTTAAAAAAATTATAGTTTTACCACCTTTTAATAGAGAAAACATTTTTAATTGATTTTTTGTCACTTTTATATTTTATATCTGACCAAAAAAAAAACTTCTTCTTTAGGGGAATGAAAAAAAAATTTACGGTGGTTGAATATTAGTATTTTTCTGATATAATACATTTTGTATTGTATAGTGAAATATACTAGTATTTAATTGAAAGCTACATTTTCATATAATATTTTAATATAGATTGATTTTCATTTTAATAGGTTTTAAATTTTAATTGGATTACGCTTTTATCATTTAATCTAATTTTTTTCATTGTATGAAATTTCACATTGTAATTTGATATAAACGCATGCCAAAATAATATGGTGGTTATTAATTTTATAAAAATTGTTTTACTATTTTTACAATGCGAATTAATTTTAAATTAATTACAACAAATTATATGTTTTGAATTTGTTAAAATGGATTTGATATTTTGAACCAAAATTCCCAAATTATATAAATATGTCACTTTTATATTTGTACATTATGAATAGTAACATTATTAAATTTTTAATATACCATGGTTAAATTGTATATCAGTTAAATAAGTGTAAAAAATAATAATATAATAATATATTACTACCCTACATGTGTCTTAATCCTATTGAATGAGCTATGGCCGACCATGGTCATCATATGGTCTATTTTGTTACCCAATGATGGCACTTGGATGTGATAATGACATGTTTTAATAATTAATATAATGTAAAGATAAATATAACATTACATGTATCTTTTACTAAAAAAATTAATATAGTGTTATATAATTGATATATAAGAAAATAAATACTAATTATAAAATAAAATTATTTCCTACATCATTGTATTTTTTTAATAATTTTTAGACATAATATATGTAAATTTATTTATGACATAATGATAACAGAGTGATTACCTTTTTAACGAATGATTATAATAAATGATATTATAAATATTTAAATAAATGTAATTTTTAAATTTATGATTCCATAAATGATTTTTTGGATAACCCCTACACGTGAGGGATGCGTTATTCCTTTTTTTTATAAGTAATCATTTTTTTATGTCTTTAACAAAAATCAATTACTAAATAGTGTCGAAATTGACATTAATAAGTTTTTAAAACTAATACTATTTTTTAAAATGAAATAATTGTCATAAAAATCAAAAAATCGAGCAGATGACTTATGTAATGTAAAAATTTTCATTTTTATCAACTTTTGGTTCTCTTATAATTTTATAGTAATTATAGTAACCATACATTTTGAAAATACAAGAATACATAGTAAGAGTTAATGATTTAAACTAAGGGTTAAAGAGAAAAGATGTGGTTATTTTTGTGACCTAAACATTTCTAAAACCAATTGGATGAGAGTATTTAGACCCATCATCATATTATACATGAATTTTATCACATTTTAACTATTATAATTCTAAATTGATTTTTTAATATATAATTTTTTCAGACATTCCTAAAGTTCCCCTCTCTACTCTTATAAAAGGCCACCACCTCTACCCACTTACTCACACCGCATAAGCCCCTTGACTCATCCAAGTTATGCTAAAATAATATCCCAAAATTACAAATAGAGTCTTTACCCTGGGAATAATAAAACTCAAGTAATAATTTTGGATAAAATCAAAATGAGTTACTTGATCAAGAGGCAATGTCTTCCCTCAAGCTTTATTAAATTATTTTCTTTCTCGAACCCTCTAACCTCTCTTTATTCCATTTTTTTATAAAAATAAACTATGATTTTGTACTAATGGTTTGAACTAAAAATACACACACCCCCATCTTATGGATATAGAAAATATTGCTTCAGTGTTCAGCGAACTACTACAACATGAAACGATGATTTTTCAATTTTCTCCCACCACCTATTTTGGTGGATATTATGATGTAAATATATTAATATATGGTATATATTGTATTTAAATTGAATTTATTTTTCAATTATTTTTATTTATAACATACGTTTATTCATTCCATGTTGTGTCAATACGTTATTTCATTTCAAGAAATGTGGACTACCGCCCCCTCAAAACGATGTAAATTGTTCCCACTATACATTGAAAGTTTAAAGGATATTTTTATTAAACCTATGAGACATAAGTGAAAATAATAAAATACTGGTATTATAATATACATTTATATAATTTTATTATTCTACTTTTAATATGACAATGAAATGAAAATAATGTTCATGCTTACGTATGTCTTACTGTCTCTATGAACGGTGCATTTCATTTCTTATCCCCAAAAATTATGGATATTATAAATACATATATACTAGATATATATTATATATAAATCATGAATAATATTATTTATATGAGGGAATTTTTACTACATGGAAAATTTAGATCAAAACGAGTTCATTTTCGACTCAAGGACCGAATGTCAACAAAACGACTGATATGAAATTAAATAATTAATAAATTTTACCAAATTATAATAAGTAATATAAAATGAATAATAATAATTAAAAAGTCTTTTAAGAAAGTATATATTAACCTATTTTTATTATTAATGAATTTAATGAATGAACGAGACATTTTTGATTTGAGGTAAGGAAATTTCTAAACTCAATTTCAACTCATTGGGTTATACATAAACTTTGTTGATTATATTTTGCCAAGATTATGTGTGGAATCACTGTTTGTTTATTTTTGTCATAATTTAAACAACCCATTATGTGGATATACTATTTCAACACATAATAACCCCATTGAGAAATTATTATGTCATTTATAAAACCTTTGTAATATAACTTCTTAACCCAATTTCCATTGATTGAGTTAATTTTTTACTTATTTATTATGTAATGATTTGATTATATTAGAAATAAAATTTTAGATCTGATGTTGTATAAATAATTTATTTATTTTTATTTATAGTGAATACACACAATCAGTCTATTTTATTAACAAACATATATTTTTAATTGAAATCATAAATCAATATCATTTCATTGAGAAAATAAACATAGCATGGGTTTTGTTTTTATATGAATATGTGTGAATGATAACTAATTTTCCAACACTGAATAATCAATTGTAGTGGGTGTATTTCTATTTTTCACACATAATTATGTCATTGATATATCCTTAATCTAAAGATACAATCTTTTAAGGGATTTCATCTTAATGTCCCTTCATTAAGATATATCTTGATGTCATGCAAATTCATTATCCTATAATGTGTATATACAACCCTTTTGACTAATTATTTCATGAATTAATATATTGTAATGATATTTAATGTTATGTTTAATTTTATTCTTTAATGATTTATATTCAATTGTTTCTCAAGTGGTAAGGAACTCATTAACTAAAACATCATTTAAAATGTTTTAAATATTTATTCATTTAAAACCATTTATTTCTTGTCAATGTTTTCAAAAAATTTTATTTATCTATATATATGGACATGAATATTTTAAAATGATAGATTATTTCAAAATTATTAATGTAACAAGGGAAACACTAATTCAAAATACTATTTATTAAATGTTTTAAATTGTTTCGGAAATTGGTTGAATATTTCGATATCTTAAGATGATATGTTGGTGTTATGGTGTGTAAATGTTATTTATCCTATATGCTTTTTTTGTGTTATGATTATTAAGTGGTATGTTGAAATTTGACGAGTGGTTACATGATAAACCAAGATGTGTGGTTACGTGATAAACCAATGATGGGTGGATCAAAGATAAACCAATGACGGGTGGTTACATTATATCCTCTATTTTATTGGGTATGGAAGTCATATGTATAGCTATTAAATTCAGTGATATATGTAGAAGTTGACCATATGTTTGTTCCATTTGACATTTTTTGTCTCCCAATTTACATTTATATGATATATGTTTCTTTATATGGTTTTATAGTAATCTTTTGGTTACAAAATCGGAAAGCAACAAGATTATATTTGGTGAAGTGTTTTTGTTGCATCTTAAAGGTGAAAGGTTTTACAATATGATATAGTATTCATGGTTTACATTATTTGAAATGACTAATAGTTTTAATTATTTATGTATCCCATACTAATCTTTTTATGTTCATCCCATGTTTTGAAATTTTTTTCACACGACTATAATTATTATATAGTCCTGGATTGGATCAAGGAAAATTTATGATGTTAAAACATGAAATGATATCATTTTTCTTTTTAAATATATTTTGTTTTAAGAAAATGTGATAGTGAGTAGAACTATCTACATGTAATATTTAATTTTATTTTTATGAGTTATTACCTAATTCTATAAATCTCTAAACCTGAAAATATCTTTGATTAAATTAAAAGTCAAATTAATGACTTATCTCAATATTATGAAATGTTTATGTTTGGGGAATTATATTGTTAGTGTAGTTCCACATAGAAGGAATCAATAGAGGTATCATTCATATGATAATGCTAGTTTCCACTATATTCTTCTAGGACACACTCTGTATTCTATAGGCAGATTCCACTCACAAAAGGACTATACTGATCTTGCTTAATCATTGTCGTCGTCAAGTGTCACCTCAAAATGCATATGCCAGAAAAATTTCACATCGTATCTCAAAATCCAAAACCATGGTCAGCATAATGTTATATGTAAAAAAATCAAGATAAGACACTATTAATCCAAAATATACATCCAAAAAAGTAGATAAAAAACCTTGATGTTTCCCCAAAAGAGGTCGAGGGGTAAACAATGTGTTACGAGACCCACACGATGTGTTTCCCCACTCCACTACCTGGCTGTTTTATTGGATGGAACAAGGATCCAAGATTTGTAGTATTATACTCTGTGAAGGTTGATTACATAGCATATTCATGATACCCTGGATTGGTCCATGTGCTACATGTTTTTTCCATTTACGAGACCCCATGTCCGTGTAATTTGTTATAAGACCTTACACATAACCACATACATTGACATGGGTCCCAAACCATCTAATAATCTTCACTAGTTCTTCAAATAGATATGGGGTACACAATGTCTAAGAAGGATACATGACATGTCGTCTGTATCTTTTCTTAACACCCTAGTCATCGTTGGTGAGGGACTACACGTTGTGTGTTCATCCTTCTAACGGTGTGTAGTCAGGCATTCTCCAGAATTACATATTGATGATCCAGATTATAGACCAGGATTTTCTTATCTATTTTTCAATGTAATTATCCTTGTTTTCAACCAAAATATACAGATCTAGAATTAATCAATCATTTCTGACCGCTGTTTTTCGGAATTCTTCCTTCATTCATCCATCAGAGTACTTCTGTTTAACCAGAAATTTTCAAAGCCTTACGCCACAGATTAATCAGAAACAGATCATCTAAATGATCATAAAACACCATAAAATAGCCTAGTTATACCCATTATTTATTAATCCCATCCTCACACACGATTCTGTCATAGTTCCAATGGCTCGATATGGCTCGGTACTTCCCTACAATGTTGAACTAGGACCACGAGGTTCAAAATTTGATGAATGTGATGAAAACAAAAAGGTAAGTGATAAGAACAATGTATTGAACATCATCAACCAATAATTCATGGTCAAGAAAAATAAATTATTCTTAAGGTTATAAACCAATGAAATAATAAAATTAAACCTGGTATGTAGGCGCATGCTAAGTCCACAATTAGAAAATATCAAAGAACATGGATCAATATGCAGAGTAATGTTAATAAACGAGAATAAATCACCAATTAATGATTCATACAAGGATATTAGATCATTATTAGTTGAATAACATGTCCACTGGTGAGTGAATGATGTCATTGCATTCACAGTGTCCCAATATTATCTAATTCAAGGTTTTATCATCGCCTGACATGATCTTCCAACGAAACAAAGATGGAGAGAATCATTGAAAATTATATGATTACGAGGATAAGACTATGTGAAGATCAATTCATTATTTTTATAAACATTTTATTTTAGTTTAAATGAATGTATTAATAATTTTAATACTTAATTATTTCCCTAAACGTACCACCAATGACTAAGTAGTCGGAAGGCCCATGTTGGCCCATTTTATGTCGCACTAAGGGTAAAAATCACATTTTAGACATGTCTGTGGTATCTAATTTCTGGTCCAAGATTCTGTTTAATTGTTATAAAATTTACTTTAAGAATAGTTTCCGTGTAATTTTAGACAAATTTAATATGTCTATAAAATTAATACTAGGCATACTAGGCCTCCAAATAACATGCTATCTCCGCTCATAGATATGAAATATATATAGAAATATTTAAAAGTATTATTTTAAAATAAAATATCTCTCTCAATCACTCCTAATTATTCCATTTCATACCCAAAAAGAAAAAACTAAATATGAAACTTGGGATAATGATCCCACACATGGATCTCCCTCTCCCAGGAACTCTCTTACACATTGTCATGCTGCCACATCACGTAAACCAAGGGGATAGCCCATTCACACAAGTTCATCTCTTTTTGAAACTTGATCTCCATCATCTTCTATGAATACATGGTTCCATCCTTAATGTCCAGCCCTCCACAGTCAATTATGGGTGTGTGGTAATGCACGTATCTCCTTAGTTGTGACATGTGGAAGAAAGCATGCACCCAATTGAGTTGTGTGGGTATAGAGGGGTGGAAATAAACCTCAACAACTATATGCATGATCTAGATTGGCTCGATGTAACATGGGGATAACATGCCTCCTTGGACAAACCTATATAATCCTTGTCATGGGGAGACTCTAAAAAATATGTGGTCTCTCTATGTGAACTCTAAGGGATTACACCAGAGATCTATATAAGATTTATTTCTACTCCAGGATATCCTCATCTTCGCATAGATGATATGGACTTTATCTATTTTCAACATGCACCATCTATTGGCCCACAAGAGCTGTCTTAATGATCTAAGTCTAGCACATGGGTGACCATTATTGTATCCTATAAGGGGTATTAAAAGGATCCATGTTTATAGTAGAATGGTAGATTTTATAGTATTAATTCAATAATAGAGGAAATATATCCTCCTAGCTCTGATTAAAGTCTATCCCGCATTCCCTCAGCATATCCTCTAAGACCTGGATAGTTCATTTGGTATTCCCATCAGTTTGATGATGAAAGGCTATACTAATACTCATTTGGGTCCAAAATTTATCATGTATTAATCTCCAAATCATGAGATAAACCATGCATCATGACCAGAGAAAATCATCGAGGGAACACCATGAAGGTGAATGACATCTTGTACATACAACTGCTAAAAATAATATACCGAGCACTGCTATTATATTTAATGAAATTATTAAATTTTCATGATTCAGTTAACTATCAACTAGATGGAGTCTTGTACCTTCACATTGTGTTGAATCTCTATCACAAAGTCCATGGATATTTTATCCCATTTCCACTTTGGGACCTCAAGGGTCTACAACAATCCTACTATACATGGTGCTCAGCCTTCACCTACAAAATGGTGTGGCGCCGATAAAATAACTCAACTACATTTCGTCTCATCTATGACCACTATAACATCCACTGAAGGTATATAATAATATTCCCCACATCAGGATGTATGGATAGGGGAAAAGTGTGGAAGTCTCGCATCACCTCATCACACAACATGACTTGGACCAGAATCTGTACAGGAAAAAGGATGATGTGATTCCCTCCTCTAGAATATCCATTTCATGATTCACCTACATGTATCTAATCACAAAAGATGTCATAGTAGATGTCTACCTAAGAGGACAGTCTCATATGATCAATAAGTAGGGGATTAGAATGATATACTATAGAAAAGATTTACACTCCAACTCCACCAGGGTATGCTATAGGGAATCCATATACTATGATGTGTCCTCCACTAAGCAAGCATGTTACTTCATACTAATGGAATCTATTAAAATATTTACCTTCCCTAGAGTATATATTATTTAAGAGATATAGTCTTGTAGGTACTCCAACAAAAACCACTATCTTAGGTTCATGTCTCTCAATGTGAAGACCTACCTAAGACTATGCTGTTATGATTAAACTATAATGTACCCCCCCACAATAAGGTAGTGTCTCTGTATCCTCCGAAAGAAGACTACTATTTCCATATTTAGTTCATCAGTCACATAGTTCTTCTCCTAGTCTCTCAACTATTTCAACACAAATGGGGTAACAACATGCCACTATATCAACACATAACTAATCCCAAGTCCTGAGGAATCTTAATACACTGCAAACTCAACAATTTTCTTTACTTGTATCAGCACAAGATAAGTTATTAGTATCAACCTCAACGAACCTCTAGAACCACTCAAACCAGGTACACATCTTCCCTTTCGACATCACGATCATCAAAGTGGTTATAGTTCTGGAGAAGTCTAACACACACCTCATATAGTACACCACTAGGCCATGATATCTCTTCATATATGACATTCCCTAGGGTATCCACATAGAAATAGTTGCATTGATCATCACTGGGTCCTTGGATAATCCATTCTAAAAAAATTACATGCCCCAATATTTGAACATCATGAATCAAGAATTGGAATTGTGGTAGTTTCCCATATATCTAGTTATCTCAAAGAAAATCTAGAACCTTCCCCAATTCATCCTCATGCTCCTCCTCCAATGCAGAGTAGTCGATAATGTCTTCGATGATGACGATAATAAACTTTTCCATGTAAAACTAGAAAATATGGTTCATCAAATCCATAAAAACTGTATGGGAATTAATCATACCAAATAGAATCACTATGAACTAATAGAGTTCTTAGAGGCATTGGAATGCCAAAATTGGAATATCATCCTTGATGACCCTCAAATGGTAGTATTCCGACCTATGACTGTTATTCAAGAAAGATATCACAACATGGAACTTGAAAAAGAGGTCCTAAATCGATGAAAATGAGTACTTTTTTTTATCCTTTTTTGGTTCAGGTGACAATGATCTATGAAAATATGGAATTTGTAAGCTGCCTTTTTCAGGAAAAGGATTGCAGATTCCTTGGGCGACACAATGGGCATGATTAAAAAATCTCTTGAATGTCCTCGTAATATTACTATAACTCCAGAATCATGGTAGGGGCCATCTGATATGTCACAAAAGTTATCATAGTGGTGACAAGATTCAAGTTGATGAAAAATACATATACCACTCTAGAGTTAGTACCATAACATCATCAAAGAAGATATCCATAAAATATTCAACAACTAAAGGCTACTAGATGCTCAAAGAATCTACTGTACCAAGGGTTATACTCGCTAACTGATGGGTGATGGATTCACACACAAAATCAAAGAAACCCCCTTTCCATTCTATAATAACTATATAACAAAAAATGGAGAATATATTCACATTAGCACATAGGAATATGATGTCTTTGTTGTGATGTTAAATTAGAGGAATGATCATTGAAAAAAAATAAATTCTAGAGATTATGTTATACAGTTCTATAATCACAACCCAAATATCCCATGTGAATCTCTTTCCACCAAGAAATAGCTCATACCACCATGAAATAAAAGATATAGAAAAAGTGTTATATGTTGGAACCTCCATAAGAATAAGTTGTGCATGCACCTCAACTGGGAGATCCATCTCTCCCACAATGTGTATAGAGAAATATTAACAACTGGAATTTGTGTATAGTAGTACTGAATTAAATTTATAAAACACACATACCATACCTCCAATCATCTAATGTGTTGTGTTATCATAATCCTCAATAGACTGCAACTTTCTGTGGTTATGACCACTAGTTACCTAATCATGATGTGGGAAACATGGTGGTGGTGTTGGAAAAAAATCATAGTGTCATCAACCATATTTAACTGCTCCTAATCCTCTCCTGGACTTGCCATCATGGGGACCACCATGTATTCACTTGGGAGATCTTTCATGACAGAGCTGCCTCTTCGGTGTAGGTCCCTCAACTCTCTTCATAAACTGGTCATCATATATGGAAAAAATCTCATGATTTGTGAACCTACACATCAAAATTGAAGAAACACCCCTATCTGAGCTACCTAGGTCCTCTGTTCAACCCATGACCATCTGCCTCAGTCTGGCTATAGGGATCTTTCTATCATTTAGATTCAACACCTGGTGTCTGGCATCTTCTAACTACTACAAATGACTCAAATATGTAGCACCCACTTCCATTTCTAGTTATCTTGAATCCCTATGATAGAAATAACTCTATCACTAGTACCTATATCAGCACCCTGGAATAGGTGGGGATGAACATGGGCACAACACTATGTCATATCTCTTTCTGGAGTCCCCACTCAAAGTTCCATGATCGAATGTAGACATCCTGCATACCATCAAGAGAGTACCATGTAAGATATGTGAACATTTATTCATACTCAACCAATGTTATCCCTCCTTAATGATGCTCGAGATTATCATGAATCAGAACTGAGTGAAAACAGGAGGGGTAATAATACTCGTGGAATAAAAACTAGATATCAGCCCATAAGAGTGTAAACTCATCTTTAATCATCATAATATGGGCCTCCAGCACCCACATGATCCATGGAAGAGACTAGATTCTAGTTAAACTACCGAATCCATCAGTTTATGGATAAGCATGATGAAATAGAACACCGACTCTAGCCAATCCTCTACTACATGAGAATATGGCTTACTGTGGAACCTCAATAACCTGTACTGCCAGAATTCATGGAGCGTGCTAATCTTGTGCGCGTCATTAGCGTAATCTACTAGAATGATATGAAACATGACACATAGAGGTGTTTCAACTTTCCCACCTAGAGAAATGGGGTCATTTTATGGACCTTGAACTAGGGCCTCATCACTCATCTAATCGTCATCAAAATTAAGAGATGGTATTCTTGATAGTTGTCATCGTAGAGGAATCCAGAGAATTATCAAGATATTCCAATATCTTGTGAGCATATATATATATATAATGGGTTTATGACTCTAGAAGCATATTGAAATTATCAATCCTATGTGATGCATGTTTTATTGATCTCTGTAACAAATTTATTAGAAATTTGAGTTAACAAGCAAGTAGTTAGGGTTATGGTGAATGTAAATGTCTTCCACCCACACCATAATTGTAATCCATAGTTCAAAAGATGCACTCAATACACAATGACACTATTTCCTTAAACCTAACCAAAATCCATGTGAGGGGACTAGTTTGAACAATTTCTCATGGTTTGAACCTCCTTTGACACCATTCTGTCAGAACCCATTCCAAGCAGGGGATCATGCCACAACTACCTCAGGACCACCTCCATTGGCCTGGTGTAGGTGACCTGTGGATAATGCATAACCAACATGGGTATTCCTTTTCTTATATACCTATACCCACACATAAAACCATCTTTATTAAAAAGTACATAGGGAGTAAAAGTAAATGAATCTGAAATATAGGGGTGGAATCATGCATGCCAAACCACTATATACTACAAGAGTACAATAATTTAAACTAAAATCAAACCTAAAAATACACACCCAACTAGATATTTAACCCAAACTGAAAAAAATTAATCTTGTAAGAGAGCCTAGCTCATGAGTCCCTAGTTTTGACTTCCATACATAGGACAAGTCACCAAGTGTCCCTAATCTCTTTTATAGTCCACATTGACTTGTCTATCATCTGCATAAGACAAGAAACATTTAAGAGATTCCCATGAAGTGGTGTGTATATAAACTCACAATATGAAACCATGGAATATAAATGGTACGAAGTCAATGAATCACTGGGAAAGAATTATAGTAGATTCATGATACTGTCGAAGTAAATAGAAAAACACAATAAAGAGTGAATCTAACATAATCCAAAAACATGTGGATCGAAATGGTGTGTAGATAAGATATTTGTTGAGTTTTCACAACATATACTAGAAGAGTAGGCTCATCAAACCATGATAATATAGATATAGATTTCACATGAATACACTGTACTTATTCCCCTCTCTTGGAAGAAGAGTAACTGAATCAAAGGGTATAGATTCAAATGAAATTTTATATATATTCACCCATTCAATGGAATACCAAAAAATAGAGTATTCAGATATCCATGTCATAGCTCATGCCAAGAAGAAGAGTAGTCAATAGTTCCAAGAGTCCATCATCGATGCCTATCATCTCACATGTCTTCCAAGAAGTAATCGTCCAAGTCTAGCCATAGCTCATCACTATGATGGAATGTCGAGTGGTAACAAACTCGAATTAGAGGACTTGTTTTCTAGTGAGGAAGGGATTTAAACTCTTTATATATCCATAGTTGTCCTGAAACCATGATGATGGGGGTTGCACACTACTTTCAAGAGGACACACACTCTATTATATAAAGGGGTTACACTTAGTAAGTTTGAGGAACCACACCCAAGATGATGAAGGTTCATCTCTACAGATCAAGGACACCGTACCTTATGTTACAAGGGGTTCCACTATATTCCTTAAGAATGTGTTCCCTATTTGATAGGGTGGTCCCACTCAAAATTCAAGAACCCATACCCGATAACAATAGGGGGTTCCCCTCTTGTCGTTGATGACCCACACTATGTCTGATAGGGGTTTCTACTCAGAAGGTGAGGGCATGCACGTTGATGCGACCGGGGGTTTCACTATATTAATTGAGGACGCATGAAATAATGCATTATGGGGTTTAGCATGGAAGGTTTTTGTAGAGGAAACTCACCCATGATGATTGGTTGTTTCACTCTAGTCGTCAAGGACCTCATTCCTATATGGTAGGGGGTTCCACTAAGAATAATCCTATTATGATCCTTCCTGATCACTATCATCATCTGGAATCACGTCAAAAATATTTTTTCTTGGGAAATTTGTTATCATATCTATAATTCCATAGTCCAGGGATCAATCATGTTCTATGTGAGATAAAATCATCATCTAGATGAAGGATATTTGGAACCATGATGTTTCTCCAAATGAGGTCCAGGGGTACATGACATGTGAGGGGACCCACCTAGTGTGTAGTCCAAGTCCATTGAATGGTCGTTTCTCTCTCCAACTCTTGAATCTCGGCCCTATAGAAGTACATTTTATGAAGGTGTACTAAAAGGTGTTTCCATGCTATCTGAGACTATGTCGTGTCCTTCTAGTCATGTATGTACACCAGACCCCATATATATATACTCTGGTACATGCCCATGCATCATGCAATGTAAATCCACACAGGTACAAACTTGTGTAATCATACACATGGGTTTTATAATTGGGGAAGATGAACATGGATTTTAAGAGGGTTACATGGTGTGTTATCTGAAACATTTCCCAAAATAATAATTTCTACCACTTAGGGGATAAAAGCCTTGTGTTTATCCTTATACACAACATGTTGTCAGGTTTTCACTAGAATTGAAGATGTGAAATATTTACAATTGATATAGAAGTTTCACTTCATTTCTTCATATATCATACCCTGATTCCACCAAAAACATATATATATTGACCAAATTTATCATTTTTTTCCATTGGTTATCAGAATTTGGACTCTTTTTTTTGCATTTGTGTTCCACCGTTTAAATGATAAATGTCCAAGAATTAAGTTTTATATAATTCAAAATCAAATGAACCAATAAATCATCAACCACCCTAAAAACCCTAGATCTACCCCTGATTTATCGATCCTCTCCTCACAGGAAATTATGCAATAGTTTTGGGTGCTCAATAGAGCACAGTACTTGCCAACAACATTGAACTTGGACCGTGGGGTCAAACCAGTTAATACCAAGAAAAATTTTGGAAAGGCAAAAGAATAATTTTTTAAAGGTATTTCCCCTTGATTTATTGGAAAATGATCATGAATGGGTCGCAGATGTATGAAACCAATGAAATAATCAAATTAATCTTTGTATGTATGCGATTTCCTAGGAATGAAATGGTGTAAAACTAGGAACATTGACCGATATACCCAATAATTTTCATCAATGGGAATAAAACACTAATTGATGAGTCATACCAGGAAAATGGATCATTAATCATCAATAATGAACATCCCAACGATAAGTGGTAGTTGTTATGTTCCCTGTATCGTGATATGCTCTGAACTGGAGTTTTATCGTCATATAATGTGATCTACCAGTGGAAGGAGGAAAGATAGATATTTCACCAAAACTTGGACTATGAGGCTATCCCAATATGAATATCCATGGTAGTTTATTTAAAATCATTTTATTTTAGGATAAATGAATGAATTTAATATTTAATTTTTTCATCAAACGTACAACTGATGAGAAAAGAGTTTGAACTCCCAATACTGACCCATTTTATGTCATGCCTATAGTAAAAATTATAATACGGATATATCAGTGGTATTATATTTATTATCTAAAATTACATTTAAGAGTTATATAGTTTATTTTATGAACTATGTGTGTGTAAAATAAAATATATTAAAAATTTATAAAATTAATTATTTCCACAAAGGGCATTGGAATTTCATTTAATCACATATAATAGCTCTAGAAATATATATTTAAATAGTTCAATTTATTAAAATGAAAAAGCTAGGTCTCTACAATATCAATCATCAAAAAATTATTAATGATTTTTTAAACCTTTTGACATTAAAAAAAATGGAAAATAATCATGCTATAATTTTCCAAATAATAACTTTAAACAATTTACATCCACTGTATGAAATTTTATGACATGAAAAAAATTTCTTCATTTATGACCATTATTATATTTAATTAATAATCTATAGATTTTCAAGGATATTTTAAAAAAATGGATTATCAAAATGTTTGAAAGTGTTTTTTTCATAATAGAATGGATATTTTAGTCAAGTTTTTTTAAATGGTTTATTAAATTATTCAACATATGTTTCCTCATATATTTTCAAGGAAAAGTATTTTTTAATATTTTATGAATTTATTGTTTTTTACAAAAGGTTGTTTTTCAAAATGAATTTTTTTTCCTTAAAAGTGTTTTTTAATCATTTTTAATTATATTCTCATTCATTAACATAATAAAACTTGTTCTTACTAGTGGGATAATGGTAATATTTCGGTATTGATACCATCAAAATTAATTCATTATATGGAATAATATTTTTTTCAATTTTATTTTTATGAAACTTGTATAACATCATAGGTTAATAATTTTTCAAAGAGATTATTATGGATCAAGTTTATTTTCAATGGGTTAATCAATTTATTAAATGAATACTTGTTATTTTTGTTTTATGACAATTTCTATGCTATATATACTTTTTTGTGGAAAATCGTCATCTTATACAATAGGTCGGATATGAAATATTTGTTGATCCGATAACACCTTATAGGATGAAGGGTCATAGATAGTGTTGAGTAAGCCTGTTATAGCTTAATAACTAGGTTCACATAGATATTACTCCAATGAATTTGGAAATTCATATTTTATTTTATAGTTATATTTGATTTCATCCAGATTTATAATCGAGCAACAAGGATCTATAAGGGCTTTTTAATGATAATGATCCCAGATACCAACATGTTTCATATATGGTTTCCATGAGTATATAATTCGTTTCTTTTATCAATAATGATATCACATGAATCATTAATATTGATCATTATGAATCCTTTCTTAGTTAAATAATTATTAAATGTGTGATGGCGGATTATTTAGGTTTTGATGGGAATGTGATATTATCTAATTTCATTATTTACTCTGATTCTGATGTCATAATCATATTCCACTATTATACTCACTGATGACATTAAATTGTTAATTATTATGAATAGCCTTACAAATAATTCTAGATAACCCTTCATATGATTCCATTTCCCCAAGTCATCTTGTATCAGACTGAATTAATTATTGTTATAAGGGTTTTATACGGATAATGTTGATGACCTAATATATAATATGAAAAGCTATATATAATGTGATATTTAATATATTTAAATCATGTGTATTGTTTATGTATGAGTTTTTCCTAGTTCTATAAAAATATTACCCTAATTGGTCCTCAAAAATGTATGTGATCCAATTTTTACATTGGCTGTTTCATTTTTTGGGTGGGAAAAAATTGGGTCAAAATTATCAGTATCAATGAAGGAGAGATATTTTTTTTTGATTTCAGAATATGTTCCATGAGAATAGTTTCTAGGATGTTATATTTCATATCAACTATCATTGTAGATAAATTTTGATATTAGGATGTTTTCATGTAAGGATATACAATTATTTATGGATACCATCATTAGTATATATTCTTAAGGAAGAAAATAAGTACAAATTATACTATACAACTTTTTCTTATGAATATTAATGATATTATTGGTGATGTTTTATTAGGTTTAATTATATGTTAATTTATATATTAATTTATAGTATTTATTTAAATTATTGTAGAGATAATTTTTAAGGTATCGATAACTAGTAGGGTTTATAAGATCTTGGATATTGAGGTAATTATGGGAACACTACTTTTATTATATTGATAACTTTCATATTGAATAGTGATTAGGTTACTAAGTGATTAATTTTATTTCAAATGTAAATTGTACTATTTTTTCATTTAAGATGAAATGTTTAAGATAACCTTCAATTTTAATAAAATAACTATAATTTTTTTGTTGAGGATATTTTGGATATAGAGTTACATATTTATAGAATGATTTATATTTAATATTGGGTATTACCATTGAATTATATAAATAAATGTAAAATTCCATGTTTTATCCATTTTGGGAATTATGTTACCATGTACTTACCATATAGGTTTTGGTTAATGTATAAAGACATGTGTAATATCTTGAATATTCATTTTATGGTGATGTGTTGATAAAAAGTTTCTTTTAGTGTAATAGGAATGGAAAATTCAACATGAATACTCAATTTTTTGAGAAAAACATGACATTATTGTGGAAATTGAAAAAATGAATAAAGTTTACATACAAGTATGTATATTTCATTACTCTCATACTCTAGATGGAATGTAATTCCTCAAATATATAAAAAGTATCTTGAATCATAAATTTAATCCTTTTACATTAACATGTGATGTATAAGATGGTATTTTATATCCTCAAAGATTTATGGTTTTAAGGACCATAAATTTCAATTGATCATTAAATTTCATTTCATAAATGACCTCAATTACTATATATAATTATTTATGTTTTTATTCCATGTCTAAATATTCCCTTCCCACATATGTTCTTATATTTGAAAACCAACTATCTGATATCTTATATGACCATTGTACATCAATTTCTCTAATTTTAAGATGTTTTTTATTAATGATTTTTTAAAATATTGTTTTATAATTAAATTATATTCAAATTTCCATCCTTATGTTACTAATATAAAGATAAAAATAGATGAGACGATTCATTAATTGGGAGGTTATATCACATCCTAAGATTTTAAAATATTTTCTTTGAAAACGTAAGTGACATGAAAAATTTAGTATATATTAGAATGTTACAGCCAAATAATTTATGATATAATTCATTTAAAAAAAATTATTCTCTTCGAAAGCATACATTATACACAACTCTGATATTTTGATGTTTGATTTCGTATTCAATATGCAACACCGAGATTAAATTACCCACGATATATATAACAATTGAAAACCTATCCGATAAATTCATGTGTCAGAATATTATTAAATAATTTATGATATATATAAATATATATCATAATATATATAATGTACTTATAAATTTTTAATAAATAATAATTCAATTTTTAGTAATGTAATTTAATAATTCAATAATAACAATTTTTTTAAAAAATATTTTTATTTATATTCATTCAAAAATATAATAATTATTTTATATAACATGTAAAAAAAGTATTTTATAAAATATAATAAATTTTTTAAGATGGAGTATGTAAATATAATTTCCAAGAAATATTGTAAATTTATTTTGAAAAATAGTGATTTCTCAATGAAAATAAAAAAATACTGATTTTGAAATAATTTCATTTATTTTCAACAAATATAGTAAATTATAATTCAAATTTTTCTATGAATATTATTTCAAGTAACATAATTATTATTTAGTTATATTTAACCAAATTATTTACATTATAAAAGATTATATTATATTTTAGTATATGTTTGTTTCTGTTTTTTGAAAGACGATATTCACTAAAACTGTTTTAAAGTACATATTGTCTCACCATTTTAATTAATTAAAATAACCAATAAATATGAATTATGTTCATGAAATTTATATATAATATATCAATTAATAATATTTTTGATTCATAATGTTATTATTATTATTCATAGATTTAATATAAAATCATTTTGTTCTTGAATGTAATACACATCTAGAGAACCCATATTTTTGTTCTATATGTGGGTATTGTTAATATATACATTTTAATAAATTGAAAAAAATTTCTTAAAATATATTCATTATATTTGAAATCATAATTTCAAAATAATATTTTTCTGAATTTTTTATAATTTTCTATACGATTATTTTTTTGATCAATAGCGAAAAATAATGAATTTTAATTGAAAACTACATTTTAATCAAAATTATTTATAAAAATAAATCATATTTTATATTTGTTTTAATTTCACGTTATTTAAAATAAATATTAGTAATTCCATTTTATTTTTTTGGAATAGTTTTTATCTTGAATTTGGATGTGAGGACATTATAAAATTATGAGTATTTCCTCTTTGTAAACTCGATTCCTCATCACATATGTGGGATTAAATTAAAATTAAAATTTACCACTATTTTGAATTTAATTTGAAAAAATTTATTCCAAATTTGGGATCATACTAATTTATAATTTATAATAATATTTTTTTTAACAAAATGAATAGTGTAAATAGTAAAGGAATAATTACTCTGGTTGACAGGAAAAGGAATTATCGAGGGTTAAAAAAATGATTGAGGAAATAATGACCTATCTACATGTTAAAAAATTATTTTATTTATATATTTATACCTTATTTCATTTATGTTATTATATTTTCCATTATGGAATCTTTTTGACATATATAATGTGGGTATGTTTGAATCTTTTCAAAATATAACAAGTGTGCCACTAACCTCACTTATTTAAGGCCACCCATATCGTCTCTTCTTCACACCATCAAAAACCATTGTATAAGAAAATAAAATCCCAAATAACTTACATAATTTACTCCCCTGATCCTGGATTTCATATTTTGTTTATAATTCCAGCCTTGTAAGACTTTTGTTGAAAACCAAATTAGGATACCATAAGAAGAGGTAACATTCCTCAACATGTGTTTTTATATTATATTACTTTCCACATTATTCAATTATTATTATACAATATGATATATTAAACATAGAATAATACATATAAATGTATGTTTTTTATAAAAAATTAATGAACTATGACCATCTCCAATTCAATCTAATGGTTTTCGAAATCATCTTTTTTGTGTAAGGTAGGCTACAACCTCACGAACCGATGACATTCATTTTTCCATTACATCATATAAAAATTGAGTATAATGATGGATAAATTATATATATATATATATATTATTTAACTAATAATTATACAATTTTAATCATTATATCATAAATGACTTTATAAATTTTCATTTCATAGGGAATACGATTGTGTTGATCATGAGTATAGCAGACTACCGCCTCATAAAGATATGTCTTTAATATTTCACAAACCCATTACAAGGAATGTAATAATGAAACATTTAATGAATATATTTGATATAAATCATAGGATTATTATTTTTATAATGTATTTAAAACTATTACTAGATAATATATCATTTTATTTTTTTTTACTAGAAAGATGATAACATCGTTCATGTACATGTCGATTACCACCATCAGGAAGCGATGTGACTCTGTTTTCATCACTAGACCACATGGATGACATTTAAAATCATATTAAAGGAAATTTTATTCTATATATTATAATTTTTCATTATCTAATGATAAAAAATTTACCAATCACCTTTCAAGAAGGATCATTGAAACATTGAAATGTTACTCATGTGAACATACACACTACCGTCTCCATGATCGTACCATACTTTGATTCCCAAAAGCCATCATTCATTATTTGTATTAAAAGTATAATTTGTTTCTAAATTTTATAATTATTTCTAGATTTTTATTCTTGATTTGAATTTCCTATATAATATTCATAATAATAGTGACATTCATAACAAACCATGAATGACAAAACAATGCAATTAACACTTGATAAAATCTAAATAATGAAAGTTTATTAACGAATGGGTTTTATGATATTATGAAAGAATAATATATAATAATATTAATTTTAATATTTATAATTAATAATTTAATAACATTATTAAAACTAATATAAATGAGGTCAAATCACGATCATCAAAAAGGAAGATTGAGGTAAGCAATTTTTATCCCACTGTTTAGTTTTATGAAATAAATGTTTTTTATTTACCACGTATTTTATTTATTTCATGTATATGAATACCATGAATTTATTTAATTATCAATGTCATCCATATAATTTGGATTTAAATATAATTTTTATACTCCATCTTTCATGGGTCTTATAACTCAATGTTACTAATACATTAATAGTATTATGTTTCAATATCATAATTTATTATGATTTTTTATGATTAAGTCTCCAATATTGACATATTATTATCTAGATTTCGTGAATTCTCATTATTTTTATTATAATGTTGTTATTAATGATTTTCTAAAGTATTTTTACAATTATTTCTCTTTTTGTTAATTAAAAAAATTTAGAAAATGATTTTTTTATAATATCATCTTTATTAATGTCTTCAGTCCAAAATCACTTTTATTTCAAAACCATTATCTCTAAAAATGATTTCCAAAAAATTATAATTATTTAAATGATTTTTTAATTAAATTTTTACAGTTTTTATAAATTTTCTACAATTTTATTTAGAATGAATATTCATGTATTTTTTCAAAGAAATCATTTGGTTTTTATCAAAAGTGAGAAATTAATATTTAATTTCACATATATGGAATGGAATGAATTTTCCACATTCCTGAAAATAATTTTATTTCAATCTTATTTTATAAAATTTCATTTTATTATTCAAATAAAAGGATTTTCATAGTATTTTGAAAAGTTTTATTTTCAAAATGACATGTTCATTTCCCTCCTAAAATATATAAAATAATATTTTATAACCATATTTCATCTTTTTACAAGGATTTTTTCAATGAATATGACATTAACCATGTTTTAATTATTAAAATGTTGTGAATGAAACATTATTTTTAAAATGAAAATTCTATTTTCCATAATGTTTCCATAATGGTATTTTAATGGTATTACTATTCGTCATCATAAAAAAGACTTATAGTCACTTGTTTTAAAATTGGAGTATTTTTTATTGATATCATTTCCCTTATTTCAATAGATAGATTAAGATTGTTTCAAAGTGATTATTTTGAGACTCATTTATCTTCCATTGGTTATGAACTTTTAAAAGTGATTTTATGGATCACATTTTATTTCCATGAGTTGATCAAGTAATTAATGGATTTATCAATTATTATGAGTTTTATAATAATATATATATGCTTTATGTACTCTAATTGTGATTTATGGATATATTATATAGTCGGGAAGTAAGATAGTTAAAGGTGATCTCATTATAACTTATATGATGTGTGACCAATTTCACATCGAGGGAGCTCATTATAGATTATAATATTGGTGAACCTAGAGGGTACTAAAAATCTTTGGGTATTAATTATGTTACCTGAATAATTTTATTTGATGATTTACAAATTTTTATTCTAGTTTTATGTTTTCAATAAGGGTTTTTTGATAATGATGTCCCAAGATACTTATATGTTTCATCTATTCATTACATGATTTTATAAATTTTCCCTTGATTAATATTGATATCACATGTACAATGATTATTGATTCATATGAAACATTAATTCATATATCTCTAATCCATGTTTCATGATTAATGATTTCGGTAATGATGGGTATGATTTCATTTATGATTTAGTCATGCACTTTAATTATGTCTTCATACCTTAATTCTCTTCTTATAATCACAGATAAAATTCAAATTATAATGTTCCTATTTAACCATACTAGGCATTTTTTCCATCGTTATTATGTTTCATTTTCTATGGGTTATAATGTGTGATGTTGAAATAATTATTTCTATAAAGAATTTATATTGATAATGTTAATAACCCAAGATGGAATATAGAAATATGGGTATAGTGGGAAATATATTCTCATCAATTCATGGGTATTTCTTATATAATTTTTTTTCCAAATTATATAATGATTTAAACCTAAGAGTACTTGAGAATATAAGGGATCAAAATTTTCCTTTTGATAATGTAATGTTTGGATGGACAAAAAATTGGGTCACAATTAACTGTATAAATACTGAAAATTTAATATTTAGGATTTCTGTAGTGGATCCGTTCTTGAGGGTTATATAATATTATTAGTTTTTTATAATATCAAACATATAAATCTATAAAACATTATGTCTTATTTTTGGTGAGATTCATGTGCCTTAAGTGGTATACCCACAAGAAATTAACAATGAAAGAAAGGATTAAAAAATAAATAAAGTATAATAATTATTTTGTATCATGAAAAATATATTAAAAATATTTAATTTATGAAGATTAAAATATAATATAAGTACAAATATATGAATTAGAAAATATTGACCTTTTCTATGGACTATGTCTATAAAATTATTATTGTATTAATCTAACCACCCAAATTTTTTTAAGGAACCCCACAATGAGATAATTTATTGTATAAACATTGACCTCTTTTGTCACAAATGTTTTACACTCTAATATTTTCAATATCATATTATTATTTCATTAAAATGTTATCATATGATCTCTACGATAAGATTTTTAATTATTATTATTTATTTGGTCATCTTCCATGATGATTTATGATATTTATTATGGATTGATATATTTTTTTCACTTTTATAGTTACACACATATTATTTTGTGCTCTAATTTTATTATGGAGTAACTATAATTATATTAATAAATGTTTATAATGTTACGCTTTTAAAATTTATCCCCAAATTTTTGATCATTTTTTTAAACATTTAAATTTTAATTTTTCCCCATATACCGTATTATCTAAATTTAAACTTTTTCATTTTATTTATTGATTATATTTTCACCCAAAAATTACATATATACATATTACATCATTTTATATCAGCATTGATTTCATTTAGTAATAATAAATTCCCTAAAACTGTAATGGTTTTACGCCTTTTAGGACAGCTTACTTAATAATCATATTTCTATATGATATTTAACATCACCCAAAATGTTTTCCTCATGAATTATCCATCTGAGTTATACCCAAATTAAATCATTTCTTTACATCCTTGTTAATTTAATAATAATTAAGAGTGACTTCATATTCTCATTATCTATAAGCAGAATAGATATTAGTCAATCGGTATATGTAAGAACAATATGGGAATAATTGTATGTTAATAGGAACTATATATTTTCAAATCATACTTTTTATTTTATAGAACATAATCAAGTAGAATCTATTCATTGTATCTTAATAAAAGAATCATAAATAAAGAAAATAACATAATACATGAGATCATATTCCCTCGATAAGAACATGTAATTAAGTGTGGCCTAAAACGTTTGGAATAATCATATGAATTGAAATATTATGTCAAGGATACCCACCATGTTCATCACATGTTTATCATGGGATAAACACTATTGTATGTGATTTATCTATGGGATTACCACCTATGTACCATCTTTTGGGCTTTAGATAACCAAATTTATACCATTTGAGATCTTAAAATATTAATCTTAATAAAATTCATTGAAAGGATATAATGGACCCCCCATAACATAATCATAATATATTCATATATATGCATCAAGATCAAGATAATAATTGTTATTTCATTATATATTGTACAATGATAAAATAAATTTTTTTCATCATCATTCCATCATAATAAACATAAAAAATCCAAATAATAAATATATATATGAATATATTGGATATAATCCTTGAGGATCATAAGTAAATTTAATATATATTTTTTATAGGAAAATTGATTTTAAATATCATTGGATCAATTTTAAGGAAAATACCATTTTTATTTTAAAATTTCTTATATAAAATACAAAAATTTTATAATATTATGAAAAAAACTCATTTGAATATAAATATTCAAATAAATAATGTCAAATTCATTGAAAATAGTATTAATAATGTCGAAATAAATAATTAGTGTGATATATGGCTGAAAAGTTTTAATTCAAACAATATGTAAAAAGTAACTCATTAAATAAATAAAACTATTCTACATAAATCATTTAATATAAATTAATTAATTTGTGAGAATTAATTTAATAAACTGTAAATGAATATTAAATAATATTCTGGAAACTTTTTTAAACAAAGTATCGACATGGATTAAAATCATTTCCGACCAAATAAAAAATGATGTTGGTTCTCTATAAAAAGATTATTTAAGGCAGTAGAATACATATAGAATGTAAAATGAATAAAAATATACATTTTTAGAAATAAAGAATGATAGGTAATTTAAAAAATATTATTGACAGATTGATCTGATATTTTATTTATTCTCTATTTAATCATAAATAATCCTGATAAAAAGTGATATTTTAATATAAAATAGTTACTACTTTGGTTAATTTAAAAATAAAAACCCCAATGAAAGAATAAATTTTTCTAAAATGTTGAATACAATTAATATAAATATATTATTGATATAAAATATAAAATGAGTATTATGTACACCATATTAAATAAATAAGGGGTGACAATGGAATATCTCTCATTAAAAAAAATTAAGACAAGAAACCCTTACATCATAACTAACATTCTCTGTATGTTATTTTGAACAGATGTGCACTAAATTAAAATTTATTATGAATATATTAATGAATCATATTCATACTTATAATACCTTACCTTGTTTACTTATAACATATTATCACTTTTTAGACAATTATCATTCATTGTCATCTTCCATTCAGGTGTTAACTATGTTCTTACATATATTTTAGTTTAGTAGTTGTATTCCTTCCTAATTTATCATGGTTACATTAACTCCATAATGAAAATAATTATATTAATATAAAATTAATACATTATATGCAACATTATAGCATTAAAAAATGAAAATAATTAAAAATGAGTATCACTATTCATAGAGATAGTAGTTTGTAGGTATGCATGAACATAATCATCATTTTCTAATTAAAAGAATGCAAGAATTATAAACAATACTATATCATTAAAAAATAGTAATGATATATTATTTAACATATATATTTATTAAATACATCATTAATACCATCCATGATATAAGGTGTTAGAAAATGAATCATATAATTATGTACAGATTATAGTCGAGTCATATGCACAAGCAATACTATCAACTCCCATTTGATGGAAAATGGTTGGAAAATGGTTTTCCCTTAATAATAATAACATGAAAAAATATTAATGATACTAAATTAGATATATTGTAGGGATACAATGTATTTTAATATTTATAGTGCAAAGAAATCATTGACAGATTTTGGTAACATGATTACCTCAGGTTTAAGAGAAAACCTTTATATTACACCATGATAAGTATTAGGATGTTCATAACATAAAAAACATGGACAATAAAAAATTATTTGAATATAGGATGGATTTTTTTGAAAATTGGATGATCTAAATGGTTAAATTTTTATGAATATTTGAGGAAATTGGGCACCCTTTTATAATTGAGGTGAGGGACACACATGGAATTACAAAAAATATTTAAATAATAATATTCGTTTTTCTGCGAAGGTGGTACCAAATGGCTATGAAATAAAATATAAGATATAATCTGATTTAAATATATTTATCAAATAATAATTCTAAAAAATTTCATAATCATTTTTACAAATTTTTATTAGTTTAACCCCTCATAAATCCCTTTTAACGTTATTTATGGTATCAAATTATTACTATTGTTACATTGATTATAAAAAAATAAATTATAAAAATTTAAAATTGTCGAAAAAATGAATAAAAATATTGAATCCATTTGATTAAATTAAATTCATATATTTTGAATAAATTAATTATAAAATGAAAATGAAAAAAAAACACAAATTATTTTTAATAAATATATTATTATGAATAAAACTAAATTTACATTCAATCCTTGCAAATTATGAAAAATAAAATGATTGTAAATTTATTTTATTGAATATATATTCTATTAATTTCTTTTTTATAATAATAATTAGTGATTTACTTAATTAAGAAAATAAATTCACATTATATGCATAAAATTAGTTTGAATTAAAATATCACTTTTTACCTTCAAGTGATTAATATTTATTCATAACAATTAGATAACTAATTTATGAATTATTTTCATTGAAAACAAATTGTAGTTTAACCATGAAATTAATTCATTAATAAAATTATTATTATTTATTAGGCAGTTACCAATACAATTGAATTATGGAAAACATATATATATATATATATATATTTCATAATGTGTTTTATCCCTTTTCCACATATATATCAAAAATCATGTTCAAAAGTTTATAACACATCATGTGTTATTTAGACTCAATGATTCATTTACAGTAATATATTGAATAGTTAAAATTTATTTTAAAAGAATCTAGATAAAATATAAGCGTGTAAAATTATAGCCACATAAAATGAATTTAGAACTCAATAATTCATCACTCAAATGAAAAAAATGGAATAATTATATTTCATTAGAGCCTTGGGTTCACATGTAACTTCAATTAATATTTTATTCCTCCAAATTACTTTTACATTGTGAGTATTATTTTTCCATATAAAATTATATCATTAATAAATTATTTTTGCTGCATGTTCTTCATAAGAACTATATTTATCATATAGTAATATCCTTGAGATTGGTGTATGTGAAGGATCACATATATAGTTACACAATAGAGATACATAAAACACCTCTTAATCATGAGAGTTGATTTTTTTGATAATCCCTATGAAAGTCCACCTTCCCTACTCAAAAAACAATATATAAGGGGAAAATATTCAATATGATCAACAGTGACCTCTATCTGAATCTCATAAGCACGATTAATGGAAAAATTCATAGGAATACATATATAACACCATTTAATTCATTATCTCGCTGAAAATAATAAGCATTTCACTACTATAAACTATATGGTTCATTGATATTCTATATAATGGATCTATATTTCTCTAAAATCTCCATAAGTAGATCAGGTGCTAATATATTTTTTTATCTGACTTCATCTCAAAATATTTAAGATCTAAACATCTTTCCTTTAGGTATTTCTACGGATCTATATAAATATTTGATAGAAATATCTTCTTAAAAAGAAAATTTATAAGAAGAAGGTGTTGGTCTCAACCACATTAAAAATATTGAGAACATGATATTGGATTGTAGAAATTATTTAGATGCTTCACTCCAAATTTCCACAAGTCTATGTGAGAGAGATTGTCCTAAAACGCACCTCTATATCATGAAGTTTCTAAAGACATATCCAAAAAATCATGGTATCCTTAGATTCTAAGTAAGAAAAATAGAATGTGGTACTCTAAATAAAAACTCCACTGTTCTGATATATAATTGGTACAATTGATCAAGAATAATATATTCATTGATACTAATGATATATACTAACTTTATAAGGTGTTCAACTACAATATAAAAAGTTGTATTCAATTTAGATTTATTGGGGAGTCCTATAATTAAATCCATGATAAATTTCTACCATTTATATATAGGTTTTTGTGACATCCCCATAGACTTATTCCTCATATCCTTAACATATTTTCATACCACATACTGAGATATATACTCCATAATAACTCTCTATATGTTATCCCATAAGAAATGGTTATTACAGTCTCTATAAATAATCACACTTCCATGTTGAATATGGAATAATGAGATATGAGCATCATAAAAATTTTCATTATTAATTTTATAATAGTTAAACATACTCTATTACAGAACCTTATCATTCACACACAAATCATTTTTGAACTTAGTAATTGTTCTCACCTTAATTAAAATATTTACATCTTCCTTATAATCCTATTTTGTCGTGACATAGATAGATGGATGAAGAGTAATTTGTTAAAGATAATGTATCTCAACTTCAATTATGGTTTCAATTTCCATTATTATAAATCCATTAATATCATTTCATACATTCTCTTCATCATAGATAAACTAGAATGATATTTTTCACTCTATCTATCAAATATATTCATCTCCTTCGAAGAGTGGTAATATATTTAGAAGTTATAATATTTAATCAACTACAAACATCTTCTATGGTTCATATTTAACTTTGTATGAGTTATTATATACCATAAAATTTTATTTTTAGTGTAAATATTTCACCTTTCCCTATAAAGATAATTCAATAATGTGATCAATGCCTATATTTACACTACTAACTCTAAGTCCTGCAGCATTTATTTTTTCACATGAAAATTTAAATGGTCAACGGAATAAGTTAGTGACATGTTATTATATATAAGAATCCATTACATTCCCTTCTTTGACTCATCATAAAAATTGAATAACCTTTCTACACAACATGGTAATGAGAGTACTGGCTCACATGCCAACCTTATCATCATCCCCCTGAAATTTTATTCACATTTATAAGTCTAAATGAAATTGGATAAATTACCTAAATAATTTCTATCTATATTAGATATCTATTAAAATGTATTCATAGAGAATTGAGAATACCTATCCAAATAAAGAAATAAATGGATCACAATCACAGTGGTTGGTTTGGTCTTGTCAATAATTACTATTGTCTTATAAATATCTCTTAATAGGACATTTATTATTATCACATATCCCAGAAATGAAACATTTTGTAATTTTTATTCACACTTTCAAAATTTTTAATATAGTTCATCGCTACTGATTCTATTCAACTCAATTCTGAATTGATATTAATGTTATTCCTTACACAAGGATTCTATAAGATAACATCTAAATTGATAACTTGAAATTGAAAATTATAATATTTTAAAACATTATACATTAAATTGATGATGAAAATTTATAATTATTCATAAATAATGGAACTAGAAAAATTAATAATTTCCATACATTATATGGAATGTTATCTAAAGTATGTGTTCATTTTTTAACCTTAGTAGATTGTATCATGTATGAAGGCCAATCTTGGAAAATTATTCATTCCCTCGTAGTTGATCATATGAATAATAAATATGGGGTAAATGATACTTATCGTTGATCATGATATTTACTAAATAATCAATGCATAGACACATTGACCCGTCATTATTTTTAATGAAATGAATAGGGTAACCCTATGGTGAAGAACTACACTTAATTATTTAGTAATATATATTCCTTTGGGTTTACTTCATTAATTATTGTAACTCAATATTTCACTAATGAATTGATTCCTGAATTTCTGTAATAGTATGTCTAATTTTTAAGGTAAAATCAAAATCATGATTTAGTAGAACTATAGGGAAATCTTAAAGAAATACATAAAGAATTTATTGTTTAATTGGCATATATTAATTTTTTGTTTTATCAAAAACCATAAGATATAAATAGAAATTATGAATTTGAATAAAAAAACATCAATAGAAGTAATTTATACTAGAGTATCATATTCATGATCACAATGATAAGTGATTTTAAGTTGATTCAAAATATCAAATAATATTTCATTCTTCTAGAAATATATAATGGAACTATGTAGAGAGAGATAATAACGGGTTGAAATAACAAAAAAAGTCATCATGTGAGAATAATAATATGATTATAGGGAACATTCATAAAAAATTATTATGACATCCCCAAATATGTAGTGGAGGATAAGTGTGTCTTATACTTCATTATCCTAGTCAATGATTTACATACCATATTCCCTTCCATGAATTGTGTGTCATCCTGTAGAATAGGGAATTAACTCATATAATTCGTGAGTTTCACTAAAACATTACATTAAACTAATAGTGATACCTTAGGATGAACTACATTTCTATCTGTCAAATGCATCATTTTCTTCATCAGTTAATTAAATAATGTCGTTCTTTTTCATAAAAAATATTCCCTTTTACTTGAGAAATTTAATTGGGTTCTTAATAAAATAATCCTGAAATATATAAAGTCAAATATTTTTCACTATATGGTATTTTCCTAGAGAACATTCAAAAATTACTTTTTCAAATAATTTGTGATTTTTGAATAATGACTATGTTAGGGTTTTTAGTAATAATTTTTGATATCTGGTTAGTCATATTTTCTACACATTCCTAATACGATAATATTCAGTTATTCAGTACGATAATAATTATAGTATAACCTATATTAATCATTAAAATTAATACTCTAGGTTACATCCCAAGACTAAAACTAAAAATAAAACTATGAGAAACAAAAATAATAGCGACAAATCATATTTTTATGAAAAATAAACCATGTGAAGTCTAAATAATGACTCCCTATTTTAAACATCTGACACACTAGGTTTACCCTATGCCATTCATGGTCACCATATGTTCAAATCCTTTATAATGGTTCATATGTAAAATTTTATTTAACCCACTAATATCCCACAATAGTTTCTATATAGGTGTGTAGTGTTAGGATCCCACATCATTAATTATTAATGATTTAGTTGACACAAATTTCATTCCTCTTGTAGTAATTACCTATTGGTGAATTTATGCAACAACTACATCTATATTATTCTATCTATAAAGGGATTAATTTTCTTGAAAAACTACACAATACCTATATTAACAATTCTTCAGAATTTTTTCCAATTCTAAGAAATTTAGCCTTGATTTTGAAAAAAGTTATCTAATACAAATATCATAAAATAGCTAAACCATAATATGATTTTAGTAGTGGATACACCAAAATTAAATATATATAAATATTTCATCATTATACTGTAAGATTCAATACATCTCAAAACAATAATCACTATGTAACCGTAATTTAGAAGTGTATTTGAATACAAGATGGATAATAATATTATTTCATGAATGATATTCAACATTTACCACAATTTTATTGTCACATAGAAAACATCTTTTTCAAACACTACATAATCCATTTCCTCAAAACCTAGGGAAATAAAACCTTTGAAAGGGTGATCTCGTTTTCTATGTGAGGTAAACATCTCAAATATCAATCAATGATCCAATGTAAAAACAACATAATTAGAGAATTATTGGAATATGAGAATAAAAATATAAAATTGTACCCATCAATTTATAGATCATAATCAATGAAATTGGATTTTTTATATAATAATACATGAATCATATAGGTATATATGTTCATCATATAATAGATCGTATTATAAGAATGTAAAAATTGTGCGGATGGTTTCATAAAAAGTGTTTCATAATTGTAATCATATTTATATTTTATCATGAATACCCAAAAAGAAATTTTTCCCATGTTATTCTAGGGATAACCGCCTATAACGTCCTGACATAGGGTCCACACAAAACTATGCCCCAATATAGTTGGTGACATGGCCTCAAGGTTGCCTCCCCATAGAACAGAGGCTTTCGACTAGTTAAAAGGTTGTAAATGTGGTATAATGAGGAGACTATACCCTCTTGTCAATGTGATATAGTGGATACATCAATGACATACAACATCAGAAGCACAAATATACAGAAATAATAAATATGTATTGTATGATAATAACTGATAATCTATGCAAATTTCAAAATCTGCATTGGATGTTTCAATACATAGAAGCATTGAATGCAGATATACAACATGGGGAACATGAATAAAAACATTATATAAATAAATTATTATAAGAACAACAACTAATCTACTATTATATAGATAAAATGGTACGTATTATTCTCATAATATCCAACTATAAGTAATCATTTCAACAACTTGTATTAGTGAACTTTACCTTATCAATAAATGCAAAAACAATATCTTATCGGGTACCAAAGGAATCCCAATTAGGGTGTGAGATAAAAATATCAATAGGCCACCAACAAGGGTGTCTACATGAAATCCATGTAGTTATCACAACTAAATAGTGTTCATGAAAATATAAATATTTAATAATAAGAAAATAAAAAATAACTAGTCCCCTTAGGTTTATAAATGAATCCTCGAGCCTCTACCTGCTTTGGATCAAGGCCGAGATGTGTGTTTGAAAATGTACTACATATATATTAGTGTATATATTTATATATATATATATTATATTTAATACATCCACCTAGATGAACTATGCATATAAAAACATTAGTGGCCACATACAAAGAATAGTACTTGATATATAGAATATGGTGAGATCATCTTATGTTACCCAATGAATTAAACGGATCATGAAACAAAATATGGATTAGATGGTTGTCTCAATGCCTATATGGAAGATATTTTGGGGTCATGGTGATGAAAAAAGCAATACATCCACAAAAGGACGAAATGTAAGGTAAAAAAATGGATTAAAAATAAATGAATGGAAAAGGGGTAAGTGCACCTAGAAATAAGGGGTAACATGATTTTGGTGCATAGTTTTTAAATAGTGTGCAAACTTTCTGCAAGTCACTACTATAAGAAGAAACCTGCACAGTTATGCAGGCGATTTATCTTACCAAAAAAAATTGTGAAAAAATAGTCAAATCCTGAATCTTAGTAGCACTACAAGGTAATGCAGCTTAGGTTGCATGGTTTTAGACTAATCGTGAAGGAAAAATTCCTCCACTTTCTTCAACTATGTGGTTTTAGAAAAAACATGTTGTATTGATTGTAATGTTTTCTATAATAGCGTGGTATAGTCTTTTTCCCTTTTCCATAACATTGAACTCCAAATTATTCATAGATTCTCTTAGGTCCTTAGTTGGATAGTTATACTTACATAACATGATTAATTAATGGGTTCATATATAAAAAAAATGATACATACCTTCCTGAATATATGGGGTGCTCCAACCTACCTTCCATAATGAAAATTGTCACATAGTTGACTATCCACATGAAAATAGGTATTGTCAGTGAAGTGTTCCAGCCATTGACCTCATATATCTAACACATATTCCCATTTCTTATGTTTTACTCAACCATGCTACCATTTCACCCGTACATATGGAACATACCTTCCTCTCAGTGTCTTCATAATATAGTCAGAAATACAAATAGGATTCTCCAAAAAATGGTGCATCTAAATAATATTCATCCTCATTGGGATGATTGAATTATGAAGGGTCAATATAGAATCAAAAAATCTGAGGTACATGAATGACATAATGCATTGAATATTATCTAAGAGGAAGTTACATATGGTAATCCAATGGAATTATCCATTATAAAAACTAAAAGGGTCCAACGAGACTTAGTTAGAACTTATCCTACCTACGAATACATCTATTCCCCAAACTGAGACTCACCAAGAAACACATTCCCTAACCTCAATCTTGATTGGTAGTAAAAATATTTTGGAATATGACTCATGTCTAGATATAGCTATTAACATATTATTTTTTATTAGATGGACCTTCTCTGTAGTCTCCTACACAGGATGTCGTCCAATCCTAGGTACCCCAATGCCTCCAACTAAAACAGAGGTGAGCAGAAAGTATAAACATATTAGGATTCCTAAGTAGAATCTTAATGGTATCCTGAATGTTGTTGTTATAAGGGAACTCAACAATTGTAATATGTTTCTCATAAGACCCACCTATATTAAGACCAAATGCATGGATCATGTCTTATTGAACCTGAATCATATGCTCGTTCTGGCCATTGGTCTATGGGTGATAGGCTATACTCTAACGCAATTTTCTACTAAAGGACTTCGGCAACCCCTACCATAACAGTGATGTGAAATGATAATATCAATCATAAATGTTTAAATGAGGAGATTCTTGGAGGTATACATCCTATTTGATGTACAACCATCCTATATCATATATAGGGAATGTCTCTCACATGGGTAATATGTATGTTACCATTGTAAAAAAATTAAAAAAATACACATTTTATCATGGCGTCATGGTGATCAGGGTAGATTAGTCATGAAATCTAGATAATCATTGACCCATTTTATACCAGGAATGGACAATGGTTGTAAAATCTCTATAAGATGACGATGCTCCGCCTTCACTTGCTGAAAGGTGGGAAACAAAGTGATGAAGCTAGAAATATCATCTTTCATAAAATGACACTAATATTGGAGCTGTATATACCTATACATTTTGGTGAGACCAAGGTGAACTTCCCTTGATGAATCATGGAATTACCACATCATCTCCATTCTGGTGTCTGCTGGGAATCATACATGCACATGATATAGTAAATTTTTATCCACGTCAATGTTCCAACATAAATATGTATATTCATCATAGACACTTTATCTTATGAAAAATCCTTCAGGCTTAAATAATAGTATAATTGTTACCCAATATAAAACAGTATATGTCACTACATTGGTGGAGAGTATAGTTTTACAATGGACCTCATGGACCTCATAATGTATCTCTAAGAATGGGTCCATAAGCTACTATTCGTTAATGGATTTAGGAACAATATGTGTCTTAATATTTTAGATGAGATACTCAACCACTGAGTTCCACATTCAAGGTGTTTAGGCAAGATCGAACTCAAATGATAATAGGTACCCAACGCACCTATGTTTCCTAAAATTTAGATCCTCCTATGTGAATATATACTTGAGTCTTTGGTGATAAATGTATACAACAAAACTCTTTCCAAGGATATAACGTCTCCAAAAGTGTATATAATGATCTAATTTATCTATCTTGATGTCCTGTATTTGGTAATTGTGATCATGAGGTTTCATCTTCTGATAATTGTATGCTACAATTGGCTCATCTTGCATTAGAATAACTATAATCCAGATAACTGATATGTTATAGTGGACCCTATATCTCCTGCCTGTATTTGAACGATTTAGTATCAACACAAATTTCAACTGACCCTTCTACTCAGGAATGTATGTGTCATAGGAATTGGACAATACAAGTTTCACTCCTTTATTTTTCACTCCCATATATAGTGCTACAATATATGAGAAATATTTGATTAAGAATATGTAATATCTTCAAAGCCCCAATAAACTATAAATATAAATTACATTATTGGTATTCTCATAGTAAAGTAAATATCTCATATTTTATGGGTCTACATAATCTCTCAACTTTCAGATGATGTGACCTAGGTATTAGACATTGTCTATCTACAAGATGAATTTTATAATAATATAATAAAACTGATGGTCTTTCTGTGTATTCATCAGTATCAAAAGAATATTATCATAGTTTTTATGGAGTATAAATAAACCAATATTTCCTCTACAAATACTACCATGTATGAATAAAAATAAGGTTGAAAACTCTAATTAATAACATTCAAAAAGACTGCAAGTTCAATCATGAGTTCAACATGCATGACAATCTACTCATATAGACCATAATTACTCCAAAAACTTATGTGAGGTGTGTATGAAGCCTAAAAAGACACCTATTAAAAAAATAAAACCATATCTATCATTAAAAACATTGTCCATCCTTAGATATCATCAATAACGTCTCCAATTGTAATAAGTAGATACATATTATTTATTTTGAGATGGTTGAAAAGATTTCAATCCACACAATAACTAAGGTACCCATCCCCATTCATGGAAAAAATGACTGATGATCCCCAATATGAAGTGATGGGGAATATGAAAACTTTATCCTAGATATCCCCTAACTACTTCTTATGCTCATGAATAGTCAATATTCCTTCTTGTTGAACAAGGTCAATAGAAAAATATATCATTCGCAACATAGGTAGACCAAAGAAGTCATTAGGAAACACATACTAGTATTTCTACACAACATGAGTAAAAAAATTAGCACATATTCCCAGGTTATTAATGAAAATATTGGTGATATGAGCTATCACATTACCCATCATCTACTACCCAGTTTCTCCTCATGTCGCACTAACATCCCATTCAACATATTACATGTGCATGAAGCCCTATGGTGATGTAAATTTCCCCCTCCAAATATGTCAATATATATGGGATTGGTAGGTAGCTAACCATTTACCCTTGATGTTTACATCATCGAATATCATGCTGAGGATGAAGAGATTCCATACAAAGATGTAAATTCATATCTCAAGGGGAAAATTATTTCAATGGAGAACACCATCATATGAGATACCAAATGGGGGGTGTATGGAGTCATAAAACCATATAGGTTCTTGAACATATTGAATGTACTCTTAGTTATTACCTCATATATAAAAGGGTGAGACACACATGTGTCAAATAAATAAGTAACTATAGTGGAGGCTACTATAATAGTACCACGTAAAGAATAATATCTCGAAATTTGTTTGTTTGGTGGAGTATATACTACATGTAATTTTCTTATATAGAAACCCTAATTAAATACCTAACTTATCTAATAAATCCTGATCTAATGGCGCTGACAATAATAAGTCTTACATCCCTTGACTAGACCACCACCTCAACCTAAATGGGTTGTGGTGTTACTGTTTCATATCTGGTGTGCTCCCACTAGCCCCGCTCATGAATGTGGAGTATGAGCATATACCTAATCACTAGGTACTTATGGAAAAAAAATTTATAACCTATTGATATTCCCCATCCAAATGAAACCTCTACACTCTACTGGATCATGTAGACACATCAGTTTTTTTTGAATGGGCTTCCCACACTGATGAAATATCAATTAACTGTTAGTACGAAGAACCAGATTGTTGCCAACTCCACAAGTACACTCAAAAAATCTCCTTTTATTAATGCAGTAACACTAGTACCTATAGGTTTAAAACCTCCTTGAATGGAACCCTTAATATCCCTCATATTTCTGTATGTGATAAGAGCTTGGTCGACAATTTTAGAAATAGTCATCATCCTGAATACATTGACCTATGAATAGATTGTGTATACTATCCCATTCTCAAATCATCTGGTAGTAAAAATATTATAACCTTACAAAGTATGATTGAACCAATATAGATCTATTAAATGAGAAGAGTATTCCATAAACGATATGATCCCCGGCTTCAGGTTCATGAATTCTATGGCTCTATAAAGCCTCAAATTTTGGTGAAATAAATAGCCATAGATTATTATTTAGAAATCGGCCCATATAAGATTAAGATGATGATATTATTGGGAGATTACATCCCTCCATATAAGGGAAGAATCATGAAGTATGTACATTTTTATATTGATCCTATAATATATAACTGTCTCAAGGTGCTCAATTATGTAGTGGATTGCTTTGAGCTGGGAATCCACAGAATGAGGTCTCCTATCCCTCAAAACGATTCTAGGATGTCGATGATAAAATTATGAAGTCAAATCTACCTAACTCAACATAGGGTGAATGATTCCTTACATATTCTTCAATATATTTATGAATAACTCTTTGAAATGTTCATTAGTATCCAAATCTAGAATATAGAGAGGTTACACATTAGGCACGACAAGGGGAATCTCGGTCGGCTTAGGTCACGACACCTCAGAGGCATGGCCACCACTACATTCAGGTTTCACAATAAGAGGATGTTATGGTGGAATGATAAAAAAATTCCAAATGCACACCTCATAATAGAATCAATAAATTGAGATGTTTCCCGATAGAAACTATGAAAGGTATAAGGTCTTCCTTTGGAAATGGGCACGCCTCTCTTCCTACTCGACAAACAAGGTCTATATGATAGAAAATGCCTACAATAGGCCATTATAATGTAATAGATACCCCATTACCCATGGTAAATTCCATGTTCATGTATTATAGTTTGTTTCATAGTTAAAGGACATCTAATTTTACATTAATAGTCCTAAATATTCTAAATTTGTGTTCTTTTAAACATTTAAATCCCTTAAAATGGATGAATTATTTAGATTGTCATTTCCACTCAATGAGGGCATATACTCTTTATGAACCATAACATGATATCCACTTAATCGACACCATATCACATCTTAACTCGTTTGATTGATGGTATATGGATCAATTTCACAAAATATACTACTTATGTTGTCTTCATTAACATATTTAGTAAAACACTATTACGTTAATGCATAAATATTATGTATCAATTGTGTTTTTCACATCCCTTCATGAAATTATAGAATTATTAAAAATAAATTCAAGGAACTATAAATATACAATCAGGAAAATCTTGATGAAAACAGACATTCCATGACAGGATGCATGGAAAATTATTCATAGTTTACCTAATAAAGATGCCTTTCTTAATGTAAAGCCCTCATTTCATCAGTCCAAGTTGAATGTATCATGGATTAAATAATACCAATATCAATAACAACATAAAGCAAGTGTGTCACCTGATAGTGAATTTGTATCAACTATATATGGAATAATCAATAATAACAATTTAACATCCTAGGTAATTTGGGTTTTCCCTTTTCATGGTTTAGATACATCCATATAGTGGTCCAATTCCAAATTCCATTAATTTCAAGTCTCGTATCTAATACCCAAAAAATATTTCAATGGAAAAATTTACTCTAACAACACATTGTAACATCCTGACTTAGGTCCCACTTAATCCATGCCTTGAGTATGTGGGTCACAACCCCAAAAGCACGCCTCCTCACAAGGAAGATGGTGTCAACAAGTAACGAGAGTGTATAAGTGGCACAATGGGGAGATTATAGTCTCTTATCAGACTAGAATGAAAAGCATAGAAATGACACACAATATATGATGAATATATATATAGAGTGAATAAATAAGTAGTAAAATATAAATATTGATCAACTGAAAAATGAAAAAATACACATTGGTAGTGTCAATACATGGAATCATGTCATAGAGATATAAAAAAAATGGAACAAGGGAACATGTATAAAATTATACTGTACAAAAATTAATTAAATGTAAAAAGCTACTCCTTCAAGATCTCAATCAAATTACTAGTCATATGATCTTAATATGATTCTATTATTAGAATATCAATAACATGTAGAAGGTAACAATCCCATGTTAAAAGAGGTATATAGATATTTTTATCAGTTACCAAAGGAAACTTGTATGGGGTGTGAGATAAAAATAAATGTATTCCACCACAAATGTTTTATATGTTTAACAGAATAAGTAATTGAAAATAAATAGTGTGAAGGAAAATATAATTAATTAATACTGCTGAAATACATAGATAAACAAGACAATATGGTTCTTAAAGGTCACCTTGAGGCTCTACCTGCTTCGTCTCTTGGATGTGTTCTATGTCTGATCAATATACATATATATAATAATATTTTTATTTTATAATTATAGATATTGAATCCACCTATATGAATCAATTATGTGGAGACATAAGTGGCCATATACCATGAATACAAGTTGTTGGATGGACATCGGGTGTAAGTAAGACGTCTATAATTGGTTAAATTCTCCAATAAGCTCATGTAATGGGGTATGTTCCTTACATAAGAATATGATTTTTAAACTTCATGCACAAAACATTGGGTGGTGAGTGAGCCATTATTTCATCAATCGAACAACAAACATGGCACATCATGCCCAACTTCCTACTAGTGTTAATGGTGTGAGACATCATGCTCAACACTAGATATAAGGGAGTGTGATATTGTCATTACTAACAGAACCCATTCCATTATACCAAAAACATTTCATATGTGTAATCATAATTAAAAATATTTCAGGAGGAAATACCTCACATTCACATCCTTCTTTAAGATGATTATCAAGGATACACTATTCATAATGTGCTTTTAATCTGGAATAAGAAATGGTGTGGCCATACCATCCTTCTAAAAAAATATTTTTAATAAATTAATTTTATTATTCATTCCATAAAATTGAAATAAAACCACCATGTAATGTCATTTCTTATGATTCAAACCCATTCAATTCACTTATGCACGAAAATTTAGTTTATAATGGTCAATTGGTGTTTTAAATGGTGAAAAGGGAATTAAGTGAATTCCTATATGGGAAATTTTAAATCTAGGTTGGAAAAGAAGATGAGAGGTACCCTTAGATCAATAAAACTCTCACATATCAAGGTAAAATCAATTTAAAAGATAAGACACATTTATGGGAGAAGAATTGGGCATTAAAACATATAACCATAATTGGAATTTCAACTAGGCACACCCATGAGGTGACCATGAACGGTTTAACCATCCAATAAATTATTAAACGAGCATAAATAGGATTACATCAAGGAGTAATTATCATATTTATATTTGGAACACAATTCAAAGGGGTCACTCACCAATTCCATCATGTGATAATGAAATAGACACAAGGCAACAAAACACAGAGGTAAAATGATGTGATCACCTACCTCAAGGGCTTAGATGACTCCTTACTCAATATCTAACTCAAATTAAGAATGGGGTTGATGATATTTGGGAAATTTTCCAATTACCTGAAAATATGTTAAATGAGATTGAACCTAAATAGTGTGAATAATTAGAAGGAAAACATAAATACAAGGTAAGAGAAAGTGAGACCTCACCTTATGGGACCCAACACCGTTGACGGATCGATAAACATACATTGAATTAGAAAGTTGTCTCAAATCGAATATGAAGGATATTTTGAGATCACGAAGAATAAATAAAGAGGCCAAACTCTTGAGGAAGAAAGGGAAAATAAGAAATATGTTTTAGGAATTAATTAAGGGGAAATTTTAATTTCACATTGAAATAAAGGGGGTGCATGGTTTAGGTCCAAGGTTAACATTATGTGCACAAACTGTGTGCATGTTAATGAAATATGGTGGGAACCCCAAAACGGTTCGGCACATGATTTATCTAACCATGGAAAAAATTTGAAATGTGAATCTATACTGAATCTCTATTGCACTGCACATTAGTGTACCTCAGGTCATATAGTTTCAAACAAGCTTTGTGTCCAACATTCCTCCTCTGTATGAAACATCATGGTTTTATCGAAACCATATGGTATAGGCAGTACTGTTTTCTATAATAGTATAGCCATGTATTCTGCCAATTTTTTAGAACGTTGGGTTCTGAAAATTCCTCAAATTCTCCTAGGACCTTCATTAGGTCGATGTACATTCCTTCCAAGATTAATATGAGGGTTATAACTGGAAACAATGATCCATAACTTCATGAAATGTCATGTAATTACACCACCTTAGTTATTGATTTAGGAACTTTCTAACCACCTATGTAACCTCTTTTATCATTATTCAAAAAAAATTGTATTCCCTTTCATATCATAAAACATTAATAATTACTGAATTAAGATGATAAATATAGATGATTAACCCATCACATTATCATAATCAGTTACAATTTATTCCATAATGTCATGAAAAAAATTATCATTTATTCTTAGCTTAACTCAGGGAAAATATGAACGGTATCATCAATATTTCATCCTCATAATAATAAAACATATCGATAATGAATAAAGTTGGAATTATTTGATATTACCCTTATTGAGGCATAAGTAAAATAAATGGATGATCCATAGATGAAAATAATATTAAATTTTCAATGAAACATTTATTAAGGAAAATACCTTTTTAATTTTGAAATATATTGCATAAAATATTAAAAAATATATAATATAATAACTTTTCGTAATGAACCATGGACTAATTCAATGGAATATACAATTAAAATATTATTCTTGATGGTGAAAAATTTATTAAATTTTTATATGTTTAAATACATATATCATATACAACATTAGATAAATGTACCTTCTTCCGAAAACAACTAGAATATTTCCATAAAACTATTTATAGAAATTATTAATTTGGTAAAAACGATTTTAATCAATTATTATAGAATAGTAAAAACAATCTCCAAAAAAAATTGAAATAATACATGGACCGAAATGAAAGATAATCCTTACTGAATTAAAAATAATAATTCAATTTGTTTGGATAACAATTTTTAGACATTGGAATACATAGAGGGAGTAAATATAAAAAAACAATTAATTAGTCAAAATAAACATGGGAAAATAAAATAAATTGAATTTTTAAGTGATAGTGAAAAATATCAACTTTTCAGAGAGTTATATACATTTATGTTACAATTAAAATCCTATTGTATTATGCTATTAATGAACTATAAATGCTAGGATGTAGTTTTGGAGAGTCTGGGGATCATTCGGAGCCCTGAGCGTTAGTAATATGGAAGGCAGATTGAGCTGCATAGTTAGTTCATAGTTAGGGATGACCATGAAACTCAATAGTGTTATTCACCCATTTCAAAGTGGATGCCACATAGTTTTTCATTAACCATTTGAGATTTTCCACATGCTAGTGTGATATTAAATAAATTAACGAAATATTCATTTCATTAATCATGACAATAGATTGTTTGATTGTGCACCTAGCCTATGTGAGGGGTCTACTCAGGTAGTGGCAGTCACACATTTGACGTACATTTCAGCCAACTATGCAGAAAAACTCTACGACCCCTTATTTGTTGGTGATTTTAAATTCCCACTGCTAAAATTTTTTAATGCAGTTTTTCTTTCTTTCAATTTTTTTATTTCATAGTAGCCACCTAATTTTATCCTTCTCAACCATTGTATGGATTTTGAAAACGCCCTCAAATGAACTTTTTTTTCATCGCTATCAGGTGAGTTGGATTCCTATTTGTAGGATTTGTAATCCTATTCGTTATTTTCTTTGATTATCATTCACTACTAGGAAATTGAGCTATAGCCACTTCTATAAATCCACAGATTAAAAAATCCGTGGCTATACCCCCACAATTAGCCATGGCTTCGTGGCTGAATACCCTGACCCATTCATTTCTTCTTCATTTTGCTCGATCGATCCTCCATGAAACCCCTCAACAGCATAATGCCCTCCCAGACCCCTCCTCTCTATGACCCTCCTCATCCAGATAAGTTACTCTGATTGTCCTCCCCAACTCCTCTCTTCCTTCTTGATGCCTCCACTATGCCTCCTCCCCGACACCTCCTCGCCCAAAACCCTCAATACCCACGACGCCTCCACGCTGCGACCCTCCTCCCCAAGATCATCCTCATCCATCAAAGATGCTCCGAGCGGCATCCCCACCTCCTCCATTCCTTCCCGAAGACTCTCCCCCACAACCCTCAAAACATTTGATGTTGAGGTCGACACCCCCCACACCATATCATCAAGGTATTTGAAAATTTCATTGATTTCTTCTGTACATTCATGAATCTGAAACTAAATCTGGATGTGGAGTGAACTACGAAGCAATGGTAGATGGTCTTGTTCTTTTTTCAATTAATGACTCGATGGTCCTATTTATTTGTTAAAGGATGTTTCCCATTTTGGGTTTATTCCTTATTCAACACATTTTGGTGCAGTGGTAGATAATGATCGAGTGAATTCAGAATATATTTCATACATTATCATGTTGTGAGAAGTGATTTCAGATGATTTTATAGATGGAGTAACCATTTTTGAACCTTTTGATCCTTATAGGTTCTCATGATAATTTGGTAATTTAAAACAGGATACAACATTACCTCTAATCCATATTTATTGATAATATAACCTCTTTTTCCTTTATTAAGTGTGACTGATGATGATGCATGAGGATTCTGACATATAATTTTTATTACATCTTGACAATGGTCCAAATAAATTTTCATGGGGTTATTCCATGTTGTGGTTTGAATACTATACTGATGGGGTATTAGGGAAACTAGTCTGATGGGGGTATAATAAATTGGATTCTAAAAGATCCTTTCATGTCATACTATTCTTATAATTTATTTTGGGGAATATAATTATGTCCAAACATTCTAATAATTTTGATGGAGTTTCATCCTCATGATATTTTTTTTGGGATTGGTGAAGACTCCTCATGTTTGAATACTAGTGTGGGAAGACCTAATTACATTTTTCCCAGTGGAATAGTGTTAGGTATTCATCTTATCAATGCTAAACTATCAATTTCAATCCCTAAAGATAAATATGAGGCAATGATGGAGGACTTTCATACAACTATGTCACAATTTAAAGAAGATATGTCCAAGAAAAATAAAATTCTGGTTTATATACCTATAGTGGAAGGTGAACAGAGTCTGGGTCCCAATATTTTCATCCAGAATCAGGTTGAATGAATGTAGTCTTAGTGAATGGTTTAAAATATTCTCATGTATAATCCTTTAGAAAAAATTTCTAATAAATATGAAAACCATCAACATCATTCCATGGCCTAGGTGTAGGTGTGTTTTATTATCGACACTAGCACATCCTTGTTCATTATGTTCTAATTTATTGATAGGATTTATCCACCCTTGAATATGATCTCATCAAGTTTATTTTTCCATCCACCATTAAATATATTTAAAGAATACAACTACTGATTTAAATCTATTTACTATAGAGGAAGTAAAACTTCATGATTTTATTTCTATACAGACTATAGAGATGCGTGAATATGTGGCTCACATGGATAGAATAAAGTCACAACTATCATAAAAAACATAAGGCTAGAATCCATAAAATAGAAAATACAAGAGCTAAACAACTTTGTTTCAAAAATTCATTCTCTATCAAAAGATGGAGCTAGTCATAGAACCAATCTCGATTAAGCCCTTAACACCTTTTGTTAGGAATTAACAGATCTATTGAATCATGTGAGTCAAATTTCTATAAAGTCACATAATTTCCATTTCATTTCCAAATAATGTCAAGATAGACTCTAGTATGTGGATACTCCTCCATAGTTTTTTCAATGAATGGAATATTTTATTCTCTCAATCATCTATCTCTTTGTTACAGTATTCCATTGAAATTTTAATAGGAATAATTGATAAGACATATTTTCTTGTCAGAATGTCTAAATATTATCATTTTAATCATATAATATTGGTAAAATGAAAAAAGACTATAAAATTTGGATTTTTAGGGCCTTATAAGACCAAATTACACAAATATTTTAGGCTGAATGGATTTTACTGATTGTTATTAGGGTAATTACACCATCCATGTTTTTTTATTCCATGAATATGAGATTCCCTACATAGATATGACTCATGTGTAGGGAGATTGAAATTTTTATTTTTCTATATTCTTAGAATGTGTCCAAAAATAGAGGAACATGTTTTAGAATATTCTATATCAATAAAACTCATATGAATAATGCATACATGTGTAAGTGTAGATGTGTATACACATGTATAATCATATATCTAAGGACCCCCTTGTGCATATTTGTAAATGAAAATTTTTACATATGGTCAAGGTGTCCTTATATATATGTGAAGTTTAGTATCCGTGCAAGCTAAAAAAAGGAAGATTCGAGATTTTTTCATCAAAAGCAACACGTCTTGTGGTTGAGGTATGTTCCCTATACCAAAACCTTTAATATGAATTCTATAATTGTCGGATTGTTTGAAAGACTTGATTCCATAATTGTTTTATTGTTTTAAAAAATGGTTTTCTAATAACCACTATCTTTTTCAAGGAAGAATATGAATATATCCATAGATAATGTGCACATATATGTTGTAGGGATCCTAAAAATAAATATTTATAAATTTATTATACTTATATTAATGATTCATGGGATTATACATATAAATATTTTAGAACCAAGGAGAACTACCCCTCATAATTAAATCACTTCAAGATGAAAAGATTTTGAATTTGAATAGAATATTGTTTGAGTATGAATATGGATCAATTAAGTGTGAGTACCCATGTTTTAGGAATATGAAACGTTGGTCGAAACATGGGAAATAATTCTCTTTAAGTCATGGACATCCATTTTACTGGTGATGTGATCTTATATTTATAGAGATGTCGGCACATGCATTATTTAAAAGTATACGATTTATTATGTGATATGAATAGGATGATTATCCTTTCATAATGCATCATAATCCCATCCTTACTCATGTGATGTTCATGGAATTCCTTGGGTGATGATCCTTGAGATCATTAGGTGATGATCCTAAAATTCCTCAAGTGAATAGCCTATAGAGGATGAGTATCATTGGGTATAAACATTAGGGATTGGTGAACCCATTAAGAATTTCATATCTTTAAAAATGATATAATGAGTAACATAGGGCATATTAGTCATCATAATCATAAACAAATACTCAAATTTTGTTTCAAATTATCATATGGAATTCCAAGAAATAGATTTTATAGGTGATGTTACCCAATCATTGCTAATAGGTGTAGGGGTAGAATAAGTTCCCATGATTCTACTAACACCCTTGATCACCCAAACAAGGAAATCTCATACCTCTATTCTGATGAAATGACTACTATCACCCTAACCGGCATTCCCTTATGGAGATCATGCAATGGATGGTTATCAATACACTGGTCAACCAC